>JAWPHD010000135.1:0-621784 GCA_037043455.1 Cyrtodaria siliqua | reverse complement strand
TGTTTTCATTTGTATCTATAATACACTAGTGTATTACGAGAAATAAATTATGGCTTTATTTCACTCCCAGAAGCCATGTTATGTGATAAAATGTTATAATATGAATATGATATTATTGATACTCTGTCCAACACCCATAGCAGCTTTCTGAGTCCGAGATAAATATAGCCGAAGCCTTGATGCCCCTCCAATAAATATCACATTCATGAAGAAGAAGAACTTTTATTGTGCGTCGTCATAGGTCCATGGCGGTTTGAGGCCATCTCCATGAACCTTACAATGTGTACATAAATGTAATCAATTGCAATAGGTCAAACATGACCCTTGAGCAAAGACAAATACACGTTTACTAAAACACTCCGTTCTGGCGGACAGTGCTACGAAATCATACAGTTTATATACAATACAACATTGTATAATATATCTATATTAATTATGTCAATTCTAATTACATGCGTTTCAAAATTATGGTAAGCTTCATGTGAAAGTGATAGTCAAAATGATCAACCTGATCACCTTTTCATGCATCTGATACTTATTTAGTATAACGAAATCACCTAAGGTTTATTTTTAGTACAGATTTCACTTTACTATGAATGTAATAGCATTGAATTGGAAATAACTAAATTAAGAAAATGAGAGGTAGTTAATTGAAATCGGTAAAGTACTTTTGAAATTATGATGAGTTAAAAATGGCAATTTCATCATAATGAACCGATACAATCGTATCTGAGCCGATGATATCACCGAAACAGCGAGCACCAAAGCTGCGATGGTGATTTTTTTTGACTATAACCCTACAATTTACTATTACACTACAATATCACGCTCGCGTCAGAAAGTAAGAAATTACACATTGTTGCCCATGGGGACTTAGCATGGGTGTTTTATGGGAGGTATGATTAAATATATTAATGTTGGCTATTTTAGAGGGAGCGTTCTTTGTTGTACATGTAAAAACATATTCTCCTGTTTCACTTTTTTGAACAGTTCAGTTCTATAACGTTCTATAATGTTATAATGCTTGTGTTTATACAAATGCTAACAAATATGCTAAACAAAGACGACACTTAATGCCAAATGCGCCCGCTATAGATTTGTATTTAGCACTTCTATCATAGCTGAGAGCAAAGATGTACGGTTCTTAATATGTAAATGGTTGAGCTATATATGTATCATTTGAACTCACATACTTTTTTTTAAAATAGCCAGGTTGCTTCTATAAAACTATTTGTTTCTAAATGTATTTAAAAAAAAATGTAACAATAGTAAAATTAAACAAACAACTCTCATGAATGTTTAGGACTTTCTCGACCAAATTTACTCAAACACGCGTGCACTCTAATAACAATTTTCACATTTCTAAATTTACTTTACATTGTAATAATTATCATCATCGTATTTGTTGTAAAATTTAACATCCTATATGGTATGTGTTTCTCAACTTACTGTAAATATGGTATTATGCGAGAGGGTTTTATTTCCATAATATTCGCGAATCCATTCTCTCGGGTATTCAACTTCTCGAGGATAATAAACTCGAAAGAGTATCGAAAACACAACCATCCCTGAAAATAAGTAGGTTTAAATCAAAATCAGAAATTTGTGTTCTCGCAAATAAAATAGAGTCTCAGTGATTCGCGACCTTCAGGAACCTCAGGAATAATGTGATACAATATTCGTTTATCTAGAGCTTGAAGTCGAGTTGAGGACTTTGCCATTCGTAACCTCTATATAACTAACCAGCTACTCAATCAGGGCCACGGTTACCAAACCCTTTACAAAGAAATATAAAAAGATCGGACAGGGATAGTAGCATTCAAGGAGGACAGTCAACAAGAATACACAGAAACAAACACGCAAACAGACAAACAAGAAGCTAATATAATAAATACAGACATCACAAACACAAAAGGGTTGAAAATAGGGCTACCGCTTTGGAACGTTCAGTGGGAAAGTAGGCCACTACCTTATACGTTACACTACCACGGATCATAATTTAATATTTGAAAGTACTAAGTACAACTTAAAAACGTTTCTGCGGCAATATTCATAAGATGTTTGATAACCTCAATGCTGACGTTATTTACAAACTTCTTAAGATCTTTGTTTATAAGCTGATTCATACAATCTCTATCAAACGTTATTATAATAGTTACAAGAAATATAAAAAGATCGGACAGGGAAAGTAGCATTCAAGGAGGACAGTCAACCATAAAACACAGAAACAAACACGCAAACAGACAAACAAGAAGGCAAAAGTAATAATAAATACAAATGACATCACAAACACAAAAGGGTTGACAATAGGGCTACCGCCTTGGAACGGTCAGTGGCAAAGTAGACCACTAATTTACACATTACACTACCACGGATCATATTTTAATATTTAAAAGTACTAAGTGCAATTTAAAAACTTTTCTGCGGCAATATCTCATATTCATAAGATGTTTGATAACCTCAATGCTGACGTTATTTACAAACTTCTTAAGATCTTTGTTTATAAGCCGATTCATACAAGCTCTATCAAACGTTATTATAATAGTTACAAGAAATATAAAAAGATCGGACAGGGAAAGTAGCATTCATGGAGGACAGTCAACCACAAAACACAGAAACAAACACACAAACAGACAAACAAGAAGGCAAAAGTATTATTCAATGCAAACGACATCACAAACACAAAAAGGTTGACAATAGGGCTACCGCCTTGGAACGGTCAATGGCAAAGTAGGCCACTGTTGTTTTAAACCGGTTCTAGGGTGCACCAAACCTCACACTTACCCTACTGTCATCCAATTAAAACAGGACAGTGTTAATAAATAAATTCCCCCCATGATCTAATCTCTAACCAACAAGGCAGCATCAATATACAATATAAGTAAAACACAAATATACTCGTGTAAATATAATACAAAAATAACACAATAGCCCAGGAAGCCACACTGAAGGTACTCAATGACTTGGCAGAAGTCAGAGCAACAAGAGAATAAAACCATTAAGGGCACGACAAGAAATATCAAAGACAGACATCAAGCGCCACCGTCCCAATGGGCTTTAGGTGGGCTTCATCATAGGGTCCACAGCCTGTCCGGTCATCGTACAATTAAAGCGGAAAGCATAGTGGCGAACTGTAAAAGGGTCCACCACCAAGCATGCAGTACGTTGCAAAATGAAAGGGTCATAACCTCTTTTGATAAACAATTTTAACAAAGATAGTATGAAAGTGATCATGACCAAGAATCTTACGAAGTTTACAAATCTCATCACCATAGAAGTCATAATAGTCGTCGTCGCAGAAGAGTCCTTAAATTACTTTTATATTTGGAAAGAAGATCAGGGTTACGATAATAAAATTTTGCAAAGGTTTTACGAAGTTTATGGTAACGTTAACCTTGATTGAGTTGTTTTTTATTTATACAAAGATTACGAATATTAAAGTCCTCAACTCGAGTACAAGCTCTTGAAAAACGAATAAGTTGAGTCAAATACATCCCATAAGACGTTTCTCGGGGAACATCCCCATCCAAGTGGGGATAAGACGAATTTTGATGCAAGGCATCAAAGACGCCGCAATTTTGTGTAAGAAAATCAAGGGATGTAACTCTGCAATTGCTGGTCCAATCTTGTTTGAATTAAAACTTATCCCAGATTTCATTGATATATGATTGGTAAAAATCATAAGAAAATTGAAGGCCCCATCATCTGTACAAGTCAAATTATAACATGTTACATTACACAGCTCTAGTGTTACTGGTCCAATAATATTTGGTTTTCAAATTTGTCCTACTTTTCATTAATATTAACAATCCGGTAAAGATCAGATGAACACTGAAGTCTCTATTGTTTTAAGTAGGCAACATATAGCAGTTTTACATATATTAAGGGTCGTAAATCCGTTGTTTTTGGTCTGATAGAAGGTGGTTTTTAACTTGTCCGAGATTTCATTGATATCAATGTAAATTTTGTTAAAGGTTGGGAAAAAGGTATCCACAAGACACATGATTAGCAATGTTTGTTAATTGAAGGGCTATAAGTAATGCGTTACAGGTCCGATTTGGCTGGTTTCGTATTCGTCTGAGCTTTCATTAATATTAACAACGTGATAGATTTTACTAAAGATCATATGAAAAATTGTATAAAATACCCCATCTTCCCTTGTCCTATATACATTTCTAGTTCAACCATGGCCGAGGCTGCGAGGCAAGTGGCAACACTGGCCGTGCTAGTTTCTCAACATGCTGTTGTTACACACCGTGCTGTTGTTACTCTGCAGCAAGAAGAACAAGAAATAAGGCAGCAGCAGCAGCCCCAACGTAGAAAACGCAAACAAAGAAGGCAAAGGTCATGTTGGGCGAGGGACTGGCTGTCACACGGAGAGAGGTTGCAGCACTCGCAATACTACAACCTGATGGAGAGTCTTCGGCAGAGAGACCCGGACAGGTTCAAGAACTTCACCAGATTGGAGCCGGCCTTGTTTGATGAGTTGTTGAACCGCATCAGGCACCGCATCACCAAGCACAACACCCGGTACCGTGATGCCATAGAACCTGGCCTGAAGTTAGCTGTGACGCTGCGCCACTTGACAACTGGGAACTCATATGTTGACCTGGGGTACAGCTTCCGTGTCGGAGACAACAGCATCAGCCTGTTTTTGCCAGAGGTGTGCAAAGCCATCATTGATGAGTTCCTTGATGAAGTTGTTCCGGCACCTACAATCAAAGATGAGTGGAAAACTATCGCTGAAGAGTTCCAGAGACGCTGGAATGTGCCCCACGCTTGCGGTGCCCTTGACGGCAAGCACGTTGCCATCAAGAAACCCCCTCATTCCGGATCAGGTTACTACAAATACAAGGGTTTCTTTTCCATCGTGCTGTTGGGATTGGTAGATGCCAGTTACCGCTTCTTGTGGGCTGATGTTGGTGGCGTTGGTTCTCAGTCTGATGCCCAGATCTACAACGCTTCGGAACTGGCAAAAGTCCTTCAGAGTGGAGAGATCAACCTGCCTGACGATGAGCCTCTTCCAAATGACGACAGACCACATCCATACTTCATGCTGAGTGATGACGCATTTGCTGCTGAGAGTGCCGCGACATGGCATCCTCCTTGTCAGACTTCTCGCTGCCATCAGACTCATCGCTGTCACCAGACTCATCCCGGCCCCGCTTGAACTGCAAATGCAAATTATACGTATAAATGGATGGATGGTTTTGGTGTTTTACCAACTGAGCTACCCGCGCGGGTATACATATAAAAGAAGGTCAAGTCTAAAAAGCAACCAAGAAGCCCAAGCAAATTTATAATTTTATTTTTTTTATATTTGAATTTAATATTAAAAAAAAATGAAAAATTAGATATTAAATTATTTTTTATACTCACTGACTTAAGGTTGTGTCGCCGCGGGGGCCTGATGAAGGGCACAAGCCAGCACATCTTGGTCCACAGCCTCTTCTCGTTGGGGATACCATGGATGAGGGGGGTCCAGTTGGTACCAGACTTCCTGGTCTTGCATTTACTGATGACGGTGCGGCAGGACTTGAACCACAGCGCAAGGGTAGCACCATCAAGACCATCACCCATACTCACTGCCTGCCCCCCAAACAGCTGGATGCGCCGCTTGTAGTCAACATGGTTGGTGTCGTAGATGGCAGGAGTCTGTTCCAACCATTCGAACATGGTGTCTTTCTGGGCCTAAGTCAGCTTGGCACTGCGCCTGTCGGGCTTCTTGACTGTAAACTGCTTGGCCTTTGAAGGAGGAGGTGCAGTCTGAGAGCGTTGAGGAGGAGTGGGGGAGCGAGAGGGGTCTGACTGACTGTCTGACATCTCGTCCCGCTCAGAGACCGCCTTCTCTGGCCTGGGCTTCCTGACAGACTTGGCAGACTTGACCTTGAACTTCTTCTCACTGGACGTCTTGGTCTGGTTACTGCATGCCGCAGCCTTCTTGGTCTGGTCATCACTGGATGCCGCGCCATCGGAAGCAGAGCCTTGGTGTTCAGGAGGAGGGCCAGATTTGCTCCTGCCCCTGCCTCTGCCGCCACCGCCCCTTCTGCCGCCCCTGTGCATGCTCAAGGATAAACACTTTACTTTTTAACAAGCTTAAAACTTAAGAAGTTGACTCGGCGGAGGCTGGCGAATAAGTGACAAATAGAAACATTGGCAATGGGTATATGCTTTTAGCCAAGCATGCGTTGTGTAGTCGTTTCATTCGTAAGGCGTTCGCAAGCATTCGCAAGATTCGCAACGGCATTCGTAGGCATTCGTAACATTCGCAAAGGATTCGCAAGAAATTCGGCAAATTGATTGTTAAGTAATTGTAAGGTTCGTAAGAAATTCGCAAGGATTCGTAAGAATTTCTGAAGCATTCATAAGGCCTCACTTTTTTCAGTATTTCTCCAGGCCAATCTTATCATTTTCGGTGAATTTGCCGCGAATTTCAAATTTTCATATTCGCAAGGATATTCGCCACAGTGTGAGAGCAGTATAACGATATTGTTTATTTGTGTTTAAATTTAAATATATGATTCATTCGGAGAATCGGAATGGTTAAAAAAAAGAACTAAAAAAAGAAAGAAAAAATATCCATCAATACCGAGATTTCAACTCGGGACCTTTGAATCCCGAAGCGGTCGCTCTACCACTGAACCACAATACCGGTTTGGCACATAGCAACCTTGTTATAATATATAGATAGACTACAGTATAGAATATTTTCCTTCTTTACAACTTTTCAAGATTTCGATGATGACATGACGAAACCAGACACAAAATATGTACTGAACAATATTTAGTATAGCCATTAATGACGTGTCCATGAACCGACCTTACCCTTATGATGTATCCGTTTCCATAATAACAGAAGTTTAGGCCCGACCCTATTTTTCTCGGGAGATATAATTATTGTATTCACACACACACACACACACACACACACACACACACAGCCATGTTGCTACTGACCTTTCCTAATGGCTACCCTGGTTGACCACCCTTTTATATTACTAGTGTAGTTTACTTTCAGTTTGTCACTGACCATTGCTGATTGTTTTGAATTTGGTTTTTGGTGGACAGAGTTCTGTGAATGTTTCATTACTTTGGTATCTTGTTTTGCTATCTGTGATAGAATCAACTATCAATGAATATATAAAACTTACATACGTTTGCTCAAACGGGGCTTTATATTAAGAATGCTAAGACAATTCATTTTCAAAATGTTACGATCGTGTCGGCATTGTTTTGTATCATTGTATGCATCATAATGAAGTAAATGTATAATCATCATATAATATGTAAACGTTGTAAAGACTAAGCGTTACTAAAATTGTGTTGGTCTGACAATGGAGGCAATAAATATTCATGACCAAGAGCGGTATGTTACGTCATACAATATATATATGCTATATATATATGATGGCATATGTCTCCGTCATTCAATGTACGTGTGTCACTACAATATTAATATGCTTGCATCACTATGGACACTCCAAGAGTATGAAAGGAGATATTTGGAAATCGCCAAACACGATAAATAAAACAAATATTGCACACGATAAATACAACAAATATTGCAGTCTCGTGTTGATTATACGGTGGTAATACATATTGGCTACCGTTTATGCCATCTAACACATATTGGCGACCGTTTACGCCTTCTAACCTCGGGCTGAGCAGATGGTTTCAATGGTACGAACATTTGAGTCATCTCAAAGATGGTATGCATATGGCGGTGACAATGGAACCTTCTGTGTGGTAACGGCCCGCTAACTAACTGCTTTTCCTTTTAACGAGAAAACAATGGGCGAAATTAACATAATGGCATTTAAGTGGGAACAGAAGTTGTGAAGCCATATCAGTTTTTATAGGCTTGTTTTAAGATCCTTACCATTATAATGAACCTCCTCCCAATACTGTAGGCTGTACATAGGAATTTAATTTCTGAGGATCCACAACACATCCTACATTTTAAAAGTAACACAAGCTGAAAATAAAATCAATGGAAACTTCCTCAACCCATGAATATGCAACATACAGACCAATACATATACACGGGAATGCTTATGGATTATGTTTCCCATTCAGAGACACTGTAGGATTACATGAGATTATGTCTCGACATGAGTAACATTTGAAAATAATTATAATATAATAATATCGTAAAACTCTAGAAAGTAAAACTACTACCACTACTATTACTACTACTACTACTACTACTACTACTACTATACTACTACTACTACTACTAATAATAATAATAATAATGATAACAATAATAATAATATTAATAATAATACATAAATAAATATTAAGTTGAATTTTTTCAAATGACACACGAATATGACTGCTTTCGAAACATTTTTATATGACTGTTAGGTAATTGTTTACACATATTTTATTTAAATATTTTTACAACATACTAGTATATATATTGTTACAGTACATAGTTAATAGGATTGGAAGTAAAGAAAAAGATTATAGAGATCCTCTATCTTTTCGATAATTGTATGTATCTTCCCATTATTAGCCGAAGACAAACATGTAACCTGGGCATTTAAATCAATCCACCTAGTATATCATGATATATTTGTTCTCTATTACAACAGCGCATTAACGCATCTTTCAGTCCAACGTTTTTCCAATGTTAAGTTGTTGTATCATGTTTATTCGTGACCATTTGTTATCATAATTATGCAACACCTTCTCTTCTTGTTTTTAAAAATGGTGTATTTGAATATCACCTATGCGAAGGTGTTAATTATATTTACATGAATATATGAGTAACCAAAACACCATAATATAGTTCAGGAGAGTACATGGACCAGTGGTAGACTCCAGATAGAGAAGTCGTGAGTTCGTTCCTAGACGTGGTCATGTTATTTATCCTTGAACAAAATTATTACTGCACATGCATTGGTTATTATTGGTTCTGCTCAGGAAGCCATCGCGAGTGATTTATATAAGTTGCAAGAACTTGTTTCGCAATAGATGTAAACGAAATATGTTTAAAAATAGTTCAGAGCTTGTTTGAGTTGTTATCTATTATCGTAAAATACCATTAATTGCGCCACTCAATGTGTGTGTTTCCAGTGAAATCTAAATTCCATCTCACGTAGTATTGCATTTAATGTATACATATTTATTATTAACTCACCCTCTATATAAGTATCAATAACATCTAGTAAAATAACGCCTTCTTGGATACAGCTTAAATTATATCTGGACATTGTATTGTTTTGCACTAGATTATGTCTGACAAAGGACGCATTGAATTAAGGTACCGATTCTCATAGGAACATATACTGAACCAAACAGCTAACGCACCAGTAGGCAATAACTTTAATATCTCAATAATAACAATCAATAAATCAAAATAAATTTCTTTCTGAACGAGACAAATATCTAGTCAATAACGATTGTAAATTAAAAAATAAATCATATCACCTGTATCCAACGGTACCAGTCGGCATATAATAAGTTGATTCATCAAAGGTATTGTCTACTGGTGCGATAGCTGTTTGGTTCGAACTTATTATTAGCCGAAACTACTCGAATCAATCAGTGAATGTTTTTATAACTGTGACGGACGGAGTGAAGGTTATTTTTCACACTATAAGCCTTCAATACGATGAACAAAATAACTGACTCAGCCCCGTTGTATAACTGAGAAACTTTCGACCCCAGAACGTTGCTACCAAACTACTTAGCCATGGACTTTTCCACATTTTCTTTTAGTAAAAGCAACACATGTACTATAATGTTTTTATTCAAAAAGAATACACCATTTCTAGTCCATATCTAAAAATGATAAAAGGGAGGACCACGAATCTCCCGTTTGGTAGCAATGAGGTTCCCCCCCCCCACCCCACACCACCCGCACACCCGTAGGAGTAACTTCTGTGTCGGCCCCGCTATGCCCCTGTATGTGAGTTTCGAATAATAGCGCAGATCATAACAGAAACAAGTGATGTGCTTGAAGAAAAAAGTACATTATGCATGTTATATATACTATGTATAACGACTACTCATAATGATAAAATGAAAAATGTTTTTTAGATCACCTGATCATGAGCTGAAAGCTCAATGTAATTAATATACTTGGATCACTCTTCGTCCGTCGTCCATCGTCTGTCCTCATCTGCTCATCGTCGTTGACCTTTGCTTCAAACTACATCTCCTCAGAAACCGCTTGACCAATTTTGATCAAACTTCAAGTACATGATCGTTTTTCGATGTGTTAAAATCCATTTTTATATGGAGATTTTGCATGTTTTACAGACTTTTATAGGGGAAAACCTTTCTACTGTAAGACCAAGTGTATAACGTTCTTGAATGATCAAAAGGGATCATCAAGCCCACTCACTTGTTAGTGACTTGAGAGTTGTTGCATCTTACATTAGTTCTCGTGAACAGACTCAAAAAGAGAATGCTTATTTCTTCTCATGCGTGTGTTGTTACTTCCGACGGATCTTCATTAGTGTATTGGTTGACATGCACACAAACGTTCGTGTATGGCAGTAAAGGTCGTAACAAATGCTTTATATCAGTGGTATCATTAGCTCTCATGCTTGGCGTTCAACATATAAAGGATAGTTCTAGGATTGGTCGACCCGCTGTCAGTATACTGTGACTTGGCCGGGTTTTATGGCATGTGTATACGGCGTGATATTCCAGTGTTGCAATATTATATAGTTGATCCTTGCGCTCATTGCTACAGGTAGATTCCCCCGTGATATGACTGAAAAAGTGTTAAAAACATGTTTAACCTCATACATACACATTCCGTTGGGATTATCAAACCCATTCACAAATGATGTTAAAGTAAAACGCCGCTAAAGCTGATGCTAGGGGTTGTGAGATGTGTTACATCGTATAACACCTCTCATGAGAAGACTCACGCAAAGCGAGTTTACTGCTTTCTTATCTCGTCTGTGTTGGGTTGCCTCCGAAGTACCCCATTAACTTTATGTATTAACTTCTATCAAAAGACTTGACAGTATATTCTAAAAGAAGCATATTTGACACGAATTGAATATCAACAAATACAAACTGGGTCTAACTACTTCCTAATTTTACATATATATACATGGTAATATACAAAGTACCTACTCCCTAAAGTACATAATGTTATAAGATTGTACATGCTATATAAATCATATAAAATGTGGCATATATGTGTAATAGTCTCAATGAGTAAGGTGTTATTATTATTATGCAAAACACACATGCAAGATTCTTGTTATAATAAAACATCATTTGTTTGAGATATTCACGGCGAGTGTTTCATCTTATAATTACCTCTCATGAACAGAGTCAAGAAAACCGACTCTACTACTTTTCTCTCTTGTTTTGTTTGTTGCTTCCGAAGGATCCCCTTTTCAGTATTTATTGACATTCACACTCGCGTTTCTTAAGTGACGTGTGGCGGCCGTAAAAAGATGCCCCAACTAAAATCAGTAGTGTTATTATTTACTGATCCTTTCGGATCATCAAGCCAGTTCTGGATCCTTTGGGATCATCAAGCCCGTTCTGTGTTGCTTTAAAGTAGAATATCGCTTAAGCCGGTACTAGAAGCCGTGCAAGGAATTGCATTTAATAATTACCTCTCATGAACAGACTCAATAAAACCGAGTCTGCTATTTTTCTCTTGTTTGTGTTTGTTGCTTCCGAAGGATCACCTTTTCAGTATTTATCACTTTACAGCATTGATAAGAAATACAAGCAGGCAAACATATGGTTATCGTTAAAATTGCATGACGACATCCGATGTTATTTTAATGACATTAAAAACGGTAAACTAGAGATGTCATGAACGTATGTATTATTGTGAATATGTATTGCAATTAGTAGGTGAACTAATTCATTAAAGCTGGTCGGCAGTTCTATTCTCACAAATCACTTGAAATAGGTTCTACTAAATCGTTTTGCAAGACAACGCTGTGGCTTATGTGTAAATTCAACGTAATTAGTTACTATTTGTCTGATGTTCGTTGCCAACAAAACATTAATGCTAAACGTAACAGTCGGTGTATCCAAAAAAAATAATGTTGAGTAAAATCACCTTAAAATGCAGATTTATTAAAACGAGATGATATAGGGATTCTGCATATAATGTGTTTATTTAAAACAACAATCCCGGGAAAGGGAAATACTACATGCAAGAAACCACTGAATTAATCAAATTTTAACCTGGGACATTTTTATATGGATAAATGTTATCTTTTAAATTGTATTATTATAATTTACATGATTTTTTTCTTCAGATTTACCCAAAACAGGCATTAAGTTGAAAATCCGATATAAAAACATTATCACGTAATTTTTAAATAATGACGATTATTAGGGGTTAGA
This sequence comes from Cyrtodaria siliqua, assembly GCA_037043455.1. Taxonomy (NCBI): domain Eukaryota; kingdom Metazoa; phylum Mollusca; class Bivalvia; order Adapedonta; family Hiatellidae; genus Cyrtodaria; species Cyrtodaria siliqua. The sequence continues at coordinate 609,442 of JAWPHD010000135.1, read as the reverse complement.
ATGGTAATTGTTTGCTTCATTTCATGTGTGAACATGCCTGTGTAAAACAGACCCGAAGACTGCCATGAGTTACCTTAACAGAAAATAGTAAATGAGGAGAGCCAAAAATAGATAAGAATGATGTTAGAGAACTATACATAAAATGATGATGAGAAGCAAAGAAAAAATGAGATATAGGGTCCTATAGAAACCACAGCGTCCGAACGCAATGGCATCGTAGGTCCGCACTGTACTGAAAACAAGGACTTGATAATACAATGAAAGAGACAAAATACAACAGAAAATGTGGTGAATACAGGGTTACCGACTTGGAACGGTCAGTAGGCAATAAGGCCTACTGGTTAGCTTCAGAAACAAAATCCAGTTCTAAGTAGTTTGGTATAGCATATATCTTTACTCTTAAATGAAGGAGTGTTCACCATGATGCGTTTTGTCCATAGCGATACTTCCGCGTAGCTTTTTGTCCGCAGAAAAAGAAATTGTGTGTTTTTTTGTCCATCATGATGCGTTTTGTTCATAGTTATATGTCCGCGTAGCTTTTTGTCCGCAGAAAAGGAAATTGCTTTCTGTCCGTAGCCGTAGCTATTTGTCCGCGAAACCTTTTGTCCGCAGAAAAAGAAAAGTGCGAGCTTTTTTGTCCACCATGATGCGTTTTGTCCATAGCTATATGTCCGCGTAGCTATTTGTCCGCAGAAAAAGAAAATGTGTGTTTTTTTGTCCACCATGGCTCGTTCTGTCCGTAGCTTTATGTCGGCGTAGCTTTTTGTCCAAAGAAAAAAAAATGAGTACATTTTTGTCTACCATGCGCGTTCTGTCCGTAGTCTTGTGTCGGTAATCGTCGGACTCTAATGGGATTTTCAGGAAACATCACGGAGTGACAATATGTGCTGTTACACTTGATATTGTTTCTATAAGATACAAAACGTCATTGACAATCAGCATGGAGTTATCGTTCTTGTGTTCTGCATATCGTCATATCGTTCATCTTAAAGGTTTACCGCCTATAAATAAAAATCCTTGCTAACCCTATGGGAACAGTATGTTAAAATTAAAATTCTAAAAAAATCATCTGATAGTCTACATTCCAAGATGCACTAATGCGCACATTAATGTGATAATCTATCCACTGTGGATGATGGGAGACTATCTTGTTGTTCAAATGAATACAATAAACTGTGGAAATACAACTTTAAAATAGGAGTAATTTATCTTCTAAGATTGTGTTTTTCCCTGGCATGTGCCTTTTGTTGCTATCATTTATATCTGTACTAACAGTTTGTAAATTTCCTATTACCGTCCTTTAGATTTGATATCTCTTATAAAGTGCAAATAATTATGATATGATTATGACTTATGATACATTGATTCATGCATATTAGCCAAAAATATATATCTAGCATTAAAATTGCCTTTTGTTAAAGAAAAAATGGAATTATTTATAAGTGAACTACTTTCGACTACACCAGGCATATAACTTCCGTTGGGTATTTAGTGGCGGTAAACCTTACCGTTACCATAAACTTTGTAAAGCCTTTGCAAAATGTTAATATTGTCACCCTGATATTCTTTCCAAATATAAAAATGATTAAGGACTCTTCTGCGACAAGGACTATCAGAACTTGACTTCTATGGTGATGTGATTTATAAACTTCGTAAGATTCTTGGTCATGATCACTTTCATACTATCTTTGTTAAACTTGTTAAACAGTTTATTAAAAGAGGTTATGACCATATCATTTAGCAACGTACTGCATGCTTGGTGGTGGACCCTTTTACAGTTCGCCACTATGCTTTCCTCTTTAATTGTACGATGACCGGACAGGCTGTGGACCCTATGATGACGCCTACCTAAAGCCCATTGGGACGGTGGCGTTTGATGTTTGTCTATGATCTTTCTTGTGGTGCCCTTAATGGTTTATTCACTTACTGTTCTGGCTTCTGCCAAGTCATTGAGTACCTTCAATGCGGCTTTCTAGGCTATTGTTTTTTTGTATTATATTTACACGAGCATATTTGTGTTTTACTTATATTGCCTATTGATGCTGCCTTGTTGGTAAGAGATTAGATCATGGCGGGGATTTCTTTATTTACACTGTCCTGTTTTAATGGGATGACAATAGGGTAAGTTTGAGGTTTGGCGCACACTAGAACCGGTTTAAACCCCCAGTGGCCTACTTTGCCACTGACCGTTCCAAGGCGGTAGCCATATTGTCAGCCCTTTTGTGTTTGTGATGTCGTTTGCATTTATTATTGCTTTTGCCTTCTTGTTTGTCTGTTTGCGTGTTTGTTTCTGTGTTTTGTGGTTGACTGTCCTCATTGAATGTTACTTTCCCTGTCCGATCTTTTTATATTTCTTTTTAAACAGTTTATTTGAGAGTTATGCTCTCGAAACAATAAAAGAAATAAAAAGGTTCTAATTCCAGTAAAATTTTACTCATTTAATTATAAAGTGTTTTTTAGATTTAATCCGGACCAAATACATAAAAAGGCATAACGTTATTAGTAATCACCCTGGAATAATAGTTTCTGTGTGCTACATACGTCTTGTTTTGTTTTTGTTTACAGTGTTATTAAGTTAATATGGACAGGCAAATTGTGAATGTAACGGAGAAAAATATAAACGGGCCATAGCTCCGGTAATTATTAACCCGGCGCTATGGTTTATTTGCTGTACATGTTTCATTTGTATAAAATATCATGCAATTATCTTCAACGGGTCGAATATGGTATGGACAATTAAAGTGGGACACACAATGGGGCATAAGTCATAAAGTCATCCTGGAGCTACGGTACTGGTGCTCTTCACGCCTTCCTTTTCATTTTTATGAATATAGATATAAAAATAGAACAGGAAAAGCAGCATTCAAGGACGACAGTCAAGCACAAACACACACAGAAACAAAGAACACATTTAAATATAAATAAAATGAATATATGAAGCCATCACACACACACAAAACGAAGGACAATAGGGCTACCGCCTTGAAACGGTCGGTGGCAAAAAAGGCCGCTGGGGGTTTAAACCAGGTTCTAGGGTACACTAAACCTCACCCTAACCCCACTGTCAACCCAGTAAAACGGGACAGTGTAAATAAAGAAATCCATGAACTATTCTCTACCCAAGAAGGCAGCTATAATAGGCCATATAAGTAAAACACAAGATGCTCGTGTATATATAAATACAAAAAAAATAATAATAGCCTAGTAAGCAACAAAGAAGATACTCATTGACTTGCCAGAGCAACAAGAGAATAAACCATTGAGTGCACGACAAGACAAGACTGCAGACAAATATTAAACGTCACCGTCATTTTGGACTTTACGTAGACGTCATCATAGGGTCCACAACCTGTCGAGACATCGCAAAATCAACGAGGAAAGCATAATGGGTCGACCACAAAGCATGAAGTGCGTTGCAAAATGATAGGGTCATAACATCTTTTGAAAAACCTTTTAACAAGTATAAAATAGATAGTATTAAAGTGATGATAACCAAGGATCTTACGAAGATTGTAAATCACGTCACCATAGAAGTCAGGTTGTGATAGTCCTTGTCGCAGAAGAGTTCTGGTATTTCTTTTATATTTGGAAAGAAGATGAGGGTTACGATAACAAAATATTGCAAATGTTTTACGAAGTTTATGGTAACGGTAACCCTGCTGGAGTACCTTTTTACGAATATTTAAGTCCTCAACTCGAGTACAAGCTCTCGAAAAACGAATAAGTTGAGACACATAGACCCCATAAGATGTTGCTCGGGGAACATCCCTGATCTAAATGGGGATAATTAAAATAATTAAAAAATTAAAAGCATCTCTCTTGTCATATATTTTGCTTATTATTTCACAATTTTTCAATGGAGAGATGTAAATCAAGACAAGAAACTTAGTAAAGCGTCAGAAATATTAACTTTGTTAAGTTGAAGTTCTTTAGGGTATATATTATTAACAATAGTAGAAAAAAAGGGGTTGTCAATGTTTAATATGTCATCCAGATACCGAGAGGTGTCTTTAAAGGCATTAATAACATCTTCCTGGGTATCTGGTGAAGGACTCAACATGAAATCTCTTTAATAGCAATAAAAACAAATCTGCGATAAGGGGTGCACAGTTCGTACCCATAGGGATACCAACAAGTTGTCTATAAACTGTCGTTCAATACCTGACGAAAATGTTATCTAATTCGAAGACGAGTGCTTCATAAACTTCTTGGCAAATCCGCATATTGTAATTGTCTAAACTTCTGTTACTAATAAATACTTTAATATTATTACAGGCCAAAAATGTAGTTCTTTCTCTGGAGAATGTCTTTCGAATAAGAGCAATAAGCTTGTCATTGATAAAGTGGTGTGGTAAAGTTTTACGAGTGTAGAGGTCATAAGTGCTTATATATGAAACTTGACGCGTATCGCAAATGTTATCAAGAACGTCTCTTGAATAGACCAAAATAAATTAATCCGAGAGTTTTCATAAGTTTTAGCACAATATTGTTTAACGTGATCTTTAACGGCAGTAAGACAAGAAGTGAAAAATTTGGAGATGTTTATGGTGATGCAGGCACTATAATTCGAAAACAAACGGGCCTTATACATGTACGTATTGTTATGTAATTTAGGAATCAAGTACATAGTTGGCAGTTTGTTCTGCTTTTCGTCTACCCCAACCTTGAAAGTTGTGCATAGAGTGATATGTGTGGAAACAACATCATCCTCAGTATATTGAACTTTTGTATACGAATTAGTTCTACCGAGTTCCAGAGATAAAACATTGACGTAATGTAGCCAAACAAAAATTACATTATTAGCTGCTTTATCAGCAGGAACTAAAACAAAATCATTATGAAATTCGTGAATTCCCGACTTTAAATAACAAAAGGAAAACCTAGGTCTCGGAGGAAGTAAAGAGGCATTATAAAAAAAACACTTGTATCTATAATTTAAAAAAAATGACTTTTTCCAAGTAGAAAGAGAGTTTGGGTCCGCATGTTCTCAACGACACCATTGTATATTAAAATCCTCAATAGATTGGACGATCTGAACACGACAGGCATTAAAATCGATAGTTGAAGGTAATCTATCCTTTCGAAAACAGATGCCGAATGCGTTTATGAACAATATCAAAATTATCAGTGATGACATGACCTGCTGGAGCATAACACAATTTTGAGGTGTTACATTCACATTCACAAAATAATATTTCTCATAGGTTTTTTATACTTAACAAACATAACGTTGTTTTTTTCCTCTCGTTTATTGATAAATGTATAGAATATGTGTATCAATTATTATGAAAGATTTCTTTCTTTCTTAAAACCAATAAACATTGACTTCATTTAGAAGGTTACTCATGACCTTCACATTTTCGTTTATACAGGGTGGAGGAAAGCTATTATAATCAATACGTAATCGCTCTTATAACATAATACTCTGTTAATGAATGGTGTTTAATCGATACATAAATACTCTTTTAAGGTTAATATATAGAATAAGCATCAATTAATATCATCGACTAAACTTTTCGTATAAAACGGTTAGTACGCAAATACCGCTTATGTAAGTGCCGCAAGGGAAATCTCTCTATACGGCCACACTTAAAACATAGTATGTTTGTCCTTTCCCGACCGACCCCCAAAAAGGGCCCTACCCCAATTTTTATTTTTTAATTTTATTTTTTAATTTTTTTTTTCAGATCCAATATATCAGCAAATATCAATATATAAGATAAAATAAAAACATATTTGCCTACCGACCTACCCAACATATTAAATTAGGGTCGGGAAATGGCAAACATAAATATTTTAATGGTGGCTTAATCATATACATTCTTGAAAATATGCTCGTGATGATACTAAGCTTTTAGACTATGACACCAAATTATTTATATAAATATACAGAATAAACACAATTTAACATTACTGATAACAACATTTCTTAAAAGTGTTACTTGTGAACCCGAAATTACAGGGTCACGCATATGGCCGCAAATGGGATCACAAGTGAAATCGCTCCGTAATTATTAACATATTAGTTCCAATTTTTATTATGATAGCTGTATAGAATAAAAATCAGTTAACATTAGGAATAACATTTCTTAAAGCTGTGTGGTATGACCAAACAAATTCCACTTTTTCACAATGAGATTTACAACGGCCACAGGAGCCGCAGTTTAGGGATGTCCATCAGTAACTACGGGCATTTTATATATTATCACCGGATGATTTCACGCCTTTCACCCGGTGCAAAAAGGCGAGGTTTTGCAAGTAAAATCTCGTGTTTTTGACTTTTCGTGTTATCCTTGTTACTTTTACTTTTACAAGATGGAAAACGCGAGATTAAGCTCGAAAACTCGAAGATGAACCTTGCAATTTCGCCTCACGTTTTTATAAAATACGACGAGTTTTCTAGTTTTCGCCTCCAATAATAGGGCGAAAACGCGAGATTCATCTCGTGTTTTCGACTTTTCGCGCTGCCTAAAAGGCGAAATTACGACGCCACAAAATGAATACATACATTCCAAGCTCACGTTAGAATTGCCCGCCGCTTTGGAAGTAAGAGACGAACGCGCAACTGACAGAGCATCATGGGACAATTACGTGATTCAAGACATACACTAATCAACACTAATGCGCTAAAGAACGTGACGTGATCAACCGAAATATAAATAGTGTGGTCCATCGATGTTTATAAATACTATTTAAACCTTATTTGTTTTCAAATTTACGAATATATTACTACAAACTTGTTTGAGTCTATGCTCATGGTTTCATGTATACATTTCACTGAATAAAAATCAGAAAGTTATTTGCTTATGCTCAATATTTGCTTTACTTAAGGACAGTGTCCCTTTAAAATGTGTTCATTTACGGACATCTATGGTTACATAAGTGTTTGTCAAACTTGTATAAGTAAATGTGTTTAAATGCATTGGTATTGTATTAAATGTATAAACAAAGAGAACTACTATGAGTCATTAAACCATCAACATTGATAAACCATAAGCAGCCATCATATGATACATAATAGTATCATTTATATTATATAGTTTCTCATTACATTTAAAACGGAACATGTTTTTCCCGATTATTTATAGTCCGCTGTTTTTTGTTCAGATCAAGATTATACTTTATGTTAGTACACAAGTCGCTTTGTCCCAAAGGTTAACATATGGCGATAAACAGTTGCATAGGATTTGCTCTACTTCTTTCAGTTAAAACACATTTAACTTTAACATCTTTAACATCTCCAGAATTTCAGACAAGTGTCGCGTTTTCAAATATACTGAGTGTCATTAAAATGTGATAAGATAGTTAACATTGCATACTGTGTACCTATTGTCATGGTTTGAAGCATAGTTGCTGAAATTTCCCTTTTATTTGTAAAATTTAATGTAAAATGACACCTGTCTGAATAACTGGTGTACAATATCTACTCTACCAGATATTGACGTTAGAGTATGGGAGACATGGACAACACAAATAGAGAGGGATTCGTCTGTTGATTAAATTAAAAACTGGTCCGTATTCATAAAGTTATTTAACAATATATTAACTTAAGTCAAAATGTATCTCTTTTTTAAACACAATTTTCTACAGTTTTAAGACATCTGATTTATATTTTTAATAATGCCATGGATTAATAAAACCAACAGCTCCTGGGGGGAGGGTGGGGATGTCAATGTCCGTATTTCTTCTTTTAGTACTGTGGGAAATGTGCAGTGTTTTTTTAAACAGCAAAGTAGGTAGTAATTACACACCAATATGCAACCATTAATTATTTCCAAACATCTCATTATAGAGGTACTGGTTTAGCCCTCAGTGGGTTAAGAAGCATTTTCCAAATACTGTCAAATCCAAATACTGTCAAATGAAACATTACAGTTAAAAGTTATTTGAAATGAAAAGTTATTTTCTATATTTATATATATTTAAACTTTTGACTGAGTTTAAACTTTGACAGAGATATACACCTTTCTACGGAACTCTACCATTAGGCAGGGACCCAACTTCTCGTATCGTGCAAAAAAACACTTTTGGTTTACCCGGAAAGATATACTCGTGATGTTTTGCATATCAATAGTAGAAAATGTACTATATACGAAACCACTGTATGGATTAATGGTATTCTTTGCATTTCGTAACACCAACGCATTTTCTACGGAAGCCCATAAGTGATAAGAAAATATTGATATTCAAAGAAAAAATGTATACAAGTTTATAATTTAGCGATATGATTTTGTTTTGTACATAAATAAGACATAAGCACGCCTGATTATATTCTGTTTATGCAGATTGCAATTTTCAAAAAAAAAAACTTAAATTAAAAGCGGTTTAAGGATTGAAGATGGCGGGCAGATGGGTGGAGGGAGGGACGGGCTTCCAAATTTTGGCTAAAGCTTTCATGCACGTTGTTAATAACTTCTGTAACTTGTTTTCGATTAAAACCAACTTTACTGTGAAGCGTTATATCGTTAAGATGCCACTTTCTTACGAGCAAGACCGATTTTCTCCTTCGCAATATATTTATTACCCCTGAGTTACTTAACAAAAATGCACATTTTGGGTAAAGCTTAGGTGCAAGGTTTTGATAACTTTTTTATCTTATATTCGATTTTAACTAAAATTGCTGTGAAGCCTTATCAAACAGACATCACTTCCTTACGATCATTCTGGACCTTTGCCTTTTCTAAATAGAGTGATGGCCCCTGATTATCTATGAAAATTCATTTTTGTGTTGAGTTTATCATGTTTATATTGATTAATCAAGTTTTGTTGAAAATTAAACAACATTTTGGGTGGAAATTTTATATACAAATATGATAGCAGTAAATGTTAATAATGTTTATGATACATTAAATTGTTTTGCCATTTTGGAATAGAGGTATGGCCCTTAATTTACTTAGAAAATATGATTATTGCAACAACTATCTTTAATTGTGTAGGGTTTAAACCATATCGTTTAGTGTGAAGTCTTAATAAGATTAACATACTGGCAGATATTTAGAATCAGAATTTCTTAATACAGTTTTACCTTGAAAATATAATAGTACTTACTGCAATTACTGTCTAGTCAAATTGTAAATTTCCAAATTGGTTCACTATTTCGTTGGAAGGCGATTGAGCGACGTCAGTGTTTGGGTATGACGTCTGACAGAGTTTCTCCAAAACATCTTGAATACTATCTAAATTATTAATTTAAAATTTGCACTTTTTTTAATATGATCATTAACTGTCCACCCAACATTGGTGTTTCTGTGACCTTGAGTTCAATTCTAGGTTTTGATTGATTGAACAGGGAACACTTGGTTAAGAAGGTTGTCAACGTTTCTCAAACACATCATGAACTTGAATACTTTCCTACGGATTGTGTCGCCTTGATACATGAGACCCAATATAATAAATAGTGTAATAGAGTCATGTTTACAGATTACAACTATAAGTATCACTAAATGTGATCCATATCCTATTTCGAGTCAGAAACAAAATATGGTATACATGTCGAGAAGGAAATATAACATTCACAGAACACAGTCAGTCAACCAAACACACGTATTTGAAACAAACACCAATCACAAGAATAGAAAAGAGCAAAGTATGCGAAATGGCAAACTCAAACGGTTGAAAATATGAAAACCTCCTTGGAATGGTCAGTGACAATATGGGTATCTCCTTGGAATGGTCAGTGACATAAAGGCCGCTGGGGATAAACCAGGTTCTAGAGTGCACCAAACCTCACTCTTACCCTAGTTTTATTCCAATAAAATGGGAGCAGCCAGGCTATATCCCCTTACAAACTAGGCAGTATTAATAGCAATTCGTAGGCAATATAAGTATAACACAAAATGATCATGTATATATGAATATAAAATGCCCAGAAAGCCACAAAGCAAATACTTGTCAGAAGTCAGGACAAATAAAGAATGATGACAAGAAGACAATATTAAAGTCAAAAATTAGGCGTTACCATCCCTTGTCCTATACAGGTAGAAGCACATGCATTCATTACGATATATAGTATAGAAGGATAGAGATAGAGAGAAGAAGAAAGCCCTTTACTATATACATATACTATAACTATATTCTCTCTAGCCTTCTATACTATATATCGTAATAAATGCCTGTGAGTAGAAGTCATCATAGGGTTCACAATCCGTCGGGTCATCGCAACATTAATTGTAAAGCATTGTGGCGAACTGTAAATGGGTCAACATCTAAACATGCAGTGCAGAATGATAGGAACAAGTTTAACACAGATTGTATGAATGTGATAATGATCAATAATCTTAAAAAGTCTTTACATATAGTCACCATAGTATTCACGTTGTGACAGACCATGCAGCAGAAGAGTTCTGACAATACTTTTAAACGTAAATCAGGGTTATGATAATAAACCTTTGCAAAGGTGTGTCTGGGTATAAAACTCAATGAAGCACTATTAAAGCTGGAGTAGATGAAAAGCAAAACGAACTTCCAACTATGTACTGGATTCCTAATTTACAAAAACAGCCTAATAAAGCACGCTTTCTCCTATTTCTAGTGTCTGCACCAGTACAAACATCTCCAAGGGTTTAACGTCCTGTCTTACTGCCGTTGTTGATCACGTAATACACTATTGTGCTTAAGCTTATGCTAACTCTTGGATTAATATATTTTGGTCGTTATTACTTTCTTGAAAAAGAATGCAATAAGCGTCACGCAAACCTTTTCAAAGACAAGCTTTTTGCTCTTTTTCAATATTTATTTTAGTGAATAAACACTAATGTAATGTTTGCTCCGAATGTTAATGCGGTAGAATAAAATGTATTCCTTGGCATATCACTCCGCCCTTAAAACAATCAAAATGGACTCCACCATTGCGTTTTCCATAAGGTTACAGTATAGCGTTTGTTCGTACCATCACTTTCTAAAATTTCATAGCTCTAAACAGCCTACCTAAAATTAAAATACTAACCTAAATACATCCAAAATGTCCAAAGTAAGCGGAGTTCCGTTCGATTGTTTACCACTCAGCACCACCCCATAGCATTAGTGGTGTCAGGTCGCGGAGTTGATTTTTGATAACATTTTGATATTTTAGCTATGGTCATGTGACAAATTATCGCAGACTATTTTCTAAGACGTTGACAGAAAGATAAACATATCGGACAGGGAAAGCAGCATTCAAGGACCACAGTCAACCACAAAACACAAAAACAAACACGCAAACAGACAAACGAGAAGGCAAAAGTAATTAAAAATGCAAACGACATCATCGTGCCCTTAACAGTGTCAAAATTGAAATTATCTCTCTTGTCATAGAGTTTGCTTATTATTTCTCAGTTTCAATCGCGAGATGTAAATCGAGTAAAGAAGGTATATCAACTATGAGAAATATTAACTTTTTTGAGGTGAAGTTCTTTAGGAAAGAAAGTATATGTAGTAACCATAGTACAAAAGAAAGGGTTGTAATTGTCCAATATATCATCCATATACAAGGAGGTATAATAAAAGGCTTCGATTACATCTGCCTAAGCGTATCTGGTAAAAGACTATGAAACCTCTAACATAACAAAACAAAAACGAATCTGCAACAAGAGGTGCACATTTCGTTCTCATTTGGGATTCCAACAATTTGTCTGTAAACAGTAGTGTCATACCTAACTAGTTCTATGTGTAAAAATATTATCTTATATGAAAATAAATGCTTCGAAAACAACTACGTGACAAGTCCACATGGTGTAATTGTCCAAAACCCTTACACTAAATATTAGTGAGAATCAGAACTCGTTTACTGAAGTTGCTGTGTACACAGTCTGAAGTTTATATATTTGCAAACTTCAAGGGCAATAACTTTGTAAACCACTCCTCAATTGTTCTCATTGTCAAATAAACCGAGAACTTAATAATATTACCACAAAAAGCATGGAAAATCAAATGCTATTTATTACTATCAGCGTGAAAACAATCACCTCCTTAGTCAGAGGACGATATTCTCTTTGTTCAATTAAAATATTACACAGTAATTGATGATATTTCAAAGGAAAGTAGGAAACAATCAGACGATCGAATTTTTCGACAATTTAGAGCAATAACTTGATACTGGTCTAACCTGTCTAAAATCCGTTTGATATAAAGTTACACGACAAACTGTGTGAAAATCGAAACCCATTTATTTAATGTATTGTGTACGAAAGCTGAAATTTGCATTTTTGCAATAATCAAGGGCAATAACTCAGTAAGGCAGTTGTCAATTCTGCTCATTGTCATCTTGTCAAAGTTCATATTCATATAAAGTCTCATACTAAATAATTGAACTTGTCAAAGGCCTTGTAGGTATAAGGCCTAACACCATACAACATTTAGTGGAAATCGGAAACCGTTTACTGCAGGTATTGTGAACAAAATAAATTCGCATTATCCCTAGCACAGGACAAAAATCATTAAAGGTCCACATACTGAACTGTATTTGCCTAAATGGACGTGTGCAAATTTCTTTATTTTCCTTTGACTGTTTGTTCAGCGATTTTCATATAATGGCTTGGTACGAATGGGTTACCGTAGAAATCGCGATGCTGTTATGAAATGCAAAGTATGCCAGAAGTCCATACAATGGTTTCATATGTACAAGACCGCCATCTGTAAATATCTATAAAATCAGGAGTATATTTTTCCGGGTAAACGTTTTCGTTTTTTTCAGGCTTGGGTCCCTGCCTAGATGTAATCTTTCCTTGGTCCTAATTTGCAAACTATTAAACATATCGGATATGAAACGTAAAAAAAAACTGTTGTTCCTTACCACAATCCAGCCGACACAAGTGTTTCATAAAACACTATTATTTGATGATATATTACTATACATCCAAATTAAACCCTATTCGGGATGTATCTAATATCGGTTATATAACTTCAGTTCTTGAATTTAAATAAACAATCAAAAATGACACGAATGAGCGTGTACTAGCACAATTAATATTGTTAATGAAATGTTTAACGCAGTTTCAGAAAATGAGCGTACTGATATAACAAGCAAAACAAAGAACACCATCGCTCCAATGAATTTAGGAATAGCAAAACACACTTTTTGTGGATATTTCACTATCACTTAAAGACTGTCGGTACTGCTTTTAGTTTTGCCTTCAATAATTGATGCATATATCGGTACTGAACTGTTAAACAATTTACATGTCAATTTAGGGATTTACGAGCTGTATATTTGAAATATGTTGTGTTTTTTTTCTATTCGATGTTTTATGGCTATGGTTCTTTCCCTCCCAATGTGGTGGTCTGTTATAAATGTCACATCATTATAAATCTCCGCTATCAGTCCTATAATATGAACACACAACGATGAATGTCACATCATTATAAATCTCCGCTATCCGTCTTATATGTACATGCAACTAAATAATTAAGTATAACCAAGTTAAGCATATATTTTTATCATCAATCTATTATTGACATTGTCTTTTTTGTTGTTTTCATATTTTGTAGGTACTCCAAGCATACATACGTGTTGATTCAAACAGTGAATCAAAACAATAGTTTATTCTCATATTGTGACAGCAACTGGTCTAAGTAACCTGTTATCACGGAACGCACTGTTTAAGGACACTTAGTGTAATGCAATAACTTCCGGCTATACCACTCTTGCGGCATGAGCAATTATATCTAACGCGAAACATAAATATATTAGCATTATCATTTGTTTAGTACAAAATTATAAAAAATCATGACAACAAGGTGAATAATTAGTCAACGTAAATAACAAAATGTTGACCAGAAATTCACATTAAGCAGCCCCCTAAAAGCACGGATATAAGCAACTACCAAATAAGACATTCATTTTTGATTTGTTTGAATTGTTGTTTACATCATTTTAGCACATTTTACGCCATATATGACGGTCGATTTTATGTGGTAGAGGCTGACCACTAACTGGAACAACCAGTAAGCAATACGGTGTACTGGGTAGCACGTGGTTTCAAAATGGCGCAAAAGACGGAAATACACCCCGCTTCGAAGTAAGATTTTCTTTATATTGTCTTTATTACCTCACGCATTTTCAATACTATAGCGCAAAGTATGCGGAATTTTCTGCACTTTATTCCATAACTTTGATTGTAGATGAATGTTCTATAGATTTTTTGTTTTATCCGCTCCCATTTCCGATATGTAATTGTTTGAGTCGGTGTCGTACACTAAAATGAAGCGGTTTTCATTATTTGCGTTTTAAAATGTGCTCATTTGCATCAGTTCTAGTCCCGCAACTTTGCTTTATAAACAAAAATTACATATCTAACACAATTAAAACATTTCTTTAGCTACAGTGAAACAAGATGGAATTTCGAAAATGATCTCGAACACTGGAGGCGTGAAATGAGATCTCGTGCACTTGTGCATTTGTAATTTAATTTGTGCGCTCATATTAAACTTGACGGTTTAAACTGTGTATGCGATTTACAGGTACATTTCCGATAACATTATGGGTAAGATTTTTCTCAATACTTGACTATTTCAACTATATATTAGGTATGAGTTGTATGTCGTAAATAAATTGCCTTTACGACGTATATGACTTACATATCTCCCTATTGAATATGGTGAAATAATTAGCAAAATCTAAGACAAGAGATTTTAATTTTGATATTGTTAAATGTTCCTCGAGCAACATCTGATGGGGTATATGTGTCTCAGCTTATTCGTTTTTCTAGAGGTTGTACTCGAGTTGAGGACTTTAATATTCGTAATCTTTGTTTAACTAAAAGGCTACTCCATCGGGGCTACCGTTACAATAAACTTTGTAAAACCTTTGCAAACTTTTATTATCGTAACCCTGATCTTCTTTAATTTAAGAACTCTTCTACGACAAGGACTTTTACAACCGAACGTCTATGGTGATTGATTTACAAACTTTGTAAGATTCTTGGTCATGATCACTTTCATACTATCTCTGTTAAAAGGTCTATCAAAAGATGGTGTGACCCTATCATTTTACAACTTACTGCATGCTTGGTGGTGGACCGATTTACATTTCGCCACTATGCTTTCCTCTTTAATTATACGATGACCGGACAGGCTGTGGACACTATGATGTCGTCTACCTAAAGCCCAAATGGACGGTGACGTTTGTCGGTCACTTGAAACATGACGAAATGATCAGAGCCAATCGAAGAACAGGTGTGTATAGACCATCCTAACGGGGGTGTATAGACCACACCGTACAAAAGCAATCTCGATGTCCGTCCGCTAACATCTAAAACAGTTTGGCAATTTCCGGTTGTACGGTAACTGCATGATATATTTACGAATCTTTCATGGATATCCGGTGAAGATTCCAACACAAATCATAAGTTGTTTTATCGGGATTCCAATACGAGGTATAATTGATTTTATTCGAATCGAAGTTCAGCTTAGTTTCCGATTAAAACAACTATAGAGAGGGTTGGAATTGTCTATCTGAACCGGATACCAATGACTGATTATCTTGCTTGCAAATCATTGACATTGTGTGCGTTGACGTCTCCAATTACTAACGTTTGCCATATTCATTTCCACAGTGACGTCATTCAACTGTTGACGTTATTAACACCATTGAGGTTAATTATAGTCCCTACGGAATCCTGTTATTGCCATCAACTTTTCGACCTGGTGTTTCCAAGAAAAGTCGAAATTTAGTACTAAAGTTTCAGCCTTTCGCCCTAGAAAACTTAAATGTTTAGCTCGATACTTTTCAAACTCATCTGATAATTATCGTGATTTCATTAATTTCACTATTCGGAATACAATTTACAAGAAAAGTAAAAAAAAAAAAGAATTTAGTTTTCGACATTTCGCGTGGTAGTGTGAAACCTATAGTGTTATAAAGTTCACCGGCTAAATAATACCACGGTGAAGAGGTAAAAATTACAATTTCACCGATATCCATGTCCAAGATGGCGTTTTTTTATTAAAGTATTTCTGACCATCCGCATTTAGTTCGTTTATATAATGATGAAGTTTCCTTCTTTGTTTGTTTATGAATTTATTGTCTTTCTGTCATTCTGTATCAGCCAGGGCCGTAACTATGTTAAATTGAATGTGCAGGACCGGTCGAGCACCGAATGTGAACGTATGTTTCGTGAATCCGATGACTTGCATGAACGGCGACTATTGTGTCTATCGATAATTAAAGATGTGCATGAATACCATTATAGGATGTTTTCTGGCTATAGAAATGATTGTGTTAGCTAAATTTCTCGAAAAATGGAATTTTTAAGCAAATTATTTTAATACATACATTGTTTTTCAGTATCATGCAAAACAAATAATATGTTTTCTGAAATTGCATACTGGTAAATACCTATTAAACGTAACAATAACACTAAAATCAAGACTTATTTATCAAGCTTATTTATCTGATACATGTATAACGAAACATACTTTCACATTCGGTGCTCAAACGATGACCGGGCCTGCACATTGAATCTAACATAGTTACGCCCCTGGCTGATACAGAAAGGCAGAAAGACAATAAATTTATAAATAAACAAAGACGGAAACTTCATCATTATATAGACGAACTAAATGTGGATGGTCAGAAATACTTTAATAAAAAAAACGCCATCTTGGAAATGGATATCGGTGAAAGTGTAATTTTTACCTCTTCCCCGTGGCTTTATTTAGCCGGTGAACTTTATAACACTATAGGTTTTTCGCACTACCACGCGAAATGTTGGAAACCAAAATTATTTTTTTTGACTTTTCGTGTAAATTGTATTCGGAATAGTGAAACAAACGTGATAATCATCGCGATAATTATCAGATGAATTTAAAAATTATCGAGCTAAGCCTTCAGGTTTTCTAGTTGTCGTGTGAAATTTTCAGGGCGGAAAGTCGAAATTTTAATACTAAATTTCGACTTTTCTTGTGAACACCAGGTCGAAAAGTTGATGGCACTAACATTATTCCGTAATTGTAATTGGAGACGTCAACGCACACAATGTCAATGATTTGTAAGACAGATAATCAGTCATGGGTATCCGGTTCAGATAGAGAATTCCAACCCTCTATATAGCTATTTTAATCGGAAACTAAGCTGATCTTCGATTAGAATAAAATCAATTATACCTCGTATTGGAATCCCGATAAAACAAATTATACTTCGTGTTGGAATTCCCGAACTTCACCGGATATCCATGAAAGATTCGTAAATATATCATGCAGTTACCGAACAACCGGACATTGCCAAACTGTTATAGATGTTAGCGGACGGACATCAAGATTGCTTTTGTACGGTGTGGTCTATACACACCCGTTAGGATGGTCTATATACACCTGTTCTTCGATTGGCTTTGATCATTTCGTCATGTTTTAAGTGACCGACAAAGCCAACAAAACGGAAACAAACATAAACATGCCGTAAAACATAGTATATTCAGCCCCGCACTCGGGTTGCTTTCTCGTGATATGTAAAAGTATGTATAAAAATCGAACAGGAAATGCAGCTTTCACAGAACACAGTAAACCCCAAAACACGCAAAAAGACAAACAAGAATGGCAATAGTAATAATAAAGGCATATGACGTCACAAACACAAAGGGGTTGACAATAGGGCTACCGCCTTGGAACGGTCAGTGGCAAAAAGCCCGCTGGGGTTTAAACCAGGTTCTAGGGTGCACCAAACCTAACACTTACCCTACTGTCATCCCAATAAAACTAGACAGTGTAAATAAAGAAATTCCTGCCATGAACTATTCTCTAACCAACAAGGCAGCATTAATAGGCAATATAAGTAAAACATAAAGATGCTCGTGTATAAATAAATACAAAAAAAATAGCCTAGAAAGCCACAAAGAAGGTACTCGATGAATTGGTAGAAGCCAGTTCACTAAGAGAATAAACTATTGAGGGCACGACAAGGCAAGACCGTAGACAAACGTCAAACGTCACCGTCCTTTTGGGCTTTAGGTAGACGTCATCATAGGGTTTAGAGCCTGTCCGGTCATCGTACAATTAAAGAGGAATGTAAATGGGTCCACCACCAAGCATGCAGTACGTTGCAAAATAATAGGGTCATAACCTCTTTTGATAAACCTTTTAACAAGTTTAACAGAGATAGTATGAAAGTGATCATGACCAGGAATCTTACGAAGTTTGTAAATCACATCACCATAGACGTTAGGTTGTAAAAGTCATTGTCGCAGAAGAGTTCTTCAATTGAAGAAGATCAGGGTTACGAAAATACAATTTTGCAAACGTTTAACGAAGTTTATGGTAACGGTAGCCCTTATGGAGTAGCTTTTTAGTTAAACAAAGATTACTAATATTAAAGTCCTCAACTCGAGTACAAGCTCTAGAAAAACGAATAAGTTGAAACACATAGACCCCATAAGAAGTTGCTCGAGGAACATTCTCATCTAAATGCGGATAATTGACAATATCAAAACTAAAATCATCTCACTTGTCATAGATTTTGCTAATTATTTCACCATTTCAATAGAGAGATAATTATGTAAGTCATACGCGTCGTGAAGGCAATTTATTGACAATCATACCTAATATATAGTTGAAATAGTCAAGTATTGGGAAATTGTGGTAGATATGGCATTTTCGTTTATGAAGCAAAGTTGCGGGACTAGAACTAATGCAAATGAGTACATTTCAAGAAAGACGAAAATCATGGAAACCTCTTCATTTTAGTGTACTGACTCAAACAATTACATTTCGGAAATGGGAGCGGATAAAACAAAATATCTATAGAACATTCATCTACAATCAAAGTTATGGAATAAAGTGCAGAAAACTCCGCATACTTTGCGCTATAGTACATGAAAATGCGTGAGGTAATAAAGACAGTTTAAAGAAAAACTTACTTCGAAGCGGGATGTTATTCCGTCTGTTGCGCCATTTTAAAACCACGTGCTACTCAGTAGAACGTATTGCCTACTGGTTGTTCCAGGTACAAATATCTTCAACACGGCTTATGTTGTGTGTTATCCTGCACATTGACTATTTTATTTGCTCATTCATTTAAGTGTGTGGTGTTAGATATATGGTGCCAACACGTTTGAATGCTGTGGTTTTATTTCTCATTAACATACACGTTCACGTACTAGAATTTGCCAGAAAAAAAGTAATCGTTTCTTAATTTAAATAAACAGATTGTTTTTATGAATTTATCAAGATGTATTTTGACATTGATAAATAAGAGGTCATCAATAAGGTTTTCCTGGCTGTAAGTATCTAAAGTACATAAACCAGTCACACAGAGACTGTAGCATTCACAGAAATCCGCCATCCAAAAAATTGTGTCAAAGCTCAAAAATCATCTTGTAAACGTCAAAGAGGTTAACATTTAACACTGGTAGTTCCAAAGTGGTATCAGTAGTGCCAATCATGTTGTTTCGTCTTGCACTAGTTCGAATCTCACTGGGAGCTCAACTTTAAGTGCGAATGTCGATTATTACGGATGGCGGGATGTAAACAGCACTGGTTCTACCCAGGCAAAATAGGGGGTCAGCCTCTACCACATAAAATCGACCATCATATATGGCATAACATACTGGTGCTAAAATGACGTAGACAACAATTCAAACAAATCAAAAATGAATGTCTTATTTGGTAGTTGGTTATGTCCGTGCTTCTACGGGGCTGCGTAATGTGAATTTCTGGTCAACTTTTTTATTTACGTTGACTAATCATTCACCTTGTTGTCATGATTTTTATAACTTTGTACTAAACAAGTGATAATGCTAATATATTTATGTTTCACCTAAGATATAATTGCACATGCCGCAAGAGTGGTATAGCCGGAAGTTATTGCAAAAAACTAAGTGTCTTTAAACAGTGCATTCCATAATAACAGGTTACTTAGATCAGTTGCTGTCACAATATGAGTATATAGGTGTGTATGCTTGGAGTACCTACAAAATATGCAAATAAAACAAAAAAACAATGTCAATAATAGATAATAGAAATATGCATCACTTGGTTATACTTGATTATTTAGTTGCGTGTACATATTAATAAGTGCAATGCTAAGAGGTGCAGTTGTTGCAATTATTTATCTTTCAATCAGCTGTTAATTGTAGGGAGATTGTTTAATGTATGTCTAGCTTCAAATGTTGATTGACGTGCATCTCACGTCATTTATGATCTGACTTGAAATGCACCATGTTGCGGTATACAGTATGTTGGACAAAAGGTCGATCATTAATAGTTCGATTTCGTGAACACAAATATAATACAAGTAATCCTAAAAACTTATAAAAAATACTTTTACCAACACTTTCGTCAGTCAGATCATAGTATTAATAATGTAACTTTTCAACCGGTTGATTATATATTTTTTGATAATGATGCTATTAAAAGCTTTAAAATAAATGCTAGACATATTGCAGAACTTAAGTGGATGAAAAACTTACAGACACCTTATCCACTCGGCCTTAATGACAATATTTATCAAGAAGGGAAAATTTCTTAAGATCCTAATATTGACATTTTTTCTATATTTTCTATTCGAAAGCGTAAATCTAGGTCTCATGGTCTTAGGCGTAATGGTAACATCAAACGTAAATCGCGTGTAATTATTTCAGTCTCTGATTTACATACTTTTTTAAACAGTTTGGAAAGCACTCTATGCTTTCACGGCTTACCTCTTTGTCCATTTCTTCACTAAAGTTGATCGACGAGGAAGCCGACACTGCTTCCATGTTCAAATGTTCTCCGACCCCATATTGACAAGGAGTCTGATCACGTCAGGCATTTTCTAAAACTACTATATATTAATAAACGTATTGATTTCATTGACATGCATAGTATTTTTCGAGATACTCATGTAGTTGATTCTATCCCAAAATATTTCAAAAATTCCGAAGTCCTGTTATTTGTTATAAGTATAAAAAACCTATTAGAAATATTATTTTCAACACAGCAAAATAGTTTCTGACCTTGATATAGTACATAATAATCCTAAGGAATGTGAATGCATCACATAAAAAATTTGCTATGCTCCAGCAGGTCATGTCATCACTGGTAATTTTGATATTGTTGATAAACGTATTCGGTATTTGTTTTCGAAAGGTCCTAAATATATATTACCTTCAACTATTGATTTTAATACCTGTCGTGCCCAGATCGACAACTCCATTGAAGATTTGAGTATAAAATGGTGTCGTAGAGAACATGCGGGCCCAAACTCGCTTTCTACTTGGAAAAAGTCAATTCTTAAAATTATAGATACACGTATTAACTTTTATAGGCTAAGCCCTCTTTACTTCCTCCGAGACCTAGGTTTTCTTTTCGTAATTTAAAATCGGGAATTCAGGAATTTCACAATAAATTTGTTTTAGTTCCTGCATATAAAGAGTTAATAATGTAATTATTGTTTGACGCCTACATTACGTCAATGTTTTATCTCTAGAAATCGGCAGCACCAATTCCTATACTCCTGTTAATTCTACTGAGGATGATGTTGTTTCCGCACATATCACTCGGTGCACTATTTTCAAGGCTGGTGTAAACGATAAGCAAAATAAACTGCCTACTATGTACTGGATTCCTAAATTACATAACAATCCGTATAAGGCTCGCTTTTTAGTACCTGTACCACAACAAACATCTCCAAACTTCAACTTCTTGTCTTACTGCCGTTAAAGATCACGTTAAACTATATTGTGATACAACTTATGAAAACTCTGGGATTAATTTATTTTGGTCTATAAAAGATTCAAGGAGACGTTCTTGATAAAAAATTCAATAAAGGTCAAGTTTCATCAACTTATGACTTCTAGACACTATATACAACCTTACCACATCATCTTATTAAAGACAAGCTAATTTCTCTTATTCAAAAAACATTCGCTAGAGAAAATACTACATTTTTGGCATGTAATAATATAAAAGCGTTTTTTACTAACGGCAGTTTAGACAATTATACTATGTGGACTTGCTATGAAGTGTGTGAAGCACTCATCTTCCTATTAGATAATATTTTCGTCAGGTATGGAACCACCGTTTATAGACAAATTGTTGGTATCCCTATGGGTACGAACTGTGCACCACTTGTCGCAGATTTGTTTTTATTTTGATATGAAAGGGATTTCATGTTGAGTCTTTCACCAGATACCCAGGCAGATGTTATTGAAGCCTTTAATGACACCTCTCGGTATCTGGATGACATATTAAACATTGACAACCATTTCTTTCCAACTATGGTTAATTATATTTATCCTAAAGAACTTCAGCTTAACAAAGCTAAACCATCTGATAAGAACGCTTCTTTTCTTGATTTGGATCTCTCTGATGAAAATGGTGAAATAATTAGCAAAATCTATGACAAGAGGGATGATTTTAATTTTGACATTGTTAATTATCCCCGAGCAACTTTTATGGGGTGTATGTATCTCAACTTATTCGTTTTTCTAGAGCTTGTACTCGAGTTGAGGACTTTAATATTCGTAATCTTTGTATAAATAAAAAGTTACTCAATCAGGTTACCGTTACCATAAACTTAGTAAAACCTTTGATCTTATTTCCAAATATCAAAATAATTTAAGGACTCTTCTGCGACACGGACTATCACAACCTGACTTCTATGGTGATTGATTTATAAACTTCGTAAGATTCTTGGTCATGATCACTTTCGTACTATCTTTGTTAAACTTGTTAAAAAGTTTATCAAAAGAGGTTATGACCCTATCATTTTGCAACGTACTGCATGCTTGGTGGTGGACCCTTTTACAGTTCTCCACTATGCTTTCCTCCTTAATTGTACAATGGCCGGACAGGCTGTGGACCCTATGATGACGCCTACCTAAAGCCCATTGGCGCGGTGGCGTTTGATGTTTGTCTATGATCTTTCTTGTCGTGCCCTTAATGGTTTATTCTCTTACTGCTCTGGCTTCTGCCAAGTCATTGGGTACCTTCATTGTGGCTTTCTAGGCTATTGTTTTTTTTGTATTATATTTACGCGAGCATATTTGTGTTTTACTTATATTGCCTATTGATGCTGCCTTGTTGGTTAGAGATTAGATCATGGCGGGGATTTCTTTATTTACACTGGCCAGTTTTAATGGGATGACAGTAGAGTAAGTGTGAGGTTTGGTGCGCCCTAGAACCGGTTTAAACCCCCAGTGGCCTACTTTGCCACTGACCGTTCCAAGGCGGTAGCCCTATTGTTAACCCTTTTGTGTTTGTGATGTCGTTGCCATTTATTATTGCTTTTGCCTTCTTGTTTGTCTGTTTGCGTGTTTGTTTCTGTGTTTTGTGGTTGACTGTCCTCCTTGAATGCTACTTTCCCTGTCCGATCTTTTTATATTTCTATATATGGCGAAAAATGGAGATTTATAATGATGTGACATTTATAACAGACCACCACTTTGGGAGGGATGGGACCGTTGCAATAAAAGTGCGAATACAAATTAAAATATTTTTTTTCAAATATACAGCCTTACACGCTTCGTAGTAAATCCATAATTTGACATGTAGATTGTTTAACAGTTCAGTACCGATGTATGCATCAATTATTGAAGGCAAAACTAAAAGTGATTGAGAAATATCAACAAAAGTGTGTTTTGCTATTCCTAAATGCATTGGAGCGATGGTGTTCTTCGTTTTGCTAATTATAACATTACGCTCATTTTCTGAAACTGCATTAAACATTTCATTAACAATATTAAGTGTGCTAGTACACGCTCATTCATGTCATTCTTGATTCTTTAATTTAAATTCAATACCTGAAGTTATATAACCGTTATTAGATATACCACGAATAGGGTTTAATTTGGATAGTAATATATCATCAAATAATAGTGTTTTATGAAACACTTGTATCGGCTGAATTGTGGTAAGGAACAACTTTATTTTTACGTTTCAATTCCGATATGTTTAATAGTTTGCAAATTAGGACCAAGAAAATATTACATGGTAGAGTTCTGTAGAAAGGTGTATATCTCTGACAAAGATTAAACACAGTTAAGAGTTTAATTATATAAATGCCTCTTAACTCACTGAGGGCAAAACCAGTACCTCTATAATGGGATGTTTGGAAATAAGTAATGGTTGCATATTGGTGTGTAAAGATGAAACGCGTTACAATCTACACTGGCAGAGAACTGTTTACACGTGACGTCATCAAAACCGGGATTAAATTAATTCTTAGTAGGCGCTTTAAGGGCCAAGCGTAACAGGCTGTAATACATTTCTAAGCGCCCACACATACTTTGAGGGTGATACTTTCCGTTTCGAAAATGTTTCGAAAACAAAGGCGTGTTTATTAATGATTAATTTCGTTACTTTCTTGCGTGTGTGGACCCATTTACAGGTGTGTTGTATACGAGTACACTAGTACTTAATCGAACAATGCCTGCCGGCAACAAACAATATGCGTAATTGTTTGTTACCTTGTTATTTGTTTACATTTTTGTATTTTATGCGACCTACTTTTGTTTCGACAATAACGAATTTGATGTTTTTATTACACCCGACCCGTTTCGTATTTACTTTGCTCAATCAGCCATTTTTCTTTAAGCTATTAATACTCGTGTTAGCTACTGACTATACGTTCAGGTTCAAGATTGTTTCTGTGTTATATGGAGTTTTAAAGTGGCCAGTACTTCCATGTCCACAATTTAATGAATGTGTATTTATAAATAAATATTTAAGCAGACATGACTAAATGACATATAATATAAAGTGCAGTAGCATGAATTGCCAAGGTTTAGCGGATGTCTCCAAAAGGTTTGATGTTTTAAACTTTTTAAAAAAGAACAAATAGGATGTATACGTTTTACAAGATGTTTATTTTATGCCAAAAGATGATCCGTATATTAAATCACTATGGGGTTATGATTGTATTATTAAATTCAGTTTCGTCTCAAACGAGAGGTGTTTCCTTTTTTTTTAATAATACTTTTGAATATAATTACATAATAAAATTATAGACGATAGAGGTAATAAAATAATTTTAGATATTACAATAAATGGTAGACGAATGTCCGTGTAATATATACGGACCAAATAAAGATGATCCAGATATTTACTCATTTTGACGAACGAATTGCTTAAGATTGGGAATGATTACACTATAATGAGAGGCGACATTAATTTTGCAATCAATCATGATCACATGATTTTTACTTCATGATAATTAATTACATGAAAATAACAAAAAAGCAAGAGGTGAAATGATAAATATTCTCTCTGAGTTAAATATGCTCGACATATGGCGGGATTTGAACTTAGAAAAAACAAACACTTTACATTGTTTAAATAATCCCCACTAAAGTGGGCAAGATTAGACTATTTCTTTATATCTAATAAGTTATATACAAATGTAAACGACTCATACATAGCACTCGGTTATAGAACGGACCATTCAAGGGTCATATTCGACTTTACTATAGGTACATTTAAACCGGGAAAATCTTTTTTGAAATTTAATAATTCATTGTTGAGAGATTTTGAATACATAGACTTAGTTAAAACAATTATAAACAAGAGCATCAAGAATTGCAGGACAATTCATAGTCCCCCACTTGCCCAGACAAACATTTTCCAAACGTTTTCTATGATGGAGGTCAAAGATCAAGGTCAAGGTCACAATGACCTTATTTTGGTATGGGACACATCGCTCTCCCACGATGTATTCAAATATCAAGTTTGGTATCTTTAAGTGTTATAGTACTGAAAACGGTCCGGACAAGCATTTTCTATGACAGAGGTCACAGGTCAAGGTCAAGGTCACAGTGACCTGTTTTTGGTACGCGACACACCGCTATTCCAAGATGTATCCACATACCAAGTTTGGTATCTCAAAGTCTTATAGTATTGAAAATATGGCCCGGACAAGCATTTTGGAAGGACGGACGGACGGAAGGAAGGACGGACGGACGGACAGGGTGCAAACTAATAGTCCCCCCGGGACCGGTAGGGGACTAAAAATACAAAAGAACAGTAATCAATTAACCAATTTATAGACGGCACGCCAGACTCTGATATATAAGAAAAGAATAAAACTGAAGAAATGCTGATTAAAGAAATTGATATTTTTGAAAAACAAAACATTGTAGATGGAGACATCCTTGGACAAAAACAAAAACAATTATTTTATTTGAATTAAGATGTTTGTTTGGAAGGATTTGGGTCACTTTGTAGTCAGATCCCTAAATTTCGGTTACCAAAAAGAAGAACTGTCAAGCACCCAAAAAGAAGGAGTAATTACATGTATCCCAAAGGGTAATAAAGATGAAATGTTACTGAAAAAACTGGAGACCCATATCACTACTGAATTCTACATATAAAATAGGTTCTGCTTGTATATCAAACAGAATAAAACGATTTTTACCAATAATTATTGATCCAGATCAAACAGGTTTTATTTTAGGGCGTTATATGGGTGAAACCACAAGAACTATCTATGACCTTTTTCATTTTGCAGACAAAAACAAATTGTGAGTCTTTTACTTATGATAGATTTTGAAAAAGCATTTGACTCCCTCTCATGATCTTTTATTCATAAAGTTTACTTTTTTTAATTTTGGCAATTCCATTAAAAGGTGGGTAAGAACGTTTCATATTAATATCATATCATGTATTGTAGTAAATGGCCATGCATCACCTTTTTTTAATATACATAGGTTGCAGACAAGGGGACACTTTGTCTCCTTATATATTTGTAGCATGTGCTGGCCATCTTGATTAGAACACATACAAATATTACAGGTATTAAGGTAGATGGTATTGAGTTACTGGTAAATCAATATGCGGACGACACCAGTCTTACATTAGATGGCTCTGAAAAGTCATTAAAACATACATTATTGGTTTTAAAATTGTATGCAAAGATTTCTGGTCTTAAATGTAACATTGAGAAAACAAGAGTTGTCTGGTTTGGAGCAAAAAAGGGAATTAATGATACATTATGCCCAGAGGCTCAATTAAACTGGGACCAAATCAATTTCAAACTACTGGGAATCATTTTTTCAACAAATCTGGCAGATATGATAACTTTAAACTATGATAATAAGATTAAATAAATCAAAGAACTTATATCTAGATGTCAATAAGAAGGCTCAGCCCATATGGTAAAATCATTGTGATAAAAAGCCTTGCACTGTCAAAAATCAATCACCTCATATTAACCATCCCAAACCCACCAAAAATAATCATGAAACAGTTAAACTCACTATTTTATGAATATATATGGAAAAGGGACATTTTAAATCAGCCTTATAGTGTAGGGGGACTAAATATGTTAAATATAGAATATTTTATGAAATCCCTGAAGGTCACTTGGATAAGAAGACTGAATATGGTCAATAGAAAATGATGTCACCTTTTTGAAACTATGTACCCTTTTGCAAAAGCACATGCTAAATTTGGACATAACTTTATAGACAACCACCTGAACAAGATAGACAACCCATTTTGGAATGAAGTATATAGTGCATTGAGTCAGTTAAAAAAAGAACTTGCTCCAAATTCATGGAATGATATATTAATGGAACCAGTTTTTCTCAATGATACAATTAAGACTGGAAGTAATTGTTTATAAAGTTGAATATTATTTTTGTTAATGATCTTGTAGATGAAAATGGTGATTTGACTTGTTTCAAGGAAAATATGGATATTTTTCAAACTTTATTGAGTATGAACGTGTTATAAGGGCAATAAAATCAACAATTAACCGATTAGAAATAACGAAAGATAAATATAAAGGCCCCATTCTATTTCTGAATAGAAAAACAACTGAACCAAAAGCAATATTAAAATGAAATCAAGAAAATGAAGGAAAAAAAAAGAAGAATGGAGAAATATATTTTTACTCCCTTTTAACATAACAAAAGACACTGCACTTATTTGGTTACAGACAGTATTATTACACCATATCTTAGCAACAAATAAACTTCTTGTTAAAATGAATATTACTATCAGATGTTCTTTCTGTAATGAAGACACATAATCATTAATTCAATTATTCTGGCACGTTAGCAATGTGCCATCTTTTTTGGAATAGTGTTTGCAACTGGTTTAAAGAACGGTGCAGACATCTTCATAATTTAACATTTATTACATATAAGTAAAATTATATTCGGAGAAATTACACCAGATAATAGTTTAAATCATCTTATACTAGAAGCCAAGAAATGTATTTACTTTTGCAGAATAGATAAGAGATTACCATGTTTAACCATGTATAAAAACTCAGTTCTCTACCAATATAACCCAGAAAAAGTAATAGCTTTGAGAACAATGAGAAATGGCAAAATTACACTAGTCATTTCGAACGAGGTCAGAATATGGGTCTTTTAAAATCAATGAGGAAGTTTATTTTCTTACTATTCTTTTTTGTATTGTCAATGAGGAAGTTTATTTTCTTACTATTCTTTTTTGTATTGTCACAAGGAAGGGAAACAACCCGTTCGGGAAAATATGGACGGAATATAACATGAATTACCTCCCTTCCTTTTATTAAGGGGACGACCATTTTATCTCAGGAGGGGGCCTGACATTTTCCTGCGAGTTCACCTACTTTCTCACCCAATTGTTGTTGGAACCCGATTATTTGTTTAACCTTTAGAAATTGGTTTCAGTAAAAAATCCCCCCTCCATCCCCCTTGCATGTATTATCCCCTATTTACAAATAGCAATTCAATTTGTGACAATAAAGTAAATAGAAAAAAAATATCTCCATCATAACAATGGTTAAATTGAATTGTAATGTTAATGTGTATATTATGATATATGCTAGCCGAAGATAAATCATCTTATTACAGTGAGGTATTCATCTTTTAACTAACTTATTCGTATTTTGGGCATACAATAACAAGATTAGAATTGTGATCTTCGATATTGTACTTATTTATTTGGCTGGCATGTATTATGAATACTTTGTTTCTTAAATATATAATGATTTATTACAATTATCGACTATTGTACGGTAGTACGGGGGATGATTCTCCGACCCCCATGTACCTATGACGAGGAAAATAAATGGGCCGTCTTTATATATAAAGAGGGCCGGAAAAAAAATGTTGTTAAGTACATTTACATGGATATACTTGTATACACAACATAACAACGTACGATATAATTCGGAGGAGTAGGTAGTCTAGTGGTAGAGCGTCAGACTCCAGATAGAGAAGTCGTGAGTTCGTTCGTCAACGTGGCCATGTTATTGATCATTGATCAAAATAATTACTGTACATGCAGTGCTTAGTACCGGTGTAACGGGAAATAACTGGACCTGGAAATTTCTGGACGGAATCTACACTGCACATGCGCGCATTAATAACGGCGAAAAATAGCAAAAGGGTCTATAGGGAGAATCTCAAAGGTTAAAGTCAATGTAAACGTACAATGAAATGCAGAAGAATCATAGAAATTGTACACCAAGAACTTCGCATACTTTCCTATATTATTTTGTATGATGGCTGCATTAATACAATAGTCTGGATGAACTCAAATTAAATCTGGTTTAGAGTTGGATAGTTAACCTTAATGTAGTTGTATACAAACTCATTATATAATTAATTTTCGAAAATATGTCGAAAAATAAATTTTCTGATCAATTTTCCTCAGTGTTGATGTACAACGCAGCTTTACAAACACAACTTATAAATACTATTGGAGGAAAAAATGTTCTGGGAAATAACTGGACGGTGTCGGGAAATAAATGGACCAAGTTTATTCAGGATGAATATATATGTTTCTTTTCATTTCGAGTCTGTTTTATCACATGCCTAATCAAACGTCCTGGGAAATAAATGGACACTGCATGGAAACAACTTTAACATGATTTAATTACAATGTTACCAATTTCTTTATTTTTGTTTAAGCTAGTTAATCGTAAAGCTAATGAATCAGCTTCGGTTTTGAAGCAGATATATACTTAACAATAACATTATGATGACTAAATGAAAATTAAATATGCCAGAAATTACTATATTACTTTATGATTACACTTTATTTTTTTATATTTCAAATCAAGGCTCTCTAATCAACTTATTGTTGCAAACAATTTTACACATAATTAAATGTCATATTTAAATTGTTTAATATCCAACACAAAATAAATTGAAAGCTAACCTGGACATTTAATTATTAATAATTCCACACAGTTAAACTTTCACCAAAGATTTACACATATTGGAGAAAGAAATATGTGAGTGGGAATTACTGGACACAGTCGGGAAATAACTGGACCATATTATATTTTAATATTAAGCCATAATTTATTATTTCTGATCTTACTCGCTCACCTTTTATGCCAGCCTCATTAATGGTACAACCAACAACACTCTATACAATCAGAACGGCACCATTGTTAGAGGAAAAGAACCGCTGGGAAATAACTGGACACAGCCGGGAAAAAAACTAGACCGTATTGTGTTTCTCAATAATATGTTATCATATCTCATCTCCAATGTTTTCCCGCTCATTTCTCATGTTAGCTTCATTAATGAGGCAATAGAATAACAAATAACCCTCTATGAAATCAGAGCGGCACCATTGTTAGGGGAAATAACCGCTGGGAAATAACTGGACACAGTCGGGTAAAACCTGGACCCAAATAATATGTTATCATATCTCAGTTCCAATATTTTCCCGCTCATCGCTCATGTCAGCCTCATTAATGAGACAATAGTATAATCAATAACATTTTATTAAATCAGAGCGGCACCATTGTTAGAGGAAAATAACCGCCGTGAAATAACTGGACACAGCCGGGAAATAACTGGACACAGTCAGGAAAAAACTGGACCACATTATGTATCTCAATAATATGTTATGATATCTCATCTCCAATGTTTTCCCGCTAATCTCTCATGTCAGCCTCTTAATGAGGCAATAGTGCAGCCAGTACAATTCTATTAAATAAGAGCGTCACCATTGTTAGAGGAAATAACTGCTGCGAAGTAACTGGACACACCCGGGGAAAAACTGGACCATATTGTGTATCCAAATAATTGGTTATCATATCTCATCTCCAATGTTTTCCCGCTCCTCTCTCATGTCAGTCTCTTAATGAGGCAATAGTGCAGCCAATACAATTCTATTAAATAAGAGCGTCACCATTGTTAGAGGAAAATAACCGCTGGGAAATAACTGGACACAGCCGGGAAATAACTGGACACAGTCGGGGAAAAACTGGACCATATTGTGTATCTCAATAATAGGTTGTCATATCTCATCTCCAATGCTTTCCCACTCATCCCTCATGTCAGCCTTAGTGAAGAGGCAATAGTATAACCAATACCACTCTATTAAATCAGAGCGGCACCATTGTCAGAGGAAAACAACCGCTCGGAAATAACTCGACATAGCCGGGGAACAACTGGACCATATTGCATGTCTCAGTAATATGTTATCATATCTTATCTCCAATGTTTTCCAGCTCATCCCTCATGTCAACCGCTTTAATGAGGCAATAGTATAACCAATATAATTCTCTTAAATCAGAACGGTACCATTGTTAGAGGAAAAAAAACGCTGGGAAATAATTGGACGCAGCCGGGGAAAAACTTGACCGTATTGTGTATCTCAATAATATGATATCATATCTTATCTTCAGTGTTTTCCCATTCATCGCTCATGTCAGCCTCATTAATGAGGCAATAGTATAACCAATAACAATGTATTAAATCAGAGCGGCACAATTATTAGAGGGAAATAACCGCTGGGAAATAACTGGACACAGCCGCTAAAAAACTGGACAATATTGTGTATCTCAATAATATGTTGTCAAATCTCATCTCCAATGTTTTCCTGCTCATCCCCCATGCAAACCTGATTAATTAGGCAATAATATAACCGATAACACTCTATTAATTCAGAGCGGCACCATTGTTAGAGGAACATAATCGCTGGGAAATAACTGAACACAGCCGTGAAAAAACTGGACAATATTAGTTGTATCTCAACAATATGTTATCATATCTCAGTTCCAATGTTTTCCCGCTCATCTCTCATGTCAACCTCATTAATGAGGCAATAGTATAACCAATAACAATGTATTAAATCAGAGCGGCACCATTGTTAGAGGAAAATAACCGCTGGGAAATAACAGGACACAGTCTGGAAAAAACTGGACGATATTTTGTATCTTAGTAATATGTTATCATATATTGTTTTCCCGCTCATCCATCAAGGCAACCTCATTAATGAGGCAATAGTATAACCAATGACACTATATTAAATGAGAGCGGCACCATTGTTATGAGAAAATAACCGCTGGAAAATAAGTCTAGACAGCCGGGAAAATTCTGGACCATATTGTATATCTCAATAATATCAGTTATCATTATCTATTCTCCAATGTTTGCCCACTAATCTCTCATGCCAACCTCATTATTGAGGCAATAGTATAACCAATAACACTCTATTAAATCAGAGCGGCACCATAATTAGAAGAAAATAAAAGCTGGGAAATAACTGGACACAGTCTGGGAAAAACTTGGCCAGATTTTGTATCTTAATAATATGTTATCGTATCTCATCTCTGATGTTTTCCCGCTTATCACTTATGTCAGCCTCATCAATGAGGTAATAGTATAGCCAACAATAGTATATTATAGCACAACGGCGGCCATATTAGAGGAAACAACAACCTGGGAAATAACTGGAAACGTGCGGGAAATAACTGGACCAGATTTTGTTACTGTTATAATGATGAACGTGAAGTTGGCAGTAGCAGTAGCAGTAGCTACTTGAAGAAAGTTGCTGTATCGGTGATCGATGTAAGTAATATGTATTCTCATATTAATAGAGTGGATAAGAACTCGTTTAACGTTCCATCTTTCGTTCTGATCCTTACTGCTACTGCCACTGCTACTGCTACTGCCACTGGCACTACTGCTACTGCTACTGTTACTGTTACTGCTACTGTTCATTGAAGAAGGCTGCTGTATCGGTGATCGATGTAAGTAATATGTATTCTCATATCAATAGAGTGGATAAGAACTCGTTTAACGTTCCATCTTTTGTTCTGATCCTTACTGCTACTGCCAGTTCTACTGCTACTGCTACTGCTGTTGCTGTTGCTGTTACTGCTACTGCCCCTTCCACTGCTACTGCCACTGTCACTACTGCTACTGCTACCGCATGTCTATCTATGAGGTTGATTTGCCCGCCTTGCAACACCTGAAAACCGACAAAAACGCCATTTCGAGTCTATTTCAGTGCAAACTTCAGTAATACAGCAGTAGAACTTAAAAGTTGGAAAAGAATTTCAAACATGATGATATTAGTAGCCCGGCCATCATGCTTTGAAAACCCGGTGAGACCACATATCTAGATACTGCTACTGCTGCTACTATTAATAGTATCTACTGCTACTGCTCCTACTGCTAGCAGTTGCTAGCTAAAACGTCACAGCATTAAGGGTATGGAAAAATATATGTATGCTTGATAATGGCGAAGCGGTTGTGTTATAAAGCATGATGAAAGAGGTGGTCTATTAAACGTGATGGTTAAAAATAAAAGTAGAAACAAACAATGTATGTGATGCTACTGTTGCTACTGCTGCTATTATCCACTGCTGCTACTGCTATATATTCGCCGTACGCGCCTTGGTTATCTACTGTTATTGTTGTTACTACTACTACTACTACTACTACTACTGCTGAGGGTTGTGTATAAAACATGAAGGCTAACAATAGAAAATAACTGCTACTATGAACTACTGTTACTGCTCCTACTACTATCAGTAACTGAAAAGTTACAGCAATAACGGTAGAAAACAAAACATGATATTATTTTGCGAAGCGGTTGTGTACAAACATATGATGTTTGCGAAAAGGGTTGTCTGTTAAACATGATGGTGGGAAAGTAGTACTTGCGCAAAGAAAAAAAACATACTTGCGCAAAGAAAACGATGGATATGCCTATTGAGATCTACTCTTGCTACTGCTGCTACTGTTGCTACTGCTGCTATTGCTGGCAGTAGTTAGCAGTAGCTACTGCAGCAGTTATAACAGGTATACTTATCGTTTTCCTTGCGCTAGTATGTTGATTTCTTTTGCGCAAGTACTGCTTTCCCACCACCATGTTTTACAGATAATACTTTTCGCAAACATCATTTGTTTACACAGTAGCAGTAGCTGTAGCAGTAGCAAACATATGATGGTTTGCGAAAGGGGTTGTCTTTTAAACATGATGGTGGGAAAGTAGAAACAACATACCTGCGCAAATTTACATACCTGCGATGTGTATACATATTGAGATGGTGCTCTACTGCTGCTACTGCTGGCAGTAGCTACTACTGCCACTGCTGCTACTGCTGGCAGCAGTTAGCAGTAGCTACCAACAGTAGCAGTAGCAGTAACAGAAGCTACTGACTGTAGCTGTATCAGTAGCTACTGGCAGTAGCAGTAGCAAACATATGATCGTTGGCGAAAGGGGTTGTCTGTTAAACATGACTGTGGGAAAGTGGAAACAACATACTTGCGCAAAGAAAACATACTTGCGATGAGTATACCTATTGAGATGGTGCTCTACTGCTGATATTTCTGGCAGTAGCTACTGCTATTGCTTCTACTCTGACAGTAGTTAGCAGTAGCTACTTTCGTCCACCAAAGACACCTGTTCTCTTTTTGACTAACGAAAAAGCGTTAGATGTATGCAAAAATATCATTATTGTTGGTGCCTTAAACGAAGAACAGTTAAATGCTAATAAAAGGCATTTGGCAAATATAATTATCCTAAATAAGCTTTCAATATTAGAATCCACTAGAATTACAAACACATCAACAACGTTAATTGATCCCATTGATTCTGATTTCTGATTCGCTTATTACATTAAACGCGGGAACAATAGACGTCCCTCCAGAAATAAGTGACCACAAAATCACGTTTTTATTTGTTTCATTTTCTAAAGTCTTACATCCGACCTTAAGTGGGTATTCACCTATTCAAGTATTTAAGGGTACGCATATGAACTATATATATTTGTAAATTTGAAGATATTTGCGACTTTCTTTTTAGTGCACAATAGTGTTGTTTGTGCAGTGTGTCGACCGTAAAAAGTCTCCCCGTACATCCAATCAATATTGTTATTTTTACCACTACAGGGATTGTATGACATTCATTGATCTAGTTTTTCCTTAAACACGTGTGTTTCATATACCGCGTTGAAGGTTTTGTGCTGATCGACATTTTGGCCCATTTTATTAGGGTTTCCCTTACTTTCCTCATTATCTTGTATTAGACACTGATGTCGAGTTTTGGACCTCTTTTAACAGTCCGTAAGTTTACTAATATTATTTCTTATGGATCTTTGTTACGATTCTATTTTGTATCTCTAATAAATACTAATTGGCACTTATTTCGCTTTTCGCAGAATGGTATTTTTCTCCAAATTAACAATTATGAGTCTATTAGTTAAAACTTTAAAAATAAATCTTTCAACTCTTCGGTTACACTCTGCGTCATCAATACAAATTCCACAAAATTACTCTTCATTTCTTAGAACTAAACCATATGTACGACTAACACCTTTAAATCTTCATTCGGCAACATCGTTTCATGTTCCTTCTAATAATATTTCTAGGATTTTTAATAATGGCTCAAAAGTTTCCGTAACTCCTCTACGATCACCTGTTTTGAGGAAATACCATATAAAGTCTCCTTTCATAAATCATTTAGTTCATTCAAGGCGCAGGGTCTTTCCCTCTATTAATAAGTGCAATACTAAGAGGTGCAGTTGTTGCAATTATTTATCTTACAAGTCCATCATTAAATCAGCTGTTAATAGTAGATTGTTTAATGTATGTCTAGGTTCAAATGTTGATTGACGTACATCTCACGTCATTTATGTTCTGACTTGAAATGCACCAAGTTGCGGTATACAATATGTTGGACAAACAGGTCGATCCTTAAAAGTTCGATTTCGTGAACACAAATATAATGCAAGTATACCTAAAAAGTTAAAACATTACTTGTACCAACACTTTCGTCAATCAGGTCATAATTTTAATAACGTAAGTGTTCAACCGGTTGAATATATATTTTTTGATATTGATGACTACTAAAAGCTTTAAAATAAAAGCTAGACATATTGCAGAACTTAAGTGGATGAAAAACGTACCGACACCTTATCCACTCGGTCTTAATGACAATATTTATCAAGAAAAAAATATTTCTAAAGATCCTAATATGACATTGTTTCTATATTTTCTATTCGAAAGCGTAAATCTAGATCTCATGGTCTTAGGCGTAATGTTAACATCAAACGTAAATCGCGTGTAATTATTTCTGTCGCTGATTTACATACTATTTTTAAACAGTCTGGAAAGCACTCTATGCTTTCACGGCTTACCTCTTTGTCCATTTCTTCACTAAACTTGATCGACGAGGAAGCCGACAAAATTTTGATTGGTACAGATCCCTTGTATAACACTGCTTCCATAGTTCAAAGCTACACACAACATGTTCTCCGACCCCATATTGACAAGGAATCTGATCACGTCAGGCATTTTCTAAAACTACTATATATTAATAAAGGTATTGATTTCATTGACATGCCTAGTATTTTTCGAAATACTCATGTAGTTGATTCTATCACAAAATATTTAAAAAATTCCGAAAGTCCTGTAATTTGTTATAAGTATAAAAAGCCTATTAGAAATATTATTTTTAACTACAACAAAATAGTTTCTGACCTTGATATAGTACATAATACTCCTAAGGAATGTGAATGCAACACATCAACATTTTGCTATGCTCCAGCAGGTCATGTCATTACTGGTAATTTTGAAATTATTGATAAACGTATTCGGCATTTGTTTTCGAAAGGTCCTAAATATAGATTACCTTCAACTATTGATTTTAATGCCTGTCGTGCCCATATCGTCCACTCCATTGAAGATATAAGTATCATATGGTGTCGTAGAGAACATGCGGACCCAAACTCACTTTCTACTTGGAAAATGTCAATTCTGAAAATTATAGATACACGTATTAACTTTTATAATGCTAACCCCTCTTTACTTCCTCCGAGACCTAGGTTTTCCTTTCGTAATTTAAAATCGGGAATTCAGGAATTTCATAATAAATTTGTTTTAGTTCCTGCAGATAAAGCAGCTAATAATGTAATTATTGTTTGACGCCTACATTACGTCAATGTTTTATCTCTGGAACTCGGCAGCACCAATTCGTATACTCCAGTTAATTCTACTGAGGATGATGTTGTTTCCGCACATATCACTCGGTGCACTACTTTCAAGGCTGGTGTAAACGATAAGCAAAATAAACTGCCTACTATGTACTGGATTCCTAAATTACATAAAAATCCATAAATGGCTCGCTTTATTTCGAATTCAAGTGCCTGCACCACAACAAACATTTCCAAACTTTTAACTTCTTGTCTTACTACCGTTAAAGATTACGGTAAACTATATTGTGATAAAACTTATGAAAACTCTGGGATTAATTTATTTTGGTCTTTAAAAAAGTCAGG
This sequence comes from Cyrtodaria siliqua, assembly GCA_037043455.1. NCBI lineage: Eukaryota > Metazoa > Mollusca > Bivalvia > Adapedonta > Hiatellidae > Cyrtodaria > Cyrtodaria siliqua. The sequence goes on along the minus strand of JAWPHD010000135.1, from coordinate 572,034 downwards.
AGACGTTCTTGATACAATTTTCAATAAAAGTCAAGTTTCATCAATAAGCACTTATGACGTATCTACACTATATACAACCTTACCACATCACCTTATTAAAGACAAGCGAATTTATCTTATTCAAAACACATTCGCTAGAGAAAATACTACATTTTTGGCATGTAATAATATAAAAGCGTTTTTTACTAACGGCAGTTTAGACAATTATACTATGTGGACTTTCTATGAAGTTTGTGAAGCACTCATCTTCCTATTAGATACTATTTTCGTCAGGTATGGAACCACCGTTTATAAACAAATTGTTGGTATCCCTATGGGTACGAACTGTGCACCACTTGTCGCAGATTTGTTTTTATTTTGCTATGAAAGGGATTTCATGTTGAGTCTTTCACCAGATACCCAGGCAGATGTTATTGAAGCCTTTAATGACACCTCTCGGTATCTGGATGACATATTGAACATTGACAACCCTTTAATTCCAACTATGGTTAATTATATTTATGCTAAAAAACTTCAGCTTAACAAGCTAATATATCTGATAATAACGCTTCTGTTCTTGATTTAGATCTCTCGATTGAAAATGGTAAAATAATTGGCAAAATCTATAGCAAGAGAGATGATTTATTTTGACATTGTTAATTATCCCCACTTCGATGGGGATGTTCCCCGAGCAACTTCTTATGGGGTGTATTCGTTTTTCTAGAGCTTGTACTCGAGTTGAGGACTTTAATATTCGTAATCTAAAGAGCTACTCACTCAGGGTTACCGTTACCATAAACTTCGTAAAACCTTTGCAACATTTTATTATCGTATCCCTGATCTTCTTTCCAAATATAAAAAGAATTTAAGGACTCTTCTGCGACAAGGACTATCACAACCTGACTTCTATGGTGATGTGATTTATAAACTTCGTAAGATTCTTGGCCATGATCACTTTCATACTATCTTTGTTAAACTTGTTAAAAGGTTTATCAAAAGAGGTTTTGACCCTATCAGTTTGCAACGTACTGCATGCTTGGTGGTGGACCCTTTTACAGTTCGCCACTATGCTTTCCTCTCTAATTGTACGATGACCGCACAGGCTGTGGACCCTATGATGACGCCTACCTAAAGCCCATTGGGACGGTGGCGTTTGATGCTTGTCTATGATCTTTCTTGTCGTGCCCTTAATGGTTTATTCTCGTACTGCTCTGGCTTCCGCCAAGTCATTGAGTACCTTCATTGTGGCCTTCTAGGCTATTGTTTTTTGTATTATATTTACGCGAGCATATTTGTGTTTTACTTAAATTGCCTATTGATGCTGCCTTGTTGGTTAGAGATTAGATCATGGCGGGGATTTCTTTAATTACACTGTCCTGTTTTAATGGGATGACAGTAGGGTAAATGTGAGGTTTGGTGCACCCTAGAACCGGTTTAAACCCCCCAGTGGCTTACTTTGACACTGACCGTTCCAAGGCGATATCCCTATTGTTATCCCTTTTGTGTTTGTGATGTCGTTTGCATTTATTATTCCTTTTGCCTTCTTGTTTGTCTGTTTGCGTGTTTGTTTCTGTGTTTTGTGGTTGACTGTCCTCCTTGAATGCTACTTACCCTCTCCGAGCTTTTTATGTTTCTTTAGAATCTGGATTTTGTTTTGTCCTCGTGAGAACAAGAGTTTAATAATAACGTCTCAAATATGGCTCTGTTTGACGTTTTTCATAAAAGTCGCGTTGCTCTCAACGTTGTTAGCATCACAGAGTGTTAGTTTAGTCACATACAATTATATTTTGTATCACACTGTTAGTCTTGACGATACCCTTCATCTTATATATAAATTATATCATTTAAATTAGGCTGTAAACTATTATTTATAGAATTTCCTATGTCTTTCGCTGCTTTTTTAACAAGGAATTTTAAGAAAGAACAATGTTAATGCCATTTATCTTTTATATGGCTCGATAAAAAACTGCACAGTTTTAGTATTTTTTAGAGAATTTAATTTCCTATCAGAATTTAAAATAAAATTTGCTGGTCATCGGAATATTTGTTTCAGTATACTTCCTTTATTGACCCCAAACCCCTTCGAAAATTAAATACGTCTCTGTTGACGTCGTGTTATTAGAATAACGACGTCGACGATATTGATATTAAAGGTATATTATACATGTTGGTGATATATCAATAATTATTTTTAAATATTCAGCTGTCCATATTAAAAGTGATATTAACCTGCTGGACGGAATGTTCATGCTATTCAACATAAATTGTTGGTGGATTGGTAGGGTGTTCCTACATTCAGCTTCGCATGAATTGAAGCCTGCACATTATAGTACACATATCGTAATAAGCTTCTCGAAACGAAGCCCCACGTATCTTCAAACAATTTCAAGTTTTACAACATTATGATAAATAGCTCTGTAACATAGCGAAATGGTGTTGCAAAACCCAAAATAATGTCGAAATCAGCGAGGTGTATATTAAGCTAAGTGTTCCTCGTGAAGACATATTTTCGCATATGTATATGTTGAAGAAACTAACTGCCAAATAATGGCAACATTACACTACACAACCGTTTATCAAAACTCTATCCATGTATTCAGGTCATATAATAATGTATATGTACCGATTAAAAGTATAGGTTTATTCACGGGTTCTTATAATAATTGTATTATTGAATATACGTAAATGAAGTATGACTTGGTAACTATTAATTCGGCCCTTCAATTTCGGGGTTTGGTATGGCTGGTTAAAACCATTTATATTGTGTCTATAGAGTTGGGATTCAAATATTTGTAAGTTGTATATATATATATGTCGGTGAAGTACATGAATAATGTCCACAAATGAGATTGAGTTTTATTGCTTAAAACATGTTACCAATGTATACATTATTAAACAACGAATAAGCAGCTGATCATTTACAAAAAAATGATATTAACATATGGAAACATGCATGATAAAAACAATTTAAGAATTAAATACGTTTGATGCTCTATCCATTAACTTTCAGATATCATCTTGACGTAAGTTGTGGTGTTTTGTTTCAGTAATACAGATATTATCAGAACAAAAATGTGTGCTCGTAAGATAGAATGATGACTGCAATAACCTTAAACATTCAGAACATATTTGGTGATTATAACTGCAAACATCGGATTGCAAGTATGATGTAATTAAATCTTAACTTAATAACATAAAGTTGCATGACAGATATCATCTGACACAATGACGCCTTATGAAATGTTAAACCATCTGAAATATTTGAGAATCTACCCTACATCTATCTTCCCACCTCCATGTAACTGTATTACGCTACATGTTCAACAATAAATACACAACTAAGATATATATTCCCTTCAATATAGCAATGAGACAAAATAACACAATACAATAGCAAATAATTTGAGGAATTGGGAAAAGTGTGTGTGTTAGTAAATGAGACGACAGATGATTCTTGATCGAGGTATTTTGCATATGCCAGTTTGGTATTTAAATACTTGAATGTACTTACATAAACATATTGTTTAAAAACATTTTCAAGTATAAGAACGTATACAATTGTTTATTGGTATGGTTATTTAATGGTATGATTGTTTATTGAGATACAGAATATGGTCCAGTTTTTTCCCAGCGGTTATTTTCCTCTAACAATAGTGCCGCTCTGAATTAATACATTGTTATTGGTTATACTATTGCCTCTTTAATGAGGTTTGCATGAGAGATGAGCGGGAAAACATAGGAGCTGAGATATGATAACATATTATTGAGATAAACAATATTGTCCAGTTTTTTAGTGGCTGTGTCCAGTTATTTTCAAGCGGTTATTTTCCTCTAACAATGGTGCGGCTCTGATTTAAGAGAGTGTTATCGGTTATACTATTGCCTCATTAATGAGGTTTGCATGAGAGATGAGCGGGAAAACATAGGAGCTGAGATATGATAACATATTATTGAGATAAACAATATTGTCCAGTTTTTTAGCGGCTGTCTCCAGTTATTTCCCAGCGGTTATTTTCCTCTAACAATGGTGCCGCTCTGATTTAAGAGAGTGTTATCGGTAATACTATTGCCTAATTAATGAGGTTCACATGAGGGATGAGCGGGAAAACATTGGAGATGAGATTTGATAAAATATGATTGAGATACACAATATGGTCCAGCGTTTTAGAGGCTGTGTCCAGTTATTTCCCAGCGGTTATTTTCAAACACCTTAACAAGAAGACCGATAGAGCATGGGGACGTACAGCTTGCTAAAGGAGGATATAACACTCGAACTGGAAACGTAACAGCTAAGGACCACAGTCAACCAAAAACACACACAGAAACAAACAGTAATTGCAAATATGAACAAAAGGCAAGCTATGACATCAGAAAACATAAAACGGTTGACAATAGGGAAACCGCCTAGGAATGGTCGGTGGCAAAAATGCCGCTGATGGTTTAAACTAGGTTTTTTGTCATCCCCATAAAACAGGACAGTGTAAAAAGCTATATCCCCCGTCCGGTTACATTCTCTAACAAACAAGGCAGCATGAATAGGCAATAACACATAAAGTATCATGTATATAGGAATATTAAAAGCCTAGAAAGCCAAACAACAGCAAGTTTTCAATGACTTGGCAGAAACAGGATCAACAAAAGAACAAACCGCTAAGGGTACGACAAGACAAGATTTAAGACAAACATCAAACACTATCTTCCTTTGAGGATTTAGGTAGACGTCTTCGTAGGGTCAACACTCAGGCAGGTCATCGTACTATCAACGAGGAAAGCATAGTGGAAAACTGTAAATGGGTCAACCTCTACACATGCAGTACGTTGCAAAATGAAAGCGTCATAACCTCTTTTGATAAACATTTAACAAATGTAATACAGATTGGTTGCAGCTGGTTATGACCAAGGATCTTACGAAGTTTTAAATCACATGACCATAACAGTCAGGTTGTGATAGTCCTTGTAGCAGGAGAGTTCATTAATTTCTTTTATATTTTAAAAGTAGATCAGGTTATGATAAAAATCATTTGCAAAGGTTTGACTTAGTTTATTGTAACGATAGACCTGATGGAGTACTTCTTAGATATACACACAAGTATTACAAATGTTAAAGTCCTCAACACGACTACAAGGTCTAAACAGGGAATAAGTTGAGAAACATAAACTACATAAGAAGTAGCTCGGGGAACGTCCCCATCTAAGTGGGGATAATGAACTATTTAAAAATTAAAATCATCTCGCTTGTCATAGACTTTACTAATTATTTGACTATTTTCAATTGGGAGATGTCAATCAAGAAAAGAAGCAACAGTATCAGAAATGTTAGCTTTGCTAACTTGACCATTTTAATACTACCACGGACGAGATCTATATTAAATATTCTGTATCAAAGAAGTATCTGAGAATAATTTTAGATGTTTTACACTTTTCCCCCTAAACTAACACGTACATTTGCACTAAGTCAATGGTGTTAGGGTATTAGGAATATACTGTACATAAACTAAATGCATACTGCAAGTGTTATCACATGATAGAAAGCGGTTTTGCAGATGGAGCGTAAAGAGGACCACGACCATACATACCAGTGTAAATCATTGACCTGTCTTGACCAAATTTCCTCAACTTTTGTACACCACATACATGGTAGCAATTACACATTCAAAACGTGTGTAAACACATCTAAAGTGAGACTTCTTATGCCATTGTTTCAAGATAATGCAAAGACAATTTTAAAAAATGCCTCTTTCAACATCGTAAACAGACATGTACATATAATCACAAGTAAACAACATTTGTGACGCACATGCAAAAAGTCCTGCTATCCGATTTATTGACGTTAACGGCACGTTTTTTGTTTAAAAATACTGTTTTTAAGTCTCAAAATCAGTTTTAAGAATCTTAAAACCGAATTAATTTAATTTAATTAAACGAAACCGTTTTTAACTCGATAAACGAACAGTATCGCTCGTTAATACGGATTCTGAAATGGTAACTGTCATTATCAAACTGGTATCTATTATTATCGAAAGTAACTTTCATTATCAAATCCGTATCTATGAACGAATAGTAAAACCGGTTTAATGTTTTTTCATCGATAAATAGCGATTATCGAACGATATACAAACTTATACATTATCGGTCCATAATCATAGACACAAATTCGATAATCATTAGTGCCTTATTGATGTTTAAAATCATTTAATTGACCTTTTATTCCATTTGTTTTCCGTTCAAAAATACGGTGTTGACGTCATCAAAAGAGGTGCACCTGATAGGATAGGAAAGTAACTGCCGAGATAAGGTTTTATCTCAGGCACCCTGTTTCTCTGCAGAATTATACAGATCCACATGATAATTTACACTACGAAATGAATGTACATGCTTTACTACGTGAACTTTCGAACCAATGTCCATTCCTTCCGACCTTCATTCAGAGGAATATTATACACGTCTAAACAAATTAAATGAGGAAACCTTATTCCTTAATTAATAAGCGGACGTGCAAACCTCTAAGAATAAAATGTTCTTAAACTATGTCTTATTAATAGCACTGATCAAGATTGATTAAAATTGCTTAAAATATATTTCATTCGTACAAATATGTATGAATTTGTACGAAAAGTCAATTTGAATGTGCTTCTATTGTTCAATGGCACAATATTTTCGTGAAATTTGCAGTCTGATTGTGTGAAGTCAATATCGATCTGTGCTATTGTAAATGTGTACAGAAAATGAAACTTTTATGTAGAGAATGGGGTAATGACTTCAAAAGTTCCAGTTGGTTTATGCGTTTATAATATATCTAATAAATACTGATAAAGGTTGATAAAGATACTAAAGAAATATAAAAACATCGGACAGGGAAAGCAGCATTCAAGGACGACAGTCAACCACAAAACACAAAAACAAACACGCAAACAGACAAACGAGAAGGCAAAAGTAATAAAAAATGCAAACGACATCACAAACACAACACGGTTGACAATGGGGCTACCGCCTTGGAACGGTCAGTGGCAACAAAGGCCACTGTGGGTTTAAACCGGTTCTAGGGTGCACCAAACCTCACACTTACCCTACTGTCATCCCATTAAAACAGGACAGTGTAAATAAAGACATCCCCGCCATGATCTAATCTCTAACCAAGCCCACCTAGTGTCCCGGGGGTTGTCGATTCTCTAACCTGGCCATGTTGCACAGGTACGGGGACCGTTTCCACTGCTCGTAACGTTATATGTTGATTCTAGTGTCGAATCACCTAAAGGGCTTACACACTCTAAAGGCTTATCTGCACCGGGCGGTTTATCTGCACCGGACGGGTTAGGCTGTTATAATTCATACGTTTTAATTGTCGGTTCATAAACACACCAATCTTATAATAATACACCAACAAATTATTATCTAATAAATATATGCAAGCCACTCTCTAATTATGATGAGTAGCAATGGATGTATATTCAAAAACGCCATGTATAAGCGTCGAACATTTATACTAGTCACTCATCTCATTGTTAACTAATGCACCTAATATACATCATTATCAATTCAATCGTGTATTCACAGAGTTATACGCCAACGTTAACTAATGCCCCTATTATACCACGTTATCAAACTAATATTGTTTTACAATTAATGATCAATTACAATAATTACATCTAATAAAGTAACTTCAAAATCATATGCTAATCTCAAGTTAATGTTTGAGAAACATAAAAGCTAACCGGATGACGTACCCGCCAACCAAAATGGCGCCGCCCACTGAATACAAATGTACGATAAAAATTCATAAAATAAATACTGACCACATATTACCTGTGCATTTAGCCGTCCAACTTCTGCTCCAAACAAAGCAACTATCAAGCAATCCCGGCCAAAACTAGAAGATAATGGATTTTATAGCAAACGTTACGCCCAAACCAATATTTCCCCCGTTCAATCCGTGACACACGTGACAACATGCGCAGTATTAAAATCTACACTAAAGGACCCTTAAACAACTTTGCCTTTTACAGAGATAGACCTATATTCTTACATGCATTAGCACAAAACTAAACTTATTAAACAGCCCTTCCTCTGGAGGCCACTTAAACATGGCTAGCTTTTCCGGGTAACCTGAATATATCATGGACATTGTGAATTGGTTTCAACCGAACAATAAATTAGGGTGTAACTAACAGGTGCCTACAAGTGCTATGTACGACCAATACGTTCTACCAGTGACATTTTGTGACAACATCTCCCCACTTAAAGAAAGTGCTACACTTTTAAAATTCAACAAAATGATAATTAATATTTACATGTTAATAAACTATTAATTAGTCCTAGCAAAAGACATGGTTGCATAATAAGCGACATTCAGATTTCAACAATATTCTACAATTGTATACTACACTGTCGTAACATACACTGCTATTGTATGCTTCCATTGTATTATACATGTCATTATGTGCGCTGACTTAAATAGTATGCCCCAATATTGTCCTTTCATCGGATCGCTTTATTTTCATCCGGTAAGGCTGCAGAGTCAGTGCCCACCTTATTAACCTACTGTTAGCTACCTTTGCTTTGTTCATATAAGCTAACGGTTGGTGGTCAGTCTCCAAGACAAATTCCTTACCAAAAGCATATCGGTGGAATTTACTGACACCCCACACTACTGCAAGACACTCCCGTTCGATAACAGAGTAGTTACGTTCCCGGGGTAGTAGTTTCCGACTTGCGTAAGCCACGGGGAGACTACACCCATCTTGCCCTTGCAGTAGGACTGCACCCACCCCTATATCTGAGGCATCTGTTCTGAGGATAAACTCCTTGTCAAGTTCAGGTAATTTTAATATTGGGGTTTTGACCAGACTCCCCTTTAAAGAGACTAAAGCTCGCTCCTGACTTTCCCCACAAGTTATACTATTGGGTTGACCTTTCTTTGTCAAGTCTGACAAAGGTGCAGCTATAGCCGAAAAGTTTGGGATGAATTTCCTGTAAAAACCCGCCAACCCTAAAAATGACCTAACTTGTTTCTTTGTCTCGGGTCTTGGTGCTTCCTAAATTGCCTTAACCTTGTCGGGGTTGGGTTTCAATTTCTGGTTTCTCCCGACAACATGACCCAGACACTCTATATCTGCGTAACCTATGTGACACTTGCTAGGTTTTGCAGTCAGTTTAAACCGGCTTAGCCGTTCCAACAGATTACGTAGAGCCTTAATATGGTCTTCAAATGTTGTTGTAAACACCAGTATGTCATCTACAAAACTTTCAGTGTTGGACAAATCCTTCAAGACTTTCCTCATCAACCTACAGAAGGTTGCTGGTGCGTTTACGAGACCGAAGTGCAAGACCTTGAACTTGAAAAATCCTTGTGAAGTTTCGAAAGAGGTCATCTCTTTAGCTTGGTCTGAAAGTGGGACTTACCAGTACCCTTTACTGCGGTCTAACTTCGAAAAATAAGAATATCCCGTTTAGAGAATACCTCCTCAACATTAGGCATTGGCTCTGCATCAAAGATGGTATGTTTATTGAGCTGTCAAAAATCGATGCAGAATCGAATTGACCCATCTTTCTTCTTAATAAGTACGACTGGGTATGAAAAAGGGGCGCTTGAAGGTTCGATGACACCCAATTTCAACATGTCTTTCACCTCCTCATCAACAATTGATCGGCAGTGAAATGGAATGGGATACCCCTTAATTCTAATTGGTTCCCCTGATGTGAGTACAATATCATGTTGCACTCCATCTGTCTACCCCGGGCTTTCGGACAAGACATCACTGAACTCCGAAAGTTAACTACCCATCTCTCGTTGCTGCTCTACACTAAACATGCCCGATATGTCTACATCGGCTGCTGTCTCCTTACCTACACTAGTTGGAAAATACATGGGACTAGTGTCCTCACCACTGCCTTCCTCACTATTCTCAATAACTACATTTAATACCACTTGTTGCACATTATCGGTTCTACTGATAATTTATACTCTTTCAGCATATTCGCATGAAAGGTCTTTCCGTTTATCTCGATACGATAATCCTTAGTGTTCACTATTCCTCTAACGTAAAACGGACGTTTCCATTGTAATAACAGCTTGTTATTATCGGTCGGGAGTAACAGTAACACATGGTCATCTATCTTAAATTTCCAAGCTCTAGCTTTCTGGTTTGTACTTGGTACTTGCCTTAACTAACTGACTTTAAGTTATCTTACAAGTCTCCTCTAGTTTCTCCTTCAGATCTAAAACATAATGATATGTAGTCTTAACTTCATCATTATCTACTTCACCTGCCCACATCTCTCTAAGAATCCTCATGGGACCTTTAACTGATCTACCGTACGATAACTTAAACGGAGAAAATCCTAAACTCTCTTGTGGAACCTCTCTAAATGCAAACAGCAAAGCATTGAGACATTTGTCCCAATCTTTGGATCTCTCTGTACACATACGCCGTAACATTTGCTTTAACGTCCCGTTAAATCGTTCGAATAACCCGTTACACATAGGGTGATACGGTGTTGTCGTGATTTGACGCAAATACGATAACCTGCTAACTTCAGCCATAAGCTCTGACGTAAACTGTGACCCACAATCAGTCAGCATTTCCTCTGGTACACCTAGCCTACTGAATATATCAACTAATGCCTCAGATACTCTCTCATTTTCAACTGAGGGCAATGCTACTGCCTCCGGATACCTAGTTGCATAGTCTACCTTTGTTAGAATGTACCTATCTATCCTATCCGACACATGAAAAATTGGTCCAGTTATGTCTACGGCTACCCGCTTAAATGGTGTATCTATCAGTGGCATCTGACCTAAATGTACTTTGGTCACTCGACCTTTTGGTACTGTCCTTTGGCATACATCGCAGGACGTACAATACCTAGTTATATCTCCACTAACGCCTGGCCAATAAAATTCTGCCAATACTCTAGCTGACGTTTTCCTTACGCGTAAATGACCTCCCATACTCGACTCATGAGCTACCTTAAGCACTGTCGTTCTATACTTGGTAGGTACCACTAATTGGCGAAACTGTCTACCACCACTATCTTCAAATTCTCTGTACAATAACCTATTATTATGTACAAACTTAGAACTACCGGACCCTTTACACTTCTTCACTACACCATCCTTGGCCATCACTTTACTAGGATCTAATGACTCGTCATGAGTTTGTGCTTCTATCAACTCCGCTTTGGATATGTCACTTACGGCTGCAGGAACCTTTAATTTTCTATAAGTCTGAGTTTGCTTCTTAACCTGGACACTACCGGAAGTACTGAACTTTTCTATATTCCCTCGTTAAATCATACATCGGGTCGTCCATACATAGTGCCTCTGTAGCCCCTTTAAAGGAAGGTATATCTACATCTATTCTCGCTATTGGCACGTACTCTTCCGACTTATTTAACAACATACACGGTGATTGTTTACCTATCAACTGTTCATCCGTAACTAAACTACGCTTAACTACCACACCTGTTCAACCTGTATCCCTCATTACAATTACGTCCGTGCCATTCACTCTACCATCTGCCGTTGGAAGATTTGCATACGGAAAGAGACATGTTCCGATCTTCGCCATTACGCCATCCGATTTAACACAACAGCTACTACTCTCGGTTTAAATAACCGGACTATTACTACCTCTGCCTCCAGCTCTACCTCGGTTTTGATTACCTCTACCGAAATTCCATGGGATGTTTAAACCTTGGTTCTGACTACCTAAATTGTTGTCCCCTCTACTATTGTCCTAAAATTGTCTACGACAGCGGATACTTTCACCGCTTTCCTACACTCATGTGAAGCATGATTCCCATTACAGTGATGACATCGAATAAAAGGTCTACCTATGTTGTTACCACTATTGCTACCTCCTCTAAACCCAACGAACTACCTCCACCTCTATAGATTCCACTCTGGACTTTCTGTTTATTACTATTATCGTCCCCTTGCTGTCTATCGACACTACATTATGAGCTCCACCTCTAGCCTCGGCAAACTGATCTGTTTGTGTTGCCATTTCTTCTACACTAGTTAGTTTTCTTTCTTTCAGAAATAAGAACAGATCTTTACTACAAACATTGGTTTAAACATATTTTATTTCTCATTATTATTACAGCATGGAATCTGTACACAATAGCAGAACGAAAGTAAAATACTTATGATGTTCTTCTCCTATGTATGGAATTATTTGTACACAGTTGATGGCATAATAAACAGTAGTTAGTCGATACGTTTACAATATACAAGCTGGAAGTATGAAAAAAGCAAAAGCTACGTTAACAAACTGATACTAGAATAATTCTTAGCAAACATGATAAGATGAAGTAGCACTTAAATATAATAAAAAATGAAATAAACAGAACAAACAAAAGGAACAAAGTTAATAAAACAGAACTTGAGAATTCATCATTCAAATAGGCAAAATGAATGAAATATAAAAAAATATATTTGGAAATTATAATTCTTAAGTGAAGAATATAAATATAAATTGGGAGTTTGGGGACGACACAAGGGAGAAGGGGTAGGGTTGTACCAATTAAAGAATTCAATAAAGTAAGGAACCGATCTACAAGTTAAAACGTTTTGAGTTTTTAATATAATTATGAACTGCGTCAAAAATACGAATGTTTGCATCGTACGTTACATTGTGATCTCCAAAGAGCAGTGTTTTCAATGTAATATTTGGTAAACGTGGTAATGAATTCATGAGAACGTTCTTATGATTCTGGCGTTTATCAAACAGCAAATCGTATCAGTGATCATTATAGTACATATGCTTTCATTAAAAGCGAATTTTATATAAATATACCGTTTCAAAGAAGAGTCTGGAATTACAAACGTGCTGATTTTGAAAAGTTGAATAATTTAATGAGATCAACAGACTGGACTTTTTTGCATACAGATTTTGTAGATATCGCTGCAAATAGTTTTATTAATAAACTCACTGATCTCATGAAGGAATGCATTCCAACTAGTTTCGTAACAATTCGTCCAAATGATAAGCTTTGGAATAATTCTGAAATTCGACTTGCATCTCGTAAACGCGATAGAAAAAAATCAATAGCTTTACGTACAGGCAATCAATCTGATTGGCGCTTATATAAAGACCTTCGAAATAAAGTTAATAATATGAAAAAGCATGCTAAAGAAATATTTTTTAATCAACTTGAATTTTCTCTAAGTGATATGAACTCTGCAAATCCTCGACAGTACTGGAAAATAATCAAAATGTTAATTAAAGAAAACGCTAACAGTTGTAACGTCATACCGCCTTTAAAGAACAACGATGGTTTATATTCTGTATCTGACGAAGAAAGGGCAAATTTATTGAATGACTTTTTTACATCAATATCAACTGTTGACGACACCAATGCCACTCTACCACAATTTATACCTAAGACGATCAATATTATCAATGATATTAATATTACTGAAAATGAAATTTCTGATATCCTATCAACTTTAGTGATAAATAAAGCTAGTGGGCCAGATGAAATAAGTCATAGAGTCCTGAAAGAAACTTCAAAAACAATATGTCGCCCCCTGTGTATTCTGTTTAATCGTTCAATTCAAGAAAATATCTTTCCACAATGCTGGAAATTAGCTAATGTTATGCCACTTTTTAAATCAGGTGATAAAGATTCACCTTCAAACTATAGACCAATATCGTTAATTAGCTGCGTTGGAAAAGTTATGGAACGCGTGATATTTAAACATATTTTTAATTTTTTGCTTACCAATAATTTAATATTTAAAAACCAGTCTGGTTTCTTACCTGGTCACTCAACAGTTTATCAACTAATTGATATTTATAATCAAATATGCAAAGCGATTGATGAAAACAAATTTACATGTATGGTATTTTTTGATATATCCAAAGCTTTCGATCGCATCTGGCACGCAGCTTTAATTTTTAAACTCCGACAACATGGCATTTCAGGCAACCTTCTTAATTGGATAAATAATTACATAACTGATCGTAAACAAAGAGTTTTCGTTGGTTCGACTTTTTCTGAAATAAAAACTCCAAATGCCGGCGTACCCCAAGGGTCTGTTCTAGGACCATTATTGTTTTTAATTTATATAAACGACATAGCTGACGCATTGCTTAGTACAACAAGGCTATTTGCTGATGACAGTTCTATTGCGGTATCTACATCCGATTTAGATTATATAGAAACTACAATTAATGATGACTTGTGTAAAATATCGAATTGGTCAAAGCAATGTCTAGTAAAATTTAATCCATCTAAAACTGAAGTTATCTTCTTTTCATTTGCAAACAGAAACCGTCCGTCTTTGATATTTGAAAATACACAACTTAACTTTGTTGACCATCATAAACATCTAGGAGTAACCCTTAGTCATGATGGGTCCTGGCATCAACATATTTCAAATATTGTAATATCTGCGTCTAAGGTATTAGGTTCAATGAAATTAATGAAATTTAGATTAAAACGTCAAACGCTTAATCAAATATATAAATCTTACCTTCGCCCTATTTTAGAATACGCGGCTATAATATGGGATAGTTGTACAAATTATGAAAAAGATAACTTAGAAAAAATACAATATGAAGCCGCGCGAATAGTTACTGGCCTGACTCGTTCTGTCTCTATACAAAAATTGTTAACTGAAATTGGTTGGGTCTCTCTGGCCGACCGAAGACACATCCAAAAGTTGATATTGACCTTTAAGTTTACAAATGGAGATTTACCGAGTTACTTGAATGAAATATTCCCTGCAACTGTTTCGGAATCGAATCCTTACAACTTGAGAAACAGTTCTAACTTCGTTACTTTACCTAGAAGAACAGAACTGTTTTCGAGATCAGTCTTACCGTCATCTCTAAAAGTTTGGAATGAACTTGATATCAATATTCGCGAAGCACCATCCCTTTCGAGTTTTAAAACTAGGCTTAACAATTACTTTAAACCACCGATAGTACCCCAATACTACATACTGGGTGATAGATACCTTTCAGTTCTACATGCGCGTTTGCGAAACAACTGCAGCAATTTAAATGCTGATCTCTTTCTTAATCATTTGAGGGATAATCCCAATTGTATATGTGGTAATGGTTTTGAAGATGTTGAGCATTATTTGTTTAGATGTGTAAATTTCAGAAATGAAAGACGGCAGTTATTTTTAGACACTCGTATATTTCATCCTTTAAGTACTCACAAACTTTTATACGGCATCGACCAACTAAAAGACGAGGAAAATCATATTCTATTTACTCAAGTGCAAAACTATATTAAAAACACTAAACGATTCCAAAATCCTTAACTTTGTATCAATATAACGTTTTATTTTGTCTATATCTACTGTCTGTATGTTTCTATCAGCCTGAACGGGGATATTGTGGTGTTATTTCGGTGGAGATTGCGTGGGGGTAGAATGGCACGGCAGAGTTTACATTTTTTTTTTATTTTTTTTTATTTTTTATTATTATTTTATTATATTATTTTTTCTTCTGCGTTTTTCTGTATCAAATTTATATTTAAATATATTGTTACAATTTCAAACCGATAATCATATACACTTTTTCAGCCACAATGGAGAGAACTGTAACTAATGTTGTAATAACTTGTAGTTCAATCCATTTGCATATGTTTCTATGAATATTGTGATGTTGAATTGATGTATTGTAACATATCTGCAATAAAATATTATTAAACTTATGAGAACGTTTCTTGTATCGCTGTACTTATTGCAGTGGAAGAAGTAGTGTTCAGCGTTTTCTACACGACGACAGGAACAAAAGGCTGCATCAACCATGTTTTTGGAAAACAGATCATTGTTAAGGGAGCTGCAGTTAGTACGTAGTCTTGTGTGCAATATCTGAAGGTTTCTTTTTCCGAACTGATAGTGTTTTGGAATTGTATTATTGTGACTGTTCAGTGAATGTTTGAATGAGCAAACTCTTTTGGCTTGTCGTGAGTCTTCACTTAGCTCATTCCATTCACGAATGACGGAGGGGAGAAAGGAGTTATAGTAGTAGTTTGTTCGAGCATTGATAGTTTGGATATCTATGGAGTTACTTAAGTTATACCTGGAAGAATTACCTACTGAAGGTGGAACAAGTTCAAAGAGGAAATTTGGAGTTTGGCGGTTTATCATTTTATAAAACATAACCAGTTTGTGCTTACGGCGCCTGTCTCCGAGAGTGTCCCAACCAGTTTCTTTGTAGAGGTTTTCAATGGAAATAAGTTTCGTTGCTCCGGTTACTATATGAGCAGCCTCATTTTGTATTTTGTCTAACTCATATTTTTCATATTGTGTGCAGTTATCGAACAGTACATCACCGTATCCTACAATAGGTCTGATAAAGGAAGTATAAATAGTTTCTAATGACACTCTATCAAGCGTGTACTTTAGTTTTCTCATAATGTTAATTCTCAGCCATGCTTTTGATTGAATGTATTCAATGTGTTTGTGCCAGGATAAATCATTTGACAGGAAAATGCCGAGGTGCTTGTGGTCCTCAACTTCAGTTATCACTTTGTTATACATAAATACCGGAGGGTGGTAAATAAAATTGACTTTTCGTGAAATGCGAAGAGATTCGGTTTTGGTTGGGTTAAATTTAACAAGCCATCTATCTTCCCATGTCGAAATTTTCAAAAGTTCGGAATTAAGTGTATTTGCTTCAGCAATTGGATTATCAACTACAATGAATAGACCTGTATCATCTGCGGATAGGCGAATATTTGAATTGATGTCTATAACAATATCATTTATGTAGAGAAGGAATAAAAGTGGTCCTAGGATAGAGCCTTAGGGGACACCGGCTTTAATTGTATTCCAGTCAGATTGAACACCTGGTAGAATTACGCGTTGTTTTCTATCACTAAGATAATTCTCAAACCATTTTAAAAGCTTTCCAGTGATACCAGCGGCCTTTAGTTTAACTAAGAGTCCCTTGTGTCAAACGCGATCAAAGGCTCTGCTAATGTCACAGAAATAGCCCGACTTTCCTTTCCAGAATCCAGGGATTGGCAGAAAAGGTTATACAGGTATGCAAGTTGGAACAAATCGAGACTGCAGTGCAGTTAAAATGTTATTTGTTTGAAAAAAATTAAAAACGTGTTTACAGATGTTTTTCTCCAAAGCCTTTTCAATAGTACAAAGGAGTGCAATAGGTCTGTAATAAAAACAACAGATCGGTCGCCAGATTTGAAAACATTGAATAGCTGGTCCCGCAACAAAACATCTATGAGGCCTTGATAAGTCTGTGCTACCTTCCCTAACTCTAACCATTTATCTAAGTAATTTCTAGACCTACTAATGAACTGAATAAATGACTCGCCTTTCTCAGGCAAACTAGCTCTAAACCGCTTTCTAAACCTTCATCAGTTAACTCAAATCTCTTTAGCAGAGCATCCTTTAACTTGTCATAGTCAAGAGAATCTACACTAGCTAATCTAGAAAATACATCTAAGGTCTTGCCTCTCAATAATGCACTTAATTGAACTGCCCACTTATCCTTGGTCCAACGTTCAAACCGTGACAAGTAACTGTCCATATTATCTTTGTCAGCATCGAATTATGGTAACTTCGACCTTTTAACTTCCCAGAATATCCATCTTTCCCTACAGTTTTATATGTCTTAGCTGCTTCCAACTCTAAAGCTAACTTATGATGAAAGTCTGATTTCTCAATCTCCATCTTTATCTTAGCGTTAGCTAGTCTACCATCTGTTTCGAACCTCTTATGTTCTAACTGCCCTGCTACTTCTATCTGCTCTTTATCCGACTCTTGCTTCTCCCTTACTATACTACTTTCTAATTATAGCTTCTCTGTGCCTAGTCTACTTTCTAATTCTAACGTCTCTTTAGCTAATCTACTTTCGAATTCTAACCTATCTTTCTCAGCATCTCTTTCCTTAAGTCTAAATTCCCTTTCCCTAGCCTGTTTGACTTTAACAAAGGTTCTAAGCTACTCTCCAGTATACCCTAACTCCTTACCCATCTCCAAAAGTTCCTTTATGGAAGTCATTGTTATAGACATTGTGGAATACTCACTATAATAACTACAATACACAAGTCACTAATAAGTCTAGTCGACTCACTCGTCTACTAATGGTAAGTCACTGTGTCCTCAGTAAATACCAGGGATCATCAAAGGACAAGTTACATACACATTTGTACTAGCGCTAACTACTAACGGTTATGTATAGATAGTATCTAGCTTCCACAAAATGTATAAACTACATAAAATATCTATATTTGATATTGGACATAAACCTTAAACGATCATAGAAAGGTGTATAGCATGTACATGTATATTTACTTCTCCCATCAATATAATGATACTCGCGTGTCACAAAAGAGTAGAACGTCTTGTTCGCCAACCTCATTGGATACTATTGGTATATCAAGTGAATTAAATTAAACACCAAAATTATTTAGCAAAACGTGCCTCAGACCCAGTCGTGTAGACCACTGTGACCTATGGCAAGGAAAGTACGTACAAAACAACAGTTTGAACTTACCCTACCCTTGTCATGTCTTGACTTGTCTTCCAAGCTGTGGCCGTGGTCGTCTCGAGTCACCTTGATGGATCAGAGGGTGGTTCACATTTCTAAAATAATAAGTAGGGATTTAGTATATCATAATAAGGATCACTTATTGATTCTTTCCCTCCGTAGTTGCCCAAAATCCCACTTCTGACACCAGTTGGCGCAAGATGACCCTAGTGGTTGGGGCTAACTTAGGAAAGAATCAATGACGGTGAATGCATTTACATAAGTTTAATGCAACTTTTAGAATATGTTAAATATATATACAATTATCAAAAAAAACAAGCGAATACACAGATGAAATATGAAAAGACTGTTCTCATAAACGTTTATGACGTTCTTAGTATTATCCCAAATACTGAATGTGTCAACTGATTATATACGACACTAAAGTGTTGTTAAAGTTATAACAACGTTGATGTTCACACGAATTATGATCTAGCGCGATAACTGTGATGCGCGAGAGCTCATGAATATGATGATGCGCGAATCCAATGGGTGATTGTCATCAAATAATATATAATGATGATTAACCTCCACTGAGGTTGTGGATGATGTTACTCCAGTGAGGACTGATAACGGGTTCACCTCGTGTTCCGGGGGTTGTCGATTCTATAACCTGGCCATGTTGCACAGGTACGAGGACCGTCTCCACCGCTCGTAACGTTATATGTTGATTCTAGTGTCGAATCACCTAAAGGGCTTACACACACTAAAGGCTTAGGTCCAATCCGGGAGGCTTATCTGCATCGGACGGTTTATCTGCACCAGACGGGTTAGGCTGTAATTATACATACGTTTTAGATGTCGGTTCATACATGTAAACACACCAGTCTTATATAATTATCATTACACCAACAAATCATGATCTAATAAATATATGCAAGCCACTCTGTAATTATGATGAATGGCAATGGATGTATATTCTACAATGCCATGTATACGCGACGAACATTTATACTAGTCACTCATCTCATTGTTAACTAATGCACCTAATATACAATATTATCAATTCAATCGTGTATTACAATCACTGAGTTATACGTCAACGTTAACTAATGCCCCTATTATACCACGTTATCAAATTAATATTGTTTTACAATTAATGATCAATGACAATAATAACATCTAATAAAGTAACTTCAAAATCATATATGCTAGTCTCAAGTTAATGTTTGAGAAATATAAAAGCTAACCGGATGTCGCAACCGGCAACCAAGATGGCGCCGCCCACTGAAAACAAATGTACGATAAAAGTTCATAAAATAAATACTGACCACATATTGCCTGTAAATTTCGCCATCCAACTTCTGCTCCAAACGAAGCAACTATCAAGCTATCCAGGCCAAAACTAGAAGACACTGGATTTTATAGCAAACGTTACGGCCAAACCATTATTTCCCTCTTTCAATCCGTGACACACGTGACAACATGCGCAGTATTAAAATTTAGACGAAAGGACCCTTAAACAACTTTGCCTTTTAGAGAGATAGACCTATATTCTTACATGCATTAGCACTAAACTAAACGTATTAAACGGATCTTCCGGACGCCCTCTGGCTGCCACTTAAAAATGGCACGTTTTTCCGGGTTACCGGAATATATCATGGACATTGTGAATTGATTTCAACTGAACAATGGATTAGGGTGTAACTAACAGGTGCTTACAAGAGCTATGTACGACCAATACGCTCTACCCATGACATTTTGTGACAAGCCCTATGGCATGTGCGGATCCTGACAGTACTGGGTGTATACTCTGAGAAACATGCGATTGAATGTTTGTACTAATGGGAATTCAAGGACTGATTCAAATGTGTGGGAGAGTGTGTTACGATTCATAAACATCTTAATAAGTTAGCTCAGTCGGTAGAGCAACGAACCGATAGTCCAGAGGTCACGTGTTCGAACTCCGGTACGGCATTGTTCTATCTCTGTGACATTTATTGATCCAGAAAGGATTGTGACTGAGTGGATTCATAGAAACATGCAACTTCCAACATGGACATTTCGTGGACGAATTCCAATTTGTAGTGGGAGTATGTCACGTTTTCTAAATATTTAACGGGTACATGTAGATTGATGTAGATTTGTCCAGTCGTTTAGCTCTGTTTATAGAGCAATAATGCGAACATCTCGGGATCATGTCCAGTCCGGCTGATCATTTATCAGAACATGTATCATTTGACGATCCAAATTGTGTAGACTTAGAAAACTATTCAAATTAGTCGGTATACCCATGTATACCCAGGTTATAATTTAGTAAAGCATCGGAACGATTATCCGAAAGTCCAGGGTTCAAGTTCCGATCCGGCTGCAGATGTTTCTGGACCTGCAACATTTATTAAATGCTAGATTCAATATACCCATGGAAATTCGAGGACGATTTCTTGTTTGTAGGGGGGTATGTAGATTGATCAATGTAGCAATGTATTGCCAATGAGATAACTCGTAGAGCAAATGAAAGGTAGTTCGAAGGACCGAGTTTGAGTCTTTATCCGAATTCACATTTCTTTAGCCCAGATACAAATATAAGTTAATAAAACAACATCTCGTTGATTAGTATTTACTATCTGCGTGGATTGTATTTCTTTTGAATATAGAGAGCAGACTATTGAATCAAATCCGGCCTTATAACTATAAGAACATATTTACAATTGTTTGCTGTTTTGAGTGGATAATTTCTAGTAATGACAGTCATGTGTCTCTGTTTCTACACAGTGTGTGCTTGGTCAGCCAGATCACTTTACTTAAGTCGAATTTATGTTCGGTTGTCAAACTCATTAATCAGTAGAAATGAACTAGCTAATTAACCGACATTAGAGCAGAAAAAACAAGCAATAGTTGTTGTTTGCGCCAACAACCTTCTGCAAAGACATCTCTAATAATGTCATTTAATTCGTTTTTATGCCTCCGAAAAGGTTTCGGGGCATATAGTAATCTCACCGTCAATCTGTCTGTCTGTCTGTCCGGATTCCGTCATTCCGCTGTTCGTGTCCGGACTGTACCTTCAAAACACCTGCATAGATTTTTTATTAAGTTGGCACAAGTGATCTCCATAACAAGACGATGTGTCGCGTGCGAAACCCAGGTCCGTACCTCAAAGGTCAAGGTCACACTTGAAGTTCATTGGTCAAAAACAGGTACGCAATTTCGTTTCCGGACCGTAACGTCACAACCCCTGCAGAGATTTTTAAATAACTTGGCCCAAGTGATCACCATAACAAGACGATATGTCGTGCGCAAAACCCAGGTCCG
Organism: Cyrtodaria siliqua; assembly: GCA_037043455.1. Taxonomy (NCBI): domain Eukaryota; kingdom Metazoa; phylum Mollusca; class Bivalvia; order Adapedonta; family Hiatellidae; genus Cyrtodaria; species Cyrtodaria siliqua. The sequence continues at coordinate 550,285 of JAWPHD010000135.1, read as the reverse complement.
TACCTCAAAGGTCATGGTCACACTTGCAATTCATAGCTCAAATACAGGTACACATTTTTATGTCCGGACCGTAACGTCACCACCCCTGCAGGGATTTTTAAATTACTTGGCACAAATGATCACCTTAACAAGACGATGTGTCGCGTACAAAACCAAGGTCCGTACCTCAAAGGTCAAGGTCACACTTGCAGTTCATAGGTCAAAAACAGATACGCAACTTCGTGTCCGGACCGTAACGTCACAACCCCAGCAGGTTTTTTTAAATAACTTGGCACAAGTGATTACCATAACAAGACGATGTGTCGCGCGCAAAACCCAGGTCTTCAAGGTCAATGTCACATTTGGAGGTCAAAAGTCAAATTGTGTCCGGTCAATAACTCTGGCATTCATAGACGGATTTTCAAATAACTTGGCACAAATTCTCACCTCAACAAGTCGATGTGTCGCGCACAAAATCCAGGTCTGTGGCCCCAAGATCAAGGTCACACTCAGAGGTCAAAAGTCAAATCGTGTCCGGTCAATAACTTTTGCATGCCTGGACGGATTTTCAAATAACTTGGCAAAAGTGCTCACCACAACCAAACGACGTGTCGTGCACAAAATCCAGGTCAATGACTCCAAGGTCAAGGTCATACATAGAGGTCAAAGTACACTTCGGGGGCATTTATCACTTACAGTGATATTTCTTGTTTCCTTTTTGTTTAACGACCGCGTGACCAAATTGGCTCAACTATTTGTGCTTTGTGTCCCATTAATGTGTACATACGTACTATTGTAGATTTATATGTCGTATGTGTTGGTATTACTGATCCGCGAGACAGGCAATTGTAAGGTGGTGTGGTGGTGTTGTGGTGTTGTGGTGAAATGGTTAGAAGCATGGTGTAAACACCTGGGGATTAGGTATTTTATGCAATTAGAACCAAATTTGGTTAGTTATCTAAATATTAAAAAATATAATTGCGCCTGAACTTCGTACCACATGCAGACAATGCAAAACAAACTCCGCACCATAAACAGCCAAGTCTAACAGGGCTTCTCTCTTGATTGATATGCTGGACGAACTATAAGCTTATGCATCGCTCCAAGATGGCCGCCTCCATGTTTGTTTCTTTGCAATAGGTCATACTGCCTGTACATTTTATAAGTACCTCGAAAACTAGTCAACCTTTTTACAAGTTGTTTAGTTTGCGACTATTGCAACATCATCTTTAATTGTTAAACAGTTTTTTTAAAACATGTTCACCCAATTTCTATATACCCCATTGGAATAGACTTTGTTAGATTTTGGTAGATTTGAGTATCTCGAACCGTCACATACGTCAACATCTTAACAGTAAAATGGAAATCTCTGCTGCGTAACCTTATAACAAACCGGTTAACATCTCAACAGTAAAATGGAAGCTCCATTTACATTCCGCAGTGGAGCAGATTTAGTTTCACATATGGGTGTTCTGCATTAAATCCGCAAATAAGTCAACCATTTTACTGTTGGAAGGTAAGAATGGTACACTAATTAAATACATGTTATAATTTGTATTAATCGCTAAGACCATCTTGGTCGAGTACTATCTCTTTCAGACCTTTAATATGGGAATGCGGTGTACTTTTATGATAAATTACGTATTTATAATAATCCATACATATTGACGTTTCCGCTACAGCCGTGTCATAGTTAAAAACAGAACTACCATAAGCATTTGCAATACTATTGAAAGCTAACATTGAGTTTTCCAATCTTTCGAAAAATATGAATTCTTGGCAACTGATGTTTTATCGGAATTCTTATTGTTTACAAATTGAAACACATACACTTCTTTATATGCAAGCATTATTTAAGGCCATAATACACAAATTGATTTATGTCATAAATTTGAAGATTTGCCATGATGTGTAAATTTAGATGTTGTTTATAGGCTAAACATCAGATTGTATTCGATTATTTAGACCCCCTCCGGAGATAGAGTACGAATACATATGCATCCAGGAACCCTGTCCTATACGTACCTATTCTCTATCGAATAGTTAGCAATGGTTCTTTTAAATGCTCGGAATATATACTTCGATATACGAGAATGTCCGGTTTACGTCCCCGTCTGACGGGCTAGGCTACATGTCTTGTCTTGCCTAAGGACAAGCGGTCAGTAAAGATCGAATTCGTGATCTCCGAAAATAGGTTCCAACGTGATATCCATTGGGCCACCTTTGCCCCAGTAAATACGAACATTTATATCAGTATGTTCTATGGTGCACCAAACCTCACTCCTATCTATTTCATCAAATAAAATGAGACTAGTATAAATAATACGAATTCGCACCAGGATATATCATTTAACACACTAGAAAGCATGTATAGGCAATAAAAGAACAAAACACAGGTGATCATGTTTATATAAATATAAAAAGCATAGAAAGCCACAAAGCAAAGTACTTAGTGATTTGGCAAACATGAAGTGCGTCGCACAGTACTAGGGTCATCATCGCGTTTGCGAAACTGTATATTAAAGTTAAATAAAGGTTATAGCAAAGTGACTATGACCCAAGACATTACGAATCTTAAAGGCTATGTCACCGTAGAAGTCAGACTGTGATAGTCCTTGTCAAAGAAGAGTTCTTAAATTACTTTTATATTTTAAAATAATATCAGGATTACGAGAATATATGTTTTCAAAGGCTTTTTGAAAATAGTAACGGTGGAGTTGATGTGGTAGTTTTATAGTTATACGAATGTTACAAATTTTCCAGTTCTTAACTTGACCACCCGCTATAGAAAAACGAATACGTTGACACACACACACCTTATACGAATTTGCTCGGAGAACATCTCTGTCTAAGTGGTGATAATTAACAATGTCAAAATTGAAATCATAAAAATATATCTGACATATTTGTGTATTGCAAACGTTCATGCCAGGTTTGCACACACAATGGTTACTATCCCCAACGCCCTGTGATAGCGAACGTCGAGGATAACCAAACGTAACAAAACCAACAACTTTATTTTGATCAGGCTACCGCATTCTAGGTATGGTAACAATAGAACTATATATTACGGAAAATGCATTTGCAATGAGTAAAAAGAGGTGGCTGTGCACAAATTTCAAATATTGATTCCCAGTTTGATTTACTCAGAATTATTTCCGTACCAGTTCGCAAAAGTAGTTATATGAAGGCTACCATAAGAAGAGTGTACTTTTTTGAAGCGGTATAACGACATATTAAATATTATATTACAATGAAATTGTGTTGTGTCTGAAAAATGTTATTGGTTCTGCAGAGTTTCCCATATATTAAATAATTCTTATAGTTATGTTAATGAGAGCAAGTTAAATAGATTTCCCTAATAATTATATACAGTTGTGCACTCACTGAATAAAAACAAAATTATAAATTCAGAGTAGATATGCAATATTAAAACGAAATGTGTCTCTTTGAATATGTTATTCAAAGAATTTTAACATAATTAAGGAGTGGTTAATAAAATAAGCAACGCACTGAGGTACACTTAATGACATTCAAAGGTATCAATTTATTTCAAACATTTGTTTTGTAATTGACTGCATTTTCAAACATAATGCCATCCAGCAGTTACCCTCTAGCCTCAAGTTTTTTAAACTAAATAGTATCACTAACCAAATAGGCAATGTTTTTTGAAAACAATCTCTAAAACGCAAAATATTGCATAGTTTGCAAATTCAAAATATGGCTAATCAGGCCATGAACTATGTTTTTTTGAATGCAGTACACAAACATGAACTTAAACCGGCGTGAGCTTCCAGATACGAGTAAACATAACACTTCCATCCAAGTAGTCAGTCCATTATTGAAATGCTAGTAAGTAGTATACTCATGCTTCTGCTGACGTCAATGTTTAAAATGTAACATATTTTATTAAAATACTCAATACTGATTGATTATTAAGGAAATTTTATAAATGCTATGATGACCTCTGACGTCAGGTTCTTCAACCGTTAGGACGTCCTTTAAAACGATTTTCATCGTCGGAAAAAATAAAAAACTACGATAACGTTAATCAAAGATACGTTCAAACAACAAACTACGGCCCTTGGTATCGATAGTCTTCAAGTCCCGCCCAGCACGTGTGATCTTGGACAATATAAACCCGCAGGAAATATTTTCTTAAGTAATACTCCATGTAAGAATATGTTTAACAATGGATTAATATGGAGGATAAAAAAAGATGTCAAGATACATAATTTAATATGCACATAAACTCCAATAGTTTGCTTTCTTGCTCCTTACTTGTGTACAGGACCTCAAGTAGTCATAGATTTTAAATACGTAGTTTTTTTGGCTTAAATGCAGTCACGTGTTTATTCATTAATATAAACGATTCACCTCTTATCCGTTCAGAGTGATATAAGGTCTTTACGCCAAGCAGATTATCATACGAGTAAAGCGTGAAATGATTGTGATCGATTTCCAAAAGAAAGTATTTTGTTTATTCTTCATAATACTTCGTCTCCGTCCAGAGTTCCCTGTTTCGGGTCAATAGTCATTCCCTCGAAAGAATAATTTTAACCATTGACCTCAAAAACCATTGACCTCAAGAGAAGTAGCTAGTTGTCTAGTTTTGGTAAAAATACTATTGACCGCAAGAATCGCGTTGAACCTAATAAGAAACGTTGTAAAATCAATAGTTTATACTAATGAACATTACATGACTGCGTTATAGCGAATACAAACTACATAAGTTAAATGATATATAGTACCTTATTCGGACAAGATACTGCAAAAGTATGCCATCTTTCGGAGGGGATGTAAACAAATATCCTTTAACCCCTTCCTCGGCAAAGAGGCTGCCGTGATTATCAGAATTGATTGTGTGCAGTATCGTGAAAAAAAAAGTTCGACCTTCCTGTTACCGTTTTTCAGTCTGAGTGCATAGTTAGTTTCAACGCATTAATGAATTGCGGAGTGCGTTTTGGGATGTACTGTGGTGGTATGTCTCTACTACAAAAAATGACCATCATATATTGCCTAATATTTGCTAAAAATGATGTAAAACACCATTCAAATAAAAAAAAAAGCTGTTATAAAAAAGTCAACTTTCTTAAAACATGGTTATTTGAACTACAGGATCAGTACACAAGATATTTGCGGTCTTTAAAATCAAATGCACAAGATAGGGCTGCCCATCTATCGTACAAACTGGCTCATTTCCGTAGATCATCGGAAATAATGCCCGTAGGTATTTCCAAAGATACATGACGATTCGATGGGTTTGGGTTATTTGCCCCGTCAAAGTACCGTGTAAACCGTAACAAAAATAAAGACCCGTAAACGGATTGATTTTAAACATATTTGTATTATTTGTTAAATGTTATACTGTTTTAAATAAGTCTCATAATTTATAAAACAAGTTAAATTTAAAAACATTTTGTAAATAACTTCGACTATAAAATAAATGTTTTATAGTCAGTATTATTGGAGAGCACTGTAATAACAACACATAAAATAGTTTTTAAACTTTAATAGATTTGGCAAATATTGGGCATGGCATGGATTGATAAACAAGCCCCAATCATGGGGCTTAACAATTGGGCTGCCGGTAAGCACAAAATACCATTATGGCAAGCCCTTACAGTAGAAAGCATTAAGCAATAAAGCAAAATGAATATTACAATATGAAGGACATAAATACATGTGCACCAAATTAAATGTTCATTGGGGAGGGTGGGTCATTGAATCGCCGTCACGAGGTTATTTAGATTTATATAATGCTTATCCAACATGTCCAATGAAATATTTAGAAATTGTAATCCGAATACTTACTGTATCAACTGAATGTTTCCTTCCCAAAGTTTCCTGGCAGTGAAGAATACTGCCGTACATCTGTCGCGAAAACACATGACTTTCACCGATATCTTTGGTCGTGTCCTCTACGAACAGAATACTTTTGCTGTCGGAATTATATGCTCCATAGATTAGAGATTGAGTTTTAACGCTGATTTCTTGTATACTGTTCAAACAATACCGCCTGGTATTCAAACAAGCAGATCTTTTATTCTCAAATTAACGGCGAAAACATATTTGGAGACCTTTTTAACGCACTTGATGAAGATTCTTCCCCGAAATATGTTAATTGTATAAATCCGCCAAACGATTCGACTGGGAAAATCACAAATTTCCGACGGAACCGATTTGCATGTTGGGAAATCGGAGGTGAAGTTCTGTATGATTGCAGAGGTGACATTTTATATGTATACCGAAAAGCAGAAAATTACGCTTTTCTTGTCTCAAAGACCGAAGAACTGATAAGGGGACGTAATGCGCGAATGTACTTAACGACCTTGGTTATAATGTGTTGGACTGATATTGCTTTCCTGCAAAGGTCGTATCCGTCGTAAATGGCTGGATGACATTGTATTTGACATGGAAATGTAAAAACATGGCATGTCCGATTGAACATGGTAAATAACATTCAACTGGACCACTTTTCTTGTGAAAAGTATCCTCGTCCTAAAGGGCATGCACATGTCAAGACATCTCGCAAGATGACCCTAGTGGTTGGGACTAACTCAGAAAAAATTCAATGTCGGTCACTGCATTTACATTAGTTTAATGCAACTTTTAAAATATGTTAAATATATATACAATTATCATGATTATCAAGAAAAACAAGCGAATACACATATGAAATAAAGTTCGAAGTATTATCACAAATACTGAATGTCTTCTGACTATATATGACACGAAAGTGTTGTTAACGTTATAACAATATTGATGTGCAAAAGAATTATGGTCTAGTGCAATGAATGTGATGCGCGAGAGCTCATGAAGATGATGATGCGCGAATCCAATGGGTGATTGTCATCAAATGCCGTCTATAAGGGTTGATGACGCGATACATATGATAATTTACCTCCACCGAGGTTGTGAATGACGTTCCTCCAGTGAGGACTGATAACGGGCCCATCTCGTGTCCCGGGCGTTTTGATACTATAACCTGGCCATGTTGCAAAGGTACGGGGACAGTCTCCACCGCTCGTAACATTATGCGTGGAAAGCTTAGCTCCACTGCGGAAGGCTTATCTCCACACCGGACGGGTTATCTCCGGAAGTGTTATCTCCACCGGACGGGTTAGGCTGTAATAATACCTACGTTTTAGATGTCGGTTCATAAACACACCAATCTTATATAATTATCAGTACACCAACAAATCATTATCTAATACATATATGCAAGCCACTCTCTAATTATGATGAGTAGCAATGAAAGTATATTCTACAACGCCATGTATACGCGTCGAACATTTATACAGTCAGTCATCTCATTGTTAACTAATGCACCTAATATACAACGTTATCAATTCAATCGTGTACAATCAATGAGTTATACGCCAACGTTAACTAATGCACCTATTATACAACGTTATCAAATTAATATTGTTTTACAATTAATGATCAATTACAATAATTACATCTAATAAAGTTAACTTCAAAATCATATGCTAGTCTCAAGTTAATGTTTGAGAAACAGATCGTAATATCGCCAACCAAGATGGCGCCGCCCACTAAATACAAATGTACGATAAAAGTTCATAAAATAGTACTGACCATATATAGCCTGTGAATTTCGTCCTGCCCAACTTCTGCTCCAAACAAAGCAACTTTCAATCGATCCCAGCCACGACTGGACAATAATGCACCTTATAGCAAACGTTCTGCCCAAAACCATTATTTCCCACGTTCTGTCTGTGACACACGTGGCAACGTGCGCAGTATTAACATCTACGCGAAAGGACCCTTTAACAACGTTTCCCTTAAAAGAGATATACCTATACTTTTACATGCATTAGCACAAAACTAAACTTATTAAACGGCCCTTCCGGACGCCCTCTAGCGGCCCCTTAAAATTGCACGCTTTTCCGTGTTACCTGAATATATCATGGACATTGTGACTGACAGGCGCTTACAAGAGATGTGTACGACCAATACGCTCTACTCGTGATTATTTTGTGACAATACAAATATGTGATTTTCTGTCAGGGTTTTGTTTTGGAGAATAACGGAAACAAATATATCGACACCGTTCTGGTTAGCATACCTATGTTGTTTTTTTACAGCAATGTGTAGCATTGGCTTCACAGTCTGTTTGTTTCATATAGTGCATCTCTTGTTCCCCATTTGTCCAATAAGCCAAACTTATAACGACCCACCCCATCATCACCCTTTATCAACAATTGTGAAATATGACGCTATGATAATAATATTTCATTGTATTTTGGTCCACCTTCTTAACCCTTTATCTGCTACTTTCTTTCGCCTTCCTTCACTCCGTCTTCCGCCAACTCTGCTGTTGTCCCTCCCACTGGATGGCTATCTGTTGTGACTTACTTTCTGCAGAAACATCGCTGTATATTCCGTTTCTTTGACGACTCTCGCTGTTCACCCACAATTCACTTGAAGAGCAATTGTTGAGTATAGAATAAAACGTCTAACAAACTAGTTTAGATTTTATAAAAATAAACGAGTAAATATTCTCGCTTTCAATGTAGAATTTGGTATAGTTTTATAATAAACAAGTTATGAAGTAAACGCTCAAAAACAAATTAACATTTACTCTAAATAAAACACTGTTGTATAACTGTTTATACTTATCGTTGTTCTGATTTAATCATTGCTATTATCGATGGAAAATTTCCCATTGACAACAACCGGAAAATTTGATAATGTTTCAATTGAGAAAGAATAGAAAAAATGTAATCTGTTTTGTCAGCAGAAAATTTCCGATGTAAATTAATTTATGTTGTATCTTGGAACGATCCTACAAAACAATCTCATACTAAAGTGTTTTTGATATAATATTATAATTAGCACGATATGGATAAGACGCTAAAAACAAACTAACATTTGAAAAGTTGTTGTATTACATAATTACCATTGTTTCTATTAAACGAGTATTATTTTTCGACGGAAATTTTCCAATAGACGGCAATCGGACAATTTGTGGCTTTTTCGATTGACAAAGAATGGAAAAATGTCATGTAGGAATTTTCCGATGGAAATGTGTTGTTTTTTTTTTGTTTTTTTTTTGCTATTTTATATAACAAAAATGATCTTGGTCTCCAACAAAAGCGTATTTTTTGTAAGTAAAATGCTGAATAAAATTGTATCAAACATTTCGGCTATAAAGGGCACAAGGTCTGCAATATAAGTATTCGTTCTAATAGTATGTTAAAATCAATAGTGTTGAATTATTGTCTAATACTAACTATATGACTGACTAAAATGTCTATACCCAATTCTTTTTTGATCTGTTTTATGTTTTAAATATGGCGGGCTAATAGTCCTTAAATAGTCCTTATATGGATAATAGCTTAGTCACAAATAATTGTTCCGATCTGTCAACCTAGCTTACATCCACCAGAGAAGTGAGCCAATTGTACAGTAGGTATGCCACCCTGAGGAAAAACACGTGTAGTCCCACAAAACACTTCTAAAATACAAAAGAGCCCTTGGTTAATGTTTGTGGAGACTCGTGAATAATATAGAGAACAGCTATAAATTACATTTCTTGGTCAAAGAATGAAAGAACTTCTAATTTTCGTTTAAACGAAGTTATAAACATATTAAATGAACAACTAATCTGTATAACAAGAAAGCGTCCACTGCACAGTCTATTACCCCACGACAAATCGTGCTTGTAGAGTTTGGTAATTGTTTACTGAAAACATATAATTCAACTCCCAATGAAAAGACATGATCTCCTATCCACATAATCGTTTTCTTTTCCAACAAACATCTATTCTCAACATAGATGTGTGTTGACTTTTTAGAGTGTGTTTATAATGTATTAGACTCTTTTTTCTTTCGCTTGTTAATGTTGTTTGTTTCTGCATTCGAATGTGTTTTAAGGTGACATAATTTCGCGAATTTCTGATTTTGGAAAAAAAATCTGTAAAAAAAGCACTGTATGTTGAAAAGCATTATCGATAAATTTGACCCAAATTTGTAAGTGAAAACTCATCCCCAGGCTACGTATTGGCAGAGCTGTCTAGCGATTACGTCAGACCTGTCCTGTCGCATGTCAACACAGAACACACTTACTCGGCGGGTGATATTGTGTGATCTCCCGTTTTTTGTTTTTTTAATTTGCACCCTGTCTGACACCATTGTTTATTTGGGAATTTTAATGGCGGACACCTGCGTCGATATGTGTCAAATCTCTGTGATTTTATTGGCTAACAGCTATAATTAGCTCATGAATATTTATGAATGGTGATACGTCAAATAAGGGGTGTTAAAAAGATAATTGAAACACATTAAGTTGTTTTTAAATATAAAAAATCTGTACGTTTTCAATTTATTCAAAGTACCTACAATAATTCACTTTGAAAAGCTTAAATTGATAAAACTGCAATACATAACCGACCAGGAACAATTGTTTAAGCAGTTTTCGTACACATACTACTTAAATCAAACTCTTGGACATTTTTAATCGTGGGGATTTGATTTCGCGGCTTGGGTCAACCAAGAAATACGCGGAATTAAATCCCGCACGAAATATAATGATTTCACAGTAAGCCAACTTGCTGAGACCAGACTCTATCTATTACTTAATCTGCTTATATAAACATGTTAGTTCAGCTAGTGCAGGCTGAATAAACAGTGATGCTATAGTGCAGTTCGATATCATGATTTTCTTTCCTTTAACGGTTAATTTACTTATCGACCTTGGTTATAAGGTATCGGATTGGTATTGCCTTGATTCCGGAGCCGTTAGGCCTTGAAAGCAGTGCTTTTAAAAGTAATACTACCACTATAGAACATATCATATTAAACAAATTAATGGCTGGACGACATTATTTTTCAAGTAATTGAACTGAAAACATGTGCTAGCTAATAAAAACATGGGAAACATCATTAATCTGGACGACTTTTCTTGTGAAACGTATGGTCGTCCTAAGGTCTAGCAAATGTCAATACACATACTAGTAGGCGATTTCCCGTCAGAATTATCTTTTGAAGGATAGAAAAAGGAAGAAAAATCCACCCATGCTGAATGTTTAGCATTACAACGGCTATATATATTTATTGACAGCAATGCATATCATTGTTTTCTCGGTATTTTTTTTCATCTGGTGAATCTTTTGTAAAACGAACATTTTCCTTCTTTGTTCAACAAGCCAATATGTAATTTCGGCCCAACCCATTATCGTGCACGTTATCTACAGTTGTGAAATAGGACATTATCAGTTATGTGTGTATTTAATTCATTATAATTATTATATATCGTATATTTAAAGTTGCCTAACTGAATGACTGACTGGCAAAGCGTGCATTTCAATAGAATAAAAGCAATGTTGAGTATTGAATAAAATATGTATCAAATTTGAAAACTAGTACAGAAGTTATTTCCATTTGCGGATTATTTCGTACAAAATATAAATAATACGTTGAAAAGCTGTACCGTTTTTTAAGTATTAATATACGTTCAAATAGTCTTGTCTTCAAGATATTTGTATTTGATAACTTTTTCACAGTGTAACACGGTATCAAGAACACAATGAAAATAAACTAGCATGTGTTATATTTAAACAAACAACTATTGTATAACTGATTGTTGTCTATAACTGTTTGTTATCGCTGTTCTGATTTAATTTTTGTTATTTTAGATGCAAATTTTCCTACTGACAAAAATGGAAAAGTTTGAATTTGAGAATTTTCAGATTGAAAAATTACCGGGAATGTCAAAATTTCCGATATAAAGAATGGTAAAATGTTTCATGCAAATTGCAAGTAGGAATCTTTCTATGGAATTATTTATGTCTCCTACAAAGGTCACTTCTTTTGTACTATCTAACAATAAGCTGAAATCACGTTAGTTTTGAGAAATATTGTCGCACCTAGATAAACTATTTTGTATACCGCCGTGCAAATTGTATCAATATGATGTATTTTATCAATTTATGTGATGATATCTAGGTACCAGCAATGAAAACAAACAAATAATTGGTATACCAATTGTTGTTGCCTATGAATTTAAATGTAGATACTACATCATTTATTAGAATGTTAAGGACATAAGTTCAAAGGATCGGTAGTGAACGCCATTTCATGGTCCCGCCTTAATTCCGTTAAGCGATGGGAAAGCTTATATTTGCAGGATTTTATAACGGATATTTCGACAAAAAAACACGTTTAAAAACATTTATTAATGAAAAAATGCGATAACCTGTTTAAAATTACTTATAAAATGTTTTAATTTTACATCATGCAAACTTTTTCTGCCGAAAAAAAATGTTTTATTTCATACCCCAGTCAACCCAGTTTTACCTTTTTGGAGAAAGGGTGGATTGGGTATGAACGTTAATACTCGGACCTCGTGATGGCAATACTTATTTATTTGAAGTTTTAATGCCAACAATAACCGACTTCTAGCCAGAACATTCTCTGTCAGCACGTACGCACAGTAGTTATTCCGGTCTATTGTCTGGCGGCTTCCAGTTCGCAACACTCTCAACTGAGTTGATTTTCGAGCGCCATTCACTCTACACACGATAATGAAAGTGGAGCTATTTGGAAGTCTAATAAGTTGATTTACTTACTGATATTATTTTAAGGACTATCTCGAGCCTAAGCTATTATATGGAGATGGGGAAGAGAGAATGTGTATATGTAACTGTAAATCACCGCTAAACAAACAAGTGCATGAGAAAGTGGCGTTAATAAATTGTATCATAAGGTGAGGCCAGCCCAATATAGCTTATGTATGAAGGTAGCATATGAAAATCTTAATACAGGTTATGTAGTGTAGAATATTAAAATCCCCCTTATTTGTTTGTGCGCTGTGCATTTCAGCCATGGTGTTACCACCACACACTCTATATTGTCTAGGACATACACACCGCCGGGCGTAAGCCGTTGAGAAAAAGGGTGTCCCTTTCCACTCCCACACACTTAACATGCACGTTCTGGCATGAACAGGACCCCTTCCTCCAACACCCCTGTAACAGTTCGTAATAACCTAGTACGTGGTCCCGCCTTAATTCCATTAAGTGATGGGAAAGCTTATATTAGCGGGCGTTCGTAACGGATATTTCGTCAATAAAACACGTTTAAAACATTTTTTACTAAAACAAATGCAAAACATTTTTTACCATTACCTATTAAATGTTTTAATTTTATAATCTGCAAACATTTTAAGCCGAAATTAAGATTGTATTTCATACCCCAGCCAACCCCGTTTTTGCTTCTTTGAGCAGGGGTTGGATGGAGTATGAAAGTTAATACTCTGACTACGTAATTTGGGTAAATCTGTTTCGTTAAAGCAGCGATTTGTGTCTGAAATTTTGGAAATTTAAATAACACGATGTATTGACTATTTAAACTCGTTCTCTACAGTGGTAGAATAAAACATAGGAAACATATATCGCTCTGGTTGTGATGATGGGAACCTGTGCTGCTCAAACCGAATTGTATAGTGTTGATCAAATATTTGTATTCAAAGGCAGAATATGCTGATCAAACCGTCAAATGAAACAATTGACGAAAAGTTTGTCAAATTATTAGTTTACTACAATATCCATGATATCGCGGAAAATATATCATGCAATATTAAGCTGTATCCATGGAGTACCGCGTTTGTGCATAAAACGGGTCAATCTCACTGAAATCAGACCCACGCTACGATACTGTCCACTACTAAGGATCTGACAACGCCGCATTGGAGGTAACGTTAGATTGACCATACGTTAGCCAATCAGATTTTAGCCTTCAGAATCGTTCGGTTAAAACTGCTTCAATGCGCATGTCGCGTTTCAGTCAAGCGCTATGGAGCAGTCTACACTCGTTATTGAAAGAGACAATGTCCGTAACTTTTAGTTTATAACACACACAACAAATTGCGTTGACAAACATAACACATCAACCATTATTGAATAGTTGTTGAATAAAACCAAGATTGTTTAACGGAATTCAATAGCGGTACATAAAACAAAACATAACAAGAAAAGGTATAACACATATATTATACCATGGGAAGTACGGACTGCATGTAGATGTTGTGGATCCGGGATCGTTTTGATAGTGAAGGTCACCGGCACCTTGACCTTTAAATGAATAAGGATAAGGGTCATGTACTGGTCATGAGCAACCATTCATCCTTTGAAGTTGGAGGACCTAGATCCATCAAGTTTGTAGTTGTTGATAGGACATCGTATTGATAGTGAAGGGCACCACAACCTTGACCTCCGATCTAGTGACCGGAAAATAACAAGAGGTCAATGACCTTGAAACTCTACTGATTGATTTTGATTTCAGGAAGTAGTCGATACAAACTTGCTTTTTGAAAATCTATTTTTAGCCGTAGCGGCCATCTTGAATTTCCGGCCGACCTGAAATTTTGCTTGGATCAATTAGACATCAAGAGCAGCTTTCCTGTTAAGTCTCATGGTAATCCGTCAAATAGTTTCAGAGGAGTAGTCGCTACAAGTTTTCATTATATAATTCTATGTAAACAAAGATGGCCGCTGACAGCCATGTTTAACATTGAATCAAAATGATGTTCGACTCCTATAACCATCATGCCATGCTGATCAATTTAGAAAAAGTCCCATAGCAATTTCTTTATAGTTTTCAAGAAGTAGTCGCTACAAACTTATTTTTTAAAAATCTATTTTTAGCCATGGCGGCCATCTTGAATTTCCGGCCGACCTGAAATTTTACTAAGATTATTTAGACATGAAGAGCAACATTCATGTGAAGTTTCATGAAAAGCCATCAAGTAGTTTCAGAGGAGTAGTCGCTACAAGTTTTCATGATATAACTCTATGTAAACAAAGATGGCCACTGGCAGCCATGTTTAACGTCGAATCAAAATAATGTTCGACTCGAATAACCATCATGTCATGCTGATCATTTTAGAAAAAGTCACATATCAATATCACTTATAGTTTTCAAGAAGTAGTCGCTACAAACTTATGTTTTTTAAATATATTTTTGACTGTGGCGGCCATCTTGAATATCTGGCCGATCTGAAATTTTGCTAGGATCAATAAGACATGAAGAGCAACATTCCTGTGCAGTTTCATGGAAATCCATTAAGTAGTTTCAGAGGAGTAGTGGCTACAAGTTTTCATTATATAACTCTATGTAAACAAAGATGGCTACTGACAGCGATGTTTAACATCGAATTAGAACGATTTTTGACAAGGACCAACATCATGTCATGCTGTATCATTTTTAGGAAAAGTCCCATATGAATATCACTTATAGTTTTCAAGAAGTAGTCGCTACAAACTTGTATTTTGAAAATCTTTTTTTAGCCATGGCGGCCATCTTGTATTTCCGGCCGACCTGAAATTTTGCTAGAATCAATTAGACATGAAGAGCAACATTCATGTGAAGTTTCATGAAAATCCGTCAAGTATCAAGTACTTTCAGAGGAGTAGTCGCTACAAATAAAAGTTTACAGACAGACAGGCCGCACCACGGCATAAGCTCTGCTGATCTCTGATCAGTGGAGCTAAGAACAGGTTATCTACTGGTCATGACCAACCATCCTTTCAAGGTTGAGGACCGTAGGATCAACCGTTGTGTAGTTATTGATCGGACATCTTTAGATAGCGAATGTGACCGCGACCTTGAACTTTGATGTAGTGACCCCAAAATGAATGGGTGTCATCTAGTTGTAATGGTAAAGCGTTCTTCCAAGTTTGGGGGCCCTAGGTCCAACCATTCTGTAGTTATTGATCGGACATCGTTTCGATAGTTAATGTCAACACGACCTTGACCTTTGACCTAGTGACCCCAAAATCAATAAGGGCCATCGACTGGTCATGAGCAACCATCCCTCTAAGTTTGGGTACCCTTCTGCCAACCATTCTGTAGTTATTGATCGGACACCGTTTGGATAGTCAATGTTAGCCCGGATGTGACCTTTGACCTGGTGACACCAAAATCAATAGGGGTCAAAATGAACATGGCGCTCCGACCACACTTTGTTGTGGGGAGCAATAATCTATTAATTGAAGGGCACTGGCTTAGTCGTTGCTGGGGTGATTTACGGAAGAATAACCGTGTGACAACCTGCTGTAAGGATGAGTATTACTACCAAGATATAACGGTCATGATTGAATAATCGGCAGGGAACTGAAGAAGTAAAGGGACACTACAAAATCTGAAATGAAGATTGCTGTGCATCCCTTTAAGTGGGGTGCATGAGATGTTGTAGATTTGGCGGAAAGTGACAAATGAGAATAGGTATTTTGTTGAAAAATATGTTTAATATACAAAAACAACATTACTGATGTGAAAAAAAACAATTGTATGTACAACTCAGTGTGTCAGGTCCCTGCCAAGACTTGAACTTGAATCTCTTTTCTCGAAAGAAAAGTGTGTTTCCTTACACTACAGAGATAGCCCAGACATCACAAAAAGAGTGTACAAAACTAAGCGAAATTAATAAAGATGTAGATCAAAAGAATGTCAAACTAAAACTAGAAATTGTTATTGGACAAAAACGTATGGCTCCCCCACTCGCCCGAACAGACATAATTGACGACTCTAGGTCCAACCGTTCTCATTGATCTGAGATCGTTTTGATATTGAATATCCCTGTGACTGTATCTACAACCTGTATCAGTAATATTTATTGGTCAACCATCCTTCCAAGTTTGAGGATCCTAGGTCCAACCATTCTCTAGTTATTGATTGGATATTGTTTTGTTATTGATCGGGGATCGTTTTGATATCAATAGGGGTCATGTTCTGGTCATGACCAACCATCCTTCCAAGTTTGAGGACCCTAGGTCCAACCATTCTCTAGTTATTGATCGGACATCGTTTTGATAGTCAATGTCATCGCTAGCTTGACCTTTGACCTAGTGACCCCAAAATCAAAAGGGGTCATCTGCTGGTTAGACCAACCATCCTTACAAGTTTGAGAACCCTAGGTCCAACCATTCTCTAGTTATTGATCAGACATCGTTTGATAGTCAATGTCACCGCGATCTTGACCTTTGACCTAGTGAACATCGATTTGATAGTCAATGTCACCAAGTTTGAGGACCCTAGGTCTAACCATTGTGTAGTTATTGATCGGATATCGTTTTGATAGTCAATGTCACTGCGACCTTGACCTTACACCTAGTGACCCTAAAATCAATAGTGGTCATTTACTGGTCATGACCAACCATCCTTCCAAGTTTGAGGATCCTAGGTCCAACCATTGTGTAGTTATTGATCGGATATAGTTTTGATAGTCAATGTCACCGCGACCTTGACCTTTGACCAAGTGACCCCAAAATCAATAGGGGTCATCTACTGGTCATGACCAACCATCCTTTCAAGTCTGAAGACCCTAGGTCAAACCATTCTCTAGTTATTAATCGGAATCTTTTTGATAGTCAATGTCACCGCGACCTTGACCTTTGACCTAGTGACCCCAAAATCAATAGGGGTCTTCTAATAGTCATGATCAACCATCCTTCTAAATTTGAGGACAATAGGTCCAACCATTCTCTAGTTATAGATCGGACATCGTTTGTGACACAGACAGACAGACAGCACAAAATCAATATGGCTCCCCTCCACACTTTGTGTGGGGGAGCCATAACTATTACAGAAAGTTATTAATACTCTTGCAAAGCATAACCCATGACTTCATGTATATGCGCAGTTCCACTTCATACTGATGCTTCTCACAATGTCTGGGGTATGACAGAGGTCATAGTGACCTTATTTTGGTATGCGACCTACCGCTATCTCAAGATGTATCAACATACCAAGTTTGGTATTTCTGAGTGTTATTGCATTGAAAATATGGTCCGGACAAGCATTTTCTATGACAGAGGTCACAGGTCAAGGTCACAATTACCTTATTCTGGTACGCGACACATCACCATCCTAAGATGTATCTAAATACCAAGTTTGCTATCTCTAAGACTTAGTGTTATAGTATCGAAAATACGGTCTGGACAAGCATTTTCTATGACAGAGGTCACAGGTCAAGGTCACAGTGGCCTTATTTTGGTATGCGACACACAGCTATCCCAAGATGTATCCACATACCAAGTTTGGTATCTCTAAGTGTTATAGTATTGAAAATACGGTGCAGACAAGAGGTGAAAGTGTCTGTGGATGTTCTACTGGCTAAATGTGCAGGGGACTGTAACACATTTTCAACATTCATTCAACCGGCACATGGCAATGTTATAGGTCACTAGTTGTTGAATGCCAGCCAGGGTAGCAGGAGAACTAGTCTGTACAAACTACAAAGTAAGTGTATTACAGGGTTCCCACAGTTTTTTGAAAACAAAATTCAAGGTCTTTTCCAGGTTTTCCCACTGTTTTCAAGGACAATTTATAAATACCAGTGTTTGTCCGATACCGTTGTTGCAAAAAGCGTTAAATTGTTCGCAGTACTAATATGTGACACCACACAAGATGTTAGTTTATTGTTTTTGACAAGTATTGACTTTAACCCGCTGATTTTTAGGCTGTTCTCCCTCCTATGAAGGAAATTTAGTGTTGACATTTAACTTGTTCTCAGACGACATGCTTTATCGATTCAAATGATTAGACGCTTGCATATACGACGGAACATTGTGAGTTTTATTTGAAAATACTCGGCTAAAATCGTCAACATATTTTATGAGTCAACCGGTGAGGTAACGAATTTGTACGACAGCGATCGAAAACAAAAGTACAATTTGGGGTTCATATTTCATTGATCAGAGCATTAACACATCTTTACGACTGTTCACGAATACCAATGGTTATTTTTAATGGGCTTACTAGGCCATTCGCCAAATCGCCATAGGCGAAAAGTAACCTGAACTGGCGAATGAAAACCGTAAGAAATACACACCAAATTCGCCAGACATCGGTGGTCTGGCGAATCCAAATTTCTGACCGATTTTGTCTAAAAGATCTCGGAAAATCCCGAATTCCAATTCACAAAGTCTTTCACTGTTTATAAGCCACTAACCCGCTGAGTGTTTTAGCTAATTAGTGACAATCAATTTAGATCGATAAACTAATTATGTCAGCGTTTAGTGAAAACCAGCCTTTATTGAAAACCAAATTGTCGGTGCGATAAGACTCCGCCCACTGTTACACCTCTTGCTGTCAATCAACTGGTTTGTGTCCCCGCGCTCAACGTTATCTGTCATATAAAGTTGTGACATTATTCACAGATTTTAACTGCGTGATCGAGCCTGGTAAAACATCAAATAATGTGGCGCCCTCTAGCGGCCAAAATGGCTGATCAAAACAGAAAATTTGAAAATGTTTGCTTACGAATTAGCCAGAGATACTCAGCCCGTCTGTGTTTTTGAACTTTACAATCACTGATAAGTGTTAAAGGAACACATGGCAATCTTGAGTTTTCAAAAACTAGCAGCGCCCTGTTAGTTTTTATCATTAATGTTAATTATAAGAATTGTATTAAGCCATTTGTTTTTGCATATTATTATTTTTTATCTTATTGCACCAGTAATATATTAAAAAACTTATAGTATAATAAGACGAAATAGTGAATACTTAAAATTTGATTTATTTAAATGTAACCAGGGTAAAAGTAAAAATGATACTGGATATATAAATTGTGACACCCATTTCAATTACTGCAAGATTGCCATGTGTCCCTTTAAGTGCCTACTAATTAGTTGTACACATGGTAGCGTAAACTGGAACAATGGCAAGTGTGAACCGATGTTTATTCGGCTGTTTCTAGTACACAACAATGGAAATGCAACTAGGCTTGGTATAGATACAGATAAGCAACGTATTTGCATAAATTCCCAGTTAAAACTCCCTAAATTAGGCTAAATACACAATTAAATTACTTTATCGGTGCGTACCAATTATTTTCAACAAATTAATTACGCAAAATAACCGTTTTTGTCAGCATATCATATTTTATCCATTACCGTGAAGACGGCCAATATCAAATGGAATGCATCACCGTTTCCAGTCAATTCTCAAATAAGCGAGCCATTGAGATTGGCTAAATGTGACTGGTTATCAAGTTTATTTTTTTTCACTCGAAAGTAAATCCTTCAGGAACAAAATTGTTGTATTCAGTGACAGTCTAGTGTATTTTTAATTATTCGGCATCACCGAAGCACTCAACTTTCTCTGTATGTCAACATGGCTAAAAAAGGCCCAGGTGTTTGAACTCAGTGCAAGAATATTCATTATCGCTAATATTATCGCTAAACTCAGAACACAATAATAACTAACGTTGCGACGTTGAGTCGTGACGTTAATAAAGTGTTGCCGACGTCAACATCATCCGCCAATAACATTCAATAAAGCGAATATTTGTTTGCAAAAACGTAATTTAAAATGTAATAAATAGATTATTTAACTGCTGGGATCGACTATGGGTAATCCTTTACTTCATGGTAGACGTGCTTTGTTTTTTTTACTCACGCGCATGAGCCCGTTCGTGAAAAAAACTACACGCCTACCTCTTGTGAAAGATTTCCCTATAATCGATCCCAGCAGTTAAATAATCTCTATATAATTCATATAGGGCCCTGGTTTTGTATCACTGCTTAACATAGAAGTTCAGAGAGATATTGCACAGGGTATAGTTCTCCCTGTACACTGGACAGACTACTTTACATCCCTCCGAAGGATGACCTATATTCACAGTACAATGCCCAAGTAAGATACTGCGGGAGTTTGTTTGAAAAATCCGGGATGTGACCCCACTGGAAATCATACACGTGATTTCTGGGACTCGAGTCAAGTATGCTTAACACTTGGCGACCGCAGGGTTAAGTTTCCAAAATTATATGGAAACAAAAGAGCACAAGATGTTTCGAAAGATAAACATTCAAGAAAAATATGTCTGGAGGTCTCCTGGAACATGAGTCATACACAAATATCCTAGACACATTCGGTATACACAGGGTCTGAATGACACGGACTACCACAACAGCCATGATTCTCACGTCTCCGTCTAGGTATTTTGTTCTTCTTTTTAGTTTAGATACTACAAATGACCAAATATGCAAACGACGACTAGGAACGTCAGGGAATGTTTATGCAGACACAACCTTCCAATTGTTCTCGAATTTTTAAACACGCAGAATGAATAACAAATACGTAGTCTAGATCATCTGCGACGCTTGCTTGTTTACAAAATTATCAGGCGTCGAACATGATCAAGACTAATTTCATGTAGATCAATCCGTGACAACACAAAACATTCATAAACTAAAAATGTGTGCTAACTTTATTGACACGTATGACAGTGGAGAGTGTAAACTTGCACATATTCTACTTATGATAAATTGTTTCGCTCTCACTGGAGCACTCTTGCTGCACAGAAAAAAACAAAATGGAGGAATGGCCGAATCAAAATGGAAATGGATCGCTATGACGTCAGGCTGTTCCAGTAACACATTACTTTCATGAAACGCCTCCCGATATTTCGCGAAATACATGCTACTCCTGCAGTTGAAGACGCAGTATGCAAACTTCCCTATAATACCTCAGGCTTGTGCGAGCCAAAACAATGCATGTGTACACATATGACACCAACTATCTATTCCATGACATAGACACCTGCATATCCCACACTTTTCAAAATTGACTGCACGGACTACTGTCATAAATGTTATTACATAATGCATTCCTTTCTGCATGTTGAGTTAGCTACCATAGAAACAGCAAGCGTGTGGCACTTCATTCAGAGGGTTACCGTAAAGCATATTTACATATGCAGTAGCTGCCACGCGGATTACGACTTTTTCGCAGCCTGTGACTGTAAAAATCGCCGCGATTGCAAAATCCAGTCTCGAAAGAAAGAAATCACCGCGATTCTCCGTGATAGATACGTGGGGGAACACAGGGGAAATTAGAGCACGGATCAATGAAAAATGTAATAAAAATGATAAATACAATGAACAATTTTGGAAGCAATACGTATTTCAAACTTTTAATGCATTTAATAACGTGTGTTTTTCGTTTTTGTTGTCCAAAAGTCGCATTTCTCTTCACCGGACATAAATTGGCTACCCACAACCCTTTGCGATGTGTGTACCTATTAACAAGGCGGCACTAATAACGGGCTTATGACCCGGAATTCTTTACAATTTTTCGGATTATTTCTGACTAAAGAACCCATCGATGTATTAATAACCAACAGCAGAATAGTAAAATATGTGAAAATAACGATTAATTAAAAATATAATTCTAATTTCCAGTATAATTATATACATAATTTTATGTTTGATCACCGCAAAGTCGGTAATAGGAACCGCCATATAACTATCGTGACCCAGTATACATTATCCGGGCATTTGAATTTTCCGAAAACAGAAATAAAATTGTCTTCTGCTTCGGGTTTTTAATAGTTATTGAATAACAATGCATTAAATTGACTGCACAATTGTACATTGATACTGAAGATAAATCGCGACGATGGCCTGCGATTTCACACCGGGTAAAGCGGTGTGCAAATTAAAACAGATCACGGTGAATCGCGGTGATTGTGTCGCGGTGGAAAAAATGTATTATCCCCGCGATGAGTGAGCTATCCGCGGATCGCGGGGACAAAATCAGTGTGTCCGCGGTGAGATAAAATCGCCGCGATGAGTGGGATTAGTCGTAATCCGCGTTGCAGCAACTGTACGTATACTAACTAAATGTTACCAGTGTGTGAAAGAAAACTCTGTAAAACCTTTAGAGCTGATGAGGTATTTTTAATCTATGGAAGTGTTTATTTTAAAACAAAGACACAATCAAACAAACAAATATTGCATTCGACAACTCAAAGTTCGTTTACACTTGCACGAGTCCGACTCATTATCCGTTTGTGTAACATGTACAGCCACACAAAAAATTAAGGCTTCTAAGTGCAAGTTATGTATTTACTTGTAAATAGTAGTGTTACTGACTTGTTTTATAAATAATCACAACTGCGTATGTAAACTATTGTATTAAAGCAGTATAAAATATCAGATATATTTGTAAATCAATGTCTTATTGTGTAAGAAATATTTCATGTTGACATACACTTTTATAATTAATGTATGACACCTTTTCTATCAACATCATTCACAGCCTTATTATTGATGATTTCTAAAAGCACCGCATTTTAGCAATCAAAAGGCGTCGCATTTTAGAATACCAAAGAACCAGAAGTGAAACCGAATGATATCCCCTTCAATTTATAACACGAATTTATGATCATGTGTAAAATAAACACTGCCTTGTCTGTTGAAAAGTTGATTACATACCAGCAAATGTTACTTGTACTCATGGACATCTAAGTTTAAATTAACATTCGACGCGCAAAGCAGCCGACGAAATTAGCACAATCCCGAGACTGGTAAAATGCCCGACAGGCCTGCCCAATATCCAAGAACACCCAGCAAATGTTACTTGTACTCATGGATATCTAAGTTTAAATTAACAGTCGAAGCGCAAAGCAGTCGACAAAATTAGCACAATCCCGACAATGCTAAAATGCCTGCCAGGCTTGCCCAATATCCAAGAACACAAGCCCAACGGGCTTGTTGATTTGCTGCTCGTTTCGACGGGAGAAATTGGAATCCAGACGAGGGAACTCCATTAACCAATCGTCCGAGAAACGATTTACTAGGAAACAGAACAAAAAGGCAATTGTTCTTACATAGTTGATTAAACGATTAAATGCAGTAAATACTCACAACTCTGTTTATTTAGCGAAATTGGAAAAATGCAAGAAAACACTTGCTTCGTTGTTATTTTGTTAAGGGTTTCCGGGTTTCTTTCCAGCCAAAAGTATGTAGTTCACAGCACAAAAGCAAAATCTATCAGGCAAAGTCCTCGAAATTTAATGCTTGTGTCCAATGATTACCCATTTTCATTTTCTTTTATTGAATATTTTTGATTGCCACATGGCCGCATGGAATTCAAATTTTGGCCGTCCAGACCATTTTTTACTCGCCACGGCCGACTGCGAATTTGGCAAAGAGGCAAAACAACATGAACACATGAAATATATATATATAAGCAACAAAATTGAATCACTTGCAACATACCGAAGTCAGGTGGCAGGTTTCAACAAGTTCTCGCTGGAGGGAACCGCTTTTTTCAACAAAATCAACAGGCTTCACCAACACTGCTAGGACTAGTACGAGTCCTGCTGAAAGGAGAGAATATTTGATATAATTAACAGCAGCCCAACATTCTCTGCTTTGGGTTATATTTCCAGTCTGACACACAATAAGTGGATAAAGGAAAATTCTAGTTCCCTGTCCAATTGCTGCTATTGCAGTGCACAAGACAAAATACGTACCTGTGCATATCCGAATACTTAGAATACCTTATATACAAGGTATGACAGCGGCCATTTTAGCTGGGGCGGAATTGCGTAATAATGTATTGGTACCCGATTGTACAACGTAACGCTGATTTGTGTAGGTACCACTGATTCCCTGCAATGACAGTTACGAATGAGGGTAAACAGTCTATGAATTATGGGATTATTACGTAATTCCGCCCCGGCTAAAATGGCCGCTGTCATACCTTGTATATATAATATAGTTTGTTGACAAAATTTTCGACTTTTTGGAGGAGGCTTTTCAGAACTTCTCAAGTAGTTTTTCGGATAGCTTGTGTCTTTGGTCAAACTAATTTACAGAGCTTTTGTTGATAGCCTCCCTGGCACCTATGCTTCCTAACTGACAAAATCGCCTGACGCGCATGCGTACTAACAAAAAACAACAACATCAGTTGGCCTAGATCACAAGTTTATACATCACATTTGTAAAATAATTCTTCATACACACACCAACAACATCAAACATTCCCCTAAACCGTCCAAGTATAACCAGATTTTCAAAACTGTACACACACATTCTGCATTTTCAAGTTTATCACGACTGACAGTCACTGAGTCAGTCGATCGCGACTGACCACGGCACAGGCAGTCGAGAGCGCTTGAGACAAAAATACATTTAACCAATACATCATCTCAAAACTCACAACATATACATGTACCTACCTTTCGTCGCGAACTTTTGGACAACCGTTACTCACGAGCTCTAATGCAATTCGTTTAATATCCTCAATCGAAATGCTGACGATATTCAACTGTGCTGCAATAAAAATGGCGTCCTCAAAATGTCTCTAAGATTGTCTGCGCATGTGCGGTAAATATAACGTAGAAATTAACACCAGATTTATATGTACATATTAGTATTCATCCAAGAGATAGCAACTTATGTAATACCAAATTCAATGTCCCGTTCATGAGTCTTTATCCACTAATGTCTTTCCGTACTTAAAAATCTATTTGTAGCTGTGACGGCCATCTTGAATTTCTGGCATATCTGAAATTTTGCTAGGATCAATTACACATCAAGAGCAACATTCCTGTAAAGTTTCATGACAATCCGTCAAGTAGTTTCAGAGGAGTAGTCGCTACAAGTTTTTACTATATAACTCTATGTAAACAAAGATGGCCGCTGGCAGCCATGTTTAACGTTGAATCAAAACGATTTTTGACAAGGATCAACATCATGTCATGCTGATCATTTTAGAAAAAGTCCCATATCAATATAACTTATAGTTTTCAAGAAGTATTCGCTGCAAAATTGTATTTTAAAATTTCATTTTTAGCTTTGGCGGCCATCTTGGATTTCACATCAACATGAATTTTTGCTAGGATCAACTAGACTTTCTACTGTTTCACCCAATGGCAGTCTACAATATTTGCCACTCAAACATAAATTAAATCTCTGAAGAGTAAGTAAGGATTGTTTCATTTATTGTGTATAAGGAATTGTAATGAGTATGCAAGACGCAGTTCTAACATAATGAGAAAGCGAAATCCGGACTTGTGTCCAATTCTTTGGGACTAGCCACACTTCCTTCTTGGGACTAGCCACTTCTGACAGGGTGACTAGTCCTGGACTAGTGCCTACAGAAACTATTTGTACAGACGTGCTTGTATGAACATGTGCAGGAGATATTTAGCATGGGGAGAAGTATATCTGCAGAATGGAAGTAGTTGCAAGGGTGTACATGTTGAAGTGTGTCACACGTGAGACAGGAATGATCTTGCTTCCATAAGTGTGTGCCATTCAATGTGAGCATGTGAACATGTGCAGGGTAACCAGGGTATGGGAAATTAATTTATTTCGGTCTAAATGTGAACAGGAGCCAACATCATGGTGCAGGATTTGCAATAGACACGTACACATGGTTTTTGACCGATGGAAATTCAATTTGGAACAATGAGGCCAAGAAAAACAGGTAGGTGTGTTCCTTATTGCAAGCTCTTAAGAAGTAAGTCGGTAGGTATGCAGTTTCCTTTTCTTTTTGCAGCAGCAATATATTGTGAGGTTGTACATGTATTTATCTCTCACACCCCACACAAGTTGATGGTACAGCTAAAAGTTTGTCTATGATTCAGTTTACTACAACATATTGTAATAACAACGGCGGAAAAAGGCTCCTAAAAAACACAGACAGTCGAGCCGATGTAGACACAGGTATTGTTTTTTGGCCTGAGAACGCACCTATTTTTCCACTGTGCTTGTATATCGCTCGTGTATGCTTCATTCCACGCAGCAAGCAAATGCACATTTACGAAAGAACAAGGGCTCCCTCCACAACAGTGTTTCACACTATACATGGCTGCCTTGATTGGCTCACGACCAATCTAATTCGCTGCAAACGGTGTAACTGCGTAATGTAATGCCTGTTATTGCCGATCATTGTGTTCTTAATGTAATGAGTGTGTTCTAACTGCATGAAGAGTTGTGCTGATGCAGACTATTATGATGTGAGTGTTTCAACTGTTACATTTCTGGCTACTGGATTGTCATTGGTTAGCGGTTAATTAGTCATTTTTCCAGCGGACAGTACACCCTAAATAAAATCTGACCATCGTCACAGTATGCGCCGTGATGTTCTTTTATTTACACAGGCTGCAATTGCAGGCCATCTGCGATTTACCTTCAGTATCAATTTACACTTTTGCAGTCTATGTCATGCATTATTTGGCAATCACTATTAAACATTTGAAGCGGAAGACAATTTCATTCTTTTTCCTTGAAGATGCTTATGCCTGGATTATATATTCACCACTGTGATATGGCGTCTCCTATTACCGACTTCGCGGTGACAGAACATAAGGTTCAAGTAGTATTTCATATACTGGAAATTGAAGTTGTATTTGTTTATTATACTGAAAATGAGGATTATATTTCTTATAAATTTTCTTACATCCTTGCTCCTTTCCCCAGCAAACTTCACACACACAGTCAGACATTGCTGTCTTTTGAAACCACATTTTGCAATATATACAAAATCTACGCTTGTGGGGAAGCAACGCGCCATTGCAGGTGACAACATGCGGTGTGATCGCCGGGATTTGTGACTTCCATTGAGAAACGGCCGTGGCGATGGCAGATTGCATGTGGATTTGGATGGGAAATTATCGCAAAACTGGACAAATATAACCAAGGGTATGGTGTAGTAGGAAAGGAAAGCAGTTGCTAAACCACATCATGACCGTCAGTGT
Organism: Cyrtodaria siliqua; assembly: GCA_037043455.1. Taxonomy (NCBI): domain Eukaryota; kingdom Metazoa; phylum Mollusca; class Bivalvia; order Adapedonta; family Hiatellidae; genus Cyrtodaria; species Cyrtodaria siliqua. The sequence goes on along the minus strand of JAWPHD010000135.1, from coordinate 522,786 downwards.
GACCGTCAACTGTTATTTCTGTAAGGACATGAGACAGTTCTTCGCTGTATTGTAGCGCTGATGGAGTAATATGACAGGACATAGAAGTTAAAGTCAGCTTCTTCTTTTGAGACGGACCAACAGAACGCTGACAAACTAATCCCATGTATCATAATAACCTTTGGGAATGTGGCACATAAGTGACAGACAACACCATTGGTACTACCAAGTGGAGTCATTTACAGCAACAGGTACTTATACAAAACTGCAACCAACACAATCAAAGATAACGTTGCAGCCTCCGTGTTTACATTTGACACTTACATTTTGTTGTTGGCTTGTGTCCCTTACATGTGTCGAATCACAGCTATGCCGGTTTCCGTAAAAGGCAATGTAGCGGGAACCTGTCCGACTGAAATGAAAGCAGGATAGGGAATGAACGTTGGCGTACATTGAACTCTGTGAATGTTTCGGTTTCACATATGCAGAAACGTGTTTGTTGGAGATAGCTGCTTGAGCTTGCATTCTTTGCAGTGCCTGGCTGCGGTAGCATGCAAAATGTAACCCATGCAGACTTTCAGCCCAGGATACACACAAACGTTGACACCTGCAGCTGACATACACATGTAAGTTCTATATCATGTGTGCAACAACCCAGCTGAACTGAAACACACAACCCCTGGAATGTCCTATGCAAATTCATTTCAGCACACGACTTTAAGCGAACGTTATATTTTACTATGATGTAGTCATGATGAGTATGTGCTGTACATCTCATGAACAAAACTAAGGAAATGCCTAGTATGTAGCCAACGTTGTTTCTACCAAATATCAAGTAATATTTTTACCCATATCGCACCTTCAGAGTGTGCCGCACCTGTACATTTGGGTATGATGAAGGTGATGTCGCCATGATGAGTATGTCAAGCATGGGGATAGATATAGTAAGGCCCTGTACATGATGGTAAGGCCATGTCAACATTGTGGTAATCAGAATGTACTGCGAGTTTGATAAAGGGCTAACAAACGTGAGTGACAGATCTTCCACAACAAACATGAGTGACAGATCAAACCCTACTTACTCGACGCATGCGCACTCGCATACAACTAACAAAACAAACAATTATCTTCACAGGCGCCCAAACCTTTCTTCGCATTACTAAATTTACAACCGTCACAATAACAGAATATCACATCTACTTACCTTTCACCTAAACTCAAACAGCCGTGAATACTTCCTCAAACACGCCAAAATTAATGCCGGCTTCCTAAATTGACAAAATCGCTGACCACAGCACAGGAGTCGAGAGCTCTCGATAGCGCTTGAGACAAAAATACATTTAACCAATACATCATCTCCAAACTCACAACATATACACGTACCTACCTTTCGTCGCGAACTTTTGGACAACCGTTACTCTCCAGCTCTAATGCATTTCGTTTAATATCCGCAATCGAAATGCCAACGATATTCAACTGTGCTGCAATAAAAATGGCGTCCGCTCAAAATGTCTCTAACATTGTCTGCGCATGCGGGGTAAACGTGACGTAGACATTAACACCAGATTTATAAGTACATATTAGTATTCATCCAAGAGATAGCAACTTATGTAATACCAAATTGAACGTCCCGTTCATGAATCTTTATCCACTACTGTCTTTCCGTACTAGAAAAAATTACGGTACTGTTTCGTAGGGTTGAAATAGTAACCCAAAGTGACATTACACTATAACTAGTGGATACTAATAATTGTCTGCTCTACCGGGCCAAATGTATTGATAGGTACTATATAGAAAACCTAATGTTGCAATTTAATTATCTCGGTAGAATAATGTTCCGATTTTTTTAAAAAGAATTACTATGATTTCTTCGTATTCTTGCTGTAAAACATGCCATTTAGTGCATTTCTTTAAATTTAAATCCACAGCATTAATTCACGGCGACTTTATGTTTTTCGGATATATGTGTTTTATGTGGAGTTTCCTTCGTTCAGTTCTCTCGAACATCATCTGAATATAAAACGCGCGATTTCATTGGTTAAATTTAGCTGATCGTCTCGGGAATATTGATTAGATGAAAGGTCGATCGGACGTGATCTCCAAGGTAGAGTTGTCAGATCGCGCAGAGTATCGAAGCGTAATTAGGAATGATTTTAATGAGATTGAAAACGGATATCTTGCATATATCCATAAAACGGGTTTGTTGCAGAGAATGAATGTATACAGTAATGGTGTGATATGGCACGTCGGCACATAAATAGTTCATATTGTGAGCAAAAATGATGAATAATAAATAATAAAATATATTGTTAAAACTATTTACAAATAAGGTTCGATATAGTATATTAATTATCTAATATGCAGAGTAACAGATGCCCGTCATCGGGCGTGTAAAAAAGAAATACAAACATGACATAATACATTGAATTATACAGTCTGATTTATTTTAAGAAATCTAAAATAAGACTGAAATCAATTATATCAAATTGGTTTAATAGTTTATTTGCGTCTCAGTGTTTACAATCAAATATGCATACATATATACATTATTTCATACATAAAACATAAATTGTAAACACAATTCTAAAATAATTATAGGAGACGATAGTATTGCACATTAACATATGACATTCAATAATTCATATCAAAGCATAATTTTCATTTTGGCCTGTACACGAGTTACTAATAATCATGCCTTTAATGTAAAGTAACAAATTATGAACAATAAGTAAATGTTATTTGTATTAGCCTACTTCTGATTGGAGTATTGTCCAAGTTTTAATTTATATCAACAATCATGGTAAAGATCGGATGAAAAATGAGGACTCTGTTGTCTGCTGCAATATAACAATTTAACTAAATTAAGGGCCAAAACTCTGGTGTTACCAATTCGATATGGCTGGATTTCGAACTTGTCAGAGCACTTATAGATGCATTTGACAGATGAAGGTTATATGAAGAAACATTAGCAGCATATTTAACTAAATCAAAGGCCATAACTCTAGTTTTACTACTTCGATCTCAATAAGACTGGCTGTTTTTCAATTTTGCCAAGCGTTTATTGCTATAACCAATAGTTCATCGAATGAACAATGAAGCACTATCGTTTTAACGCTGTTTAATTTTACGGAAGGACGACGTACCGATGGATGAAGGGTAATTCGCCATTTCACAAGCTCTACTGCCCGACGTCCAGTACAACCGGTAGAGCTAAATAACCAAACAACCAAACATGTTTCTTACCGAGATGCCTTTATAACAGATGGTATTTTTTAATTTCAATAATTATTTCCAATATCTCCTTCTTGAATGGAAATATGACGTGTGCAGTGAGACACCTGGGCTATAAATTGCAAAGGATGCAATGATATGCATTGGAAAAACTACACATTTTTGAGAGTTTATGTCTTAAACCTTTATGCCAAACTATATTCGATGATTTACTAACCGGATAACACAGTTAACAACATCCTTGTGGATACTGATTTTTATAACGATATCTGGATTTGTCAAAAGTGATATAGGTTAACATGTGTCATTTCGAAGTGGTACTTTTTCTTTAAACCTGCTTTCCACTGCTTTCCACATAGTTTGATACTTTACATAGTTGTAATAAACCATTGAATTGGTTCCAAAATCGACTAGGATGCAGTTCTAAGTTTTAAAAGTGGTGGCAAAAATGTGTTGTTGTTTGCAACTGGCCCTGCGTCTTCTTGCAACTGAAGTGTTGGTAATACCTCGAACGACTTTAACTTATCTAAACTCGTTTCTTTTGGATAAGGACTTTTGGTATATTGAGTATTTAACGTTTCCGTCGTCGTTAACAATATTTTGATATGTAAGACAAGCATCGTTGAGGAAATTCAGTCACATCGTTTTAAATAACACTTACACAACTGTTTGCGGGAATTTCATTTAATTTATTAATATTAAAATACTAAATAAAACATTTTCAGGGTATTTCTGAACAAATTATATTCATGAAATGACTCGTTTATGTTGTTAATAGTAATTCTACTCCAGGTACAAATAATAAGCATCAAACTCTCAGGAATGTAATATTAAACTATATAATAATCATAATAGTTCCAACCTATAAATTTAACACAAACTAATATGTTCAAGATTTCAACATATATGCGTTATTTAACATAATTGGCGACTTTAACGTTAAAAATGACACAATGTATTTCATGCAGTTGCAAACATGCAAATTACTACTGTCGTTGGCAAACAACATCAATGTTTTAATCGAACTCAGTAGTATTTTATTTATTACGTTTAATATCTTCAATGTGTAGTAGGACTCAGTTTAGAGTGTATGTAAATAGACAGTTTTACATTCCCGCTGTCTCGCTTTTTTTTTCGAGTTCACACCCGCTGATTCGGCTATTTACTGTTGGGGGCTCTTTTTTTTAGGTATCTAGGGACCTGGGTTGTGTTTTTTGTGAGTGACAAATATAAAAGAGTTACATGATGAGGTATCTAGTAGGATTCAGTTGGGGGTGTTTGAAAATATATAGGTTTATATTTGCGTTATTACTGTCTCGCCGCAGACCTAGCTTTTATGGCGATGCCGTAGAGCGTCCGCTTCACAAGCAATTCTTTCCATTCAGACCCGCTGAGTGTCCTAAATTGTCCTCGTCCTATTTCAATTGTTATGATAAGTAAAATTGTTAATACCAAAGCGAAATTAATTTATTATAACACATCGAAAATATGTATTTTTGTCATATACATAGCACCTGTCACAGATCGAATGATTCTATTTGAACCCCTACCTTACCCAAACGCTATTAAGCTATTGTACATTTTGGTTTACCATCGCACTGTTCGATCAGCTGTTCACTTAATTTGAAGAACACGAAAGAACAATAACATGCATCTATTAAAAGCAATGCAATTGCCCTGAAATGTATATGCTGTCTGCCTATGTATGTTTGAGAAAAACATTGACAGCGTGTCACCTTATAAGACAATAATGAAAATGCAACTCATTCTTTGACATAAATGCCAAAGTACTTCAAGTAGCAAACATTATTATATGTTGTAAATGTTACAATAGTAACAATACATTTACCATATTGCCATAAAACGATGAATCACCAAAAATCTGTTTAATATTATGTGTATATGTATATTGTAATAACGACATTTTTGCCACTGACCGCTTAAAGGCTGTAGTCCTATTTTCAACCCTTTTATGTTTGTGATGTCATATATTGCCTTTTATTTATGTATACAAAAGTTGTTGGTTTCTGTGCTTTTTGTGGTTGACTGCGGTTGACTGCGGTCCTTGAATGCTATATTTCATGTTCGACTTTTAGCACACGTATAAAACAATGGCTCAATATGTTTGAACATTTATACTGTTTCTCACGACGATAGCGCTTTGCCGACATTTAAATTAATTCAAAACGGCGTCACGTCGCCTAGCAAATTCTGATGCTTCATGAATGATCGCCTTGTGTGGCATCGTATAAATACCAAATGGGAAAGAGACAGTGCTTAATTGACGCTATGTGAGAGACTGGCGAACACATTGTCATTGAAAAGTAAGTGCGGTTCTGCAGCTCGCCATTATATTCCGATACAGCGCTGGTGACCACAGATACAAGACAAGCAGTTAATGGTTAGTATGCGATTTATTTAGTGACCCTTACGGCATAACTTACTTTACTAGTGTAATATTGCGTGAGTATTGAGAAAACATAATATACTGTACTCCGACTTAATTGTTACTGTGACAAGTTAAGGTATTCTTTTTCATTTTCCTAAAGTTATACTGTAAAGAGAACAGCTTGTGAAAATTACACATGCGTGATTATTGATATGGATATAAGCGGACAAACAAAAGTGATACTGTTATGTTATATCAATGAATGATAGAGCGGGTTTAACACACCATCATCATATTAGGTTATATTGAGACAGCAATCTCAGAGGGAGAAGGTTGAAATTTAGGACGAAGTTTCCTACCAGACATGCCTCCACCATGGGGTGAACCCACGCGGGCAGAGGCAGAGGTCTGTACAGTTAAGTTTCGGAAATCATTACGTCAAAAGTGATTACCAAAATAAAATCAATAATAATGAAACATTGAAAAAGCCGAGGTAAAATATATAGTAGTTTACAATATGGTGAATGATGACTTACTTAATTTCTAGAGATGTAACAAGGTTTTTCTAATGACTTTCAACTACTGAAATATGCTCTTTTTCTATCTATCATTTATGCATATGTATCACTTCTTTAATATATTATCATTTACTTGAGACGCTCTATTAGTTTGAAAGAACTGTAAAATCAGATAACATTTTTAAATGTACTTGTGTATTTGTCCCTGTTCATTTTATATACATGTTCTTTATGTTTAAATGCAACTTTGTAGTGTTTGTACTTATATATGTGAATCTACGATCGTGGGGAAATAAAGATATATATTGTGTTTATAGATGCTAAACAGACGGCAATTATAACCCATTAAAATAGACATATATTCATACATACAACGCTGCATATGTATTACCTAAGATGAGGATTATGTGTTATGTCTTTACTATGCAAAATACATTTACATATGTGAAACATGTACGGAACGGTATAAGACTGAAATATATGCTTTGTCTTTTATGTTGAGGTAAAAAGAATGTGATAATTATAAATGTGTATGCTTTATTAATTAGAACTTGTCTCATAATCATAAGTGAAAACAATCAAATGCACTCTTAGCTCTAGTAAAAATTGTTTTTTTCTATGTTGTTCAATGTTACTTTGATGTCCTTTGAAAATAATCTTTCTTTGTTTGAATTGATTAATTTGGACATTCAATTGACTGAACATATTTTCAACACTAGCTCATGTCTCGAAACATATTTAGCACGTGTTTTAGACCGGAAATAATGTCATGGTATAACGCATAATTTGGGATTGGGGTTTGTTTAAATTCTAAAATAAATTTATTATTTTAAAAACGACCTAAGTTAACCCCGTATGTGTTTAGTAACTGTTAATGAGCTTTCAGATTATCTTTTTCAAGAAAATAATTGTATAGTGTCACACTTATAAGTTTCATTGTTTCGTGTTTGTTTTTAAAAAAAGTTGTTTTCTTTCCTTGATGATTTATTTAATGGGGTATGAACAGCCTTATTATTGTTGTCGAGTGTTTTAAAATTTGTTTTACAATTTGTGCTTAATACAAATAATGGAAGTATGCATTTTATAACTTTTGGCACGATAATGAACATATTTTACTTACTTAATCGCGTATTTGATTATTATTTATAAGTATAATTAATAATATTATGTGCTTTTGCGCAAGACCGTCGCAATCCATTCGGACACCAGTGAAGTTAACTTTTGAAATATTGATTTAAAAACCTCAATACACGACCGGATGACACAGGAATAAAGATGTATATATTCATATACTACCATTTATGCCTTTTTAATAATGGGTTTATGCTAGTTTAAAATATAGCAACTGACGATTTAACAAAACCAATGAGCATCACTCTTTCAATTGTTTGTTTTTTTTCCAGAAAATGGATCAACTACTCGAACTGGAGACACATGGTAATTCTTCAGTATCTACTATGAATGATAACGTGGTAACCGCTTTCGAGAACTCCACCAAATGTATCAGTGATAGTGTACATGAAGAGATCACACACACAATTGAAAAATATATCCTGCCATGTGTTTGCATGTTTGGCATCTTGGGAAACACTTTGTCTTTTATAACTTTTCTGCAGAAACCTTTGCGCAACAAAACATGCAACATATTTCTAGCCACACGTGCGGTGTTTGACAGCTGTTTCTTAGCAATCTTGTTGTTTATTTGGACTTCGTCGACTTTTGAACTCCATCTAAGTAAAGTGCCAGGAATATGTCAGATTCTGGTATTTCTGACGTATATTTGTGGCTGTGTTTCAGTTTGGTCAGTGGTCTTTGTCACAGCTGAAAACTATATTCGAATATGTAAGCCGTTCATGTTGCAGCGATTATGTAAAACCAGACATGCCGTGATAGTTATTGGCCTACTTATCATAATCGCCGTTTGTTGCTATACTTTCCCGTTCTGGACAATGACATCTGATTGTTTTCCAATCCCAACGTACTATGACGTCATACGAGGCATGGTTTATACGGATACTCTGTTCACACTTGTGATACCCACAGTATGTATGTTTGTCCTTATGGTAGCCATATCAACGAGAGCTGTACATTCGGTTAATCTACGCAGACGGCTGAGCTCCTTCTCGCAAACTATTTCACAAAACCCTTTAGCTAAGGTTACAAAAATGCTATGTGCTGTAACCATAATATTCCTTTGTCTTAACGTACCATCACACGTGGTACGGATACACCTGATGGTTAAGGCTTTTATTGACGGTGAAACTGTCGTTTCTCCTCTAAACGCTACAATACAAACTGTAACACTTCTGGTGTACTACGTTTCATTAGCTATAAACGTCTTCGTTTATTATGTGTTTGGAGTCAAGTTCAGGATTGTGTTTAGACAAACATTTATGAAATGGTACTGTTCTGAGAGGGTCGCTTATAACATTGTCGAAAAAACAAATTCTATAAAAACTATAAGAAGACAAACAATTGCATCGCCTATTGAAACGAATATAGCGATAGATGTTAATTTACTACAGGTAGAACACCGTACACGTTCCTGTACCCATTGAACATAGATTCTAATCATAGACATTTGTTCACGTGTCTCTTTCTGAATATATATTCTTATGGTATTAAACATACCATTTGTTAAATGCTATACGCAGAAACATGTCTCTATACATATATATGACACATAAAACCCTTAAATGTTTTATTATGCCTCACACGTTACTGTCAGACGTATATAACGAAATAATCATTTGTTGTTTAAATCACGCCTGTTTCTTTGGGTGGATGAGTTTTGTAGTACTACCCTTCTTGTTAGACTTTTGCATCTGGCTTTTCTATATTATATTACAGAGTTCGTTTTGTTATCATGTTCAGATAATATGTTATGAACATATCTACCGCTCAATATAGTAAACTACTTGTGCATTTGACACATTGTTTTTAATGTGTTACACAATCACTTATATATTGTATTGACGGTATATTTTAGAAAATGCATACATAATTAATATTTATAATTGTAATGACAATTGTTTAAAATGTAATATTGTAAAATACCTTTATAACTCAAAATAATACTTTTTTGTCGCCTATTTGATGAATATGTTTGTATGCAACATATATTCGAGGCTACATAAGTATGCTATAGTTAGTTATCCTTTTCACGGATTTACGGAGATTTCATTTACTATCTATTTAGCGTAATATTTGACTAAATATGTTTGCTATATGTTAAAAGACTTATAGTATCATTCTTAAGATATACATAGCAAAGAAAACACTGTATCAGCATGAAATAACAAGATAAGTGAATATTATACTTTAAGAAATGAAACATATATGTTTTGTAATTAGAGAATGCATATACTTAACAAAGAAATTGATTCTAGCCTGAAAATTTAAATGCCATTATTTCTGTAACCTGTAACTTAAAAGTCATAACAAATGACTGGGGTTTACTCATTCAAAAGTTTGATTATTAGTTATTATGCATGTTTACACAGTGTGTCCATTTATTTAAAAAGACATGTATCAATAAATATTTACTATAACATGTACTGAAGTGTCTTTAATTATTTTCAAGTAATTATTAGTCTAAATCTTAAAGAATGCAGTCTTTTTTATGGTTGACTGTCGTCCTTGAATGCTACTTTTCCGTTTCTTTTTGTATATCTACGTTTTTTGAAAACTGAGATGACGAAATGGTTATAGTGCCGTTTATTACCCCCGCAAAGAACACGATTTAAACACCCGGTGGACTTCGTTGCCAGTGAAATATCGAAGGTGTTACCCCTGTTGTGATAGCTCACACTTTATCTGTAAATATATATCTATATAGATTTATAGTTTAAACTTATTTATTTTACATCGATTGTAACGAAAGCTCTATGAACTTAATTCAATATCTCTCGATGTCTTCCTGTGTAGAAACAGTACTAAGCTAATGCAGATAACGTGTCTTGCTCAGGGCAATGTCGGGGATCGAACCCACGACTTTTCGATCATGGGTCCAACGCTCTACATCTAGACCACAGCGCTACACACACACACACACACACACACACACACGCACACACACGCACATACACACACAAACACACACACATATATAAATATATAAGGGTGAGCAAATACATACATCTACAAAACACCTTTCAAAAAGCACTGGATCCCCGAGGGTGTACGAAAATGTTGGAATAAATTAATAGATGGGGAAAAAACAACTTATCGTTTGTCAGTGTTAGTTCTTTGTTCTTTTATTAGTATCACATTTGGCTCCAGAGTGTCTATTCAAAGTAAGCAATCCCTGCAACACTGCCAAACGATAAGTTTTATTTAAACTGCCGTGTATTTAGTGTTTTTTGTTTCGTATTTGTTCTTTTCGTGTTTGTGTACCCCTGATGAAGGCGTAAGCGTATGTACATTTTTTTGCTGAACAAGAATGTGTTCTGTAAATTTGACGCATCTTATTCGACTTTTTAATATACTTTTAATTTTGAATCATCTGTCACGGTAATGCACTAGTTCACGTCTCACTAAGCAATTGTTTTTGCACTCTGCTGCATATAAAGCGGAACGTCTCTGATCACTGTACAACTTCCTGGAATGTCTTAAAAATAGTTTCTTTGTTAAAAATAAAATCTGTTGCTCGAAATATCAAAGCCACGAGGACGACCACTTTTCGTGTTTTGCGAATTCTAGTTTGTTCAGATACCACTAAATTCATTTATATTATTTATGTGCTAGATTTGCTATTCTTTAAGTGAATGAAACAAAAAAAATTCAAGCCCTTGGGACTACCGTGGCATACAAATGTGGCAGTTAATTACGCATTGAAGGGATGGATTTGCTATGACATAATATTGTAATAGCTCCTGAATAAACTTATATTATAACCGTACACGAATTGACATGATTTGACTTTATCGCGTGACTCTTTGTGGGACTCATATCAACTTTTGTAACTGAGAAATAAATAACTCCTTCATTAGTAAAATATTTGTCGTTATAGAATTTGTCCTATATTGAGTTTTGTCGTCATAGATTTTTTTTCTATATTGAGTTTCAGTTGGCTATGGACCGGAGACTTTAAAGTCGACATAAATGCATACAATCTAAGTACTCATTATAGTACGAATTGTAGCGACAGAAAACAACCTCATTCAGCTATTGTATCACAACCTTTACCTGCTATCTCTGGATATGATATCAATATACATATGGGTTGTTGGGAAAGCAACATTCATCAACCATATCTTGAACAAATACACATTGCGAAAACGCGGAGACCCAGTTTCATACTTGAATAAATCATTGCTGAGGCAAATGCGATTGGTTTTTTATATTACATAAGTAAACGCAACTGGTGTATTTTTTTCCACTCGAAAAGAGTTATGGCTGACTATAATGTTTTTGGTACACTTTGATATCAATCCAGAATTGACGTAAATGCATAACCCTAAAAATAAGTATAAACGTCGAACTCACAGAACACATTAAACTCAAAAGTACCCAAAGATAAATATGAATGACAATGTTAATAAGGAATAAATGCATATGACGTCACAAACACAAAACGGGCTACCGCCTTGGAATAGTTAGTGGCAAACAAGAACTCTGGTTGTTTAAACCAGGTTCTAGGGTGCACCAAACCTCATCATTACCGTCAACCAAATAAAACGTGACAGTGTCAATAAAGAAATCCCCGACATGAACTATTCTCTAACAACAGGCAGCATTAATAGGCAATATAAGTAAAACACAAAGATGCTAGTGTCTATATAAATACAAAAAAAAATAGCCTAGAAAGCCATAAAGAAGGTACTCAATGACTTGGCAGAAGCCAGAGCAGCGAGAGAATAAACCATTGAGGGCGCGACAAGACACACTTGCAGACAAACATCAAACTTCAATCATCTGCTCTGATAAGGTGGTCAGTAGGTCATCATATACGCAGTCCCTCATCATATATGTATTCGGACACCTTACCCAAGAATAGTTTGAATCAATACTCACGCAATGGTGATGTTCATCCAGACGGTATTACGAACTAGGAATATCACAACATTTATTAAATGGAGATGTGATCTAAATATTTAAAATATTAAAGGGTTCTGACGGAATTCCTGACCAATGTACAACATTATTCAGGAATGTCGTCAGAACAGGAGACGACCCTGTAATATTACAACGCATTTCACGCTTGGTGATTGACCCTTCTACAAACTTAAAATAAGTATAAAAGTCGAATAAGAAATGCTAGACCGACTCAGTATGAAATATCGTTCATAGCAATATAAAAACAAATCTGTGACAAGGGTGCACAGTTCGTACCCATAGGGATACCAACAATTTGTCTATAAAGGGTAGTTCCATACCTGACGAAAATATAATATAATAGAAAAATAAGTGATTCACAAACTTCATGGCAAGTCCACATAGTGTAATTTTCCAAACTGCTGTTAGTAGAAAACGCTTTAATATTGTAACAGGCCAAAGATGTAGTATTTTCACTAGCAAAAGCTGTTTGAATGAGAGCAATAGTCTTGTCTTTGATAAGGTTGTGTGGTAAAGTTGAATATAATGTAGAAACATCATAAGTACTTACAGAAGAAGCTTGACGTTTATTGCAAATGTTATCAAGAACGTCGTCTGAATTTTAAATAGACCAAAATAAATTAATCCCGGAATTTGCATAAGCTTTAGAACAATATTGTTTAACGTGATCTTTAATGGCAGTAAGACAAGACAAGATGTTAAATGTCTGAAGATATGTGTAGTGGTGGAAGAACTATAATTGGAAATAAAGCGGGCTTTATATGGTTGTTTGTGTAATTGAGAATCCAGTACATCGTTGGAAGTCTGTCTTGCATTTCGTCTATTCCAGCCTTGAACATCTTGCACTGAGTGATATGCGTCGAAACAACATAATCTTCAGTAGATTGCAATGGAGTATTCGAATTAGTACTTCCGAGTTCCTGAGATAAAACATTGACGTAATGGAGGCGTTAAACGATAATTATAGTATTAGCTGCTTATCAGCAGGAACTAAAACAAACTTATTATGAGATTCCTGGATTCCAGATTTTAAAATACGATATAAAAACTAAATTTGAATACTTGAAGTCTAAGAATAGTTTGAAAAAAATGAGATATAGGATCCTATAGAAACCGCAGCGTCCGAACGCAATGGCATCGTAGAATTCCAGGCCAGGTATTGCTATTATAATGCAACGGCAGTCATTTTGGCGACCATCGTGATATTTGTGTTTACCTTTTAAATAAACTGAGGTTAAACATGTATTCCTTGACTCACACAACCTAGTCTTAGACGTAAATAAAATGATTGTCCTATATGATGCATGAAAAAGAGTATGATAATGGAACTTTGGAAACGGCCGAAAACGACACATACGAAATATTATAGTCTCGGTTTGATTGAGACTGTTCATGAGCGGTAGTGAAATATGCTCGCTACCGCTCACGCCCTCAAGCCCCGGGTTGAGAAGAACTGAATATTAATAAAATCAATAGTACACAATTTTTACCATCCCGAAGATGTCAAGATAGTGTCATTTTAATATTGCGGCAGAATTTTGGATATTTTAATGGTGCCAATGTGGCATCACTGAGTTTATGAATCATATACGTTGTGTTAAATATATAACATAATCCTGCTGTTCACATCTCCAGTTGATAAACTTTTATTATCCTCACCCGAGATTGCGACACGTTACGTGGTGTCCTATGATGTTATTAATTAGGTGTATTCATATTGGCCCAGTTATTGGTCGACGGACTGTCATATTGACCAAAGGCCGAAGGCCGCGGGCCAATATGACAGTCCGAGGACCAGTAACTGGGCCAATATGAAAACATTTAATTAATGACATTTTTATTAATGGACTACTTAATATCTCTCGTTATTCCTATGTTTTAAATATCATTTACGGGTAAGGAAAAACAAGAGCTATATGTTCAATATAACATGTAATAAAAAGCATCGGATTCAAATCAATCTTCCACTGTTACCGCTCGATGGCGCGTGAGAAAATCACACACAAACGAGATAATAGCTATATTTCAGCGGAGTCGATGTAACCGAATTTACAAATAATCAAACTTTAATTATTTTGATTGTCAACATAACATAGGCGAACAAAGCTGTGACGTTGTGTTATTTTTTTTCAAAATGGCGTCCTTAAAGAAAACAAAGGCTTGGTCATATTGGCCGTGTTGGCTTATCCAATCAAATTGCTTGAATTTCATATTGGCCGAGTTTTCTCATATTGGCCGAGTTTCTCTCCATATCGCCCTTGCTTTTAACATATAATGCGTGCAGTTTCCAGCAAACCACGGGCGATATTAAGTCGTTAATTAATAATGCTTGTTTTACATGGTCGATAATTCATACCATACAGATGTGTTGATGGACAACATACTGTGAAACAAAAAACTTGTGATAATGATATCAGCAAACGCTCTGTGTGGCAGTAACTGGTATAACTAGAGTTTAACACGTAAGTATTTTGAAACAAAAAGGCAATAACGCCAGTTTGTGGCCTGAAGACTAATATTAACTAGAAATACATAAACATGTTCACTTCCAAGGCGGTAAACCTATTGTCAACCCTGTTTGTGTTTGTGACGTCCTATGCCTTTATTCCTTATTAACATTGCCATTGATGCTTGTCTTTTTGTGTGTTTTTGGGTTTACTGTGTTCTGTGAAAGCTGCATTTCAATTTTTATCCTTATTTTAGTATATGTCCTGCTATATTTATTATGAAGAAACAGTAAAGAAGCGTCTAACGTGTCTCATACGAAGTCTTTTTATGAATATATGATTAAAACGTAAGATACATTGTGTGACACGAGGTGGTTCATTTCGTTTTCAACCGTGCGTAGTGCATAGTGTCGGTCATTCATCTCCAGAAATAGTATGCTCCAGAAACTATACAAGAAAGAAAAGGTGATACAACGTATCACAAGCCGGTCATAGCAGTTACATAAGAAACAGAAAAAATAAACGAACAGTGTGTAGATGTTTGTAATTGTCAACAATCAAAACACATTTATCATGAACGATTTGAGCTCTAGATAAACTATTCACCATGAGACAAACTGAATATGTTTTAATTTTGGCTTCTGTTGGCATCTGTTTGTATATAGAGGATCTTACATGAGTGTATTATTGATTTTAATGAACGAGTTGGATAAAATGATAGGATACGATGCTCTTGCCGAGTATCCTATATTTTTATCTAACGAATTTATTACAGTCAATAATACACAGTCACGAATGAAAGATTCTATTTATCACATAACACACCAATGACGTGATAGTTTCACTTTAATTTTCCTTATATACGGATGTAAGACAAACCATGACGTCGTTTCGTTGTTTACTTGACGTCGCTACGTCACGCGGCTGTAACTTCGTTCGCCCTACAAATAATGCAACACCTTGAACCAAATTTAACGTTACTAACATTCATTTTATGAAGTAAGATTTCAAATAATGATAAATAATTAAGGCGTCTGAACGTACCGTATGATATACCATGCAAACAATTGGGATTAAATGTTTTACTGTATACAAACCCAGTGATTCGGTCCTCATACACTAGTGTAATACGAGAAATAACTCATGGCTTTATTGTACTCCCAGAAGCCAGGTTATGTGATAAAATGTTATAATATGAATATGATATTATTGATACACAGTCCAACACCAATAGCAGCTTTCTGAGTCCGAGATAAATAAAGCCGGAGCCTAGAGGCCCCTCCAATAATATCACATGCATGAGAGGGTGATCGTAAGAATGATTAACCTGCGGATATGATTATCACTTTCTCATGAATCTGATACTTATTTAGTATACCGAAATCAGCTAGGGCCAACATAAGCTTTATTTTTAGTACAGATTTCACTTTACTATGAATGTAATAGCATTGAAATTGCAATAACTAAACTAAGGAAATGAGAGGTAGTTAATTGAAATCGGTAAAGTACTTTTGAAGTTATGATGAGTTAAAAATGGCAATTTCATCATAATGAGCCGATACAAGCGTATCTGAGCCGATAATGTCACCGAAACAGCGAGCATCAAAGCTGCGATTGTGATTTTGTTTTTACCCTGTGATTTACTATAACCCTGCAATATCACGCTCGCGTCAGATAGTAAGAAATTACACATTGTTGCCCATGGGGACTTAGCATGGGTGTTGTATCATGTTTATGGGAGGTATAATTAAATATATTAATGTTGGCTATTTCAGAGATAGCGTTCTTTGTTGTACAGGTCAATACATATTCTCCTGTTTGACCTTTTTGAAAAGTTCAGTTCTATAATGTTCTATAATGTTATATTTGCTTGTGTTTATACAAGTGCTAACGAAGACGACACCTAATATCAAATGCGCCCGATATAGATTTGTATTTAGCACTTCTATCTTAATATGTAAATGGTTGAGCTAACAACAGTAAACAACTCTCATGAATGTTGAGGACTTTCTCGACCATATTTGCTCAAATACGCATATACACTAATAATTATTTTCCCATTTCTAAATTTACTTTACATTGTAA
Source organism: Cyrtodaria siliqua (assembly GCA_037043455.1). Taxonomy (NCBI): domain Eukaryota; kingdom Metazoa; phylum Mollusca; class Bivalvia; order Adapedonta; family Hiatellidae; genus Cyrtodaria; species Cyrtodaria siliqua. The sequence goes on along the minus strand of JAWPHD010000135.1, from coordinate 506,080 downwards.
TAATTATCATCATCGTATTTGTTGTAAGGCTTTATATTCAACATGTATGATGTGAGAGATGATTTCTATTTTTACATCTTTAATTATCTCCACTCTGCGATGTTAACATCTTATGTGGTATATGTTTCGCAACTTACTGTAAATCTGGTATTATTCGCGACTGTTTTATTTCCATAATATTCGCGAATCCATTCTCTCGGGAATTCAACTAGTCGCGGATAATAAACTCGAAAGAGTATCGAAACCACAACCATCCCCGAAAATAGGTTAAACGCAGAAATTCTTATACTCGCGAATAAAATAGAGTCTCATTGATTCGCGACCTTCGGGAATAATGTAATCTACAATATTCTTTATCTAGAGATTGTAGTCGAGTTGAGGACTTTGCCATTCGTAACCCCTGTATGACTAAGCAACTACTACATCAGGGCCACCGTTATCAAAACCTTTACAAAAACTTGACACTAGACAAATCATATTTTAATATTTGAAAGTACTAACTGCAATTTAAAAACTTTTCTGCGGCAAGAGCTTTCATATTCATAAGATGTTTGATAATCTCAATGCGGACGTTATTTACAAACTTCGTAAGATCTTTGTTTATAAGCTGATTCATACAATCTCTATCAAACGTTATTATAATAGTAACAAGACGAATTTCGATACAAGGCATGAAAGACGCCGCAATTTCGTGTAAGAACTTCAAGGGATGTTACTCTGCAAATGCTGGTCCAATCTTGATTAAATTAAAACTCGTCCCAGATTTCATTCATGTATGCTTGATTAAAATCGTAAGAAAAGGTACAAAGCAAAATATAGCATTTTACATTACATAGCTCTTGTGTTACTGGTCTAATATGTTTGGTTTTCAATCTTGTCCTACTTTTCATTAATATTATCAATCTGGTAAAGATCAGATGAAAACTGAAGTCCCTATTGTCTTAAGTAGGCAACTTATAGCAATTTTACATATATCAAGGGTCGTAAATTTGGTGTTTTTGGTCTGATAGAAGGTGTTTTTTTAACTTGTCCAAGATTTCATTGATACCAATGTAAAGTTTGTTAAAGGTTGGGAGAAAAGTATCCACAAGACACAAGTTTAGCAATGCTTGTTAATTGAAGGGCTATAACTATTGTGTTACAGGTCCGATTTGGCTTTCATTAATATTAACAACGTGATACAGTTTGCTAAAGATCATATGAAAAATAAAGGGGCTGGAGTGTAGACACAAAAAAATAAAGCAGTTTTCGTTAATTCAAGGGCCATAACTTTAATGTTTCTTGTCAGATATTGCTAGTTATCGAATTTTCCGAACCTTTACATATATTAACAATCTGGTAAAGTTTGATAAAGATCGAATACTACAGCGCTGGAACAAAAAGAGTTAACAGACGGACGGACCAAGTAGAGCTAAAAAAATAATTATTGTAGAGCACTATAATAACAACACATAACATATTTTTTAAACTTTTTTTAATAGATTTGGCAATTATTGGGCATGACATGGATTGATAAACAAGCCCCAATCATGGGGCTTAACAATTGTTGGGCTTCCGGGATGCACACAATACCATTATGTCAAGCCCTTACAGTAGAAAGCATTAAGCAATAAAGCAAATTGAATATTACAATATTAAGGACATAAATACATGTGCACCAAATTAAATGTTCAGTATGAAAGCAACTTTTCTGATAAGCATTTAAGCAAGTGTTGAAAGCACGGTTGATTTTCAAGCATAATTACAAGTGCACCGAATTCAACCAATTCAAATGTTTTTAGCAATTTGTACGGACAGCAAATTTGTATATAATTCATGTTTTAGATTACAATTCAGTCTCTGGATATACAGAAGCTGAATAAAGTTAAACTGAAACGTATATGTCTAGGCTTCTTTTCACACCTTCGCAATATTGATAGGCGCCCGGACACTCCAATCATTTTTTGGCAGCAGCGAAGAGTGCGTATCAAAAGCAAAATATCCGAATGCCACGCCCAAAACAGAAACGGTGCCAAAAAAGTATATATTTCCTTATCACTGCCCACTTTTAATGAAACATTCAAATCCAGACGGAAACTGGTTAAGAAACAAGTTGTTCCCCACATTTGATAAATGAACACCATCCTGTTCAAGACAGGTATCATCAGCATGAATGTCTGGGTGTAGCAGATAATGGCCCCCAATATCTATTATCGCCTTAGCAGCATTACTGTTTAGCCGCTTTCTGGCCCTTTCCATTGCAAAAGGATGGTTAGGCAACGACATTTGAGACCAAATAACGACCACATTATGTAAATTGACCCTAAAAACTCGGTCAGAAGCTTAGCCTGCTTTCTAAGAATCTTTAATGGGTATTTCCCTAAATCAGTTCCCCAGGACCACAAGAGTTGATGCATCAGACATTGACAAAATAAATAAATGTCAGAAAAATATCCAGTATGTAAAGGTTGGAAAAAGATTGTAACCTTAATGTGTGGCGACAAACACAAATTGACTGTTAAACGTTTCGAAGCTGTCATAAATTTGCATCAGGAATATAAATAATATGAAGTGTAACATGTATATGTTACTCAGTTTCAGACCTTTAACATTGAATGATTTCTGATTAAGCATGTTTCCTTTCCTCCTGTTTCGTGTGCCACTGTTATTTCATTTCAGTCAGCAAACAACTTATATACATTTGTTTGTGTATAATATGCACATTTTCCCAATTGTATTAACTTTTGCCTCCTTGATAATCAAGTTTATGTCTATTTTGAACAGGTTTTTAACTGCATTTTTACCTTTAACCTACGATCGGTTTTAGACTTTTGTATCAATCATCATCATCAGAGGCCTGAGTAATTGATGAACAGTTAGTCAATCAATCGGTACATGCCTGTTTACAAGCTATATATAGTAACTCTCAAGTGATGTCGTTGCCCCACTGGTTTATCAGCCACATTAGAAATACCAAGTATTTGCATAACGATCTATAACTATCTGAAAGCTAATCCATCCAAACACTCCGACAACAATAGACGAAGTACATGTATCCTTTTCAAGTAAATACTTTAATTAGCCCACATTTAAAAGGTTAGCCACAACACTATGTAAACTCCTTTTAACTAATACATAAAGGTGATGTCATCGTGATTTGATGCTGACTATTGGAATGGCATTTACCTCATTTATCACCTTCTTGTATAAGTTGAGGTTGTTGAATTGGATGAAGTGTTATTAAAATACCTTTTGCAACCTGCCCAGGTTCTAATGTGCATATACCTTTTGGACGCCCTGTTGTGTATATGACTATGACTATTGACTATAAACCCCAGAGCTTCATGTGGAACCCTGCAGAGAAGTTTATTTTGAATAGAACACAGCATAGATAGAAGTGGTTTTATAATTTAGTGACCATGCACAGAACTGGTTTAAAGTGCTATGTATTGAATAGGGACAAACGGAAAGGAACAGCTAACTAAACTTCAATGAACCGATGGCAAACTACCTGGTGCAGGATAAATAAAACATCATCCCGTTGCAGGATAAATAAAACCTCATCGATCAAAAGGAATAGCCCTAAACTAAACCAATGATCAAATAGAATAGCCTTAAAATAAGGCATTATGAAAAGTATGTAACTTCTTTCCAGGTCTTGCATATATACATCACTGATAAGGCACTGTCGATGTATTACATATGAATGTGTCAAACCACTGTAGGGATATATTCCCGAACTCCACACGAAAAAGTTTCGAAATGCACCATGTTTTGAAAAGCTGATGGGTGGCGTAGGTTTATCTTGTATAACAGGTAAAAAGTGGAACCTTACATACAATACCAACACTTGAGGACTCTATGACCTGTTCCACACATTGCATCCGATACAGACATAGGAACTTAAGTCAACTTGATGGTTACACAAACTGAAATATAAGGCAAAATGTTCGAGATAATGAAACAAATAAAACCTTGAAAGAAGTGATATAGATCCAATTATAATTAAGCAGCAACAGCATCCGTATATAAACAACTGTAATGAAAACATCATTGTACGCAAACTGAATAAATGTAAAGCTGATCGCTAGACGAAAAGCATTGGACGTTTTGAAAACAGTCAATTTAGAAGAAAGGCAAGTACAATGGAGGCAGGAATTGATTTGAAACTGTTAAACAATATTAATTCAAATTAAAATAATGCCATATCCAACACAATGCTTCCGCACTATCACAGACGCACACCCAGACAGTATGACGTCACCTACCGCTCTGGGTCATGAATGTGCATTGCCTCCATTGTCAACAAACTGTTGAAACATACTTATCAGCAGTAGGAAAACATATTGCCTAAACACTCGAATTACATGGTTAGCTTCATAAAACACGATTCCACCAACAGCCTTGGAGTTAAATAATAGCAGCAGAAGCTGAAAACATAGTGCACAACAACGATGATGATAACAACAGGCTAACATTATGGATTAAACAACATTTCTCCATCAACTAGATGGTGTTCAACACATTATTCTTATATAAATGGTTTTCATAATAGTTCTTAAATAATATTTGCTTTAGATATGTACATCATCCGCATAATGACAACATACTTATAATTAGCTCTGCCTTGAGTCGAATAATCATATTTTTCTAATGTGACTCACTGTTATTTACAGTTTTAATTGCCTCTCGAATGACTCATTGTTTTTGCAAATTGATTCACTGAGTTGAAAATGTAGTCTAACCACTGTCATTACAAACAGGATATTGTTTACTTTGATACCATTTTAAATTTCCTAGTGTGAACTGTTTGCTGTAACAATGTGTTACTGTAACAAAAATGAAAAGCTGTGAACCATCTACAGCCATAAATCACCCACCAACATCTACAATGAACTCGCAATTGGAAAATATGATAATATGACAATGTTTGGTGATTTTTGTATTATCTATGACAACAGCAGGAAGTGGTGTACAAATTCTTATCATATATATACGCATTTTTGGCCCGCAATATGCACAAAATCACCCTACAATAAAGCTCTCGAGAAATGAGCCGTATCATAAATGCGGTCCGATACGCCAAATTTAGGTCATGTGACCGGGCGGAAAATGCATATCCAAAAATGCATATCCATATTGCCCCGGTCACCTGACCGGGCCAATAACCGGTCACATGATCGTTACGAGTATTGGCGATTGCTTTCTAAACCCTATTAGGGAAAAAATGGAACGGTACCAGATTCCGACCTTCCACCTGGCTGCGCCCCTGATTTTCTTTTCTATTTACGATGACGTAACGAACGTTACATGACGTCACTTTTTTAAACCATAAAGTCACAACGAAGGTAAATAAACAGTGGATTTAAATAGATACTCAGTAGGCTAAAGGTAAACACTTTATCTTAATATTACAATCGTAACGCTTGATTATGTGTACAGTATGTCATATTATTTTAAAAAGCTCAATCATTAACAATAACCGATATTTAAACCTTTTTCCGCTGGTAAAATGGTGCACTCTGACGAGTTTTGGAAGACACTTTTGGGGATAAAAAGAGCATAGCCTATCAGGTAAAAGATTTTCGGTCGGGGTTTGCAGTGCATAAAAGCAGCTACTGTACGCCACTAGAATTATTTTTTTTAGAAAACGTAAAAATCTAGCCCTACTGTATATCTATTTGGAAATGTGTGATTTGGCTCATCGGTTCAACTGAAATTAATTCACATTATATATACTGTATATAAAAACAACATTGTAACGTTTTAATAAAGAGAAAATGCGTATATATATGATAAAAAAGATTAAAACATGGGTGATGCGTTATTGCCCGTCATATCGGCCCTCGACCAATATCGGCCCTCAGGCTAAAGCCTTCGGGCCGATATTGGGGTCTCGGGCCGATATGACGGCAAATAACGCATCACCCGTGTATTAATCTCTAAATATCATAAAAAACATATCCAGCTATTTTTTTATTTTATTTTTTTTTTGTATTGATTCTTATTATTTGATTGTTTTTGCATTATTATTATTATTTATATCCAATCTGACTTAAAACCAGTAATAAAGTGTATACAAAAACAACACTGACTTTAAACCCATTATAAAGTGTCTAAAAACGAGTCCTGTTTCCGGAGGCAGTACAACAGCTGTTCCTCTAGCTGACTAACGTCTGTGCACGGCCTCTTCTGCAACCAATCGAGCCACTCAACGATCTGTGACGTCACTGACTAGCTGAACGATATTCACACCCTTTGGATCTGCTGGGAGGCAACTGCTGACTTTTCCAGGTGGGATCATCAACCACGTTAACCGGCAGAGAAGTTACCATCGAACTGGCTCGCTTTCCACGATGTATTATCTAGGGTGATTATGAAAACAAAATCGACATACAATGTATAAACCGAGCACAAATGGAGTACAAATGAAAATAAAATCCTATATAGTAATACCAACTTATTGTAATAGTTATTTGTGCAGTCTTCATGTAGATCTAGTCTATTTTTATTTATTTTATTTTATTTATTTTTTTAATTTTATTTTTATTTTTATTTTTTTATTTTTTGTTTTATTTTTTATATTATTATCATTATTATTATTATTATTATTATTATTATTATTATTATTATTATATTTATTGATTTATTTATTATTATTACCCCACTATTATTTTTTTTGTATTATTCATTTGTCCATTGATCACAACACCCCAAACACCCTCAGTCGAAACGCACCCAGACGCATTACGCTTGCAATACACACAATGCCCTAAACTTTTTCAGTAAAAATGTAGCCTACCTAGACGCAACACACGCAAATACCCCCATCCACATTGTTCTAATTTAGCATATATGTAATCAGCTGTTGACCCAGTTACCGCGAAAAAGAGTGCAGTATATCCCGACCTGCTGCATACACCAGTAAACAGTTATTATCCATTCTAAATTAAAGGGACATTCCATTTTGGAATTCAGGTGAAGCAGGTAGACAAGTTACTTCCAAGCCCGCAGCAAACCCCGCTAAACGAACGCTTTAAACACAAACAAAGGCAAGAAACGACGTTACCAATGTTTAGAAACCATTTCAATTCGACCCCGACAGTCACAAACCACGCAATATGAGAGTAATATTAATTAAGTTCCTGAAAACTTAACCGCGTGAGAAACGATAACGTCACCACACACGGTGGAAGGAACGAATGTTTTTTATTTATTAATATCCACGACCTATATGAATTATCAGAATAGAAACAAAGAAAGAGAACGAAATAAAGCTTATGTTAATAAAATTGAAAGAAAGGTTTCTCCGACAAGAACCAAAAAATGGCGCAAACTTGGTGAAATGGAAAACATTATTTGCATCCAGGAACAACTTACACATCTGTATGACTAAATAGAAACGAATACATCCTAATAGAAGACAAATTCATGAGCACCAGAAATATTACAAAACCATAGATCCTCCGAGTCTGATTTTAAAAAAAATAACTTTTTAAAAGGAAGCTCAAAGCACATCTTACCTATTTGTGAAAATTGAAGATGGCGGTGTACATGTACGAAAAATGCACCGTGAAAAGTACTCGATAAGTGGAAAACCCAGTAACGTGTCCCCCAATAACTGTGACTATAAAAGAGATTTTTATAGTCAGTATTATGTACAAAAAATGGTAACACATATATATATATACTTAGTGACAATGTTGAACGTGTTATTAAAATGATAATACAAAGACGTCTTTTAGCCAGATGCTAGTTTTAAGAGTAATGATTCCCTCAATTTATATTACCGAAACAATTTGTTTTTGATATATAGCTATGTCATAGTATTAAAAGCTTTTCGAACAGACGCTTTCTAATGTTTCATACCTTTCAAAGCGGCATTCAAATATCCATTGACACGAATATCTTCGCAATAAGGAACAGCTTACCTTGTTAAGTAACTCCTGTAATTCGCGGAAATAAGTATAATCACACTTAAGGCTATGTAAAAAGGTATTGTCTAAATGTGTAATTTTACGGAAAACACATTCGCAACATCTCGATAACGATATTGTTTATTTGTGTTTAAATTTAAATATAAGGTTCAATCGGAGAATCGGAAAAACTAAACCAAAAACACTAAAGAACGAAACCTTTAAACCCAGAAGCGGGCACTCTAGCACTGAACCACAATATCGGTTTGGCATACACCAACCTTGTTATACTTGTTAGATAGACTAAAGTATAGAATATTTTCCTTCTTTACAACTTTTCAGATTTCGATGATGACATGACGAAAACAGACACAAAAGATGTACTGAACAATATTAAGTATAGCCATTAATGACGTGTCCATGAACCGACATTTCCCTTATGATGTATCCGTTTCCATAATAACAGAAGTTTAGCCCCTACCCTATTTTTCTCGGGAAATATGATTATTTTATTTACACACACACACACACACACACACACACACACAGCCATGTTGCTACTGACCTTTCCTAATGGCTTCCCTGGTTGACCACCCTTTTATATTACTAGTGTAGTTTACTTCCATTTTGTCACTGACCATTGCTGATTGTTTTAAATTTGTATTTTGGTGGACAGGGTTCTGTGAATGTTTCATTGCTTTGGTATCTTGTTTTGCCATCTGTGATATAGGCAACTATCAATGAATATATAAAACTTACATACGTTTGCTCAAACGGCGCTTTATATTAAAAATGCCAAGACAATTCATTTTTAAAATGTTACGATCGTGTCGGCATTGTTGTGTAGCATTGTATGCATCATATTAAAGTAAATGTATAATCCCCATATAATATGCAAACTTTGTAAAGACTAAGCGTTACTAAAATGGTGTTGGTCTGACAATGGAGGCAATAAATATTCATGACCCAGAGCGGTATATTACGTCATACAATATATATATGCTATATATATATATATGATAGCATATTCTCCTCATTCAATGTACGTGTGTCACTAGAATATTAATATGCTTGCATCACTATGGACACTGCAAGAATATGAAAGCGCAAAACACGATAAATTCAACACATATTGCACACGATAAATACACCAAATATAGCAGTATCGCGTTGATTATACGATGGTAACACATATTGGCTACCGTTTACGCCATCTAACACATATTAGCGACAGTTTACGCCATCTAACCACGGGTTGAGCAGGTGGTTTCCATGGTACGAACATTTGAGTCATCCCAAAGATGGTATGCATATGGCGGTGACAACTGAACCTTCAGTGTGGTAATGGCCCGCTAATTAACTGCTTTTCCTTAAACGAGAAAACAATGGACGAAATTAACATAATGGAATTTAAGTGGGAACAGAAGTTATGAAGCCTTATTAGCTGTGATAAGCTTGTTTTCAAATCCTTACCATTATATTGTGTATATAATATATATGCGAATATTACGAAATATATACTGTTTTAACACAATGAGCCTCCTCCCAATACTGTAGGCTGTACACAGGAATTTAATTTTTGAGGATCCACAACACATCCTACATTTTAAAAGTAACACAAGCTGAAAATAAAAGCAATGGACACTTCCTCAACTCATGAATATGCAACATACAGACCAATACATACACGGGAATACTTAAGTATTATGTTCCCCATTCAGAGACATGAGATTATGTCCATAACGACTTGAGTAACCTTTGAAAATATATATCGTAAAACTCCAGAAAGTAGACATACTACTACTACTACTACTAATAATAATAATAATAATCATAATATTAATACAAACATATTTAGTTTATGACTGTTAGGTAATTTTTACACATATTTTATTTCAATATGTTTACAACATACTAGTATATATATTGTTACAGTACATAATTAATAGGATTGGAAGGAAAGAAAAAGATTATAGAGATCCTCTATCTGTTCGATTATTGTATATATCTTCCCATTATTAGGCGACGACAAACATATGCGGGGCATTTTGTCTCATGGGCTTTTAAATCAACCAACCTAGTATATGATGATCGATTTGTTTTCAATTACAACGGCGCATTAACGCATCTTTCAGTCCAATGTTTTTCCATTGTTAAGTTGTTAACATAAGTATGCCACGCCTTCTCTTTTCGTTTTTAAACAAGATGTATTTGAATATCACCTATGCGATGATGTTAATTACATTTACATGGATACATGCAAAAACAAAACAACGTATGATATAGTTCAGGGGAGTACGTGGTCCAGTGGTAGAGCGTCAGACTCCAGATAGAGACGTCGTGAGTTCGTTCCTTGCCGTGGCAATATTATTTATCCTTGAACAAAATAATTACTGCACATGCATTGGTTAGTACTGGTTCTGCTCAGGAAGCCATCGCGGGTGATTTATATAAGTTGCAAGAACTTGTTTCGCAAAAGATGTAAACGAAATATGTTTAAAAAGAGTTCAGAGCTTGTTCGAGTTTTTATCTGTTATCGTTAAACACCATTAATTGCGCCACTCAATGTGTGTGTTTCTAGTGACTCACGTAGTATTGCATTTAATGTAAACATTTGTATTGTTAACTCTTCCTCTATATGATCATCAATAACATCTAGTAAAATAACCCCTACTTGGGAAACATCTTTAATTATATCTGAACAAGGTATTGTTTTGCACTAGATTGTGTCTGACAAAGAACTCATTAAATCAAGGTAACGATTCTCATATGAGCATATACTGAACCAAACAGCTAACGCACCAGTAGACAATACCTTTAATATCTCAATAATAACAATCAATAAATCAAAACAAATGTCATTCTGAACGAGACAAATATCTTGTCAATAACGACTGTAAATTTAAAAAAATCATTTAAATCACTTGTCTCCAACGATACCGGTCGGCATATAATAAATTGATACATTAAAGGTAGTGTCTACTGTTTGGTTCGGTATATATTAGACGAAACTACTCGAATCAATCAGTGAATGTGTTTATAACTGTGAAGGACGGACGGAGTGAAGGTTATTGTTCACATTAAAAGCCTTCGTTACGATGGGACTCACCCCCTGTGGTACAGCTGAGAAACTTTCGAACCCAGAACTCTGCGACCAACCCACTTAGCCTTGGAATGTTCCACATTATTATTGTAGTAAATGCTACACATGTACAATAATGTTTTTATTCACATAGTATACACCATTTCTAGGCCTTATTTCAAAATGATAAAGGAGAGGACCACGAATCTCCCGTTCGGTAGCAGTGAGGTTTCCCCTGCCACACCACCCGCACACCCGTAGGAGTAACTTCAGTGTCGGCCCTGCTATGCCCCTGTATTTGAGTTTCAAATAATTTCAAATAATAGCGCAGACCACAACAGAAATAAGTGATGCGCTTGAATATCAAAATACATAATGCATGTTATATATACTATGTAGAACGACTACTCATAATGATACAATAAAAAAATGTTTTTAGATCATGAGTTGAAGGCTCTATGTAATTAATATACTTGGATAACTTTTCGTCCGTCGTCCATCGTCTGTCCTCATCTGTTCGTCGTCGTTGACTTTTGCTTCAAACTACGTCTCCTCAGAAACCGCTTGACCAATTTTGATCAAACTTCACATAGGTGATCGTTACATCAATGCTTTTCCAGTTTGTTAAAATCCATTTGTATATTGAGATTTATTGTTTTACACTGACTTATATAGGGGAAAACTTAAAACAATCTTCTCATCTGAAACTACAAGAGCCAGAGATTTAATAGTTTCCATTTACTATAAGATTATGGTCCTCTACCAATTTTGTTCAAATGGTGACCCTGTGGTAATTTCTTTGTTTTATATGGCATAGATGATGTCATATTTATTTAATGTTGCCGCTGCTAGTATTTCTACTTTAAGACCAAATGAGTAAAGTTCTTGGATGATCACAAGGGACTTGTTAGTGACGTGAGAGTTGTTGATCTTACATTAGACTCAAAAAGAAAATGATTATTTCTTCTCATGCTTGTCTTCGTTACTGTCGACAGATCTTCATTGATTGACATGCACACAAACTTTCGTGTATGGCGGTACTGGTCATAACAAATGCTTTATATCAGTGGTATCATTAGCTCTCAGGCGTTCAACATATAAAGGATAGTTCTAGGATTGGTCGAGCCGCTGTCAGTAAAGTGTGGCCGGGTTTCATGTCATGTGTATACGGCGTGATATTCCGGTGTTGCAATACTATATAGTTGATCCTTGCGCTCATTACTACAGGTAGATTCCCCCTCGATATGACTGAAAAAGTGTTAAACACGATGTTTAACCTCATACATACACATTCCATTGGGATAATCAAACCCATTCACAAATGATGCTTAAGTATAACGCCGCTAAAGCTGATGCGATGCTAGGATCTTTTTATATTTCTTTTTAGTGCACAATATTGTTATTTGTGCCGTGTGGCGACCGTAGAAAGTATCCCCGTACATCCAATCAATATTGTTATTTTTACATCCTACAAGGGGATTGTATGACATTCATTAATCCATTTTTTCCTTAAACACGTGTGTTTCATATACCGCGTTGAAGGTTTTGTGCTGATGGACATTTTGGCCTATTTTATTAGGGTTTCCTTAACTTTCCTCATTATCTTGTATTAGACACTGATGTCGAGTTTTGGACCTCTTTTTAAGTTTACTATTTCGTATCTCTAATAAATACTAATTGGCCCTTATTTCGCTTTTCGCAGGATGGTATTACTCTCCAAATTAACAATTATGAAGCTATTAGTTAAAACGTTAAAAACAAATCTTTCACCTCTTCGGTTACACTCTGCGTCATCAATACAAATTCCACAAAATTACTCTTCATTTCTTAGAACTAAACCGTATGTACGCCTTACACCTTTAAATCTTCATTCGGCAACCTCGTTTCATGTTCCTTCTAATAATTACTAGGATTTTTAGTAATGGCTCAAAAGTTTCCGTAACTCCTCTTGAGGAAATACCATATAAAGTCTCCTTTCAGAAATCATTTATTTCATTCAAGGCGCAGGGTGTTTCCATCTATTAATAAGTGCAATACTAAGAGGTGCAGTTGTTGCAATTATATATCTTGCAAGTCCACCTTTAAATCAGCTGTTAATGGTAGATTGTTTAATGTATGTCTAGCTTCAAATGTTGATTGACGTACATCTGACGTCATTTATGTTCTGACTTGAAATGCACCAAGTTGCGGTATACAATATGTTGGACAAACAGGTCGATCCTTAAAGGTTAGATTTCTTGAACACAAATATAATGCAAGTAATCATAAAAGTTAAAAAATTACTTGTACCAACACTTTCGTCAGTCAGGTCATAATTTTAATAACGTAACTGTTCAACCGGTTGAATATATATTTTTTGATTACGATGCTACTAAAAGCGTTAAAATAAAAGCTAGACATATTGCAGAACTTAAGTGGATGAAAAACGTACAGACACCTTATCCACTCGGCCTTAATGACAATATTTATCAAGAAGGAAATATTTCTAAAGATCCTAATGTTGACATTTTGTCTATATTTTCTATTCGAAAGCGTAAATCTAGGTCTCATGGTCTTAGGCGTAATGGTAACATCAAACGTAAATCGCGTGTAATTAGTTCTGTCGCTGATTTACATACTATTTTTAAACAGTCTGTGCTTTCACGGCTTACCGCTTTGTCCATTTCTTCACTAAAGTTAATCAACGAGGAAGCCGACAAAATTTTCATTCGTACAGATCCCTTGTATAACACTGCTTCCATAGTTCAAAGCTAAACACAACATGTTCTCCGACCCCATATTGACAAGGAGTCTGATCACGTCAGGCATTTTCTAAAACTACTATATATTAATAAAGGTATTGATTCCATTGACATGATGCCTAGTATTTTTCGAGATACTCATGTAGATGATTCTATCCCAAAATATTTCAAAAATTCCGAAAGTCCTGTAATTTGTTATAAGTATAAAAAGCCTATTAGAAATATTATTTTCAACTACAACAGAATAGTTTCTGACGTTGATATAGTATATAATATACCTAAGGAATGTGAATGCAACACATCAACATTTTGCTATGCTCCAGCAGGTCATGTCATCACTGGTAATTTTGATATTATTGATAAACGTATTCGGCATTTGTTTTCGAAAGGTCCTAAATATAGATTACCTTCAACTATTGATTTTAATACCTGGAACTCGGCAGCACCGATTCGTATACTCCAGTTAATTCTACTGAGATGATGTTATTTCCGCACATATCACTCGGCGCACTACCTTCAAGGCTGGTGTAAACGATAAGCAACATGAACTGCCTACTACGTACTGGATTCCTAAAATACATAATAATCCATATAAGGCTAGCTTTATTTCGAATTCCAGTGCCTGCACCACAAAAACTATAAACTATATTGTGATAAAATTTATGTAAACTCTGGGATTAATTTATTTTGGTCTATAAAAAATTCAGGAGACGTTCTTGATAAAATGTTCAATAAAGGTCAAGTTTCATCAATAAACACTTATGACTTCTCTACACTATATACAACCTTACCACATCACCTTATTAAAGACAAGCTAATTTTTCTTATTAAAAAACATTTCGCTAGAGAAAATACTACATTTTTGGCATGTAATAATATAAAAGCGTTTTTTACTAACGGCAGTTTAGACAATTATACTATGTGGACTTGCTATGAAGTCTGTGAAGCACTCATCTTCCTATTAGATAATATTTTCGTCAGGTATGAAACCAGCGTTTATAGACAAATTGTTGGTATCCCTATGGGTACGAACTGTGCACCACTTGTCGCCGATTTGTTTTTATTTGACTATGAAAGGGATTTCATGTTGAGTCGTTCACCAGATACCCAGGCAGATGTTATTGAAGCCTTTAATGACACCTCTCGGTATCACATATTGAACATTGACAACCCTTTCTTTCCAACTATGATTAATTATATTTATCCTAAAGAACTTCAGCTTAACAAAGCTAATATATCTGATAATAACGCTTCTTTTCTTGATTTAGATCTCTCGATTGAAAATGGTAAAATAATTAGCAAAATCTATGACAAGAGAGATGATTTTAATTTTGAAATTGTTAATTATCCCCACTTGGATGGGGATGTTCCCCGAGCAACTTCTTATGGGGTGTATGTGTCTCAACTTATTCTTTTTTCTAGAGCTTGTACTCGAGTTGAGGACTTTAATATTCATAATCTTTGTATAACTAAAATGGTGATGTGATTTATAAACTCCGTAAGATTCTCGGTCAGGATCACTTTCATACTATCTTTGTTAACCTTGTTAAAAAGTTTATCAAAAGAGGTTATGACTCTATCATTTTGCAACGTACTGTATGCTTGGTGGTGGACCCTTTTACAGTTCGCCACTATGCTTTCCTCTTTAATTGTACGATGACCGGACAAGCTGTGGACCCTATGATGACGCCTACCTAAAGCCCATTGGGACGGTGGCGTTTGATGCTTGTCTATGATCTTTCTTGTCGTGCCCTTAATGGTTTATTCTCTTACTGCTCTGGCTTCTGCCAAGTCATTGAGTACCTTCATTGTGGCTTTCTAGGCTATTGTTTTTTTGTATTATATTTACACGAGCATATTTGTGTTTTGCTTATATTGCCTATTGATGCTGCCTTGTTGGTTAGAGATTAGATCATGACGGGGATTTCTTTATTTACACTGTCCTGTTTTAATGGGATGACAGTAGGGTAAGTGTGAGGTTTGGTGCACCCTAGAACCGGTTTAAACCCCCAGTGGACTACTTTGCCAATGACCGTTCCAAGGCGTTAGCCCTATTGTCAACCATTTTGTGTATGTGATGTCGTTTATAAATTAAATGTGATTGTATCAATGTATTGTCTTAAAATGTTTTATTTTAAAAAGAAAAAGCTCAAATTAAACTAACAAAAATAAGTATCAATAGGGAGGAAACAACTGAGATATTTGGCAAAATAGTTCAAATTGTGATACAAGCATAAAAGTTGGCAGAATGTTCATGTTCATCTTATTTCAATATGGTCGCCCATTTTCAAGATGGCCGCCAAAATGGCCTAAAAGTTCAAAAAATGCTACCATATCGAAGCATTGTGCAGAAACTGGTAGTAAAACTTTATTGTATAATGCGTTGTTTATATAATTTCCATACAGTTTCTTAGTCAAACTATAATCGCATATATCATAAATTATAAATTAAATTATATATATAATAAAATATATTATGTATGTGATTACAATGATACGAATGACCAAACATGAAAGATATTTATTTTTTTGCATAAAAGAGAACATATTCGGCCGAATTTTTACATTTTACAATCAAAAAACATTATTGATTGTATAAACAATACAAATTACGAAGCTATTCTCTAAAGTCCCTATCCCTATCCCGCCATCACCAGGCAAATTGTACAAGATATGTACACCATTTCTTAGCCTACTGACGACGAGGTTTATATATAACTTACATATTTTGAGACTCCAATCTCTGTCGACACAATATAAACGCCTGAAACTGCAACTCAGAATTTATTTTACACATATTCAAATCCGTGTATTTTAATAACCCGTGAATAAACCTATATTTGTTATCGGCACATATGCATTATAATATGACCTGAACACCTGGATTTTCGATAACTGGTTGTGTAGTGTAAGTTATTTGGCGGGTTAGTTTCTTTAATGAAGTGTATGTAAGACGAATCATGTTGTTCACGTTAGGACATGTAATCAAATTATATAGTAAAAAGCTGACGTTATTTCGTTACGTCTGTTCAAAACGGCATGTCATTCAACGTCTAAGCGGGCTTCACCATTTGAAGTCACACTAACACAGCATTACTGCCATTATATTAAGAGCAAGCACACTCCGTGGCAACAGTAAAACATTCTATGGATATGGTCATAGATGAGGTAGCGTTTCTTAATCCTGAACAACCGACAGTAATAACAGCAGATCTTCCGATATTTGCATTGGCAAAATATTCAGAGAGAATTGTTATTATAATGGAAGGTACTGTGGAATGTTTTGAAATACAATAGCTGGATGACTGTCCTATATAAAGCCCCTAGCAGTCCTATGGTAAAAGTGAAATTTTCGCATCCAAATAAAACTTTAGAGGATATATCTAATAAGGACTTTTGGTTCAAGACAATACAATAACTTCTCTGCATGTCTCAGCGGCAGAGGATTCTGAGACTGATTCAGCTACACAAGCAATGTGTACTTGCGCATAAAAATGAACACATATGAGAAGTCTGAAACACCAACAGTTGTGAATCGATGTAAGTAAAATGACTGAAATTTATTGTTTTGATTTTTAGTTCATATCAATTCGGCAGTACAATATAGGGGACTTTTTCGAGCATGAAAATTAGTAAATGCCACCAAAAGGAAAATTCGAGATATATTGAGACCAAAGTTTGAATCGTACTGTTGAAAATTAAACAAGATCTACGTAGTAATTGACAGACATTTGAGTGATAGTTTGGAAAGTTATGTAGTACAAGGGATACCAGAGATTCAGGTACTAGGACAAATGTTTCAGATTTAAGCAAAGTGCCGGCTAACTGTCAAAACATGTTACGATTATCTGGAAATAAAACTGAATTGTTTTTGCTAATCGCAAAATCAGTCGTAGACATGTTTAACAAAGCCAGTCGAGGTAACAGCATATGCAAACAAACGTTTATGTGTCTATTGAGAAAGATAAACGTGGACCCTGTAACCACGTGGGGACTGACACACGAATAATATACATGGATTCTAGAACGGGTGTAGGGAAATTATAATGTCCGTCTCGGACATGGCGTCATTTGTCAACAAAGCGCCCTAGCAACATTGGCATAGATCCGTTTTGTATTGTCTATGGATGAGGGAAGGATTAAAATGGCTATGAATACATTTTATCTTGATCCAGTTATGTCCAAGGTCGGCGCTTTTTCTTTATTGCATGCTTTCACATGTTGCAAAATCTTCCACGGGAAAGGGGAAAGCATGTATGGGAAACTGGGAACATATACTTTAAACTGTGAAAAAAAAATTGTAAACCTCAGCAACATGCCTAGCAGTATTGATAAATCAGATTATGATGCTTTAGGAGAATTTACACGTGCTATGTATGGTAAATGAAACCATGATATACTGCAAATCAGGCAGTACCACCAAAAGCTACATTAATACAACATGCATATTGAGGTGACTATCATGCAGAATGTGAATGGTCTCAAATAGGTATGCACCTATGTAGGGAGGAATGCGGTGTAGGGGTTGGGGACGGGCATACCCAGTAGGTATTAAACAAATGTACAAATTGATTGTCTAATTGTCATCACTAAGATGTATGTATAATTCTCCAGGGTTTGAGTTAATATCAAAATTCCATGATTGTGTAGAATTCCCTACCACGGGGAATTTATTTTTGTCTAATCCCCGGGGAATGTCCCCGCCGACCGCACCCCAGGTAGAGAAAACGATTGATATCAGGTTATACTTTATCCGTCTTAATGGGTCTGAACATATGCTGGTGACCACTGGTAACGTATTGGGCTACTCTGCTCCGCGTTTCAGCTGTATGTCAAACCTTTCGGCAATATGGTTGTAAGACATTAAACCGTACATGTGGCATGCAAATGCTACCGTGCTACTTTGACGTGTACATCGCTATGTAGCTATGAGTGGCAATTTGAACAGAATACAGACTTGAAAGTAGTTAATCAGTTATAAATATAAAGTATATATACAAGTTTAACAGTACATGTAGCATTCACAGAGCACAATCAACCAAATCACACATTCAAATCAAACAACAATTAGAAGGAAATTAGAAGCAAAGCATGCGACACTACAAACATAACAGGGTTGATAATATGGGTACCGCCTTAGCATGGTCAGTAGAAAAAAGGCCTATGCGAAATATTATCAGTCCAAACTTAAGGTTAAGATGATACAAAATAAAAAGTCTAAAATGTGTCAATATTGGTATTTTTTTCGTATTTCTAAGGGAATTTTGTGGGTGGGGTAATGATTTAATTGGCAATAGCAAAGAGTAAGTAAGTGCGTTCCGTTAATAAGTATATCCGGATATAATTACGTATAGTTTAATACGTAAATATCCGCAATTATATGAGTACCTGAACATCTGATAAACACTACAGAATATAAAGCATATATTGAACATATACTTTGTTGTGGGTGGGGTATACTCATATCTTTATTTTGAATGAATCTATAATCATGCAAAAATATTTGCAAACATGAGTGTTGGTTTTAAATTCGAAGCCAAAATATAGTGAACGAGATCAAATATTAGCTTAATATACAGCTGTATCTTATATTTAAAGTATTTTGACTGCCATCTTGGATAGGTGGCGGCCATTTTAGAAATTATCGAAAAGTAAATTGGCTCAGGTTATTTTTCATTTGAATATAATATTTGCAATCACTGTACAAAATATCATTATTGTGTCTCTATTTTCTAGTTATTTCCTTCGCTATAAAAGTTAAATTAAACTGTTCTGTGTTGGTTTTTAACATAACAATGTTGGCTGCTTAAAGCCTTCGCATATGCTTTCAGAACAAGAGCTGTCAGAGAACAGTGAAGCTCGACTATTCGCTTGTCAGAGAAAGGCACTCATATGTTACAATCTCTTGTTTTGAAAGCATAGAATGCGTTAAGCAGCCCACATGTATTAAACAATTATAGCTATATACCTAACATATATTTTGAATAAAGGCATCTGTCTGTTTATCTTCGTCTATAGGTAATGAATTTTTATATTAACGTGTCTTCCTTCAAATTTATATCAACATTCCTACACAGAAATATACAACAATAAAGTTTCAAGTAAATACATCTAACCAAACAGTAATTATTGAACAAAATGTTCGTACGACTAATAGCGAAACGGCCCCCAGCTATGCAAATATAGATATAAAACTCTGCGACGGTTCTACGACCATTCTCCATATTTCAGGAGGAACCTGACATGTTCATTTCTCTTTGACGGAATATAATCTTTCATGTGTAGGTGTGAAATTAAAACGAAACAGTTTGCTTTTCTTGGTCAGAGAAGTAAATGTGCTTGTCACCATTGTATAGTGTTGCTTTAAGAGGTGAGCCACTTTCTGTTTTTTAAATCTTTTTCACGAACTATTTTAGCAATTTTCAATGTAGTCGTGGGTTTTACTGACTACTCTATGTAATCATATTTGCCATGTTATTGACAATAGGGCTACCACCTTGGAACGGTCAGTGGGAAAAAAGGTCGCTGGGAGTTTAAACCAGGTTCTAGGGTGCACCAAAACTCACACTTACCCTACTGTCATCCCAATAAAACGGGACAGTGTAAATAAAGATATCCGCGCCATGAACTATTCTCAAAGATGCTCGTGTATATATCAATACAAACAAAAATAGCCTAGCAAGCCACAAAGATGGTATTCAATGATTTGGCAGAAACCAAAGCAACAAGAGAACAAACCATTGACAAGACACGACAAGACAACAGTGCTGACACACATCATCAAACGTCACCGTCCTTTTGGGCTTTATGTATACGTCATCATAGGGTCCACAGCGTGTCTGGTTATCGCACAATTAAAGAGGAAAGCATAGTGGCGATCCGTAAATGGGTCCACCACCACAAATGCAGTGCGTTGCGAAATGATAGGGTCATAACCTCTTTTGATCAACCTTTTAACAAGTTTAACAAAGAGAGTATGATAGTGATCATGACCAAGGATCCTACGAAGTTTGTAAACAACGTCAACATAGAAGTCAGGTTGTGATAGTCCTTGTCGCAGAATAGTTCTTAACTTACTTTTATATTTGAAAGAAGATCAGGGATACGATATAACAATTTGTTTTACGAAGTTTATGGTAACGGTAGCCCTGATGAACTAGCTTTTTAGTTGTACAAAGATTACGAATATTAAAGTCCTCAACTCGAGTACAAGCTCTAGAAAACCGAATAAGGTGAGATATTTAGACCCCATAAGAAAATGCTCGGGGAACATCAATATCAAAGCTAAACAAATAATTTCTCTTGTCATATTTTTTGCTAATTATTTCACCATTTTCAATGGAGATATATTTATCAGCAGGAACTAAAACAAATTTATTATGAAATTCTTGAATTCCCGATTTTAGATTACGAAAGGAAAACCTAGTTCTCGGAGGAAGTAAAGAGGGGTTAGCATTATACAAGTTAATAATTGTATCTATAATTGTTAAAATTGACTTTTTCCAAGTAGAAAAGGAGTTTGGATCCGCATGTTCCCTACGACACCATTTTATATTAAAATCCTCCATGGATTGGTCGATATGAGTCGATATGAGTACGACAGGCATTAAACTCGATAGTTGTAGTTAATCAATCATAAGGACCTTTTAGAAAATGCCTGACGTGATCAGACACCTTGTCAATACGGGGTCGGAGAACATGTTGTGTGTAGCTTTGAATTATGGAAGAAGTGTTATACAAGGGATCTGTACAAATGAATATTTTGCCTGCTTCCTCGTCGATTAACTTTGTCGTGAAAGCATAGAGTGATGTTCAGACTGTTTGAAAATAGTACTATGTAAATCAGCGACTGAAATAATTACACGCGATTAACGTTTGATGTAACCATGCCTACGACCATGAGACCTTTGAAATATTTCCTTGTTGATAAATGTTGTCAATAAGGCCGAGTGGATATGGTGTCTGCAAGTTTTTCATCCACTTAAGTTCTGCAATATGTCTAGCTTTTATTTTAAAGCTTTTCGTAGCATCATTATCGTAAATTATATACTGAAAGGAAAACGAAACGCGACACGGGAATTTCCACTATATATTGTATGTACTATATGCTGCTGTTAATCGAATGGTTCATGGCTACATAAGATATTTCCTTTCGGAAAAAAAGACTAAAACAACACGTAACACGGCAAATAGAATACCTGCAAAGTTTCATTATTGATAGAGTACGCGTTCGGCTCAAGCATTTGAGAAAACTTAGGATCTAAATTTTTTGCAAACTCTTTACGTTTAATACAGTACTGAACTGGCTCAATTTTTCAAAGAGGAACTTCAACATATATGAATTTCTTATTACAACGGGTACTGTGATTAAAACGTCTACAAAATCACAGTTGTTTTCTTTCTCTAACTAACTGCAACTATTTCGGTTTACAAAACATCATGGGATTTCCTTGGAAAATATATGAAATTAAGTGTGCAGTATATACAATATATAGCGGAAATTCCCGTGTCGCGTTTCTTTTTCCTTTCAGTATACATTCAACCGGTTGACTTAAACTGATGAATGCTTAACTCATGCATAACCTGTTGAAATATACTTGACATCCACTCTGTTCCCTGATCAGATTTGACATATTTTGGAAGGACAATGCCATTTTATCATCAGGATCCCCTGTTTAGTGAAATAATAAACAGGGACTTGTGAAGCTTTATCTTCACTAATGGCCCTATCAAATAAGTAAGACATTTCAGGAGCATTATGTTGTTTATTTATAAGTTGGGATCTTAATAGTGTATCGTGCTCTTTATCCTTCAAACTAATAGAAAGGGAATGATCTGACAAGTTAATATCATGTTCACCATATTCCGTCTAAAATTCAAAAGGGCTAATATCAAGAGATGTCTTTGTATTTTAAGATTGACCAATGAAAGTATCAGCCAAATTAATGTCAGAACAAAGATCATTCTCAATGGCTGTTTAGGCCATAGCACGAGTAACTGCATAAGCCGGATACAAAGAATAAGAAATAATTCCATCAGGAAGAGCAGCATCACAGACCACAACCACTCCAAAAAGTAATATAACATTAAATACTTAACAACAATCATGAGAGCAATAAGATTATCATAAACAGATGGTTGAAAAACAAAAATCAGTTAATTGATCTATATAAAGGCAATGTAAAGGAGATCTTATTCCCACAGTCTCAGGTCCATTAACCAAATCTGATGAGAAATACATATTATGGAGTGGGACAGATAAATAACCACAAATAACCGCGATCTACACACTGAATAAGGACACTAGTACCAAATTAGGTTTTCTTAGAAAAAGGCAGGGTATCTACTAATAAAATGATTGAGAAGTTCCTGTGTCTCTTAAATGGAATATAGCGACACAGCCAAACAATCTTTATTATTAGGTGTTCTGAAAAACTTGGAAAAGATGAAAGAATTATCAAAATCGGATGATAAACAAAGATGTTATCCTTTGACTGTTCTGTTGAAACTGATATGGCATCCGCCATTTTTAGAGCTATGTCATCACGGTTCTAAATTACCATTTATGGAATACTGATAAATATGAAAATGTACTCATTTATAGGGGGAAAAAGTAACTGTATGAAGAAATGCATAACTAATGGCAATAATGCTTTATATGACCAGGAAAGGAGTTTGCATTTATTTGCAGTGATTTGTTTTGCTTTAAATTATATTTATCAATATTCCATATATGGTCGTATGGAACTATGACATAATAGTTTTCAAAAATGGCGTCTCGCATACCCATTTTAGAACAACCTTCAAATGGTCATATCTTTTTCGTTTATCATCTGATTTTGATAATTCTTTCACCTTTTTGCAAGATTTTTCAGAATTTTGAATAAAAGAGCTGTTTGGCTGTGTTGCTATTCCCTTTATTATCTTAATAGGGATAGGTTTGGTTGAATTACCAAACCGTAATTTAGAATCCATAGACATGAATGGTTCATAAATCTCCATAACAGAGACAGACTTCGATTTTGTGACCTCTAAAAAGCACGATTTCAATACAATACTAGGCCTTATAGATGTAAGACCAGTAAGACCAGTAGGTTTTATACCCTATTTATGTTGTTGTTTCTTTTTCAAAACGAAGCACTCTGAAATATGATGACATTTCCTTTTGCAATAGTTGCAAGTAAGTTGAGATAATTATCTTTGATAAGTATTAATTCTGGATGCTTGATCTGTTGAAGGACTAGTACTTGATGTACCAAACTTATTTGTATAAGTAATGCCGTACGAGTGAGAAGTGTTCTTATATGAAGATCGCTTCCGAACGCGTAATTGTATCTAATAATCATCAGCTAAACGTTCAGCATCTTCTATATTGTCTTGATTTTGCTCATTTAAATAGTTCTTAATATCATTGTTCATACACCTTTGAACTCTTCAATTAAAAGAAGTTGCCGTAACTTATCATTAGAGCATGCTAAATTGTCTTGCATGCACAATCTATGAAATAATCTATAAAATAACGGTTCTTGAGTTCGTTTCTTCAAATAGTCGAGCTAAAAACATGTGGTATTTTATCTGTGTTTTTTTTACAATTTATAAATTGCTGCCTGTAAGCCTTAGGGACCAATTCATAAGCCTTTACAATTACATCTTTAAGAGTTTTATTTGAAGAACTTTGCTTTAATGTCAACTGAGTATTCATTTACCAGTTTAAACACTCTTTTAGAGTCAGGTCAATTTTTTTTCTGGCCATTTCAAAGTTTCAGCAATTTTCTCAAAATGAAAAAAAAGCTATTTGGCAACGTCCTATTCTTGAAAAGGTAGTACTAGTCTGACGTACTAAGTAACATCACAAGTAGAAAAAGTGGAGGTATGTAAAACTAGCCTTATTTGCTAGATCTTATTCACGCATCTATATTTCTCTCCTTTCTTTTTCTTCCTGTATTTTATTTTTAATTATTTTCTTTCATCTTTTATCTCTCTTTTCTATGTGCATTTTCTATTTGCATCTTCTCGTTTTTCTTTTTCTATTTGGATTTATTTTCCTTACATTTGCATTCATTTTTCTATCCTGAAATTCAATTTCTTTTAATCTAAAATCAAATTCCGTTTCAACCAAAAGACTCAAACAAACTTTCGTCAAAAATGTCTTCATCCACCAACAACTTTACCGAAAAGTGTTTGGTCTCCGTTTTTCTCAAAGATATTTTACATTTCTACAAATTAAAATATCCGGCAAGCAAGAGAAAATCATCATTTGTAATGGAATTAAACGCCTTCAAGGTAGTCTTAGCAATACATTTCTCAAAATCAAGTTATTTTTATTGATGCTGGTTTCAATATAATATTCAAAACCATGTATAGGTTGTTTTGACATTTTAATATTCTTTTGATTATTTTATTATTTTTATAATTACTGAACGCATTGCAATATTTAATGCAACCAAACATGTTTATATCCCGGATTCTGTTACGGATTAAAAGTAACAAGTAAGTAATTGTTTAACCAGCAAAACAAAATATACCGATCAATTTATTCAAACAATGCAATAAAAGTATTGACTGATTGAATGTAAAACATACCAGTGATAAACCAGTAATGTTACAATTGTTTTTACTATTTATTATTATTAAAGTTCTCCTAAAACTTTTTTAAGTTTTCATTGTTTAGCTTAAATTTTGGATTATTTTGTACATTTTAGTACAACATTTAGAATCTCAAAATGCTCAATAATTCTCCAAATATGTACCAGAATCACCCGTTCTGGTTACTATTATCTACTGGTAGTAGGAATTTATGAAGGTTATGAGGCTGCTTACAGCAGTAATAAGGGACGCCCTTTATCCCCTGAGGTACGCTATTATCTAGTCGGATAAGGTAATAAGGGACAGTTTGGAGAGGCTGTCGGACAGTTAATCAAATGGCTCCGTTTCGCGCGTGCGCATGTCGGCCACTAACCTCAGCAGCCGCCATGTTGAACTAAAAAAATGCGTGTAATTCGACCAAGAAAGTCAACTCGGACATACATAACGTACACGGGAGGCCGAAAACGGACTATAAAGGAACCGGTTATTAGAGGTGGATCGGAGAAAAAGACTAAAGAAGACCGAATCCTACGAGTGCTATTGGCACAAACGTCCACGTCGGGAAACAACGACATTGGCAGTGAGAGAATACAAGGTCAAGGTCTGTATATGGAATCATTGCCTTTACCATTGTGTAATTTTAGCTGTGACAGTTCGGATTGCATCGTCTTCTTAAACTGTTATAGGCATACTTGACACGATCAGTTCAGTTATGATCATACAAATTTAGAGCTGTAGTATGTAGATCATCTGAGTTTATGAGTATTTTTACTTCTGCATTTTTTACGTGAGCAGCCGAATTTATCCATCTGTCCGGGATTAGACGAAAATTGCCCCTACTCAGTAGTCAATTTGGGAAATCCCGGATATAAGGGTAAATTCGGACACCCTTATATTTCATAAATAAAATGGTTACATCTCGTGCATGTCATTGCTGCATAAACAACCACCGTATTTAAATAGAACAAACCTTAAATACCACAACTGAATGCAAAAGAGAGCAAAAAAACATGCCGATATTGTCAGTGCTCGATGACCACTGTTAGTGGTCGGAGTGTCGGACATTTTTATTGTTTACATTCGCAATAATCTCGTCGTTTGACGTCTCGGTCCCTATTTGGAAACTCACTCCTCCTACTCACACACCTGATGCTTTCCTGTTAACATTGTCGATTTCTGTCAGCTGTGGGCGGGTTTAAGTCTCCAAATACGTGCGAATACGTGTCAGCGCGAGATATGTCGAAATGTAAACATTCCAGAAAATGTCTGCTAAAAAAAATGGACAGTCTTATGAAAATGCCTATGGTATTCTTCTGTTTGATGAGTTGTATGCATGCAAACGTGGTATTTAAGGTTTAATATATTTAAATACATGTACGGCGGGTGCTCATGTTGATGCAGACATTCCATTCCATTAAACCGTTACTCGGAGAATGGCGTCCTTCTAGTAGACCCATTCGTGCAGAGGAAGTTGTCCTAGCCAGGGTCAGGATAGGGAATACACGCTGTACTTATTCATATTTATTACAAGGTGAGCAGTTGCCAGAATGTATACCCTGTTTTGTTAGAATGTGTAGACTTTGATCCCATGCGACAAAGATACTACACAGTTAATACTTCGAAAGAGTTATTTGATACTATAGATTTTAGTCTTGTTTTAGATTTCCTTAAAGAAATCAGACTTTATAAATCAATATAATATTTTCCTATATATATTAACTTGTTTACAAGCCCATTGGCGGGCATTTGTTGATTTACATATATACATAGTTTATATTTGTACCATATCATCCCTTATTTGTAGATAGTTTTATCTTTATACGTTTACATTATTTTTAATTACTACTTCATTCCTTCATGTTTTTGTGCGCAATATGACCTATTTATGTGTCGACGTGCCGTAAAACACCATTCATTCATTCATTTATGCAGACATTGCTTGATTTCTTCAGAAACCTCTCTTGATGGGGTCGACCCTGATACCTAAAAAGTCTATAAAGGATGGCATCGTAGCTCTGTGGTATACAGTACAGCTAACGCGAAACCCACACTTTACTCGCCGAGTTTGGTCGTATCGAGTGCCGCGCGAATCTACGCTGAATCAGTGTTTGGACTAGGCGAATCCAAGCGGCGAAAGTACGCCATTATCGAGTCACTCGTTGTGATATGACACTCCGAGTTACTCCGTGTAGAATCCAATTAACCATAAGTGCACACCTGTGGTTATTTATTATTGGGAAAATATCTAAATTTTCCGACAACTTTTCGGGGGAAGTTTTCCAACAGCGCGCTTGAAAAAGCCAATCGCCAGAAAAAGTACAAACAATGAGACGCCGAGTGCATCTTTTCTGTGCAAAGTTGACACGACTGATAAATACAATGAATAAATTTCGAAACAAATACGTATTTCAATTGTTTAATGCATTTAATCACAAGTTGTGTTCGTTTCTGTTGTCCAAAAGTTATTTCTTCTTCTACCGTCATAAATACCCATAATCCTTGACCATGTATGTACCTTTTAACAAGGCGGAACTAACAACGGGTTTATGACTCGGATTTTTTTTCCTAACTACAGAACCCATCGATGTATTAATAATAAACAGCAGAATAGTAAAAATTTGTTACAAATAACGATTATTTAAAAATATAATTATAATTTCCAGTATAATAATTACCGATTGAATTTATGTTCATTTGCCGCGAAGCCGGTAATAGGAACCGCCATATAACGGTCGTGACCCAGTATACATAATCCTGGCATTCAAATTTTACCACATCCGCTTTTCCAAAACAAAAGTAAAATTGTCTTCTGCTTCGATTTCTGCAGGTTACAAGGATCTAGGCACATTCTCCATATTTTATCAAGATGTAAATGGAGGATGCGCCTGGCACGTTAATCCCTGTTTGGCGCCATATAACCTTTCTTGTGTTGGTGCGCCGTAAAACCCCAATTCAATTCAATTCTGCTTTGATTTTTTCTAAAGTTATTGAATAAGTATGCATTAAAATGACTGCAATTAGAAAAAGTTGCACCTTTTACCTGTGCAGTTTCGACTCGTCGAACTCCGGATTTGTCTACGCTAAGTATCTTGGCGTAATTACGCCGAGAACTTTTCGCGTAGCTAATTCCCACTCCGAGTAGATTTATCACGAAACTCCGCGTAATTACGCGATTTGTAAAATCCTCACTCGGCGTGAAAGAGTAAAGTGTGGGCTTCGAGTGAGATGTACTTTAGGTACGTACCATAAGAGCTACGATTCTCGCAGCTACATCCCCTATTAAAAGTGTAGGCAAAAATTGTAAATTGTATATATATATTTCCTCGTGATATATGAGAACAAGTTACTAAATCGGCTGACTGTCAGAATTTACATTTAAATATTTCTAAATTTTATAGATCTATGGTGTAAACTAGGACAATTGCTTTTTTTCTTC
Source organism: Cyrtodaria siliqua (assembly GCA_037043455.1). NCBI lineage: Eukaryota > Metazoa > Mollusca > Bivalvia > Adapedonta > Hiatellidae > Cyrtodaria > Cyrtodaria siliqua. The sequence continues at coordinate 477,340 of JAWPHD010000135.1, read as the reverse complement.
TTTTTTTTTGTGTAAATAATGCATTTTATTCGTATACATGTATAAACACAAACTATGTACATATATGTTTAACCCATAATGCATTTAAAGAGTTGTTTACTCTGAGACGCAAGTCAAATATACGCTCGTCATGACGAGTGACTTGTCAGGCCGGGTGAGTGAATATTTCCTTCTGGTCGAGTGACTTTTGACATTAGTAACAAAATAAATCAAGTCTTTATTGTTTCCTTTAATTCTGGCGAAGAAATTCCACAAAGCGTTTGCTTAAACTAAATAAATAGCCGGTAAATTACACTCAAATACACCTGAACATGAAATATCGAATATCCAATACTAAACTAGTAGTTGATATCAATCAAACACTGTAACCGGACCATTATACTTGATATAACGACATTTTCCCGTAAAAATATCGAAAAAAATAGATATGTCTATAGAATGTTTTTGGAAGCGAGTTGGTGATGACGAAAAAATACAAATGGAGAAAGTGAATAGACAATCGCATAAATTAAAACTGCAATAACAGCAGTATGATAGTACCAAATGCTAGCGTGTTTTGCAGGAGAAAAGACTGGAGGATACACAGTTGTATTATCACAGTGACTTACATAAACAGTTGCTTTTGAAATGTTTAAATGATGTCATATCTTATTGTAAGGCCACATAAAAAATCAGTGTGGTTCAGGTAACCCGACCGACCCTATTTTAAGGTGTGCACTTATGGTTAATTGGATTCTACACGGAGTAACTCGGAGTGTCATATCACAACGAGTGACTCGACAATGGCGTACTTTCGCCGCTTGGATTCGCCTAGTCCAAACACTGATTCAGCGTAGATTCGCGCGGCACTCGATACGACCAAACTCGGCGAGTAAAGTGTGGGTTTCGCGTGAGCTGTACTGTATACCACAGAGCCACGATGCCATCCTTTATAGACTTTTTAGGTATCAGGGTCGACCCCATCAAGAGGGGTTTCTGAAGAAATCAAGCAATGTCAGCATAAATGAATGAATGAATGGTGTTTTACGGCACGTCGACACATAAATAGGTCATAGTGCTCACAAAAACATGAAGGAATGAAGTAGTAATTAAAAATAATGTAAACGTATAAAGATAAAACTATCTACAAATAAGGGATGATATGGTACAAATATAAACTATGTATATATGTAAATCAACAAATGCCCGCCAATGGGCTTGTAAACAAGTTAATATATATAAGGAAATCTAAAACAAGACTAAAATCTATAGTATCAAATAACTCTTTCGAAGTATTAACTGTGTAGTATCTTTGTCGCATGGGATCAAAGTCTACACATTCCAACAAAACAGGGTATACATTCTGGCAACTGCTCACCTTGTAATAAATATGAATGAGTACAGCGTGTATACCCTATCCTGACCCTGGCTAGGACAACTTTCTCTGCACGAATGGGTCTACTAGAAGGACGCCATTCTCCGAGTAACGGTTTAATGGAATGGAATGTCTACATCAACATGAGCACCCGCCGTTCATGTATTTAAATATATTAAACCTTAAATACCACGTCTGCATGCATACAACTCATCAAACAGAAGAATACCATAGGCATTTTCATAAGACTGTCCATGTTTTTTAGCAGACATTTTCTGGAATGTTTACATTTCGACATATCTCGCGCTGACACGTATTCGCACGTATTTGGAAACTTAAACCCGCTCACATCTGACACAAATCGACAATGTTAACAGGAAAGCATCAGGTGTGTGAGTAGGAGGAGTGAGTTTCCAAATAGGGACCGAGACGTCAAACGACGAGATTATTGCGAATGTAAACAATAAAAATGTCCGACACTCCGACCACTAACAGTGGTCATCGAGCACTGACAATATCGGCATGTTTTTTTCCTCTCTTTTGCATGCAGTTGTGGTATTTAAGGTTTGTTCTATTAAAATACGGTGGTTGTTTTATGCAGCAATGACATGCACGAGATGTAACCATTATATTTATGAAAATATAAGGGTGTCCGAATTTACCCTTATGTCCGGGATTTCCCAAATTGACTACAGAGTAGGGGCAATTTTCGTCTAATCCCGGACAGAAGGATAAATTCGGCTGCTCACGTCAAAAAAAGCACAATTAAAAATACTCATAAACTCAGATGATCTACATACTACAGCTCTGTATTTATATGATCATAACTGAACTGATCGTGTCAAGTATGCCTATAACAGTTTAATTAATATTTCTGAGAATCATGTTACGTCATAAAATGGGTACCACGTTTGTTCGGACCATGGATGATTCGGACCAGACACCGTTTTATTTATGTCAAAACCCATAGGGGCGTACCTGGAGTTTTTGGGTATACGCACGGGGGAGGGTGTACGAGTGGGTGTCCCCCCTGCCGCTGGTGGGGGTCGGGGAAATTGTTGAACATTTGAGTCCTAAATAAGTAGTTTTGAGCGACTTAGAAACGCATTTTGAAGCTATTCCCCCCTCACCCTAACCACCTCCGGCCTCACTATTTATTGCACTTTTAGCTCAACCATCATTTGAGACACAACTACGTTATGTTACAATTACAATCATTAGATTATGTACAATCATTAGATTATGTAAAACCTCATCAATACTATTTAAATCTTCAGTCTGTAATTGCTCATTATATTCTTTGTTACTTCACACATTTTCATGTATTATAGCGCTAAGTATGTGGAACTTTGCTCTATAAACAAATATGGGCTACAGTGAAACTAATTATGGAATTGCGAAAAAGATCACAAACACTGGCGGCATAAAAAGAGACTTCGTGCACTTGTACATTTGCAATTTTTTTGTGCACACATAGTACTTGACGGTTTATCCTGGGTATGCGATTTACCTGTACATTTCTGGTCATTTTAGGTGCCTGTATCTCACTATTGAGACTAGACTGCAGGTTCAGAAGCTCCATCTTGTCCAGACGCTGCGAGCGACAGTTCCTCCAGCGCTGTCTGCCCGAGTCCTCGCCTGACACCCCCATCACCTTCAGGTTCTCCAGTTCTTCTGTCATCTTACTGGCCAGGGCCTGCAGGTAACCGCGAGCCAATGGTAATTTCTGTGTGGCGTACAAGCAGCATACGAGTAACATTATGGGTAAGATTTTTTCAATACTTTATTATTTGAACTATATTTTGAAAGTATGTCGTCATTTAATTGCTTTCACGATGTATATGACTTACGTAGCCCGAGTGCGCGGCTGGATATATAACGGCGAAGGTAATGCGGCATACTATGTTTTACATCATGTTTATATTCGTTTTCTTTTTTGTTGGTTTTTGTCGGCCACTTGTAACATGTAAAATGATCAGAGCCAATCGAAGAACAGGTGTGTATGGACCACATGGTATGGTCAGGGAACCAGGCTAAGACCACAACGTACAAAAGCAATCTCGATGTCCTTTCGCTATAACAGTTTGGCAATTTCCGGTTGTACGGTAACTGCATGATATATTTTCGAATCGTTCATGGGTATTCGGTAAAAATCGGGAATTCCAACACGAAGTACTATTTGTTTTTATCGGGATTTCAACACCAGGTATAATTGATTTTATTGGAATCGAGATTTAGCCGAGGTTCCGATTAAAACAGCTATACCGAGGGTTGGAATTCTTGATATGGACTGGATACCCATGACTGATTTTTTTCTTGCAAATCATTGCCATTGTGTGATTGACGTCATTCATCTGTTGACGTTATTAACGTCATTGTGGATAATTATGAATTTTACCTTTCCCGTACGAATTCCTGTTACTTTCCGACCTGATGTTCAGCCTGAAGATTTCACACGACAACTAGAAAACTTTAAGTTTTTGCGCGATAATTATCACGATAATTATCAAACTCATCTGATAATTATCAACTATAGTTTCAACTTTTCGTTCTGAACCTGTAAACTATAAGCGTGAAAAGTAGACATTTTAATATTAAGTTTCGAACTTTCGAGGTAGGATAAAATGTCAGTAGGATGATTTATCTGGAGCGATAAATACGGTCTAAAAGTTACCTACACACCGAGTGAAAAATGCGGGTGATGCAAACTTTATTGATATCAATGTTTCTCTCAAGGCATAGAGGAAGTAAATCATTATGGTATTGATGCCTGGTGTAGTCGAAAGGAGTTCCCAACTATATAATCCCTAACTTTTTTTTGCGATAAAAGGCACTTTTGATCTATTTAAGGCCTGTTATTTTTCTGGCTTAAATGACTTTATTGACTTGTTTGCGAGAGCTAAGAACCATTGGCATGGTTGTATTTATCAACTTGAACGTTTTGAAAGTGAAAGTAGAATACATGTATGAGGTGCCGAATAAATGCAGTCTGTTTACGGTGTCAACAAAGATCAGAATTTTATTTTCTTATATGCCATATGACCCCTATTCTAGAGAGGAAGGTCATATCACTGACAATATGTAAGTGAATCTTAATTTGAACTTCATTTTGAATAAATGGCAAACTAGAAAGCTTGGACAATATTGTACCGGACTCAATGGGATGTGTTTTACTTCAGGTGGTGTTCCAAGCTTTCTGAAGGCATAATGTGAATTTTCATTTTCTCTCGGATTCTTACCTAAACAGTATTGTTTAAAAAAAAGAGATACATTTTGACTTAAGTTAATATATTGCTAAGAATCTTTATAAATACGGAACAATTGTTTAAATTAATTAACAGATGAAGCCCTCTCTATTTGTGTTGTTCATGTCTCCCGTACTCTAACGTCAATATCTGGTAGATATTGTAAGCCAGTTATTCTAACAGGTGTCATTTTACATAAAACTTTACAAATAAAAAGAAAATTTCAGCGACTATGCTACAAACCAGGGCAGTAGGTACACAGTATGCAATGTTAACTATCTTATCTCATTTTAATGACACTCAGTATATTTGAAAACGCGACACTTGTTTGAAATTCTAGAGATGTTAAAGTTAATTCTGTTTTAACTGAAAGAAGTAGAGCAAATCCTATGCAACTGTTTATCCCCATATGTTAACCTTTGGGACAAAGCGACTTGTGTACTAACATAAAGTATAATCTTGATCTGAACAAAAAACAGCGGACTATAAATAATAGGGAAAAACATGTTCCGTTTTTATATAATACAAATAATGTTATTATGTATCAAATGATGTCTGCTGATAATTTATCTTTGTTGATGGTTTAATGACTCATAGTAGTTCTCTATGTTTATACATTTAATACAATACCAATGCACTGAAACAAATTTAATTAGACAAGTTTGGTAAACACTTATGTAACCATAGATGTCTGTATACGAACACATTTTAAAGGGACAATGTCCGTAAATAAGGCAAACATTGAGAATAAGCAAATAACTGTCTGATTTTTATTCAGTGAATATATACATGAAACCATGAGCATAGACTCCAAGCAAGTTTGTATTAATAAATTTGTGAATTTGAATAAATAGGGTTTAAACAGTGTTTATAAACATTGTTGGGAATTACGTTGTCCCGCCTTAATTCCATTAACCCATGGGAAAGCTTATATTAGCAGGATTTTATAAAGGATATTTCGACAATAAAACACGTTGAAAAACATTCCTTACTGGAAAAATGCGATAACCTGTTTAAATTTATCTATTAAATGTTTTAAATTTACAATATGCAAACTTTTTAAGCCGAAATTAAGGTTTTAATTCATACCCCAGCCAACCCCGTTTTGGCTTCTTGAAGAAGGGATTGGATGGGGTATGAAAATTAATACTCGGTCCACGTAATGACCATAATATTTATATTTCTGTTGCTCACATCACATCCATTAGCGCATCCGCGTTGACTAGTGTAAGCCTTGAATCACGTAAGTGTCCCATGTTGATCTGTCGGTACGCGTTCGTCCCTTATTTCCCGCGACGGGCCATTAAAATGGATGGTTTACACATATTTATTTTTACATCGATTGCGAAACAAGTTCTTGCTACTTAGATTAATCACTCTCGATGGCTTCCGGTGTAGAACCAGTACAAAGCAACGTGGATTAATTATCTTGCTAAAGGATAAATAACGTGGCCGCGGCGAGGATCGAACTCGCGACCTCTCGATCCGGAGTTCGGCGCTCTACCACCGGACCACGCACTCCACCTCTAAATTGGGTCAAGATGCTCTCATGTAATTAGCGGATACTCCAACGAAATGATATAAAGAGTTTATTTTAGTTGGGTAATAACGGCAAATAGGCGCTTAGTAATCACCCATATAATTATTTTGTTCTACATTTATTATAATATATTATATAATAAATATCAGCTAAAAGTATTGATAAAAGTATTTCTTAAAACAGTTCTTTATGACCGCACAATATCCACTATTAACAAGGACCGCATGAAGAGCTACAGGAGACGCAGTTTAGGATGTTCATCGGTAACTACTTGCATTTATATATTTTAATATATGTACAACTGTGTAATTATTATATATGCTTAATATACAAATACTCATTAACGTTACTCTTAAAAATGTAAAAAGGTATGTTAAATGGGGTGTACATTTAGATTATATCAAAAGTGATGATGCACATCTTTTCGAAGTTAATGGGTGCATGGACAAAAAAGGAGGGTAATATCATTATTTGAAAATTACATTTAAAAGTATGTTTCATATTACTCTACCCAGGTGTTCAGGTCATATATTGCTGTCTATGTGTAGATTAAAAATGTAGGAATGTTCACGGGTTCTTAATATACCCGTGATGGAATATGTGTAAAATGAATTATGAGTTGGTAACTCTTAATTCAACCCTCCAGTTCTGGGGCTTGGGCTGGCTGGTTAAAGTCGTTTATATTGTGTCTATTGCGTTGGATTCTCAAAATATATATGCAGCGTCGTCAGTAGGTTTAGAACGGTGTACATGTGTTGTAAAGTTTGGCTATTGATGGTGGGATAGCTACTTTAACGTTTTATTGGGAGGTCTATCGACAGATATGATAATGAGATTGAAGATCAATGAGATTGAAGATCATTGTATTCACCTGTATTTATGCATGTGCAGCGTGCGGTATTAAAATAATACGATCTCGCGTGATACAACCGACTTATTAACCTTAAGTTTATGTTGTATGAAAGACTGTATTACATGTTAATGCATTTGATTTGTTTATATTTGTCCCTGTAATGTTATCTCTCTGGTTCTCAATTTTATATTACACAATGGTTAAAAATTATTGATCTTATTGATTTAATTATATTTGTAAATTTGTATTCATTTAGTCTGGTAGGTTAAGTCAATTCAATGACAAATGAATTAACTTATGATAAGTATGTCGTCAGATGTTGGAAATGACGTATATACCTCAAAATACTTTTTTTATTACGTTTCTCCATTTAAATGAGAGTTATATATCAACGTTTTGTCATGTAGACCCCTGTGGTTAGAAGATCCCGCTAAAGGCAGAGGGTAGGATACCTATCCCCCACCACTCTTCTTGTCATTCTGTCATTTGTTTCATTAAGGTCTTAAACACGTGACCCGGCGTGTGTAAACGCGGGAACGTGGAACACTGTTTATAGTACTACTGCATTTGAACCAACTCTGCAGTACTGCAGGTTAGAGGTTCGAGGCATATTCTCCATTTTATCTCGATGTACCGCCGTATTACACTTGACTTAAAGTAGAACAGGAAATGTAGCATTCAAGGACCACAGTCAACTAAAGACACGCATAGAAACAAACAACAATTACAAAGATGAATAGAAGGCAACATATGATATCACAAACGTAAACGGGTTGACAATAGGGCTACCGCCTTTGAACGTTCAGTGGTAAAAATGGCTGCTGGGGGGTTTAAACCAGATTCTAGGATGTACCAAACTTCACTCTTACCCTATGTCATCCCAAAAACGGGAGAGTGTAAAAAAAAATATCCCTGCCAGATTATATTCTCTAACAAACCAATGCAGCATTAACGCACCATTAGACCTTAAATACCACATGTCAATGCCAAAATATGTGCAACGAGATTTAAGACGAGATAGAAATATTTCAAGAAGAAAACGTTGATTCACGTAAAACATGTCGGAAAATATATAGTAGGTAAAACAATGACTATCGGCGCGATAGTCCTTCTCTTTGGTGAGATGTATGCATATTTTAAGGGTTCATCAGTTGCAATACCACAGTAGTTTAATGGTAGTTGTTTATATAGGCGTTGCATTATGTCTTCAGAAACCTCGCCAGAAATTGCGGAAGGAGTCGTGTCGCATTCCTATCTATATTTTCTATATAGTCCGCGTCATAGTTTTATGGTAGTTACAGATTATAAATTCATACGAGAAATGTTATCAGCTAGTTTGGAAATTGCGTGTTTCATCTTTGGGTGTTATACTTATGTTTTTTGTTCATATTTGGGGATTATATTTCTGAAAGTTTATTTTGTTTACGATTGTTCATTGTATTACGATTGTGGGTTAAATATCGTACTGGATTATGTGATTATGATTATGTTTATTTTGTGGATTTTGTTTATGGCTGTGGATTGTGTTCATGTTCGGGGTTTAAAGGTGTATGGTTGATGATTATGTGTTTATGGTCGTGGGTTAGGTTTATGGTTGTGGACCATGTATTTATCGTTAAAGGGTATGTGATCATGCTTGTGGATTACATTTATGGTCGGGAATTATGTTTAATTGTTAGGGTTTAATTGTTCGGATTGTGTTTATGGTCGGGTTTTATCTTTATGGTTGAGAGTTATGTTTATGTTTTGGAATTATGTGTTTATGGTTGAACATAAGGTATATGGTTGTGGAATATGCTTATAATTGGGAGTTATGTGTTGATCGTTGTGTTGATGGTCGGGTGTTATGTGTTTATGGTTGTGGATTATGTGTTTATGGTTGTGGAGTATGTGTTTATTGTTTCGGATTATGTGTGTTAATATTCAGGATAATGGGAATATGGTTGTGTTGAAAGTTCGAGGTGGTGTATATGGTTGTGAATTGTGTTTATGGTTGATGAATACGTTCATGTTCATGGATGAGTGTTGTGTGTTTATGAATGGGGAGTATGTGGTTATCGTTGTAGGTTATGTTTATCGTTGAGGATTATACGTATATGGTTTGGGATTGTGTGTTTTTCATTGGGTGTTATGTGTTTATGGTTGATCATTATGTTTTATTTGTAGATTGTATTCATGATTGGGGAGTGTGTGTTTGCAGGCATATTCCTAGCACGCCTGACCTACAACATCACAATACAATTATTGAAAAATAACAGTACTTTTGAATATGATTTGCAAATACTTTTGAATATCCCTATCCTATTATTATGTTAGAAAGCGAATTGTTATCAAAACAAATGTCTGATGAAAGTGTTTTGTACTACACCGGCTCTCTTAAAAGGCAGTCATGCTCCATTAATAGTATTTCAATCAGTCTGTGTTTAAACATACATTTGTAGTGTTTACCTTAAGAAAATAAGGTGTAGTGGTTAACATATGCGCCAGCAAAAGGTACGTCTTTGCATATGTATTATCACTTTAAATTAATTCAGATTGGAGATATAAATCGCCACCTGGTGCTACAGTTAAAAATGTAACAACATTATCAGCTATATAATAACTTAAAGAAAGAGAAGAGTATCCTCTTGTTTACTATCAAATTGATAACGTAGGATACACATAAACTATTGTAAACAATCAGATCGTAATGCGTATTGATGTTTCTTCATTTACTGGTAACGTCTAATTTTAAATGTGAAGGGAACCAGTACATGTTCTGTAGTTCAAATAAAAATTTATACCGATTATTATTAAGGGCATGCTCAGTATTAAAGGAACGTACAAGCCGACATACTACTATTCAATTAGTATCTCCTACCTTGCGGATTGAGAGTGATAAAGCCATGACTGGTATGTCATATTAAAAACCAACAGTAATAAGAGACGGTGAAGTTTTGGAAAAACATATTTTTCCAAAAACATTTTTTTCATCCTTGGTTTTTGAAATGTGCGTGTGGTATATTTGAAAAGATAACAGTCTCACTATCACAAATTTACAATTTCAGATTTTCAGATGAAACCCCTTTTCATGTACGAAAGCGTTGATTTGTCCGTTAGGGATAGACGTGAATAATTTGCCAAAATAGCTGATTATAGTGTGGTAATTTTCAGGACTGCATGGATCGCCTTTGACACAGCAGAATACATGATTAATCAGCACTATTTATACCAATAATAAAGATTATCCTTGGCAAACACTTGTTAATCATATTATTGAGATACACAATATGGTCCAGTTTTTTCCCGGCTGTGTCCAGTTATTTCCCAGCGGTTATTTACCTCTAACAAGGGCGTCGCTCTTATTTAATACATTGTTATTGGTTATACTATTGCCTCATTAATTAGGTTGACATGAGAGATGAGCGGGAAAACATTTGAGATGAGATATGATAACATATTATTGAGATACACAGTATAGTCCAGTTTTTCCCCGTCTGTGTCCAGTTATTTCCCAGCGGTTATGTTCCTCTAACAGTGGTACCGCTCTGATTTAATAGAGTGTTATTGGTTATATTTCATCATTAATGAGGTTGACATGAAAGATGAACGAGTAAGATCAGATATGATAAAGTATGACTGATTATTTAAATACAATATTTCCCGACTGTGTCCAGTAATTCCCACTTACATTTTGTCGCCCAATATGTATAACATTGTTTGTTTACAGAGCGGTTTAGTATGCAACAATAGGTTGATTGATTTGAAATATTAAAAAAAAGTGTAATCCTAAACTGATATTGTCGCAATAATTTTTAAAGTTGTGTCGTTAATTTCTGGCATATTTCATTTTCAATTAGTCATCATAATGTTATTGTTAAGTATTTATCTGCTTCAAGACTAAATCTGATTCATTAGCTTTACGATTAACTAGATTAAACAAAAATGAAGAAAATTGTTGAAATTGTAATTAAATCATGTTACAGTTGTTTCCAGGCAGTGTCCAGTTATTTCCAAGGACATTTGATTAGGCATGTGATATAACAGAATCGAAATGAAAAGAAACATATTTATTCATCCTGAATAAACTTGGTCCATTTATTTTCCGACACCGTCCACTTATTTCCCAGGACATTTTTTCCTGCAATAGTATTTATAATTTGTGTTTGTAAAGCTGAGTGGTACATCAACACTGAGGAAAATTGATTTGATAAAAGAATGTTTAATTCATTTTTCGGCATATTTATTTTCTTTTTGAGATGCTCCCTATAGACAGTTTTGTTATTTTTCGCCTTAAGTAATGCGCGCATGCGCAGTGTAGCTTCCGTCCAGAAATTGCCCGGTCCAGTTATTTCCCGTTACACCGGTTCTGCCGGTTCTGCTTAGGCAGCCATCGCGAGTGATTTGTATAAGTTGCAAGAACTTGTTTCGAAATCGATGTAAACGAAATATATTTAAAAATAGTTCGGAGCTTGTTCAAGTTGTTATCTGTTGATTGTTAAACACCTATAATTGCGCTACACAGTTTGTGTGTGTTTTTAGTGAACGTCTCACGTAGCATTGCATTTATTATAGACATGTGTATTATTAACCCGCCGTCTGTAAAAGCATCAATAACAGTGAAATGACGCCTTCTTTTGATAGATCTCTTTAATTATATCAAATGTTTTCATTTTAAAACGCATTTTATCAATAGCATCTCTTAGGGTTATTTTCCCTCGCTTCGAAATTTTAAATGGGTGAATCTCGCTCAGTAAAGCTTTTAAAAGTCAATACAGCTGAAAATGACGAAACTTCAAAGGGAACTGAAATTTTAATCATGTAAAATTGTCACAATCTTCCAACCTACGTGTTTAAAAAAAAATGGCAGCCGTTTCACTTTTTTTGACAAATGGCAAGGTTCATCTTCGTGTTGTCGCGCTTAATCTCACGTTTTTCATCTTGTAAAAGCAATAAGAACATCACAAAAGTCGCAAACACGAGATTTTAAGTGCAAAACCTCAACGATGGACATCCCTAAACTGCGGCTCCTATGGCACTGCGGGCGGCCGTTGTAAATCCCATTGTGATAAAGTGGAATTTAGTAGGTTTAGCAACGGTTTACACGTGTTGTAAAGATTGGCTGTTGATGGCGGGGTAGCTACTTTAACGTATTATTCGATCATGCTATATGGGAGTTCTATCGACAGATATGATAATGAGATATTCACCTGTATTTATTCAAGTGCAGTGATATGGTATTAACATGTGAAACATAATACGGTATCTTAAAACCGACTTAATAACCGTATGTTTACGTTATATAAAAGATGATACTAGATGTTTATGTATATGAATTTTCTTATGCCTCCGAAAACTTTCGGGGGCATATAGTAATCGCACCGTCCTTCTGTCTGTCTGTCCTTCTGTCCGGATTCCGTCATTCCGCAGTTCGTGTCCGGACTGTACCTTCAAAACCGCTGCATGGATTTTTCATTAACTAGGCACAAGTTATCAACATAACAAGACGATGTGTCGCGTGCAATACCCAGGTCCATACCTGAAAGGTCAAGGTCACACTTGCAGTTCATAAGTCAAAAATAGGTAAGCAATCGTGTCCGGACGGTAACGTCACAACCCCTTCAGGGATTTTTAAATAACTTGGCACAAGTGATCATCATAACAAGACGATGTGTCGCGTGTAATACCCAGTTCCGTACCTCAAAGGTCAAGGTCACACTTCCAGTTTATATGTCAAACACAGGTAAGCAATTTTGTGTCCGGACCGTAACTTCACAACCCCTGTAGGGATTTTTAAATAACTTGGCACAAGTAATCACCATAACAAGACGATATGTCGCGCGCAAAATCCAGGTCTTCAAGGTCAAGGTCACACTTGGAGGTCAAAAGTCAAAATGTGTCCGGTCAATAACTCTGGCATTCACAAACGGATTTTCAAATAACTTGGCACAATTGCTCACCACAACAAGACGATGTGTCGCGCACAAAATCCAGGTCTTTGGCCCCAAGGTCAAGGTCAGACTTAGAGGTCAAAGGTCAAATCGTGTCCGGTCAATAACTTTTGCATGCCTGGACGGATTTTCAAATAACTTGGCACAAGTGCTCACCACAACCAAACGAAGTGTCGTGCATAAAATCCAGGTCTATGGCTCCAATGTCAAGGTCATACTTAGAGGTCAAAGGACACTTCGGGGGGCATTTATCACTTACAGTGATATTTCTTGTTCTTGTAATGTTATCTCTCCGGTCCTCGATTTGATTTCATCCATTGGTTAAGTTATGCTAATCTTGTTATTGGTTTTAAATTATATTTGTAAATCTGTGTTCATTTAGTTTGGTAGCTTAATGTTACACCTTGGGACTTAATATATTGTCCAAGATCGTATAGTGGTAATTGTCTCTCTTCGTGTTATTCTGTCGTTATTTGTTTTGTTCTGATTAAGGTCTTAAATACGTGACCCGGCATGCGTAAACGTGAGAACGTGACTCATTCGTAAATGGAGTGTCTATACTACTACTGAATTTGAGTTCTGCTGGTTAGAATGTTCTAATACTACTGAATTTGAGTTCTGCAGGTTAGAAGGTTCTAATACTACTGAATTTGAGTTCTGCATATTAGAAGGTTCTAATATCACTGAATGTGAGGTCTGCAGGTTAGAAGGTTCTAATACCACTGCATTTGAGTTCTGCAGGTTAGAAGGTTCTAATACCACTGAATAGAAGGTTATAATACCACTGAATTTGAGTTATGCAAGCTAGAAGGTTCTAATACCACTGAATTTGGGTTCTGAGGGTCAGAAGGTTCTAATACAGAACCCACTGAATTTGAGTTCTGCAGGTTAGAAGGTTCTAATACCACTGAATTTGAGTTCTGCAGTTTAGAACTGCTGAATTTGAGTTCTGCTGGTTAAAAGCTTCTAATACCACTGAATTTGAGTTCTGCAGGTTAGAAGATTCTAATACTACAGAATTGAGTTCTGCAGGTTAGAAGGTTCTAATACTACTGAATTTGAGTTCTGCAGGTTAGAAGGTTCTAATACTACTGAATTTGAGCTGTGCAGGTTATTAGGTTCTAACACCACTGAATTTTAACCAAATCTGCAGTTCTGCAGGTTAGAAGGTTCTGGGCATATTCTCCATTTTATCTCGATTTACCGCCGTATTACACTTGACTAAACTTAGAACAGGAAATGTAGCATTCAAGGACCACAGTCAACTAAAGACACGCATAGAAACAAACAACAAAGATGAATAAAAGGCAACATATGGCATCACAAACATAAACGGGTTGACAATAGGGCTACCGCCTTGGGACGGTCAGTGGTAAAAATAGCTGCTGGGGAGTTTAAACCAGGTTCTAGGGTGTACCAAACGTCACTCTTACCCTACTGTCATCCCAATAAAACGGAAAAGTGTAAATAAGTATACCTCTTCAAGGTTATATTCTCTAACAAACCAATGCAGCATTAACGCAGAACAGCATTAAAGTAGAACAGGAAATGTAGCATTCAAGAACCACAGTCAACTAAAGACACGCCTAGAAACAAACATCAATTACAAAGATGAATAGAAAGCAACATATGACATCACAAACATAAACGGGTTGACAATAGGGCTACCACCTTGGAACGGTCAGTGGCTAAAGGGCCGCCCTGGGGTTAAAACAGGTGCTTGAGTGCATCAAACCTCACTCTTGTCATCCCAATAAAACGGGACAGTTTAACTAAAGATTTACCCGACAGGTTATATTCTCTAACCAACGATGCAGCATTTATGCAGCTTGAAACCTTAACTACCACACGTCTATGCAAAACGATAAGTTTCCACTAATGAAACGAGATTTAATACGAGATAGAAATATTTTGAGAAGAAAACGTTGATTCACGTAAAACATGTCGGAAAACATATAGTATGTTCAAACTGACTATCGGCGTGATATCCTTCTCTTTGATGAGGTTTATGCATACAGTAAGGTTTTATCAGTTGAAATGCGGCAGTAGTTTAATGGTAGGTTGTATATATATATAACCTACAGATGGAATCGTGTCGCATTCCTTCCTATATTTTCTATAGTCCGCATCATAGTTCTATGGTAGGTCTAGATTATAAACCCATACGAGATATATTTCTAACAGTTAATTTGGTTAATTGCGTGTTTTATCTTTGGGAGTTATGCTTATGGTTTGGGGTTATGTGTTTAAGGTTGGGGATTATATTGCTGGTTGTGTATTTTGTTTAAGATTCTTTATTGTATTACGATTGTGGGTTAAATGTTTATGGTACTGGATTATGTGATTATGGATTTCGTTATGGGACATGTGTTCATGGTTGTGGATTATATTTATAGTCGGGAATTGTGTTTGATTTTGTGGATTGTGTTTATGTTCGGGTATTATCTTTATGGTTGGGAGTTATTGGGAAGGCACCAACGGACAAACACATAAGAAAATATTATCATTTATTAAATTGTATGGCAAATATTGGGCGCGGCTCCAAATAGCGGGCTGCCGGCAACACATACATATTAAATGGCAGCCCTAAACATGTAAAACAAAAGAGGGCATGGCCCATAAGCCTGATACCCTTAAAGAAGCCTAAATAGGCTTAAACAAGAGATGAAGCCCCAAATGGCTCAAACAAAAGCGGGCATGGCCCAACGGCCGTATACCCTTAGTGAAGCCTCAAAGGGCTTTAATAAATTGTTTATTCAAAACTCTAATGCTAATGTAAAATGTTTCTTCATTTAATCACTTGAACGTTATTTCTTTTGTAATGTTTACAATAATGTGCACGACCGAACTAGGCATGATGCACCATCAATAAGCCCCAACAGGCTTTAGTTTTCATGCTGTAATCCCGACCCTGGGAAACAGTGGTCAGTATTACATTGAAATTTACTAATTATAACATTGCTAATTGTCATTAAATTTGATTTCACTGAATTGAAGGATTCGCTGACGGCATCTTCTGGGGCCGCACCGATCTCATAGTATATCGTTCCGCTTCTGGAGCCGCACCGATTATCGATCTTCTGGTATATCATTATCCTGTCAACTCCGCGCCGACACCGTTCATCAGGTATATCGTTCTGCTTCTAAATTCGCACACACCGTTCATCAGGTATATCGTTCTGCTTCTGGATCCGCACCGATTACTGAGCCTCCAGTTTATCGTTGTGTTTTCGAATCCACGCTTGTTTTGTAACGTGGACGTTCCTGAAATGATATGCGAAGACAGCAGTATTTTGTCTTAACGGAGGATTTACAATTGTGGCCAACAACAAAAACGAAACGGATGGAAGTGTTGAATAGTAGTGGATCAACTGTTTTAACGAGAATGACAACCTCACTAAAAAAGAAAGGGCGAGGTGGGTGGGGAAAAATCAGTTTTATACTCAAATGAAAATGTACCGACCTCATGTGTGCTTCAACAAGATAAAAGGAATTAGATAGACAGCGCATGCGCAATTAAACGAAAATACCATAGCAGATCTAGCTTACGAAACATTTGGTCCCTCCCAATAACTATAGCTATAACTAGTAATAGCTCTTATTATTGGGAAGGCACCAACGGACAAACACATAAGAAAATATTATCATTTTTTAAATTGTATGGCAAATATTGGGCGCGGCTCCAAATAGCGGGCTGCCGGCAACAAATACATATTAAATGGCAGCCCTAAACATGTAAAACAAAAGAGGGCATGGCCCATAAGCCTGATACCCTTAAAGAAGCCTAAATAGGCTTAAACAAGAGATGAAGCCCCAAATGGCTCAAACAAAAGCGGGCATGGCCCAACGGCCGTATACCCTTAGTGAAGCCTCAAAGGGCTTTAATAAATTGTTTATTCAAAACTCTAATGCTAATGTAAAATGTTTCTTCATTTAATCACTTGAACTTTATTTCTTTTGTAATGTTTACAATAATGTGCACGACCGAACTAGGCATGATGCACCATCAATAAGCCCCAACAGGCTTTAGTTTTCATGCTGTAATCCCGACCCTGGGAAACAGTGGTCAGTATTACATTGAAATTTACTAATTATAACATTGCTAATTGTCATTAAATTTGATTTCACTGAATTGAAGGATTCGCTGACGGCCATATGGCAGCGATCAAAATGAATTTTGATAACGCAACAGAGCAGCAATCAAAAGAAATTTTGATACTGCCACCGCCAAAAGAAAATGATTTTGGCAAAAGCGAATCCTCACTGCCGAAGAAAAGAGGATATATCATTGTATGAATATGTAACTCGCACACAGTACTGTATATTGTTAAAAATATATATTAATATATATCATAACGTGAGCCGCGCCCTACCATAATTCAAAACGAATGCGCTTTATATAACTTGCAAAGGAACATCGATTGTACCGGCACCATTAAGTAACAACTGGTATATCGCTGGTAATGAAGTGCAACAACTTTGCAAGTGCTAGTCGGACTGTGCACAACAAACTGCAAAACTGAGTTAAATGAACCAAAATTAGAGTGTGTTGGACTGACTTCAATCATCCCCTGACTTTGAATCCTAGTATATAGCACAATAGCTGTGCAATCAAAACTGTACAGCGGACTCTAGGTTCAAACTCCTATGTCGGCTAGTAGCCGCTAAACCAGCTCAATGTCGTAAACGGGGCGGGGGTGGGGCGGGGGTGGTGGCTATGAGCCTCTAACCTGCTCAAGGTCGTAAAGGGGGTGGTCACCGCTCACCACACGACACGCTGACCAATGTAAAATACTCTTTCGGTAACAACCTAAATATGATCCTGTGAATAATTAAATTAAGTGACATATAAGTATACAGGTGTATAGAGTATTAAAAGTTGCGCTTTGATAAATAATTAGGTAAATTACCAGGTGTCTCCGGCAAGTATATCCTCCATTATGATATAGAAGAAAAACAATTGTATACCAGTGTACTGAGTGATAGTAAACTCGTAAATGAGTGTCAATACTGAATAACGCATTATGACCGCTTAGATGTAGACAGTGGAGGTTAATGCCGCCCCCATTCTAAAAGACTAGTCGGTATCGTGAAATGGAATCAACCATACAGTACGGGTCAGACTTCCCATCCGCAAAAGGAACTCTATAATTATGACCAAATATGTTAGTGGAACATGGCCCACATACTTAAAGTCAACAACAACAACTGTGTTATCAGGGTTATCCCTCAAATTTAAATTCATTCGTCCATAAAACAAACGTTTCAAAGATGAGATATCAAACTCAAATCGCATTTCAAATTCTTAACCAGGGCAATCGGGAAAAACATTAGTGAAAGTGGCTTAATATGAACATCAGCTGATTGAATATTGTGTTCCAGATAAACCCATGCTTGCACCTATTACTGAGATGGGACCAGTCCTAAACTCCTCGTTTAATACGATAACATCGTAAAAGGGTAGGATACAAATCTTGAACATCGATATTACTGAGAGTTTTTGCGGTTTGGCCAAACATGAGAACCCTGGTTACAATGCAGGCCGTCCAGTCAATAATTAGATTGAAAGAAGTCATGCGGGCCCTGTGAAACACATGCTCGCGCTTGCTTTCCACTACATTACCGGAGATGATTCTTTGTCGGCGCCGCTAACCATTACATCAGCTGATGATTGTGAACGGCAGTAAGGTCCGGACATCGAGCAACACCTACGTATAGCCTGTTCTTACACTGGCCCATCACATTCCTGCCCAGATAGCACACGCTTGACAAGCTCGGTACATGAAACAGAATACAATTGTAATCAGTAACGAGTTTCTTACATATTGGGTATTATTGAAAGTAATTTAAATCTCCCTTTAATTATGGTATTATTTTTATGATTATCATGAGTAGAACTATTATTATTACTGATATTGATATTATTATTAACGCTATAAGTAGTAACCGTATTATTATTATTAATTAACAATATTTATTTTATTATTATTATGGTTATTATTATTGTTGTGTGTCCATTCATTGTACGTCTATGGAACTTTAATTATTTATGGATTGTTTATCGTATTCGGTGATGGATAATTGTTTTTATTTATTTTGTTTTAATTATTTTTTAAATGGTTATTATTATGTACTGTGTGTTTATGTATTTATTTTATTTTATTTCATTCCCTACAATCTTAAGTTTATGACAGCTAAAGCTAGAAGCCAGTCTGTATTTATTAAATAATTACTGCTTTGATTATCTATTTAAATATGTATCTTCTTTCTTCTTCGTCTTCGTCACATATACAAGGCCTACATCAAGGTACATGCTATAATGATGTTTACCTATACAAAGGCAATACAGTGTAGGCCGCCTAACCTGAAATTTGTTATTCTGAAATACTAACTGCCTCTGCAGAAAAAATCGACAGCCAATGTGTATACACTCGCCGAGTCATTTTACCATATCTCCCATATCAAATATACACTGCCTTTACTCTGTATACTGCAATTATGAGTCAGCCACTATATTGTTTAATGGGAAGGAAAATGAATCTGCCGACAATAGATAGTAGTTACCACTTGACTTGATTTATTCGTATCTTGTTTTTAATATTTTTTATTTATTTATTTATTTTTCATTTATGATTATTATTATTATTATTATTATTATTGTTATTATTATTATTATTATTATTTTTTTTTTTTTTTTTTTTTTTTTTTGAACAAAAGCAGGTAACAGAGTTTACATTTTATTAATTAATTAACTGATTTATTTATTTTGTATTTATTTTTTATTTCTATTTTTTATTTCTATTTTTATTTTTTTATTATTATTATTATTTATTGATTTTTTTTTTTTTTTTTTTTATTTTTTTTTTAACAGATAACAAGAGTATAAACGTCGCCAATGACTGGATAACAGTCCCCCGTTACGCTGTGTTAATTCTAGGTCATTCATTTGTGAGAAAACTAAAGGATGCCGACATGTGAATACTATTTATACCATGCCCTGATAAAGTACTAGCCCAATGAATCATGGTCCGCCAGACACACGATAAAGATGACTTGATCTAACGATTTTAATTGACGTACTAAGCACTCACGGATACTCCTGTAATATCGTTCAAACCCTAATGGTAACTCTGAAAACAAATGTACGACGTCAGATCATTGATATATATGTATGTAAGTCTATGGTCAGATGCATAAATAATCGCACCAGGATTCCATAATCCCGCCCTTTTCCCAAAAGTATACTGAGTGCTCATCACATGCTCTTGCAGATTATTATATTCTTTCTTTCTTTCTTGTTTATTACTTCCTTTATTTTATATTATTATTATTATTTTATTTTTTTATTTTTATTTTTTTTTATTGATTTTTTTTATTGATTTATTATTATTATTATTATTATTATTATTAATTATTTATGTTATTTTATTATTAATATTTTTTTTTATTTTTTTTTTTCCAATTATTTATTTATTTCTTCATTTATTCATCATTAGTTAATATGCATTTTACTGTTTGTGTAAATTTGAGAAAACCTTTTACCGTACAAGGTAACTAGAAGTATAATTAATGTTGAGGAAAGATGTTAAGAAGCAAGCAAGTTACGTTATCGCCAAGTGTGAACTGTTATACATGTAATTAATTACATTAAAAGGGGGCACATCATGATTATTCTAGAAACATCTAAAATTATAAAATTGTTCCATTTCATGAGAAAACACGTTTATCAATCCAAATATGATGTTAGAACCATAAACTTTGAATACACCATATAGCTAGGATGGAATCATACGCAAAATGATGAAATTAACCCCGGTGTGTCACCTAGGATAGCACGTATTACTGTGCAGAATAAATTTCTCTGCAAATAAGGGATAATTATTTGGCTCATTAATTATGTTTTGGCCATGTAGAATAGAACATATTAATATTTGTCGATTTTAAGTCGGACAACTAGACCCCCATGAAAAGCCTGATGTACTCCCTTTAAACTCAATAATCGTGTACATGGATTTATGGCCAAGTGCCAATAACGCCCTAACTGGGACATGTGTACTGATAAATGTGAGGTATTAGGTCACACTGTAAGCTTGGTGGCGAATTACCTACTGCCTCCCGGATCTTAATGAGTTCAGCTGCAAACTCGCAAGCAAATAAACGAAAAAATAAAGTTAACACATGCATTAAAATCTCTGCACCAGATATACGGTCCAGAATTATCAGATATTCTGAAAACAGAAATGATCATAACAACAAACAAACAACAATATCAAAACAGCAACAGGCAATAAGTGGATTTGCCTCCCTAACGAGACAGCAACATGCAATCGACATTAAATTCCGCGACTGACAAAAGTTATATATACAAAAAAAAACGGACCAACTTCAAGGCATCAGGAGAACAAACCACGGCGAAACACCACACAACA
Organism: Cyrtodaria siliqua; assembly: GCA_037043455.1. Taxonomy (NCBI): domain Eukaryota; kingdom Metazoa; phylum Mollusca; class Bivalvia; order Adapedonta; family Hiatellidae; genus Cyrtodaria; species Cyrtodaria siliqua. The sequence continues at coordinate 455,989 of JAWPHD010000135.1, read as the reverse complement.
ACAGGGCACTAGGACAGAACAAACAGAAATAAGAAGACAAGTAGATAAAAGTTAGAAAAATCAGTTTTATACTCAAATGAAAATGTACCGACCTCATGTGTGCTTCAACAAGACAAAAGGAATTAGATAGACAGCGCATGCGCAGTTAAACGACAATACCATAGCAGATCTAGCTTACGAAACATTTGGTCCCTCCCAATAACTATAGCTATAACCACAGGTTGTAGGAACGTGTTGGGACTGAAAAAAAAAATTTGGAAAAAAATCTGAAAAAAAAAAATTGAAAAAAAAAATTTGAAAAAAAATTTTTTTTTTTTTTTTTTTTGGACTTCATTTGTACACACACCTCAAAACATCAAATAAATGAAAAACTGTACACCAAAAACAATCCTACCCAAAATTCTAACCCCGTGTAAGAGGCTATAACTAGTAATAGCTCTTATTATGTTTATGTTTTGGGATTATGTGTTTATGGTTGAAAATTATGTACATGGTTGTGGAATGTGTTTATGATTGAGAGTTATGTGTTGGTGGTTGGGGGTTATGTGTTTATAGTTGTGGATTATGTGTGTATGTTTGTGGATTATGTGTTTATTGTTTCGGATTAGGTTTACCGTTATTGAGTATGTTTATGGTTGTGGTGTGTGTGTTAATGTTCGGGATAATGGGCATATGATTGTGTTGAAGGTTCGGGGCTGTGTTTATGGTTGTGAAGTGTATTTATGGTTGATGAATACATTTATGTTCATGGTTGGGGTTTGTATGTTTATGTATGGGAGTATGCGGTTATCGCCGTAATTATGTTTATGGTTGAGGATTATACGTATATGGTTTGGGATTGTGTGTTGTTGATTGGGTGTTGTGTGTTTGTGGTTGGTCATTATGTTGTTAGTTGTAGATTATCATTGGGGAGTGTGTGTTTACAGTCCTAGCACGCCTGACATACATACCACAATACAATTATTAAAAAAAAGTAATTATGAATATGATATACACATAGTTTTGAATATCCTTATATCATTACTATGTCAGAAAGCAAATTGTTATCAAAACATTTTCGGATGAGAGCGTTTTGTACTACCCCTCTCTCTTAAAACGCAGTCATGTGCCATTAATAGTATTTCAATAAGTCCGTGTTTAAACATACATGTGTAGTGCTTACCTTAAGAAAGTAAGGTGTAGTGATTAACATATGCGGCAGTAAAAGGTACGTCTTTGCAAATTTTGTATTACTTTAAATTAATTCAAAATTGAGATATAAATCGCCACTTGGTGTTACAGCTTAAAATGTAACAACATTAGCAGCGATATATTAAATTAAAGAAAGAGAAGAATCTAACATGGCTTATGAAAATACTCAATGCTGATTAGCTAGTGAGCAGTTTTTAAAAAAAGCTATATAAACCTCTGACGTCACGTCCTTCAACCGTTTGAACGTCATTTTAAACGATTTTCAACGTCGAAAAACATCCAAAAACAACGATTACGTTATTTTAAGGCAACGTTACGTTCAAACAAAACAATTAACTTGGTAGAAACACGATAAAGCGTGTATATGTTCTTCGTTTGGTGCTGAGAGATTGACGTAAAATGTAAGCTGTGAGAATGTGTTTGTATTATGTTCAATCTCTCGAAAATGTTTGTTTAAAATACATAAATATCAATGTCAGATAAAAAATAAAATATTTCTAGTTTATGCTGCGCGAGATCAAAACATGCAGGATGGAATTCACCAACCATTCTCCAAACTATTCTTAGACTTGAGCCCAAGTACTCACCTTTCGTTCACACATATTCCCAAGACATTCAAAGATAAACACTCATATGAAGTTGCTATCTTTTAGTATTTATCATATGTATACATAGCAGTTTGTCATGAACATTGATCCTTTAAACTTTTAGAAAATATTCGTGATTTTAATTTGCATACTTGGGCTTAAGTCTAAAAATGTTCTTAAGAATGGTTGGTGAATTCAAGGCCTGCGTGTTTAGGACTTAAAACACATCGAAACCGCGGTATTGATGGTATTGATGGTATTCAAGTCCCGCCCACCAGGTTTTGATCTGGGACAATATACATATTAATTTGTTAATTATTCTCTTGTTTTATTTTAAAAATGATAACGTAGGATATACATAAACTATTGTAAACACTCAGATCGTAATGCGTATGGATGTTTCTTCATTTATTAGTATCGTATAATTGTTATAAATGTGAAGGTAACCAGTACAGGTTCTGTAGTTCAAATACAATTATATACCGATTATACGCAAAGAGCGTGCTCAGTATTAAAGGAATGTACAAGCCGACATGCTGCTATACAATTAGTATCACCTACCTTACAGAGTGAGACAGGTATGTCATATTAAAAACAGTGAAATACATACGCAAAGGAATTTGTTTTTCCGTTCAGCCCGGTTTGCAATCGTTATTGCCTCGACACTTCCCGAAACAGTTACGGAAATCGACGAGGCAGTAAGGTAATATTTTGCTACATGTAGCTACATTAATAAATGTACGTTATGTGGCATTGTCGAGTGATACATATATTTTCATATAGTGCGTATCTTATATTGAATAAGTAAACATGTTGGATAAAATTGATTTGCCTAGCACCATTTATATTATTCAACTCTTTTAATAAAACTTCAAGTTTAAACAGGCATTCCTGTAAGTTCCTCTATAAATTACTACACATTGCAAGGTTTATTTTGCAACTCATGTCGTATTAAACGTAAGAGTCGTGGTTTTTCTAACGGTTTCGTGCCACTAAATTAATTGAAATATGACACCTGTGTTACCTGTCACCCTAAAAGCTGAATTAAGTTAGCTTATTTTATAGATCTTTCCAGTATAAAGCATTTCATGCATAACATAAATCTCAATGTGTATTATACGTTAAAAATCTGCATTCAGTTAATTTTTTTTTTTTTGAAGGTATCGTCATACACAATAATTACTCACTTGTACACTGAATTTGTATATTTGCATTGAAAATCGTGTATCACGAAAAACTGTAAAGTTTAATTAAATAAAGAATATGTTCTGTTCTGTTTTTCACAGCTCAAAACTGTACACATTTCAATGTTTAAAAACAGTGTGTAATCCGCACTGAATATCGACAAGCAACACATTGTGTTTATATCCAATCCAATGCTCCTAGCTGGTGGTGATTATTGTATATATGGTTTATCCTTTCTGAACATGCATATTTTTATTTAACACTAATATATGCTGACCTCCTTCAACTTCGAACAGCAGCGTAACGTCTCATACTCCTTTACTCCCGGGAGTAATTCTGAAAAATAAAACGAAAACAATAAAAACACTTTCAGGGGGGCATGACTGGGTAGGGGCGAGGGGGTGGGGATGGGGGATGGGGTAAGTGTATTGCGCACAAGTTTGTATGACTATTGTAGTTTTTACGATTTTAACGTCATAAATGAGCTCAGTATGTTTTGGAATAGTTGAATGTTGATCGATTAAGTTGTCAATTAAATTGGCTATCTTAGTGGTAAACTATTATTATATCTACCGGGGTAACTAAGTAAATGCATAGGTATTTATGCGTTTTACAGGTAACGGTTACCATGACGATTTTGACCCTAACCTTATCATTACTGGCAGGTTTCTCGTTAATAGTTCGTGAAAATTTCAAACAGACTGACGGACGTAAAGACGCAAGGGCTTACTTGATATCGTAAATCGGATGAGCAAAGTAAATACTATCATATACAATCAGCGGTACATACTTAGTTTATTCTTTGAGATTTAAGAGAGTATCTCTCTTTATTGACACGAATGTTTACACAAACCAAGCACTACAACGTACAAATATAGATATAAAAATCGAACAGGAAAAGCAGCATTAAAGGACGACAGTCAGCCACAAACACACACAAAAACAACAAGGCAGCACTATAAGCTACAAAAAAATTTTCATTTTGGGCACGACAAGACAATACTGCAGACAAACATCAAACGTCACCGTTCTTTTGGGCTTTAGGTAGACGTCATAATAGGGTCCACAACATGTCTGGTCATCACACAATCAAAGAGAAAAGCATATTGGCGAACTGTAAATGTGTCCACCACCAAGCAAGCAGTGCGTTGCAAAATGATAGGGTCATAACCTCTTTTGATAAACCTTTTAACAAGTTTAACAAAGATAGTATGAAAGTAACCATGACCAGAAGAGTTTTTAAATTACTTTTATATATGGAAAGAAGATCAGGATTACGATAATAAAAGGTTGCAAAAGTTTTACGAAGTTTATGGTAACGGTAACCCTGGTGGAGTAGGTTTTTAGTTATACAAATAATACGAATATTAAACTCCTCAACTGGAGTACCAGCTCTCATAAAAACGAATAAATTGAGACACATAGACCCCATAAGAAATTGCTCGGGGAACATCCCCATCTAAATGGGGATAATTAACAATATCAACATTAAAATCATCTCTCTTGCCATATATTTTGCTAATTATTTCACCATTTTCAATAGAGAGAGGTGAATCAAGAAAAGAAGCGTTAGTGGTTAGTATCAGAAATATTAGCTTTGTTAAATTGAAGTTCTTTAGAGTATATATTATTAACCATAATAGAAAAGAAAGGGTTGTCAATGTTTAATATGCCATCCAGATACCGAGAGGTGTCATTAAAGGCCTCAATAACATCTTCCTGCGTATCTGGTGAAAGACTCAACATGAAATCTCTTTCATAGCAATATAAAAACAAATCTGCGACAAGGGGTGCACAGTTCGTACTCAGTGGGATACCTACAATTTGTCTATAAACGGTAGTTCCATAACTGTCGAAATTATTATCAAGTCCACATAGTGTAATTGTCTAAACTACCGTTAGTGAAAAACGCTTTAATATTATTACAGGCCAGAAATGTAGTACTTTCCCTAGCAAATGATTTTTGAATAAGAGCAATAAGCTTATCTTTGATTAGGTGATGTGGTAAGGTTGTATATAGTGTAGAGAAGTCATAAGTGCTAATAGATGAAACTTGACGTTTATTGCAAATTTAATCAAGAACGTCTCCTGAATCTTTTATAGACCAAAACAAATTAATCCCAGAGTTTTCATAAGTTGTATCCCAATATTGCTTAACGTGATCTTAACGGCAGTAAGACAAGAAGTTAAAAGTTTGATGTTTTTGGTGATGCAGGCACTAGAATTCGAAATAAACCGGGCCTTATATGGATTTTTATGTAATTTAGGAATCCAGTAAATAGTTGGCAGTTTGTTCTGCTTTTCGTCTACCCCAGCCTTGAAAGTAGTGCACCGAGTGATATGGGTGGAAACAACATCATCCTCAGTAGAATGAACTGTAGTATACGAATTAATGCTATCGAGTTCCAGAAATAAAACATTGACGTAATGTAAGTGTGAAACAAAAATTACATTATTGGCTGCTTTATCAGCAGGAACTAAAACAAATTTATAAAAATTTCTTGAATTTCCGATTTTAAATTACGAAGAAAAAAACTAGGTCTCGGAGTAATTTAAGAGTTGTTAGCATTACAAAAGTTAATACGTGTCAGGGGCGTATTTAGGCATACTCCTGTACGCCCGGGCGTACTCTAGAAAATCGAATGTGAAAAAATAAAAGTGGTTATTTTTTAAAATCAGCGATACAAATTAAAGGGGGGTAGGGGGTGAGGCACTATTTTTACTCCAAAACATTTTTTATTTATTTTTTCTTAACAGTATGTTCTTGTATTTGTGCTAAAATACATTTCACCCAGTATTCGCCAGTGTGTGCCTCTTCTTTTACAGTGAAGTATACCAGTTTGATTTTTCTCGTTTATCTCCCTTTCTTGTCGGTATATTATCCCTATTCTTCTTGGTATTCCGAATGATCTTTACATCGCGGTCTTTTTTAAAATGTTGTCTCACATCCCGACGTACTCTGATGTGTTAGATGTTACCAAACAAGCACTGGTTAACAACCAGAAACTAGACGTGATTACAACAGTTTGGGACGAAGTCTACACCTTCAGTTTCCCAAAGAGGTAATTAAAACACTCTTATTCCATTATATTGAAGATATCAAATCAGAACATATTCTGAAGCGAAAAAGAAACGCAACTCGGGCATTCCCGCTATATATTGTATATAGTCTGTACACTTAATTGCACATACTATTCCAAAGAAATCCCAGTATGTTGTGTAAAACAAAATGTGCAGTTAGTTAGAGAAAGGACACAACGTTGATGTTGTAGACATTTTAATCACAGTACACTTTGACAATAAATTCATAAATGTTAAAAATCCTCTTTGAAAAATTGAGCCATTTCACTTTGCAAAATGTTGCATCCTAAGTTTGCTCACTTTTTTGAGCCAAACGCGTACTTTGTCAATAATGCAACTTTGAAGTAATACTATTTGCTGTGGTATGTGTTGTTTTAGTCTCTTTTTTTCCTAAAGGAAAGGTCATTGCATGTACCATTACAGTAGATTAACAGCAGCATATTGTACATAAAATATATAGCGGAAATTCCGGTGTTGCGTTTCATTTTCGTTTCAGTATATTTTCGACAGGCCCTTCAAAACAGATATCAAACGTTAAACGTTAAACGTGAACACTTAATAATGATGAAACAAAACATCATTGCAAAATCGTGAATTAATCGAAATATGATTGGATACAAAGTATATTAAAAACAGAAAAAATGGAAAGGCTATGCTCATTTATGTCAAAAGTATACTTAGCGTCAAAATTGCTCTACCGCATGTATACTGTTATCATTTTATTTTTATTTTAGGTGGAATGGCGGCAAATTTCGAAAACCCCAACCTAACTGGTTTTCTAAACAACAATGGTTGAGGTACTCCGTCAAGTGTGATGGCCTGTTTTGCGGTCCGTGTTCATTTTTTGGCGAGGAAGACCCGAAAAGAAATATCTTGGTGAGAAGTGCATTCGCTGACTGGTGTAACTTCACAAAGGTAATAAATAAGCACGAACAATCTGATTACCATCTTCAACCATGTGAAACCGCCGAGAACTTTGTCGCAATCATGCGCGGAGAGAAGAAAGACATCGCATGTAGTATGTCGTCTAAGTACAACGCGGTAGTAGAAAGGAACAGAAAAATACTAGTGAGTATCGTGGAAACCATTGTTCTTTGCGTGGAGTGCGTGGTCCAGTGGTAGAGCGCCGAACTCCTGATCGAGAGGTCGTGTGTTCGATCCTCCGTCGCGGCCACGTTATTTATCCTTGAGCAAGATAATTAATCCACATTGCTTAGTACTGGTCCTACCCAGGAAGCCATCGAGAGTGATTAATCTAAGTTGCAAGAACAAAGTTCCGCAATCGATGTAAAATAAATATGTTTAAAACATTGTTTTTTGCGGAAAACAAAATATTGCACTGAGAGGCCACGAGGACTGTTTTAGCAATTTTCAAGCTTTATTACACTTCCAGGCAAAACGTGATCCTATCTTGAAACAACATCTGAATGAAGGGAATCCTAGGACGAAGTATACCTCGCCAATGGTTCAGAACGAACTTATATTTGTGGTAAAATTATTTCGGATGAAATTGTATCGTCATGCAACAGTGCACTGTTTTTTGGATTTATTGCTGACGAGGCCACTGACGCTGCAAAGGTTTTAATGAATGAGACTAATCCCATCATTATCGTGTTTTCCGACAACTGCCGTATATCAATACGGCTGCTAGGATGTGTTCGATTGCAACCAGTTTAATCATAAAATCAAAGTTCAGGATCGCGTGCAGATGGCCGGCTGCCTTAGTGTCTCCATAATATCGTGACAGTTCATCCAATGACGTGACAACAGTCCTGTAACAATAAGAATAAAAGTTCCACTAGTGGTATAACTATGCAAATTAGCTAAGTATGCGCTGTCAAAAAATCGATAATGACTATGATCCAATTGCCACGTTTTATGTCTGTTTCGCGTGTTAAAATGCAAAAAAAGTCGATATGCGAGTTATGTGATAAATAGAATCTAACATTCGTACATTCATTATTGTATTTATTAAACTTGTTAGCAAAACTGTTAATAAATTCAACAATGAAAAAGTACTCATTAAGACCCTCTATGTCAAGTATAACGGTTATAACTATTGATATTAACATGCTGATACAAATATGCTATGTATTATATTTCATTTATTATTTCAGGACGAGAGAAACGACGACAGTGTGTGGGACGCTCTATACGACAAAGCCGTTAGCCTGGCTGCAAATGTGGATTTTGAACCGTCGTTGCCTCGCAATCGTGGACGTCAACGTAATCGACCAAATGCACCTGCTGTGACCGCAACGCAGTTTTGGAAAGCAAATATGTACCTCCCATTTGATGACCACTTGCTATCCGATCTTGAAGCCAGACTACTACAAGCCAACGATCGCTTTAATGCACAATACCTGTTACCTACAGAGGTACAGTGGTCCATTTTTAAAGATTCTCTTTTTTAAATGTTACATGTTCATATAGCTACATAATTTAAAGTAGTATCATAAAAATTACATTGATTGACATATTTGTGAATGTTGATTATAGCTTAAAATTGGTCCGAGACAAACGAAAGTACACTGGGTTCCAAGAATTATTATCATTGTTTTTGTTATTTGAGTCTATATTTGCTATAACTTATCTCATATAACATGTATAAGAAGAAAAACATTTCTTTATACTCGTATGCATATTCTATTTTCAGATAAGGAAGGCCAATCTGACGGATCAACGTGTCAGAGATATTTTTAGCGCACTCGAAGGCGATCTAGAGATGACTGGGGATGAATTCGTGCGCGAATGTAGCCGATGGAGGACCAGATGGACAACCAATGAGGTTCATACAGAAGAGAGTCTAGCGGACAGTTTACGCATGGTCAGTCAGACGCTTTATCCCGGCATTCGGAAGTGCTTGTGCATCCTTCTTGTTATGCCAGTGTCCACGGCAACGGCGGAAAGATCATTTTCTACAATGCGCCGTGTAAAGACGTACTTGAGAAGCACCATGGGAACGGAACGTCTTTCGGGTCTAGGACTTATGAACCTTTACCGAGAGCGAGAAATAAATGCAGAAGAAGTTGTTGACATCTTTGCGAGAAGGAAAGACCGTCGGCTTGCTTTAATATTCAAAGTATAACTTAATAAATTCAGTCTGTACGACTTTAACAGATATCAATCTCGTTAACATCAGATCCAAAAATATTTGCTCCACTACTTTCCGCTAATTAGCGGAAAGTAGTGAAATAGCGAAAAGTTGGGGTTTCAGTAGGTACAATCATAGAGTCCCAAGAGGTAGTCCAGCCATCGCACAAGTGAAAAGTGAAGCGTAATGACTGACTGTAGAGGGGTCAATCACTAAACATGCAGTGCGCTGTAAAACCAAAGGGTTATATCCTTTTCTGACGAACTTCCTGATTAAATTTGTAAAGCGGTCAGGAAACCCGTCAGACCCCTTTAACTTTCGAAGTTTATAGACCACATCTCCATAAAATGAGGGTTGTGATATGCCTAGTCGCAGAAGTGTTTTAAGGTTGGTGTTGTACTTTTCCAGCGGGCCCTCGTTGCGGCGGTAGAATTTAGAGAAAGATCTACGTAGTTTGTGATAACGAAAACCCTGCTGAAGAAGTTTACTTGTAATAACTTGATTACGATCATTGAAGTCTATAACATCATTACACGATCTAGCAAATCGAATGAGCTGGGAGATATACACCCCATATGAGGTAGGACGAGGTACATCTCCATCCAGGTGTGGATAGTTAACGATGTTAAAACTGAAATCATCTCTCTTATCATAGATTTTAGTATGAATAAACCTGTTGGAGCATAGCAAAATTTTGATGTGTTACATTCACATTCCTTACAAAACTACTTTTCCACAGTTCTTGTTTAGTGGTTACTAATAAATAAATCAGGCGTGCCCAGACCATTAACGCAATCAACTACAGCTTTAACCATAAAGCCACCGCTCGATGTAAATAAATTACAGTTAGTGTACATGGCGATTTTATTGCAACTGAATAAACGGTTAAATTTCTAATCTCCCAAAGAACTTAACGTTATATGCGTCAATTCCAATAAGAGTATTTAATCGAAATGTTGCCTCGACTAGATTTGTTTTTCCGAAATTAAAAAGGTAAAGTGGCCAAATTCGTATTTATTATCATAGGGCTGAGTACCACTTTAATATCGGTGATCAATTTATCATTGGGGATACTTATGTTCTGACAGTGGGGTAGTTATTTTCATAATATGTAGAGTTAGACCAGGGGTTACAAAAAGTTATTTAACTAGAGCCAATGTTAGGAAGACCAGACAGGGCGCGTCAATGCAATGACGTGGAGTGGCGAACTCAAACGAATGGGGACAGGTTGAAATCCCCTTGAAGCAGATTGCCTCAGCACCATCACCCGCCATTTACGCCGATGATCATGAACTTTACAGTTTACTTTTGCCGGGCTAAAAACCTTAATAATCAAGGAACTTAAAAAGCGATAATTACGAACTACCAACGACGTTACAGTTTATATCCTGTGATTGAACTTTAAATGTGATTGCAGTTTCATTCAATCTTTAATTTAATTAATGCGTTAAAATAACGATATAGGTTTTACTTTCAACAATCACAGATGAACATTACCACAAACTTTGCTGAAACTGAGATTATATTCGCTGTGGATTTACCTTTATGCATTTTACCATGTTTTGAAATGTTTTAAGATATTCTTAGAAAGCCCATGTTGTTTATGTGAGCGAGATGTTCCTCTATAAAGTTGAATCTTGATCCATTTTAATAGAATTTTGTTACCGTTAGTAGTCAAGGGTGCTCCTCAGACCAAATGCACTCAGTGACCTCCCTATATAATCTATATAAAGCCGCCATCTTGGAATGAGGGATTTTATCGGTGGTTATAATACCGTTAAACACTATTCCTAGCATTTAGAGTAGATCCAGCCGACAGATGATCACTACCTATAGTATGTCATCATGAAACGTCTTTTGTTATCTCTACTGTTAGATACTCATTCATATTTATTACAAGCTGAGCAGTTACCAGAATGTTTACCCTGATTTGCACCGTTAACGGTCAAACACATCTTGTTGGAATGTGTAGACTTTGATCCTATGCGTCAAAGGTACTACAATGTTAATACTATGAAAGAGTTATTTGGTACTATAGATTTTAGTCTTGTTTTAGATTTCCTGAAAGAAATCAGACTATATATCATTATAATCTGTTCTTATATATATTTACTTGTTTATATACCCGTTGACGGGCATTTGTTGATTTACATATATAGTTTATATTACTACCATATCATCCCTTATTTTTAATAGTTTTATCTTTATATATTTACATTAATTTTTATTAATCAACTTAATTTCTTCATCTTTCGTCGGTTTTTGCGCACAATATGACCTATTTATTTGTCGACGTGCCGTAAAACACCATACATACGTTCATTCATTCAAGTTTAAAACTAACATAACAAGTTCATACATGTTTTAAACTACCTTATAAAGTATGTCCAAATGAATATTCGCGTATGAATTTGATTGACCTGATCCGCTCTTCTACAGTTTAAAGATACATCTGGTTTCGTTTAAAATAACTGTGATATAATAGTCATTTTTTGAAGCGAGTACGTCGTTGCTGCCGTAAAAAAAAAGAGAAAGATTTGCTGCATACCTTAATTATTATTAACAATAATGTAACCATGGTGAAAATGAAAAGCTTAAATAACCGTAGTAATTACTAAATTTAAACCTTTCACGCTTAAGAGCACATCGGTTATCCTTCATAAGTTTAACTTGTATAATATAGAATTGTCAGCGTCTGAGGTCTAATGGTTAGTGTGATCGCCTTGTAAACTGGATGTCGGAGCGTGGACAAAACACGTCTGTTATCTTCAAATTATAATTTCATACTGAATTGGATGAGTCCATTAAAAAGGTAAATACATTACGGCATGTACATGATATGATAGGACAAAACACATATAGGAGTATTAAATACCCCTACCTGAAATGTGGGTGAATCGTAGGGTACATAAGCCCTAATTTCGGAGCAATTTGTGACAGATCCGAAAAGACAGTGAAGGAGAAAACTATGTTAATCATAAAAAAATATCTGCAGTATTCGGTAAGTCTTAGATAAATATGCATTTGAAATATATATGTTATGCGCAAAATAAGAATATGGACAATTCCGGAATTGCTCTGCGCAAAGTAAGAATTCTTAAAATGCGCAGCATTATCGGAATTCTCAAAATGCGTGGGTTCAATTCCAGAATAGTCCGTGCGCAAAGTAGGAATTGGGACAAAGTAGGAATATTTTCGTTAATCATATTTGCGAGTATACACTTTGATTTTTGTTTGCTTCATTCAAATAGTCAACATATCAGCAGTATATTAGTATAAGAAATTATAAAGTAAAATAGCTATTTAATCCAGAAAATATGATGCATACGTCAGTAGGTAAAGCTAAAACAATTTTATTTTGAATCATGCGTACGTATAGTTAAAATCACTAACATACTGTGATTTAGTTTGCTAAATGCGTTCGACAAAAGAGCATACAAATACTTAAATGTGTGTGTTTAGTTTAAGACGACAACCGTGGGTGTTCTTACATACCGATTAGGATATCCGCGTTTTACATTCCGGATAGAAAGTATTTTCTTGCATTCGGGATCAGGCTTTCCGTGTTTTACTTTGAATTGAACTGGGTTTTAAGGCGCACCAACACATGAAAGGTTATATGACGCCTAACGGGAATGAAAATGCCAGGCTCATCCTCCACTTACATCAAGATAAAATATGTAGAATGGGCCTAGAACCTTCTTACCGGCAAAACTGCAGAGTTGCTGCCATTTACGATGGTGCCACGTTTCCACGTTTGCGTACGCGGTGTCATGATCTTAAATGAGCATGGTAAAAAATGAAAACAATAATATGAAATGGGGGAGGGGGGAGGGGGTAGGGGGATGGTCCTACCTCTGCATTGGGAGGTGTGTTTTCAGTGGTTGTATTCTACCCCGGCAACCTCACGGGGATCCGCGTATTACACGGTGGATGGATGCAAGAATATGTTAATAACAAGAATAAATTAATAACTTACTCAGAACACAATAATAACTAACACTGCGACGTAATAACTAACGTTGCGACGTTGAGTGATGGCGTCAATAAACTGACTTAAAATGTAATAAATAGATTAGTTAACTGTCCGAATCGGTTATTGGGTAATCCTTCCCTCGATGGTAGACGTGTTGTTGTTTTTTTACTCACTCTCATACGCTCGTTCGTGAAAAGAACCACACGTCTATACCACTCTTGAAGGATTTCCCTATAATCCATCCCAGCATTTAAATAATCTCTATATATGGATGGTCTCGAATTATAACGTCGTAAGTGAAAAATCATAGTTTTCGGGAAAGTGAAAAAAAACGGACTGACAGTAACAACTGTGTGAATTTTCTGAACAATCTTCATATGACATAAGCTGTAGTTTGCTTTCTCATAAAATAAAGTATTTAATGTTGACTTTGTAATCCGACCAATTGCACTTACGAACTTATGTTATTAAATATTCGGAAAGGAAGATGTTCATAAAAAAGTTGTATCTGGCAGTTAGACCTTTTAAAATATGGTAAAAGCGATTATTAAAACACTGTAAGTGTCTTATAAAAGTTTGCTAGTTCATGCTACACTGTTGGTCGAAATGTAGAATGCATATGGGAACATGCGTGTGATGACAACATTGCAATATTATATATTAGAAAATGTTCTATTGTTTAAAGTTAAATCAAACGGATATAAAAAAAAACATGCTCTTATTATTATAAATTTAATTAAATAGTAATGGTCACTCAACATACAAATAGTATTAATTTAATTAAATAGTAATGGTAACGTAACATACAAATAGAGACACAAATTATGTTTCAATTAATTGTTGTAGCAATTATAACATGTAATAACAGAGAACTGGGAGTTGTATTCACTAATAAAAAGAAAACTAATCAATCACGAACAAACACTAACATATGGTCCTATACCCTCTGTAGTCTATAACGTTACATTGCCATTACGATAGAATATGTGTATTTTGTAATAAACTTGAAGATGAATTCCTTTTTGTGTTGGAATGCCAAATATACATAATGTTATGGAAGCAATATATTCCTAAATATTTTTATAAGAGACCAAATATGATCAAGTTTCTGGAATTACTAAACTCACAAAATAAGATATATATTCGCAAATTGTGTGCCTTTGTTTTAAAAGCATTTAAGTTACGAAACGAAATACTATACAGAAATTAGCTATTTCTAAATATAATGTATGTAATATATGTGTTAAAGGGACACATTCCGTAAGTAAGCAGATATTGAGCATAACCAAATAACTGTCTGACTTTTATTCATTGAAATGTATACATGAAAACATGAGGATAGACCCTAAGAAGTATGTAGGAATACATTCGTGAGTTTGAAAAAAAAAAGTTTTAATTATTAAATGTAAATAAAATGGGACCCACAATATTTACCTTTTATGCGTTCACGTGACTTCCATAGCGCACTAGGTTTTCACCATAGTATGTATTGCGTAATACGTATAGCCCGCTTAGCTCAGTCGGGAGCGGGTTCCGACAACTTTACGCTCACGCACACTTATGTTTTACTGCGAGTTTGGGCTGCGAGTTCAAACCCACGAAGTGGATTTGCTTTTTTTTTGTACCGCGATTGAATTCCGTTAAACAATCTTGCTTTTAAATATTGAATAATGTTTAGTGTATAATGTTTGCGAACATAATTATTGGGTGTTTTATAAGCTAAAAGTTACGGACAGTGTCCCTTTAAGGAAATTGTGATGAATTGTAATTTATTTATGCAAGGAAGTGTTATATAAACGCCTTCTCATTGTATCAGCTCAGTTAAGATAAACTGCATATTTGGACATGTATTGTTTGTAATAACTACACTGTTGCCATGCTTTGTAATTGTATTTTGTATCCTCATGGGCTTTTAAGCCTATTGGAAATTGGAAATAAAGATCTATCTTCTCTATTTACCGACTATCTTTTGAAAATGTAAAACTATTCAATTCATAACCAGACATTTAATTTGGTATGTCTGGTTTTAAATCCGCAGAGCGACGTTAATAATGCATATCTTTTAGTGCATTTTGAAAGCCCTATTGTGACAAGATCTGGGTGCAAGAGATTGTATTACCATCAACATAATGACACAGGTTAAATATCCACAAACACTTGTCACTTTAACGAGATTATATCATAATTATCACAAACATTTTCAGTTCCCAAAATAGTAAATGTGACTAAAATATTTCGCAAGTAGCTTAAGTCATATTAAATAGTTTGAAAACTTAAAGTTGAAAACTAGAATAAAACCAACGTCTCTCTTGTGTTAGGCAACTGCGTGGAGACAACAGTCAGAACTCGAATTGACTCTACTGAGTTATGTGGGTGAGAAAGCTCTGTATGTACGTTGTGCATTCCATATCTCATATATATCCTTATATAATATGTCAACGCACTCTCTATATACTTATCATAATATATGTTATCCCCATACCTTATATATCCTTACATATCATATCCCCATACCTTATATATCCTTATGTAATATATCCCCATACCCTCTATATCATATTTATTGCGTAGTGTACTATATCATATAGAGGGTATGGGAACATATTATATAGGGATATATAGGGTATGTGGATATTATACTTACATAATAACTATATCCCCATATCGCTATATGTCCTTGAATAATATGTCCCATACCATCTATATCCTTACATAATATGTCCCCGTACTCTCTATATACTTCTATATTATAACCCCATGAATACCCCTTATATCCAGCCAGGACCGAATTTGGGTTAATAACCGAAATATTTCAAAATTATTTCCTACCTTACCAGTCCTTCGGATGAGACTTAAAACCTAGGTCTGCTCGCTAAAATGCTTAGTGCAATACAGCGAGGATAAATAAACGCTTATACACACCCCTTATATCCTTACACAATATGTCCCCGTACTCTCTATATACTTCTATATTATAACCCCATGAATACCCCTTATATCCTTACATAATATGTCTCCGTACTCTCTAAATGATCTCGTTATGTGCCTACGTACTCTCTATATCCTTCATATGATGTCACCGTACCTTTTATATATTTACATAGTATATCTACATACTCTATATATCTTTTAATACACAATATTCCCCCGTATCATTTGTATGTCCGCGTACCTTTTATATCTTTACATAGGATGCCCCCATACCACCTTTACATACATTATATGTCCCAATGTCCACATACCCTCATATACGTGCATGTTATCTTATTTCATTCGATAGAGTTATCCACGTGAGATAGGGAAATCTCATCCTCGAGATCAGAACTGTAACCATGAACTCGGCAGAACCTCGTCCCTGGTTGCCATTCTAACCCCTATAGCTTTCCCTTTGTTACATATTTGTCTGTGATTTGTATAGGAAATACTGGGAATAGAAAATCTATAACCAGTGTCTTGAGATACGGGAAATATCTCCCTCGGGAGAGAAATGGTTCCTGAATGAATTAATGAATGAATGAATGAATGAATGAATGGATGGATGGATGGATGGATGGATGGATGGATGAAATGAACGTTCGAACGAACGATCGAACGAACGAACGGTGTTTCATGGCATTTCGACAGATAAATAGGTTATACTTGCACAAAAATCGACGAAAGATGAAGAAGTGAAATAGTAACTTAGAAAATAACGTGAAAATGGGCTGATTATACTGTGTTCTAAGTGTTAGCACTAACATTACATAAAAAATGTAGCTTTCGTATGAAACAATAATCGTAGTGTACTAAATATGTTAAATATGTTTAAATATATTTTTTGAAATATTGCAATATCGTATAACATAACATAATTATATTCAACATTAATATCATTACGTGGCCGGAAATTAACTGTCATAACCCGTCTAACACGGGGTATGAAATAAAACCTTAATTTCGGTTTAAAAACCTGCATATTGTAAAATTAAAACATTTAACTTATAATTTTAAACAGTTTATCGATTTTTGTTTCAGTAAAACATATTTTATGTATGTTTATATTGTCGAAAATAAACATTGTAAAACCAGGACCCGTCTATATTACATATATGAGTCCCTGGTAAAACTGACTAATATAAGCTTCCCCATCGGTTAAAGGTATTAATGCATGACCATGTAATGTAATAATAGTTAAATACAAGTCCTTTTGTCAACTGAAACACTCATAGTTGATTATGTTAGCATTGTATTTATCTACGTTAAACAATTCTTTATTCCATATATATATGCTGGGTTTTGATAAAAATAAAATATTTCTTTACAATTATCAATGAAGGCGTATTTAAGTAACAAAATAAATATTTTGACAATTTTGTAAATGTCAAGATTTAAAGGGACACACAGCAATCTGGTGTATTTGTAAATAAAATTCTTTTGAAAGACCCTCAGATTGCAGAGAGCCCCTTTCATCAAAATTGTATTTTAAATATTCTTTTGAATATTGTAAAGAAATATAATAAAAAAACTCCCCATTTATTTAGTTTCTAATCAAGATATGCATTTTTTTCTTCTAAATATTTTGAAAACTGTTTATATATAATAAATATTATGCATATTGCATCTATATCTGAACGGTTTGTAGAGGGTAGCCCACCCCGACCCTCACAGACCTATTACGGGGTGAATAAATGGATTACCATTAATTTGGTGATCGAAATTTAAAAAAAAAACAGTCCTTTTGTCAATTTATATATGATTGGTATATAATGGACCAAATTAAACAAACTTCACACTGTTAAGAGAGTGTGTGTGTAATGTTGTTCAAAGGTGTGAAGGATTCGACGCGCCGCTCCGTCACGCTTCCTATTACTTGTGGCCCTGTCAATCAATAATAGTTTTTGTTTTTGCACGCCCTATGGCACTAGGCCTTTTGGCGAGCTTTTCAGTAGGTGGTTAGTATGGTTTGAAGGGGAAGTGGTAGGGAAGTATTTGTTTCAATAATGGCAAGAACCAGGCAGACAACTATGTCAGTCGGATAGGATTGGCCGCGAAAATCAGAAAGTGATTAAATTTAAAATAATAAAGGAGATGAATTGCCCATAGGTATTTAAAATAAGCTCAGGTTGGTCTATTTTTTTTAAATTAAAATCGAGGATTAATAATATGTTCCAACGCCAGCGCGTCACCATTTTTTTTTTTAAACAAATATTCTAACTTAATATGTACATATATACATACTCCATGTTGTATCATTGTTTTATATGAGGAATACTTATGCGCAAGTTATGGAGCCAACATGAAATTTCGGACGGACAGGCGCACGAACGGACGGACAGTGGGTAATACATTTATGTGCCATAACGTCGTCGAATGGCAGGTGCATAAGTTATATATTGCGAGTTAAAGTAATCGATTTTGGCAAGTTATCTGTCTGTCCGTAAATATGCCGAGATCTTTTGGTCATATATGTTTTGTCCAAAGTTGGCCAAAGTTGGTCAAGATTGCTTGGAAAATGTGGCCGCTAAACTGTTAGCATACCAATTGTATGATATAAGCGATAACCTGTATCCTGTCAGCTGGCACGTTCGTACGAAAAAGTAAAAAAAAAGTCAAACGTATATGTCACATTTTCGATTAGTGATATTTACGGCCGTATTTGTAACAAAAGTGTGAATAATTTGCACGAATTCCTCACACGTGTGAAGAATTCGTTTCTGTGAAATTTACGGTTCAACACAGGTGTATGTAGATCTATGGAAATGCTAATTATACAAGCCTTTTAAACCGAAATTACGGTTTATTTCATACCCCATACCGTTTTCGCTTCTTGGAGAACATTTAGGAAACGAAGGCCTGGCCTAAATTATAACTGATATTTCCACAATAAAAACATATTTCAAAACATGTTTTACTGAAGACAAAAAAAAATACTTGTTTAAAACTATGACTTAAATCTATTTTTTTTTTATCAGATTAACGCATGAAAAGTACACACAAGCAATAAGTGGTTTATAAAAAGGACGCACGAGCGTTTTCAATAAAATTCATATATTAAAGTTTGCATTATTTTTTCCTTTCTATGATTTTCTTGGTTTCCTCTTCCTATGTCGAGATTGTGTGAAGACAATCTAAATATGCCGATAATTGTTTTCCCTTCATCGATATCTAAATAATGTTGCAAGTCAAAGTCGCGTTTTAAAACGACAGCAACACGTTGATTATATATATACCAACTTTTTTTTTTTTCATGAAAAGCCAATGAAAGAGTGATTTTCGATTCAACAGATAGAACCGTCTTACTTAATTATTTCGACATATTAGGTAGTATTACATAATTTTCTTTGATAAGCAGAAACTTTAACCATACTCCCGGCCTGTGTAGGCGAAACGTAATTAAATGGGCAAATAATGTGCTTTTAATAAAGTGCATTGTCGTGCAACCTCGTTTGAAATAATTAAAAATAGTTCAATTGAATTTTCTTTCCAAATATTATGGAACCTGGTAAGTATTGTTGAAGTTAACGACTTCAAATTGTTTTGTAAATAATTAAGTTTATGTTAATCATACGCGATACTTAACTGTAAATTATCTGTTCGTCGCAGATGGGTGAAGCAAAATAAGCATATTAAAATGAAATATAAGTAGGTTTAAAATTAGCATCTTCCTATACACATCATAACACAAATTCTTACTTTGCGCAAAATATTCTCAAATTGTGTAGAGATACTTTAATGCGTGGTTTATATAGTTAACCCCTTGCGCAATTCCGGAATAGTCCTGCGCAATTCCGGAATCGTTGCGCATTTTAAGAATTCTTACTTTGCGCAGAGCAATTCCGGAATCGTTCATATTCTTACTTTGCGTAGAACATATATATATACTGACTAGAAAAAAAGAGTATGATAATGGACCTTTAGAAACGGCCGAGCACGACACATACGAAATATTGCAGTCTCGGTTTGATTGAAACTGTTCATGAGTGGTAGTGAAATATGCTAGCTACCGCTCACGCCCTCTAGCCCCGGGTTGAGCAGAACTCAATATTCATAAAATCAACAGCACAAAATTAGAAGTATTTGTTGTTTGAAATCATATACAATATTCTACTGAAGACAACAAGAAGTAAGGAGGCTGTCTTATGACCGACTTAATACTGTAATAAAGTGATGCATAATGGTGATGCATAATGCAGTATTAGGAACCCGTTTCTTGACATCACAAAACGTTATAGGCAAGATAAAGTGGGAATCTCTCCGTCTAGAAAAAGGACCTGGCTTAAAATGTCCGCTATCATTTCTAGATCATGTATACAAACCAGCCCTGTATAACATATGGGTGCCTACTTAACACTTTCCTCTAACGTTATCACCGAAAATAAAAATAACAAAGCAAGTCGTTTTATATAACAATTTCTCACATATCTATTCGATATCCTGTGCTTCAACCCAACTATTGAATTTCTTGGGATAATATTTCCATTTTACAAAATACTGTTTATTTTGTCCTTTTCCTTTTGTTTTTAAAATGTTATCTGATTGATACCATTGATCAGGTTTAATGTCTATTTTCTGTAATTGTGATAAAATGTTCCTTTGATTTCTTTATTTTGCATGACGTTCAGTCTCTATACTGGAATACTTCCTCTGTAGTAACATTTTATCACTCGAAACACTTCTCCAGAGTATGTCAGATTTAAAGCACGAGTAAACACATTTTTTAAATAAGTGATTCTGACATAGTCATCGATTTTAGATTTGAATGGTTTCTTCTTGTGTGACACCTTGAGTTTATCAGACTTAAGTTTTGCAAAGTATGTAGACAGTCTCACTTCCTCTTCATTGGTATCATTTACATTGGTTGGGAAAGTTCCTATTGTTCTGTGATACGTTATGTTGCAACTGTTAGCAGTTTGTTGTTAGATCTGTAGGTAAACGTATTCATTTTTGTATGTAAAGTATCGACTAAATTTTGATTTGATACTGAGGATTGCACTATCTGATGTAGATGCTTTTGTTTCGTTCTGTGTAGGAGAGTAAATAATATTAGTCTTTTTCATCAGCTGTTGAACGACCTTGGCATTGAACTCTTGCCTTTTGTCCGTGATTAGTCTCTTACGCGTCCTTCCTGATTTCACGAATATATCTTGAAAAGCCTCTTCAGTGAAGAGACAGAGGCTTGAAATAAACGGCAAACCTGAAAACATTTACACAATGGAAACAATTAGTGAAAGAAAAATTGAAAAGTTCAAAACAAGTCCTACATACTACAATATATCCGTGAATGATGTGGAAATCAGAGGACTACCTGACAGCTTAAAGACATTTAATTGCTGAAGGTATACCCTCCACTGATTTGGTCAGGGGACTGTTCTACCACAGTACCAAATTCATGTTCTATCCAAGGAGCAATTCAATGCTATAATATACGCAGGACCTGA
Source organism: Cyrtodaria siliqua (assembly GCA_037043455.1). Lineage (NCBI taxonomy): Eukaryota > Metazoa > Mollusca > Bivalvia > Adapedonta > Hiatellidae > Cyrtodaria > Cyrtodaria siliqua. Next base: position 434,458 of record JAWPHD010000135.1, on the reverse strand, counting down.
GGGAGGCAACCCAATTTATTTACACCTGTATGATGAACATTATGACGTCATAACAAAGATGACGGGGTTTCTGACCAGAAGTTATTTCTGTCAGAAATGTAAGGAAGTTACAGCAATGCGGAAAGACATTCATGCAATGATCCGTGTCATCATTGTCAACATATGCACGAAGAACAGGAAGAAGAATGGAAGTATTGTGAAGAATGTCATCGCCAATTCAAAAATAAGATATGCATTGACATCCACAAAAATAAATCATTGACGGGAAAATCGACTTTTGAACAGTACTATAGATGCAAACAGTGTAACAAAACATGCATAAAAAGTAGGCACACACTTGTGGCGAACATTACTGCAAAATATGCAAAGATTTCTTCGGAGACGATTATTGCTGCTACATGCTTCCTGTTGAATATGAGAGTTTTGAATGTGATTCAGATAAAGCCACGAAACATATTACATATATTTTCTTTGATTTTGAATGTACACAGGACAGTCGTCTGGAATGTGAAGGGGGTTTTACTCCGGGGCCTAGCAAAAAGTGTACACAATGTAATAAATCATGGTGTGGACCATTTGAACACATCTCTAATCTTTGTGTAGCGCAAAACGTGTGCGAGCTGTATGTACATAATAACATAGATTCTTCGTCAAATTGTAAACAATGTGGCATAAACAAAAGTTTTTTTTCTGGACCAAATACTAACAGAATTCTGTCAATGGCTCTTTTCCGAGGAAAATATGCGATCAACGGTCATATGTCACAACTTTAAGGGTTATGATAGCTATCCTATTCTGAGATACCTACACGACAACGTCACACTTCAATAAGTTATAATGCATTATATATAAACTTTGATATCATACTAAAAATGGTTACAACAACCAAAGACAAAAGAAAAATTACAGTCACGGACGAATATGGAATTGTCCGCAATCCGAAAACGGGGTAATAACTAGACAAGAAAACAAAGATTGTAAGATTGTATTCGACAAAAGGTTTATTGGTGATCGCTCCCATCAGGAATTTTACACCTTTCCATACGGTATATAAAAGTGTTTACATGTAGCAATTGCAAATGTTTGAAATGACAAAGCTGATTTATATAATGATGATATTGTGTTTACAAATAAAAAATTAATCGATTGTGTTTCTTTGTTTTTATTTTTAAGAAATACACATATACCACATAACTATCCTGTCTCTCTTGTTTAGCTTGAGGGTAACTTTAATTCAGAGGTACATTCGTATAGAAATATAAAGTAATTGTATGAGACTGAGTATATTGATGACAACTTATATCCGTAACCCATGCAGTCAACCTTTAATGTTATGTTTGCCAGAAATTATTTAAACCTCCACCAAATACTAAGTTTTTAATCATGAACAGACTCAATAAAACCCAAGTCTGCTATTTTTCTCTCTTTTTTTGTGTTTGTTGCTTCCAAGGGATCACCTTTTCAGTATTTATTAGCGTTTGTTTAGTGCTGTGTGGCGGCCGTAAAATGGTGCCCCGACTACAAATCAGTAGTGTTATTATTTACTGGTCCTTTGGGATCATCAAGCCTAGTTCTGTGTTGCTTAAAGTAGAATATCGCTTAAGCCGGTGCTAGGAGTCGTGAAGGGTGTTGCGTTTTACATTACCTATCATGAACATACTCAATAAAACCGAGTCTGCTACTTTTCTCTCTTGTTTGTGTTTGTTGCTTCCAAGGGATCACCTTTTCAGTAGTTTTTATATTTTCTGAATTGCAAATAAACCTTTGATTTGAATGCGATAAAGTAAAGGCCGACTGCACACTATTACATAAATGGTCTTCTTCTGCTCCGTAATCAGGTCACGTTCATGAATCTGAATGTAAACATTCTACCATGTGCAAATTAAATAGCAATGAAGGACGCATGTTGATGGTTTGCACAACGCTGAGATAGCGTTACGGTCAATTACCGCGATGTAACATAACCCACCAAAGTGTGGCTTAAAACCACACGAAAACATCGCGGGTATTTTAATCCACTGGAAGCCTTACGAAATACAAGGAGATACTAAAAATATGTTGTTTAAGCTTAAATAGTACATGACGTTGTACTACATGTTACGAACATCATGGTATTTCTTTATCAAAACGATAAAATGTTCGACTCGGCACTGTCGGTCAAAAAATATAACGAGTGTCGCTGTCAGTCATTGAACGTCTACAGGTGCGTATTCGGTATTCGGTGAAGGGGCTCACACTAAAGCCTGAAAAGTAGCCTGAAGCAAAAGTAGTCTGTAGCCTATATTTAAAAAGGTTGACCGCTGTTCAACTTTTCGGTGTGCATTTTGATGGCCAATCTGGAATTATGGTGGCCACCCGCTGGTGTGTTAATGTTTTTTTTATTTATTTTTTATTGGCGAGCATCACCATATGCAGCCATATTTAAAATCTAAATACTAAAACAAAGCTGCAGTCCAATTTATTTGGTTATCCCTCACCGGCCCCTCCTTCCCGTCACCACCACCATCACTCACCCCACCCATAAACAAAATAAAAAGGCAGATCTGGTCAGGGTAGGTGTCTCACTCGCTCTACTCCTACTTTTGCTTATTAAACATGCTCGGAGAATAGACTTTGATATAGGAGGATTTATGTCCCCTTACGATGGACGAGGCTAATTGGAAATGACAAACACACTGAGGAAACTCAGTGGCGCCGTTGAGTCTTGAACCCGGATCCTGTGCTTTTAAGTGCACCGCACTGTCCACTACAGTCTACACCGACACTTGACAAAACATAACAGCTTAATATGTCAAACTAGCATAGACATGGAAATATCAGTTTCCAGACTAATTAGTGGGAAGCGGTCACTAAGTCGACCTTGAACTAGAAGTGTGTTCCATCATCCATGAACACTTGTTTCGCCTGCCGACAGTGCTGTTTGCTTATTTCCAAGGCTAGGTCGCAGGTTAGGCTGATAAATAGGGCAAAACTCTGCCAAAATGAAAGTCAGAGGTATTGCACATGTGTAACAACATTCCTTGAGATGAAGATGTGTGTGAAGTTTCATGAACATAATTAAAATACTTTTCAATTGATGGCAAAGGTTAAGTTGCAGGTTAAAGCATGACGGACGGACGACGATGGACAAAGTGATCGATAAGTGTCTGCCATCCTAAGCAGTTGACACAAAAATAAGTGTTCAGTTCTCATATAAATATATCCGTCATGCGGATATGTTTTATGCACTCTTCAACCCAATGAATTTTACTTGACCAGGCTAGACCAGTGACAATGGCTTTATCAGACGAGTACCGCTAATTACAGCAAAACATGTTTCGAGATGCTAATTTCAGTGATTGATGTACACTTCAAGATTGCCATCATCGGCCCATGCGTCACTTTAATTACAAAATATCTATTTCAAAAGCTTGAATAAACAATAAATAGATTAAAATAACCTTGTGTTCCCAAAAGGCAGTTTTTCAGTTTCAGATACATGACTGTACGCAAATGGAAACTTTTTTTTTACATAGATCCAACTGAACCAAAGAATAAATAATACAATATTGTATTTATATTATATTTATAAACTAAACATCTATTAAATACTACAATAATGAAATTTACTTCATACTTACAACAAAAAAATCAATTGTCATATATGGCCTAAAATATGTTAAAATGATATTAAACACCAAAAGTTTTTTTGGATGTGAGCAGTATGACATTGTATACATTTGGTGTTATTTAACAGCTTTACACATTATAATTTTTATAGTGAGTCTCTGTGAGGCATAATTATGTCCATTTTTTCATTCTTTAAAAAAATAACGTCTGCTCAGTCCTCGGGATTGCCAAATTGAAGTCACCATCATGATCAGGCGAACACATGCAGGATACGCAGTAACAAGTATACACTGTAACGCATAATGCCGAAGAAAAATTAACCGCGTTTCTGATTTGGCCTAATTAAATTAATATATTTCCTGGAGTTTAGAATCTTGCGATCACATTATAGTCAACCTTTTTGGTTAAATCCACGTCTTTCAGGGTTGCATTGGTATTTGAAGAACGAAGGGCATCTGGAAACCAGATGATGTGTCTCTGAAATGAACAAAACAAGTTGTTAAAAAGGATGGTGGTGAAAAATATATGTTTTTTTATAAGCCATGGAATTTCACATGAATCGACAGTGTCCTGTTATTTTTAAAGGAAATTTAACTTGGGCTGTCGTATATACCGTATTTCCTCTAACAGTAGCTCCCGGGCGCTATGGAAAGTGCGAAGAGGGGCGCTACTATTATGAAACAAAATTTCAATATATTTCACCTCCTTTCCCCACCCCCCACCCCAGACTGTTTCCTTATAGAATTACTGTACGGCGATCTTTTAATGTTACACCGGTATTGACTAAACCTAAACCTGACAATGTACCGAGTATATTACTGTTATCACTCTGCATCTATAATATGATACACATTAACGTCAAACTTGACAATTACAAAACGGGTTGGTTGCGTATGAATTAAATAATAATAAAAGATAATTTGTATTGATAATGATAGCGCTTTAAGGTTTATATCATAGACCATACTGGTGTCGAAGGTAAAAAAACTCCCGTAATCAAATCCATTAGCGGTAAAAACAGTGTATGTTTTTTAGGAACTTTTAATTTAATCAAATCCATTTTTGAAGACGGTACGGTTTCTTAAAACAGGTGGGGGCGCTTCTAATAGAGGAAATACGGTATTAATATATAGGTAAATTGACATCACAGAGAAATGTGAACATTTTACCATCAACTTGTATGGGTTTTGTGTGATAAATAGAATCTCACAAAATCATCTATTATTTTTTAAACTCTTCAGCAAACATTATTTGATGCTCGACAAGCTGCGCATCGTATATTTTTGCCAACTCGTTTAATAAATCCGCACTCGATCATGGAAGATCAGCTATTATATCCGCCGAGAAATAAATATTAAATCATTATTCTCCCATCACTGCTAAAATCAACAAAATATTTTGAAGTATATAATTTTTTTATGTCATACAGAGAATGAAATATTACATTTTCATATCGTGCCCGGCCTTCGCCCAAATATAAGCTCTCGGGCAGATATTGGCATCTCGGGGCAATACAGGATAAGATATGGATTGAATGTTGTTTAACGGCTCATCAGCACAGTATAGGTTATTTAGAGCCGCCCCAGAGAGAGAGGAAGGATACATAGGAATCCGGGAACTGTGCCCTACCCTTATTATCGAATAGATTCCTATTATTCCTATTGTTCCTTAACGTGCTCTGAGGATAGACCGATACACGGGACCGCCCGGTTTACGTCCCCATCCGAAGGACGAGGCTAAGGGAAAGTGTCTTTTTAAAGTAGCTATCCCGCCAAGTAACTACAAAATTACACTAGAAACCCGTTTGTCGAAACTCTATCCAGGTGTTCTGGTCATATAACAATGTATATGTGCCGATTAAAAGTATAGGTTAATTAATAGGTTCTTAGAATACCCGTGATTGAATATCCGTAAAATGATGGTAACTCTTAATTCGACACTCCAGTTTTGGGGTTTGGTCCGGCTGGTTAAAGCTGTTTATACTGTGTATGTAGATTTTGGATTCTCAAAATATGTACGTTATATATATACTTTGTCATCAGTAGGTTTAGAAACAGTGTACATAATGTTTATAAAATTTGACTTTTGGCAGGATGGCTACTTTAATGAGAATAATAAAAAAATCTGTACAAATCGGGTTCTGCCACTCAAATAAATCTAATGTTTCTCAAGCTTATTAAAATCTTCATTTATAAAAACCACGTTAAAGAACCATAGACATGTATTCCCGAATTTCCCTCTATGGGGCGGCTCGAAATGTTAACATTTGCTAGTAAGATAGATCGAGTAGCTAAGGTACATTTTTAAATTCCACTCTCTGGCGTGGCTCGAAATATTGCCATATCATTAGCTTAATTAACCTATATCACAGGGGTCAAATATATTAAAAGTTTATAGCTTTAGCTTACCCAAGGCTCAGTCTCAGAGCTGGAACTTGGAGATGCCACTTGACAGAAGGTGGCAATATCTGCAAAGATCCCTGAAAGAAAAATCAATTGTTGTTTTTATACATGTACAGTAGATGTGTTAATGCTTTACAGTACTGCTGTAGCTATATGCAAGCATTTCTGCTCTGCGGTCATAGAGGGGGTTTGGGGACAAGGCCATTTATTTTTGGGGAACAATGGAACATTGTCCGTTATTGGTAGTATTTTTGGGGAACAAGGCCAAGGGAACAAAATAATAAAAATAAATGGATTTTTTTTTTTTGGAGAACAAAGCAAACTATTTTTGGGGAACAATTTTCAGTGAACATAGACCCTACTGGGAGGGTCTCATCATAGAAATAATACATCAGTGCTATATTATTATTAAATTTTAACGGAGACAGTACCGAGTAATGTACATACCTTTCATTCTTTGTTTTGTTTATGTCTGTCGGTGTCCCTAATCGAGGCGAACGCGACATGACTCGTGTGGTCTACATGACATGACCTTGACTCGGGCTGAGTAGCTCAAGTTGACAGTATTTGTAGTAACTGTACATGTTCTACAAGTATTTGTTACATCATTCAACCACAACAATTATAGTTAACACATGAATAGGTCTGTCTTTTTGCTCATTAAATCCTGGAATTGTGAAGTATTCACTTGCAATTATCCACAGTTCATTCAAACGTAAATTACAGCCGACTAGGCCTACAGTTTAGTTGCGATTTTTAATAAGCGCCTAGAGCTGCAGATTTTTACCGTAAATATGCTAAAGGAAAGGCAGAAAAAGTGTTTAAAGGTCGACTTACCTTCATTTTATCCGGGGCAGGAAATAACTATGTCCGGGAGTAGAAAATATTCATGTTTTACATTTCTGTTATTGATTTTCAGTTTTGCTTATTTAGCATGTAGCCGCCATTTTGAATAATGTGTGTTTTGAGTGACAAAAAAGGGTGACCATCTTTCAAAACGGTCTCAAAAAATGTGTAGTCATAAATTTTGCCGAAATGTTCAGGAAAGGTAGTAGAGGTACTGATCTGTCATTCCTGTTAGTTTAAGCCAAATTGGTGACTACCCATTTTTTGTGACCGTTTTGAGAAATCGGCAATTTTGCAGTTTCAAAAAACTCAAAATTTCCGATCTTCACATTTGAACAGCGATTTAGGCTATGCAAAATATGCCAGTAGTAGTCAAAACGAAAGCTATGGGGATGTTTAACGTATAAACTTACTTTATTCATTGTCTGTGTTGTTTTTGCATTCAAAATTGGCTTAAGCTAACGTTTTTTAAAAGACAACTGCAATTTCCGCGTAACTGCACGTGAGTGCAAATTGGGACTACTTCGTGTTAAAACACTTGAAACTCAAAAGTGAGTTAAGCGGTGTGTGCGCGTGAAAAGCTTCAGCTGCTGCTGCACTGTATGATACAGTTATCGTGGATCCTACTATTCGAGAGGACCACGGACCAGTATGTTTAATTAAACTACTGAGAGGTATAATACGGCGCCTTAGGTTAAATTATAGGGCCGTATGTGTAATGTTGGTTTAATGATGAACTCGTGCGATCAAGTTGTGTGTTTGGACATTTTATGGTACTTATATAATGTGACAATAATCATTTAAACACAAAGGACTTGTGTTGTTTTGATTCATTTATCTGTTAGCTGATAATCGAACACTTCCCACTATACGATCAAGACAATTACCACTATACGAACAGAGACACTTTTCACAACATTAAACAAACACACATACACGCACGCACGCGCACACACACCCACGCACACTGATTTGTAATATAACTATAATACAAAACTAGGTTTAAAGCATATCTTGGTAAGTTAACACGTTTTTACGTTACAGGCACAATGACCGGTGAATCTCCATCAGAGGGACTGGACAACAAGGCATACTCAACGTATCTAGATGAGCCAGATAATGAAACACACAGTGAGGTACACGCTTATATACTCCTCGAAATAATTTAAGGACCATGTTTAGGTTTTGGTCATTTTTTAAAGTGCTGTAATTGAACAACTTACTGTCTTTTTACAATTTTAAATTTAGTTGTCCCAATTGTTACATTACACAAATATATTAACTTATCATATGAATAAGAAATTCATTATATTAAAGTTTAAGTAGTTATTTCTGTTCTGTTTGAGGAGTATATTACTAAGTTACAATGTCATAACTTGTAGCCCGTGTAAAAAGTGCACTGAAATACACTAGTATATAGAGGATCTTAAACGACGTTCCCATTTCATATAGGATTTATGAAACGAGTTATGAATTATTTTAATTTTAACGAGCCTTTTGACGAGTTAAAATTAAAAATAATTCATAACGGGTTTCATAAATCTTATATGGAATGGGAACGAGTTTAAGATCCTTTTTATACATAACATTGCAATAAAATTAGTAAAAATTAATTCAGATGGACATAGAACCGCCACGACGTCAAATACACTTTAGCGCCAAAACGTTATAAAATATGTGACGTCGTAACGTCGCGTCTCACACATAACGTTGCGTATAAAAGAGTTCGTGTTTTACCTCTTTACAAAATAACAGTTTACGCCAACTTTTTAACAAACCAACAGCAATGTTTTGTATAACGTGCATTATTTTTATAAGCTGTCACAAATAGTAAGTTTATGACTCAGATCTGGGTGAATTTGCAATAAATAAAATAGTTTCAGTTAATAAACTTGCGTAGTGTTACAGGTTTAACTCAACCAATCAAAATCGTTCCAGGTTGTATTACACGTGTGTCATACAATAGAATATTAAATGGGTGTTCGACACTGCTAACAAGGGACGTTATGTGATAAATTTAGTATTGCAACGGCTGTTTATTCGCTGATGTGTTCGTATGTTTCTTATTGTACGTCTTCCCGATCAACCACGCAAAAATAGTTTGGGCTATTTGGTTGACATATACCACACTTTAATAGCAGTGTGTACTGGATTCAAGGTCACTAAACAATCAATGGCAATTTGTATGGTACTACAGCGACACTTATCAATATATAAGTAAATAAGATCAGTAGCATCAAAAGAAGGCAGGCAGTAGAAAGTAAAACAGACGCATTCTGAAGAACTCATTGACATGACGAAGAAAACAGTTGTCGCTAACATAACATCTCTAAATATGCGAAACATGCAAAATAATGCATGGTTTCATTTTTAATTCCTATTTAATGCTAAAAAGCATTACGAGGTCCGAGTATTAACTTTTATACCCCATCCAACCACTTCTCCAAGAAGCGAAAACGGGGTTGGCTTGGGTATGAAATGAAACCTTAATTTCGGCTTAAAATGTTTACATATTGTAAAATTAAAACATTTAATAGGCAATTTTAAACAAGTTACCACATCTTTTCAGAAACAAATGCTTTTAAACGTGATTTATTGTCGAGATATCCATTACAGAATCCTGGGTGGGATCACGTAATGGCAAAAATGACAAGTTGAACATGTCAGGCAAATAGCTCGTTCAACGTGTGAGTCGATTATTAAACATTTAAACACAACATCATCAGTGTAATGGCAGATAAACATAAAAATACTCGCGAAAATTATAATACATAACTGGGGTGATTTTGCAGTTGTATTCCGATACACAAACTGTGTTTTAACATTAACGAAACTTACTGCACGAAGAAAGTAACTCCATTTGTTTCTAACTATGCAAACCAAGTTTGAACAAAACCACTTATACATCTGTATTTCAATACAGTTATGCAATTCGAAACGGTATACCATTTAATGAAAGAGGCTCGTTCCGTGCTACCTTATAACACAATCAAGACTTCATGTTTGGTCCGTAGCCGAGTGGTTAAAGTCTCTGACCTGAGATCACTTGCCCCTAACCGATGTATGTTTGTTCACTCAGGGGCCTAGGAATTTTTATGTGAGGAAGCTATCCAGCTCGCTTGCGGAACGTCGGTGGTTCTACCCAGGTGTCCGCCTGTGCACGATAATTGTCCGAAGGGGCACCTGGGCTCTTCCTCCACCAGCTAAAAAGTCGCTATATGACCTTAGCTGTTGGTGCGACTATAAAATCCAATTCAATTCAATTCATGTTTGAAACCCAATGTGTTAAACGTCTTAAACAATTAGCGCATGCGTGTTAGTACATACTCTCTGAAAGAATGTGACCCGTCTTGACTACCCTTAGCTAGTTTTTAACAAATTAATATTATATACAAAAGAAAACATCATAGTTCATAATTTCTGTCTACTATGCTACTGCTAATCGAAAGGTACAGGGTCTAAATTAGGCCTGTCCTTTCGGAAAGAAGGTTTAAACAGCAACGAACACACCAATGGTTACCCCTTTAAAGTTTCATTATCGACAGAATGCGCATTTGGTTCAAGCAGGTGAGAGGTTTCTGATCAAAATCTAGTTGTATTTGAAGTTGAATTATATTAATTCATACTGTTTCAGGTTATGACTTGATAACTGTTATGCCATCAGTATGTTCCTGGGATGGTAAATAATTTGAGAACAACAATCTACACTTTTTTCAATTAATTTACATACAAATATTTTAGCAGAGTAAAAAATATAATTGAATTATTTTTATAAAAACAAACATAAAACATTAAAAGGCAATTCTGTGGGCCTTGGTTTATAAAAAATCCTGCTTAAGGAAACGTATTTTTAAAAACTCTACAAGCAAAATTTCAATAGTTATATTGCCGATATTTGAATTGTTTGGGTGTTTGTTAACTATTTATCATGCTTACTATCATCAAAGAAGTATTTGAGTGAGATTTTTGTAACCATTAGTAATATTTAGGACACATTCAAGTCCTTTTTATTTGCAGTAGCATCAGAATGTTCATATGTTCGGGGTTCAGGGTCAACTGAATATTTTCCATTTTTGATAAAAAAAAATCATATAATTTGTTTTACTTGCCACACATATTTTTAAAATCTTGGATTTTTTAAAAACTTATAGTGTCATTATTTTTTCATAACTTCCATATTGGATATCAATGTTAATATTTATTTAAAAAGCTCGAAGCAAATCGAGTTCGCATGTAACTAATTGCTATACTCCCGTAGGAACATTTGTTGTGACATTTACCGTTTGTCGGTCTGTTCGTTCGTCTGAATGTCTGTTAATTTTTTGCAAGGTATAAGGTCTACAACAATGAAAAACATCTTCAGCATGATCCAAAAAAAAACACATCTTATAAAGGACCATAACTCCCTGAATTATACTGTTTGAATTATATCCCTTTGAAAAAAAGTGTAACCTGGAACTCAACTTATAATTTACCAATGATTGTAATTGTGGCTAATAACTTTCAAAGCATTAGATCTGCTTGTTATTGCACTTATAATTTATTTAATTTTTACATATGTTTCCACTGTTTTTAATTTATTTATTACCTCTTGTAGAAAACAAATATAAAAGAAAAACTCAAAATTGTATTTAAAGGGACACCAGGCAGTCTTGAATTTTTAAAAACTAGCGGCATTCCAATATTATATTTAAACCTATAGTAGAATAAGAAGAGAAAGTTGAAAATTTCATTTAATTATATGCAAGCAGGTGTAAAGTTTTATCTCAACCAATCCCATAAAAAGCAAATACATAAAATTGTTATGAAGTATCTGTTTTATATTTATGTATATTTAATAGATTTTAATTATATGTTCAATAGATGATATCTCGTTATATATATATATATACAGGTATTTATTTTGACTAGCTCATTTAACTTGGGCCCCGTGTGGTTCCCGGGGGCCCCGTGTGGTTCCCGGGGGCCCCCGTTTGGTCACGGGGCAAAGAAGAGGGCCACTGTAGACCCCTTTGGAGGGGTAGGCAGAGGGGTAGAATCCCCCCAAATTCATGTTCATTTTATCATTTTTTGTTCATGTTCATTAAAGGTCTTCATCATGATCCCTGCATTGTTTCAGGTGCTATCTTACTCGCATCAAAAGAGCAGTGACAGAAAAGCAATAAACATGGCTCCAGCATAAATGGAGTTTCTACGATAGAATTTGTAGCAACTATGCAGTTCAGGGTGAGAAGGTTCTAGGCCCATTTTCCATATTTTATCTCGATGTACATGGAAGATGAGCCTGGCATGTTCATGCCTGTTAGGCGCCATATAACCTTTTCATATGTTGGTGTGCCTTAAAACCCCAATTCAATTCATTTAACTTGTATCTTGCTTCGACTCTGTGCACAGCAGTAGTTATCAAGTTGAGATATACATCTGTAATATCATATCCATATTGCAATGCAAATTACAATTTTATAGATAAAATAAATAACCCTGTCAATTTATATTATAAATTGTCTTGTTTGTTAATCCCCAGCAGTTAATATCTTGGCAAGTTCAAAGGCTAGGCACACATGATTGCATTTTGTGTTACAGTGTTTGAATGTTAAATAAATCTTTATTTTGTTTAAATTACGGCATCCCTTTAGTTTTTCAACTTGACTTGCATATTTGCAAATCATTATCAATATTTCAATAGTTCAAAGCAAATTGTTTCGGCATTTTAATAGATGTTGATCATATTGAACCAATAATATATTTAAACCAATGGCAAAATAACAAAGAAAAACTTCAAAAATCCCAAGAGTTTTTACCTAGATTTAGATATATGCAAGCAGGTTTAAACTCAAAATAATACTGGATTACTAAACGGAGGTGCGTTATTCATTCTTCATAAAAACATTTAAAATTGTCCTCTCTCCCTTTGAATGTGGTATTTATAGATACAAAATCATCCCTAGCAATGTTTGTGGTCGTTATTCTGTTTTTTGCCCCGTGTGGTTTCTGGGGGCCCCCGTTTGGTCACGGGGCAAAGAATAGGGCCACTGCAGATCCCTTTAGAGGGGTATGCAGAGTGGTAGAATCCCCCCAAATTCATGTTCATTTTATCATTTTTTGTTCATGTTCATTAAAGGTCTTCATCATGATCCCTGCATTGTTTCAGGTGCTATCTCGCTCGTATCAAAAGAGCAGTGGCAGAAAAACAATAACGTGGCTCCAGCGTAGATGGAGTTTCTACGATAGAATTTGCAGCAGCTCTGCAGTTCAGGGTGAGAAGGTTCTAGGCCCATTTTCCATATTTTATCTCGATGTACATGGAAGATGAGCCTGGCATGTTCATGCCTGTTAGGCGCCATATAACCTTTTCATGTGTTGGTGCGCCTTAAAACCCCAATTCAATTCAATTATTCTGTTTTTGAGCAAAAGTATACGTTAGTTTTGATAAACCCAGTTATCTGACTTAAATGGTAATAAAACTGGATAATCGATCAATTTACCTATGTTTATGGCCATTATTATATCTTTTCGAGCAAAAATGTAGGTTAGTTTCGATAAACCGAGTGAAAGCTAAGGTTAGTTTAGCTAGTTATCAAACGTAATGGTGGAAAACTAGGATAATCAATCAATTAACCTATGTTTATGGGCATTACCCGTCTGTAGAATTTCCGATGTAAGAATCGGAATTTTCATGGAAATATATCGAAAATCGCATCAAATGTTCGGAAAACAAGTCCAAATTTGGAAATACACATATTTTTTTGGAATATCTGTAGGACTTCGCAATTTTTTCCGCGGACAATATTCGGACATTATAATAATTTTCGGCAAATGAGAACTTAGTCAAATTTTCATTCGGAACGTGCTTCAGTGTGACAGTCATTTTTTGATTCTGAAAAGTACTTTCAATTTTTTAGCATTGGTCGTTTTTTAGTACAATTATTCTTTTGAATGAAACATTTGCAGTGACATTTGCAGTGACATCGATGTGTTTTGTAACGCGTATACACCAATATGGATTTTAACATTTTATTTAATGTTATGATGATTGAATTGGATTTTATAGTCGCACCAACAGCTAAGGTCATATGGCGACTTTCCAGCTTCCACTGGTGAAGGAAGACCCCAGGTGCCCCTCCAGGCAATTTTCGTGCACGGGCGGGCACCTGGGTAGAACCACCGACGTTCCGCAAGCCAGCTGGATAGCTTCCTCACATAAAGATTCCTAGGCCCCTAACCACTCGGCCACGGACGCACCCCTTTATTTAATGTGAAATTGACTCAGATTCGTGACAGGTAATTTTAACTTAGAAATCGTTATGCAATGTGTGCTCTACTCTAACAAAATAGATTTTATTTCATCGAGAAGTGAGAAAACTTTATATTTTCATGAATGCGAATCTACGACTCCTTTTTTTAGTTAGGAAAAGTTATTTCCAACTTGTAGTAGTTTTGAAAAAAATGACCACCTGACATTTTTCACTAAATGACAACAATTCTGAAATACTTGACAGTTTTAAAATCTATAGCTCATTTTCTTAGTTAGACTAGTCAAGGTCAGATGATATATATTAAACAGTTATTTTCTAAACAAATTAAAAAAAAATTGTTTTTGATCATGATTGATAAAAAAAAAGGAGTTCCGGCAGTGAAAAAATACAACTATATTTCGCACGTATGAAATACCGCTTTTATTTCATCTCTAAAATCCACTTTTTCACTGCTAAGCGTAAAATAAATTGTTTTACATAATTTGTAGCACATTTTAGGCCATATATGATGGTCGATTTTTTTTGTGGTAGTTTGATATTTTCTTTTTAATAGAATTCTACACTATAACAGGATTTTTAATACTGTAATGTACTATGATATAAAACCCCTGACTATGCTATATGCAAATAAGTACTACAATTGTTTTTAATTAGTTCATGTCTGTCTAAAAAAAATGGTATATATTGTAAAACATCTTACTCCCAGATAGTACTAAATTATATTCATGATACATTTTTAGTTTAAACTTATATTTATTTTACATGGATTGTAACGAACACTCTATGAACTTATTTGGATCACTGTCTTCCTGGGTAGAACCAGTACTAAGCAAATGCAGTTAAAGTGTCTTGCTCAGAGAAACAACGCATATGACGCAATGGCGGGGATCGAACCCATGACTTCTCGATCATGGGTCCAACTCTATACCATTAGACCACAGCGCTCCACTTTTTACACTTTTAACCCATATTGATCATGAATACTTGAGATTAGCTAATTAATACAGACATCCAACACTCATACTAATGAATTTATGATATCCATATGCTAATATCTTATTCTGATCACAAATTAAGACTTAATAGGCTGGCTGTGTTACAGTTAGTCATGTGACTCATTAGCCAATACAACTGGTGCTTTTATATTCAAACACAAACGCAGTGTGTTTATACAAAAAGTTCTGTCGTATTTATTTGGAACAATAATAAATGATTATGAAATATATTGTTTTATAAGTGACTTGGGAGTGATACATAAACTTATAAAACAAGGATATAAATGTACATTATTCATGGAGGATACCATTAAAGTAAGTATTATTATACCCCCGCTTCGAAGAAGTGGGTCGAAGCGGGGGCTATATAGGAATCACTTTGTCGCGTCGCGTTTTATTATTTAACAGATAATAGTGACATGGTTGCATATTTGCTTTTAATTTTTGGTATGATGTGAAAATACGTTATGAAACCCACATAAGGTTACATTCCACTAATTATACAGTCTTCATAAGGTTACACTCCACTAACTTTTACACAAGATTTCGCAAAGTTTTTAATTATTTGTCCTGTTATTTAACAGATAGTGGTTGCATATGTTCTTTTTCATCTTTTATGACGCGAAAATATGTAATAATAACCTCATAAAGTTATGCACTACTAATTGTAAGACCTCATAAGATTAAACACCACTAATTTACGTTGTGTCCCGTCGCTTCCCGTTGCATTATTTAACAAATAGTGGTTGCATGGTTGCATATTTGCTTTTCCTTTTTGGTATTTTGTGAAAATACATTATGAGAACCACATAAGGTTACATTCTACTAATTATACAGATTTCTTAAGGTTACACTCCACTAATTTTTACATATGATTCCACTGTTTTGAATTATTTCTCCTGTTATTTAACAGATAATGGTTTCATATTTTCTTTTTCTTTTTTTATGATTTGAAATACATAATGAAATCTTCATAAAGTCACACACTACTAATTTTAAGACCTCATAAGGTTACACTCCACTAATTTATGGCGCGTCGCGGACGCGCCTCCTTTTATTATTTAACAGATAATAGTTACATGGTTGCATATTTGCTTTTCATTTTTGTTACATGTATGATGTGAAAAAACATTTTGAAAACCACATAAGGTGACATTCCACTAATTACAAGACTTCATAAGGTTACACTCCACTATTTTTTACATAAGATTGCACTTAGTTTTTAATTATTTGTCCTGTTATTTAACAGATAATGGTTGCATATGTTCTTTTTCTTTTTTTATGATGTGAAAATACGTAATAATAACCTCATAAAGTTATACACTACTAATTTTAAGACCTCATAAGGTTACACTCCACGAATTTACGTTGTGTCGCATTGCTTCCCGTTGCATTATTTAATAAAATAATGATTGCATGGTTGCATATTTGCTTTTCCTTTTTGGTATTTTGTGAAAATACATTATGAGAACCACATAAGGTTACATTCCACTAATTATACGAACTTCATACGGTTACACTCCACTAATTTTTACACACGATTTTACTAAGTTTTTTAATTATTTGTTCATATTTTTTATGATTTGAACATACATAATGAACACTTCATAAAGTTACACACTATGAATTTTAATACCTTATAAGGTTACACTCCACTAATTTACGTCGCGTCCCGTCCTTTCCTGTCCCGTTGTATTATTTAGCAGAAAAAGGTTGCATGGTTGCATATTTGCTTTTCTATTTTCTATTAATCAGATAATTGTTGCATATTTTCTTTTCCTTTTTCTTATTTAATATGTGAGAGTCCACATATTTTTTAATTACTTGTAATTGAGACTCTGCTCAGAACAGCCTTCAGAGTATTCCCATGCATCCATATCAAGGAAAGTATACCTATTCTGACTGGACACCAATGCGGTAGTATTAACAACCTCATAATATATATAATATTATAAACACAAACAGGTATTCTAATATACATAAAACAGTGGAAATTGCATTGATTCAGTATTGTACTGTATTTACAGTTCACTGTACACATTCAACAAAAACAAGTTATTTCGATAACTATTTGAATGTAAATTGTACAACAAAATTTGAGTTCATTTTGTGTAAATGACGATAATGCATATAAGTGATGTAACTAGGCAGACCATTTTGGACACAAACACGTTCGCCTATTGGAGAAAACGTTACTTCAAAACTGGCAGCTACAAGGCTTAGTTTTACTATATCAGTACAAAGGAATATTTACTATATCAGTACAAAGGGATAAAATACATTATATACATTTGTAGCAGGCCATATGAACCTCTGGTAAATACACGTATGTATGATTAATATAAGTAATAGATATTCTTCTGCAGAAATTTGAAAGCGAACTATTTACCGAAGAAAATCAGATTATCTGATATTTCAAATTATTCTGGAAATCTAGCATCAATTGGAATAATTTCCGCAACAGAATTGCAATATTCAAGTTACGAAGAAATGCCGATGTCCAAATATTTTCAAAAAACAATGCCGATGTCCGAATATTTTCCAAAGGAAATACCAGACGTCCAAATGTTTTCCAGAGAAAATGCTTTTGCATAAGAGATGTTGAGATTTGATTTTATTTTCAGTAGGTGATAAAATTTGTGTTACTCGGTTTTTATCCTTAGGTTCTATAGTAAATTAAAAATCTTTGGCAGAGTAAAAAGACCACAATTTTTAAGATTTTGATTTTAAAAGATACATATATTGAATCAATTTGCATGAATGTGCATAAAATATGCAGGGTTTTAAAATAATCACACTGTAAATACCTTAATTTTAACAGTAAACTTGGTTGAACATCAATGATAAAGTCCGAGTTTATCACCTACCAGAATATATTGGTTATGTCTTATTTCTGATCACTGATTGGTCAGTTTTTTTGATGATGCTCTATCAAAATTATGAATTTGATATCTATTTGACTTTTAGATACGGTGTGTGGTATTACTTCTCTAATTAGGAATTGAACAAACATAATACATTCATTCTTTTTCATAACATTAGGTACTTATTTATTCTGTTTATGAGGTTGACGAACTTGATGCGACATCTTGTCCCTGTTTAGAAAATATCACGGAGAACGTAAATTTGAGATGTCCCTATTGATATTTTAATCGGCTTATATACAGCATGTAATGCAAACACATAAGACTACATATATTACTTTTGTTATTTAAACAAATGATACGGTAAATAAAGAGTTTAAATAATCATAATATATCGATCATTATGACATAATATAACCACGAGGAAAAAAACAAAACAAAGAAATTGTGCAAAAACGCAGGATACGAAACTGGCACATTTCTCCCGTTTTGTTGTGTTTTTCCGGTCTAATATATAAATATTCATGGTACTTAGTTTGAATACCGTTATTTTTTATAAATTTAACACTTATAACCCGAGAAAGACGTTATTTGAAAATTATTCGTAATTGGAGGGGCCATTTACGAATTCGCAAATGGCGTGTCGATAATTCGGAATTATCGAGTATTCGTAATTGGCGTGCTACAAGAACACTTACTAGGCTTTAAACGTTCCAAACTCTTAACATTAAACACAATACTGAAATGGCATGACTTTTTCAAGCAAAACTTCAACATTTATGAATTTCGTGTAAGAAAGTATTCGTTGATTAAAAGGTCTACTACATGACAGAGTAGTCCTTTCTGTAATTAGTTGTATCCCCTTTTTGTACTAAACACGTTGAGATATATCTGGAATATTGCGTGGAATGAGGTGTATATAATAGTGTAGTATAGGCATTTTTTTGATTATGCGTTTCTTTTTTCTTTCAGTATATAAACACTGTCTGCGTTATCTCGTTCCCTGTCTCGTTTCAGAACAATTATTTTAGCCTTATCAGTAATAACCTTTAACCTAATGACGAAGAGTTATATATATACAGGAAACAAAGTGTCACAAGTCGGTCAGAGCAGTTACATAAGAAAACAGTAAGGGGAATGCATATGATATATACACATATAAAAAATAAACCAACAGTGTGTAGATGTTAGAAAAAATGATTTGTAATTGTCAACAATCAAAATACATTTATCATGAAAGATTTGAGCACTAGATAAGCTAGTCATCATAAGACAAAATGAACATGTTTTTAATATTGGCATCTGTATTGTATAATGTTATGATATGAATACGATAGGCATCAGAAATAGTATGTGTAATGTTCACTCAGGGGCCACTAGTATGTGTAATGTTCACTCAGGGATCACTAAATAGAATGTTATTTTAGAATGTGAGGAATTGGGAAAATATCATAACATCTCTAGATATGCGAAACATGCAAAATAAGGCATGGTTTCATTTTTAATTCCTATTTAATGCTAAAAAGCATTACGAGGTCCGAGTATTAACTTTCATACCCCATCCAACCACTTCTCCAAGAAGCGAAAACGGGGTTGGCTTGGGTATGAAATGAAACCTTAATTTCGGCTTAAAATGTTTACATATTGTAAAATTAAAACATTTAATAGGCAATTTTAAACAAGTTACCACATCTTTTCAGTAACAAATGCTTTTAAACGTGATTTATTGTCGAGATATTCATTACAGAATCCTGGGTGGGATCACGTAATGGCAAAAATGACAAGTTGAACATGTCAGGCAAATAGCTCGTTCAACGTGTGAGTCGATTATTAAACATTTAAACACAACATCATCAGTGTAATGGCAGATAAACATAAAAATACTCGCGAAAATTATAATACATAACTGGGGTGATTTTGCAGTTGTATTCCGATACACAAACTGTGTTTTAACATTAACGAAACTTACTGCACGAAGAAAGTAACTCCATTTGTTTCTAACTATGCATACCAAGTTTGAACAAAACCACTTATACATCTGTATTTCAATACAGTTATGCAATATACCATTTAATGAAAGAGGCTCGTTCCGTGCTACCTTATAACACAATCAAGACTTCATGTTTGGTCCGTAGCCGAGTGGTTAAAGTCTCTGACCTGAGATCACTTGCCCCTAACCGATGTATGTTTGTTCACTCAGGGGCCTAGGAATTTTTATGTGAGGAAGCTATCCAGCTTGCTTGCGGAACGTCGGTGGTTCTACCCAGGTGTCCGCCGGTGCACGATAATTGTCCGAAGGGGCACTTGGGCTCTTCCTCCACTAGCTGAAAAGTCGCTATATGACCTTAGCTGTTGGTGCGACTATAAAAACCAATTCAATTCAATTCATGTTTGAAACCCAATGTGTTAAACGTCTTAAACAATTAGCGCATGCGTGTTAGTACATACGCTCTGAAAGCATGTGACCCGTCTTGACTACCCTTAGCTAGTTTTTAACAAATTAATATTATATACAAAAGAAAACATCATAGTTCATAATTTCCAAACTATGCTGTATAATGGAACGCAACGCATATATAGTCAAAGTCAGAAACAAATACCAGTAAGCTCCCATTATATACTGAAAGGAAAAAGAAACGCATAATTGGTATTTCCGCTATATATTGTATGTCTACTATGCTACTGCTACTCGAAAGGTACAGGGTCTAAATTAGGCCTGTCCTTTCGGAAAGAAGGTTTAAACAGCAACGAACACACCAATGGTTACCCCTTTAAAGTTTCATTATCGACAGAATGCGCATTTGGTTCAAGCAGGTGAGAACACTTAGGCTTTAAATGTTCCAAACTCTTAACATTAAACACAATACTGAAATGGCATGACTTTTTCAAGCAAAACTTCAACATTTATTGAATTTCGTGTAAGAAAGTATTCGTTGATTAAAAGGTCTACTACATGACAGAGTAGTCCTTTCTGTAATTAGTTGTATCCCCTTTTTGTACAAAACACGTTGAGATATATCTGGAATATTGCGTGGAATGAGGTGTATATAATAGTGTAGTATAGGCATTTTTTTGATTATGCGTTTCTTTTTACTTTCAGTATATAAACACTGTCTGCGTTATCTCGTTCCCTGTCTCGTTTCAGAACAATTATTTTAGCCTTATCAGTAATAACCTTTAACCTAATGACGAAGAGTTATATATATACAGGAAACAAAGTGTCACAAGTCGGTCAGAGCAGTTACATAAGAAAACAGTAAGGGGAATGCATATGATATATACACATATAAAAAATAAACCAACAGTGTGTAGATGTTAGAAAAAATGATTTGTAATTGTCAACAATCAAAATACATTTATCATGAAAGATTTGAGCACTAGATAAGCTAGTCATCATAAGACAAAATGAACATGTTTTTAATATTGGCATCTGTATTGTATAATGTTATGATATGAAAACGATAGGCATCAGAAATAGTATGTGTAATGTTCACTCAGGGGCCACTAGTATGTGTAATGTTCACTCAGGGATCACTAAATAGAATGTTATTTCAGAATGTGAGGAATTGGGAAAATATCATGGTTACAATATGAAAAATTGGTAAATTATCATAGTTATAAAATAAAGACAACTTAATGATCGTATACTAGCAAGTATTTTCAGTTAAACGATTTACATCTGAGCTATTACAAAGGGAGTTTCAGTGACCATGCTACAATACAATATAAAAGTCATATTTACTTAAATTTTACAAGTGATTATCATATGGGCCCTATTTATGTTCATGTTTTAGTTGTATTCAGGATCAAAACCGCTTCGGAGTTGCCGTTAAGGTAATCAACTTTGCATTGTAAATGAATTCAAGTGATCTTATAGAAAATATTTAATTTATTTACTTTTTTACTTCATTATAATACTCAAATATAAATGGGTGCCGAAACGTCTAGGGTAAAAATTAAAATATATGCCGAAATGGTTTGATGCCGAAACGTCTAGGTGCCGATTCGTTTAGGTGTCGAAATGGTTTGGTGCCGAAACGTCCTGAATCGATCGTGATCACACAGACGCAACAACTTGAGAATTGTCTGCATTTATTAATAAGAATGTTTTATGTACCGATCATTGGGACCCTGATTTAATTATATACACAATAGTTTTGTTCTAGGAAATAAATACATTTTGTATTTGTTATACTGTTTCCTCTCTCTCTATGGCAGAGGAATGGAAAACAATAAAAATGGAGCATGGAGTGGCAGTGGGAGGAAGAATTAGCTAGCTGATTCTTCCTCTTCCCCCCGCCACCCAAGGTGTTTAACACGCATGAACACATTATAAAAAAATAAATACATTTGATATATGTGTTCCTATTCCCACTCACCTTATACAAAAGACTGAAGAATATAGAACTATAATAAATATGATTGAAGGTACAGGATAGGGGGAACGAATTGGTGAGGTGAACATATATGAACAGTAAAAAATAACTACATATGACTATCGTTTAGAATGCTCCGTCTCCTCATATGGAAGAACTTTGAGGAATATAAGACTAAAAACAAACATTGTTGAAGGGAGTAGGGTGTGGGCGTTTTGAGGTTGGAATTTGCTAGTTAATTATACATGTAAACATTAAAAAGAAACAATTTTCATACATGCTAGAGTCTTCCCACTCCCCCATGGAAGATATTGAGGTATATAACTATAATACATTTTTTGAAAGTGGTGGGTGGGAGTAGATTGGAAAATAATTGTCCATCTGATTCTTCCCCTACACCCTCTCATTTTTTTGACCCCTCAATATCTTTCATAGTGGGAGAGGAAACATGATAACTATCTATTCTATTGTATGTGTTAAGAGTGCAAGCATAATATAGCAAATTAAAGCAAAAGTCTACACATACATGTTATATCTGAACAAAGCATTGCAAATTGAAATCAGATGGAAAAAACAAACACACAAAAAGAATCTTTTCTTTTTAAAAATAAAATTGATTTTCAAAAATGGGGAAGGTCGATTGACTCACAGTAGCTAGTCAATTATTTCCCCTGGGAAACTTTCAGAGGGTGTGTAGAATGGACTGTTTTATCAATTCTGTATCATTTGATACCTTTAAATAGTACGTTGAATATACAAATTATTACTGTGATATTAATATTTAATAATTATTTGAATAGCTAAAAATAAAGTGTGTTTGCATATTACTCATTGTTGATTATAGTGCACCAATAATAACACATTAAAGCTAAGATAGAATAACAAATAACATTTAATGATTTCTTTTTTTCAAAAAGATTTAAAGGAATTCACGACAATCTTGAAGTTTTTACCAAGCATCAAATTAGCTTTCGATTTACTAATTTTGTATCATTTTGACTTCAAACCTGCTTGAATATAATTAAATAACATTTTGAGTTTTCTTTTTTTCTTCTTATTTTATTATAGGATTAAATATATTATCTGTGTGCAATATAATCTCCAGTTAGTGATAATTATGTAAAAGGCAATTCGATTTTATACTATTCTTATAATTAATATTAATGATTGAACAATTAACACTAACGGGACTCCTCGTGTTTTAAAAACATCAATAGTGTCGTGTGTACCTTTAAAGTCCCTAAATGGAATCGGTGTTCTGAACTTTTTCTTATCATCCTCAAATAAAGCGACCTTGTTCCTGTTTATAGATACTGCCACCTATATGTATTATATTTAACACGCCGATGATTGCATAACAATAGGTTAATAATAAACTATTAGTTAATCTATAATTTGAACACAAACTATAATATTTGGATTTAAGTGTGTTTAATACCAAGTAGTTTATGACAAATATGAAGGACGATAGAGAGAATGAACAATGGATAGATAAGGAGGACAATTTCGAAAAAGTTTGTTTATATTTATTTAATAATCTTAGGAAATATTTGGATGTGTATTGACTGTGTTTTAAAAAGGTTTATTATTTGCCAATATGTTCAAAATATAAAATTATGAGATCGCTCACATGCCAAATTATCGGAACAAGTCAGATTGCAGATCGTGGATTTGATATATATTGTTTAATACCGCTAAAAACGGTTAGAGCGTCGTCTACTATGTGTCTACCGAACCGAAGGTTCGAGCCTTCTATAAGGCAACATTTTTGAAAATATTTAAAAAAAATATACGAAACTACTACGGAATAAATCTGATTGGTTCCGACAATTTGACATTTGAGTACTGTGAAAAGGATTAGAATGACGTGATATTATTCTTTTAGGGTACTTCTTAAATGTTTAATGTTTCTTCCGTAAATTGTTTTAACTACAGTTATAGCGATTACCAGGAAAATATAAAAGCTAATTCATTTTCAAGCTGAACAAACGATAAATAATGGAACACATTTGGCATACAACTAAATACCAAAGTATTCAAACGTTCACGTCCAGCGTTTTTTCTATTCACTGTTCTTGTTTTGATTATTCATCAACGCAATATTGGATACATGTAGTTAAATTACCAATGAGGTTATGTGGGCGCTGTTGTACTGATGATGTTTCATAATCGAAATAGTAGAAATAAGAAACAAGAAGAAGAAGGCGAAGAAGAAGAAGAGAAGAAGACGAAAAAGTAGAAGAAGAAGATCTTGATTTTATTGAGATTTTTTCGCTCAATAGAAGAGAAGAAGAAGAAAAGAAGAAGAAGAAGAAGAAGAAGAAGAAGAAGAAGAAGAAGAAGAAGAAGAAGAAGAAAATCTTGATTGATAGAGGATAACACTTTTGGTTTTCAAGTCGGTAACCCTGTCTTCACCCTTTCTGTTGTTTTTTGTCTCTTTAATTGTATTACCAAGTCTTTGTTTGCAGTACAGTGCGGACCTACGATGAAATTGCGTTCGGACGCTGTGGTTTCTATAGGACCCTATATCTCATTTTTACAGTCAGTCTGACATATGGTTCTCAAACAAAATATATTTATAGTATGTACACATATCGTTGAAACATTGGTATTGATTGTAAACGTTATGATACTATTTAAAAAACAAACAAAAAAAACAAACAGCAAAAACAAATGCACACTCTGACTGAAAATAAAGATGGCCTTCACAATATAATTAATATCAAGTTGCAATAGAATAAAACATTGTTTTAAAACGATAAACAATTAATACATATTAGTTAATACATACAATTAACATAATACTGAATAAAGGAGCAAACGATCTTAATGGTAATGTTATTGATTAAATGTGTGATATGATGCATTGGATTTTATAAATTATATATATATAACGAAACATGTTATATTATTGCACACATGCACTTCATATTGTTCACTTAAAACATATCTTTGTCGACCAAATCCTAACGAAATCCGAGTGATAGTTGCTCATTCAGAATGGTCCCTAACCAACTTAGAACAGTAATTGCTAATAAGAGTGCACGGTTATATATCCTACAAACTAATTCAGCAAGAAACAAGACAACTTTGGGGCAAATATAAACAACTATGTTCATAAACACATTACATACGTTTTATTTATAGTATCGTGCACCCAAATGAAATAATACTTATGATTTATACATATAAAAATGAGATATCAAGATTGCCATGTCTCCCTCTAATACATACGCAATTCTGAAAATATTAGTCCGGTAAGTGGCAATTTTTATTTTACCTTTGACGAGTAAGTTTTGTGCGATTGAACTACTTCTAAATACACCTTTATTGAAATATATGTGAACTTTTGAGAATGCCGATAATATCGTGCATTTTAAGAATTGTTACTTTGCGCAGATCAATTCCGGAATGGTCCATATTCCCATTTTGCGCATAACATATACATCAAATGTCCTCTGCAACGTTGATTACGTTATAGCGGATGTTATGACGTAACATCAATCAAATTACGTCATCTTATTTGACGACTGAATTTGCATGTCAGTAAAGCACATCCGCCATTCCACCAGTGATACATTACATAAATCAGTCAAATATACAATGAGTTAATGAGCCGTAAAACATTGCGTACCCGAAAACATATTTTAATAAACAAACGAAGCATCTACTTCAAACGACCTTACAAGTACGTTTTGGTTTATTTTGAAATGTAGAGTGTGTACATAATAATTTGGAACAACACAACAACATGTATCACGTAATTTGAACTATATTCATAAAATGCTCATATACGAATAAACGCGTAGAATGGGTCAAACTATTTCAATAAACGTCTTATCCCCAACCACTATTTTACTAGAAATTAACAACAAATCCGACCTCACACTCGATTCATGAATTTGAGACGACCCCTGTGGACACAATGGCGTTGCGGACACAATGGTTCCCAACTGGTTACCAACTCCTATGCCATTATATCCGCGGACACAATGGCCTTTTTCAATACTGTCTCTAGTAGTTAGTAACGTAAACATTTTGTACATGTATCAGCGAATATTCCAAATAAATAAGCGAACCCTTTTTGAATGTTGACAGTTGTTTGTTATGAACACAGTGCCTGTTTTAAAAAACATTTGGCACTGCAAGCTACATTGTTTCACGTATAAATGTTACACATTGGAATAGTACCCTAATGATGGCAAATATTGCTGACACAATTACTTGGAATATCAATCATTGCTTACAATAATATGCTTAACAATTGAATCACAAGTGGCTGTTCCAACCCGCCTGAAACTCTTCGAATCTGTTCAAGCCAATCAAGCGTTTATTTTTAATAGCATACAGGTAACGTGTGCATATTCATACAAATAAGGGTGTGATAACGGGTCTGGTGTGTTTTAGTGTTTTGTTTGTTTGTGTGTTTGTGTTTGTTTGTTTGTTTGTTGTTGTTTGTTAGTTGGTTTGTTTGGAGTGTGTGCCGGTGATTTTGAGAGTTCCTGGCGCGGCTATGACTGATCGGAGTGATGTGCATATAACTCTCAACTAAATTCTTAAGTAATAGGAGAGTGAAACCAATTTTATGTCAGTCAATATAAATAAAACTAATGTTGTGCATTTTAAACCAAGATCCAAACCACAGACGATTTTTGAATTTAAATGTGGCGGATCTGATATATTTATAAAAAATAAATATATATATTTAGGCCTTGTTTTAGACGAATATCTCAATTATAATGTAACAGCTTCATTTGTTGCACAGTCAGCCAGTCGCGCGTTAGGACTGTTAATTTCAAAATATAAAACAGTTGGTGGGATGCCTTATAAAGTTTATACTAAACTATTTGATTCGCTGGTTTGGTCTATTGTAGCTTATGGTGCAGCAATATGTGGTACTCAAACCTGCTCTTGTATTGAAGCAGTACAACATAGAGCAATGCGAGTATTTTTTGGTACGACACATGGCATGGCAACCGGTTTGTGTTAGACAAATAATTGCGGTATCAAATTACTGGGTATGATTGAGTCATATGCCAAATATGTGTTTCAATAAACGAATTTTCTTTTATTGTTTTAATAGTAAAGGTTCTAGATGTAAAATGAGTTTTAAATATTTTTTCAAAAATTGAGTTTAATAACGTTCCGAGTGTAATTAACCCTATTGTTAAACGTAATTTTTTAGATGATGTTAAGAGTGCATCTTTAAATAAGTTTATAATAAATTGGAATGGAAATATTAACTCGGAACGTGGTAACAGTAATACTGATGGCAATAAATTACGTACTTATATGTTAATTAAAACTACATTTGAAACAGAAAGGTACTGTAAACTAATAATACCAAGAAGTCATCGGTTGGCTTATTCTAGATTCCGTTGTGGCGTAGCACCAATTAGACTAGAGACTGGAAGATATGAAAGACTTCAGATTAGTGAAAGAGTTTGTCCATTTTGTAATGTTCAGGTGGAAGATGAGTTACACGTTGTGATAACCTGTCCTTTATATAATGATATCAGAGCTTATTTATATGATAAAGCAATACGCCTAAATCCCTTTTTTAATAATTCTACAGATGAACAAAAATTAGTATATTTATTCACAAATGCAGACTTCATTCGTGTATGTGCCAAATTCTGCTACTTAATTCTTCTACGTCGATCTAGCTTTTTGTATCGCTAGTCTTTTTTCCTTCTTATATATGCCAAACAATGTCAATTTTATATATGTAAATAATGTCAATTTGTTTTTTATCATATCGTGATTCTGTTTTATTTTCTTCTACGAAAATGATGCTAATCAGTTCCTTTTTGATCTGATCAAAGGGGATAAATGATTTTTTAATTTTGTTCTAACTAATGCGCAATAGTGCTTTGTTTATTTTGTCAAATCTAACAATACTCATTCATAGTACATGTTTTATAGATAGATTAGCATCATTTACATAGTCTTAATGTGTAATATATATGCTGATATCGTTTGAGTTTGATGTTATTAGCTACTTTTAAAATATGTTGATGGTTTTATAGTCTATAGTCTCTTATAATTCTAATTAGAATGGCATGGCTATCTTATAATGCTTACGATGTTTTATTTATTTTTGTATTTATTGTAAACCATGATGAGACTTTAATAAAGAAATATATATAGAAGGGTATCAAAGCTACATTAAACTTAAAGGGACAGGCGGTAATTTTGAATTATGCATCAGCCATTAAAGGGATACATGGCTATCTTGAAGATTTTATCAAGCAGTATACCTACTCGATATAGTTACGCACTATACTTTTGACTTTAAGGGACCACAATATGGAACAGCGCGGCTATAATTGTAATTAATGCGATCTGTATTTAATGTTCATGTCATAATTACTTTAGATCGACCCCTTTATAGCAATCACATACGTGGTTACATAATTGAATAATTGACAACTAAACATACAGTCGCTTATTCATTTGGAAGCATTTTACGGATTTTATGAATAAACACGCTTGAAAGAAGATATACGATACAAATGATAGCGTTCATTAACACACCTTATTCAGAATGGTTATATACATATCGTATCGTAATGGTCCTATCTCTAGCATATGTAGGTCAATAATCGCCTGCTCCTTTACATATACACAGATGTAGGTCAATTTTATTTTATGCACCTATCAATGTTTTCCACCACCGGGGGTGAGTGTGTGTGTGTGTGGGGTGGGGGTGGGGGGGGGGGGGGGTAAAATTTGTTGTCTAATTCCAACCTTTGTAGCAAAGCTTCTTTTCTAATTCACCAGGGTGGGAGTTGGTGGAGGGTGGTTTTCGGCACCAGTGACCAGGTCTCAAAATCCGGCCAAGTCTATTTCCCGAAAGGCGGAGCCGATCTAAATCCCGCCTGTCGGGAATCACCATCTGTCGAAAGTCCCGTATATACCCGCCGTCCCCCCCCCACCCCCACCCCCCCCACCCCCTGGTAGGGCAAAACATTGATAGGTGCATTATATAAAAAAAAAATATATAGATCAATAGCCACCTGTCCTAGGTTTATCCGAGTTACGTGGCTGATAGTATGACATATACTGTCCTAGTTGAAGGAGTCACATATTGTGAGGGGGCGTGAGAGGTGTTGCTTCATTCATTACTTTTCATGAACAGACTCAATAAAACCGAGTCTGCTGCTTTATTCTCTTAATTGTGTTTGTTGCTCCCAAAGGATCACCTTTATCAGTATTTATTAACATTCACACTAGCGTTCGTTTAGTGCAGTGTGGCGGCTGTAAAAAGTCTCCCCGTGCTACGAATCAGTAGTGTAATTTTACTGGTCCTTTGGGACCAACGAGCCCAATATAGGTGGCTTTGAAGTACAATACCGCTTAAGCCGGTGCTAGGGGGCGTGAGAGGTGTTGCTTCATTCATTACTTCTCATGAACAGACTCAATAAAACCGATTCTGCTGCTTTATTCTCTTAATTGTGTTTGTTGCTCCCAAAGGATCACCTTTATCAGTATTTATTAACATTCACACTAGCGTTCGTTTAGTGCAGTGTGGCGGCTGTAAAAAGTCTCCCCGTGCTACGAATCAGTAGTGTAATTTTACTGGTCCTTTGGGACCAACGAGCCCAATATAGGTGGCTTTGAAGTACAATACCGCTTAAGCCGGTGCTAGGGGGCGTGAGAGGTGTTGCTTTTTTTATTACTTCTCATGAACAGACTCAATTAACCGAGTCTGCTGCTTTATTCTCTTAATTGTGATTGTTGCTCCCAAAGCATCACCTTTATCAGTATTTATTACCGGTGGAATGTAATGTCTTACTGGTTATTGGGGTTGTTCGAGTACAATCGTTTTGGCATACCTTAAGTTGTTTCTACGTGGGGTGGGGGCGAGAGGTGTTATACGATATATTACCATGTATTACACCTAAGACATGAACAAACTTACTAAAACTGAGATATGTTTGTTGCTTCCAAGTGATACTTTTTTCAGTACGTACTATTGAATTGTTGTTTAACACCCGTTGACATCGAGTACCATCAAACTGCTCAAGAAACTAGTCCGCCAAATAACGGCAAAAGTACATTACACAAATTACAATACCTTTTATCAAAACTTTATCCAGGTATTCAGGTCATATAATAATGTGTATGTGCCGATTAAAAATATAGTTTGTTCATAGGTTCTAAAAATAACGGTGATTAAATATGCTTAAAATGAATTATGAGTTGGTACCCTACTTCCCAGTTCTGGGGTTTGTCCTGATTGGTTAAAGCCATTTTTATTGTGTCTATAGAGTTTGGATGCTATACCTTCTCATCAGTAGGTATAGAAACGGTGAACATATGTTGTAATAGTTCGCTAGTTGTTGGCGGGATAGGTATTTTAATTTCATTTTAGTTTTCGAAAATTGCAGCTTCGGGTTTTAACCTTCAACTCTAAATGAGTCTTTTATATAACCACTGTTTGTTTGGTGGTTGAACATATTTAAAACGGTGTTTGTGTTTAATATGAGCCATAATGCATACTTTACTTTTCAGCAACCACCAGCTACAAATGCATTGATTTTGTCCGGGCTGCAGTATACAGTCGATGAAAATCCACCATGGATAACTACATTTTTTCTAGCTCTTCAGGTACATGTGCAATAATGATATTAGTATTGTACACTTATTTCTCAGGTACACGTGCAATTATGATATTAGTATTGTATATTAATAGTGTATACTTATTTCTCAGGTACACGTGCAATTATGATATTAGTATTGTATACTTATTTCTCAGGTAAACGTACAATTATGATATTAGTATTGTACACTTATTTCTCAGGTACACATGCAATTATGATATTAGTATTGTACACTTATTTCTCAGGTACACGTGCAATTATGTTATTAGTAGTGTATTATTATTTCTCAGATACACGTGCAATTATGAAACTAGTATTGTATACTTATTTCTCAGGTACACGTGCAATTATGATATTAGTATTGTATAAATATTTCTAAAATGTACTGACTGTGATTTTTCCTTGATGAAGTGACGTAACTGCACCAGTTAAGACCAATGTTAAGTTACAATAATGTAATAATATAGTAGAATATTTTTCAATGTATTCCTGTACTACTCGTCAATCGCTGATAACGTTAAGATATCGCATTACGGATATCAACGATTCTATGGAGATACATATTACCAATTACTACTACTACTACTACTACTACTACTACTACTACTACTATTACTACTACTACTACTACTACTACTACTACTACTACTACTACTATTACTACTACTACTACTACTACTACTACTTATTCTTCCTCTTCCTCTTTTACAAGTACTACTACTACTACTACTAATACTACAAATACCAATACTACTACTACTATTACTACTACTACTACTACTACTACTACTACTACTACTACTACTACTGCTGCTGCTACAAATACTACCGCTACTACTACTGCTACTACTACTACTATAACTACTATTGCTGCTGCTACTGCTACTGTTACTGCTACTACTACTGCTACTACTACTACTGCTGCTACTAATACTGCTATTGCTACTTCTACTACTACTATTACTACTACTAATACTAATGATACTGACACTGCTACAACTACTGCTGCTCTAGTCCTAATACAACTACTACGTCCGATTCTTAATAATAAATACATTAAATTGCCTGACTTACAGCACTACCTGATGCTGCTCAGCTCCAATCTGGTTACCCCGTCAATTATTGCAGCGACGGTCTGTTCGTTCGACCCTGGTGTTCAGTCGATATTGCTTGGAGATATGCTGTTTGCATGCGGTGTTTGTACAATCATACAAACTTCTATAGGAGTCAGGTAGGACATTTATTGGATGGTAGACAACACACAAGTGGCCTTTATCCCACTGTCTTACTTCAAATAATGTTCAATTTATGTTTTATAGTAGTAAGTATAACATTCTTCCATCGCTTTATTTCAATACCATTCAAATATTTTAAAAAGTGATTAATCAAGAGCTTTATCTAAACTGCACAACGAGCAGAAATTAGAAAGAATTAGAAAGACAACGAAGGAAATCAGTTAACTGCTCGTTTGTCGAAAACATAGGAGAGATTACGTAGTGCTTTACACTTTTCATCGGATGCGGCGTCAACATCCAGTTTATGATTATCTTTTTTTTCTTCAGAAACTGCTATTACTCAGTCGATCAACCAAACCGTTATCTTAATTACAAAGAGCAACTCCACAATAAGAGAATTGGCCCTGAATCATTAACTTTGTACCTGTTCCGTTCAGGTTTTGAATCCACAAAAGCAAAAATAAAAATCGAACAGGAAATGTAGCATTCAAGGACTGCAATCAACCCGTACATAGAAACAAACACCAGCTACACATATGACAAACGTGGATCAATGTAGGTTTTGTATATTGGATAGTAAAGTACATTTTAACAGTGCAAGTGCAAAAATGACCTTGACATTAGCATCAGTGCTGTCAAAATAGAAGTGTATGAAGCAAATTTGCATGCTACTAATGTATGTGGACACACTAATGTATGTGGACACATGGACACACTAATGTATGTGGACACACTAATGTATGTGGACACACTAATGTATGTCTAATGTATGTGGACACACTAATGTATGTGGATACACTAATGTATGTGGACACACTAATGTATGTGGACACATGGACACACTAATGTATGTGGACACACTAATGTATGTGGATACACTAATGTATGTGGACACACTAATGTATGTGGATAAACTTCTAACACAGACTTTCTTTTTTCAGGTTACCGATTGTACAATGCCCAGCTTTCGCTTATATCGTTCCCATGTTGACTCTGACAAAGATCGGGCGGCTGAAATGTCCTGAAGAATCTGCTGATACTACCTCTGGTGGGACAAATACAACCTTAGGGCCTGGTAAGTAAGCGGATGCATTAGTTATGCACAATGTTTGAAATTTGATTTTATTGCGCATTTCTTTTTAAAGTCATAGAAAGTTGTGTTCTATTTAACATCATTTTGCTTTCATGCAATGTCACTTTGTCCTGTTTATATATATATGTGTTTGTTTCATTCTTTCTTTCTATAGATAATGCACACGATCCTATAGGATCATACTGGCATGATTGATGGTGCATGATAACATATTTATTTACAACCGACCATGCACCGTAGATAGAAAAGAATATACTGTTTATTGCTACAATCATGGCATATAAACGTAAAATACTGTATAGTGTGTTTAAAATACACATACTTCATGCCGATTTAAAAGTAATATTTTTTTTTATATTTATAATTGTTAAAATTACTTGTTTTATTATTTGACAAGACTCTGCTTCATTCCTAAATTGAGAGAATAACGAAAATGTAAAAAATATGAAAATTGTTATTTTATTACAACTAGCAATGTGTTTAAAAGTGTGATTGTGCGTGCGTGCGTGTGTGTTGGCTAGGTGAGGGGGTGGGTGGAGAGGGTGGAGAGGGTGGGGGTGGTGGTGGAGTGGCGAGTGAAGGAGGGTGTCCAAGCCATATATCAGCCAATATTCGATAGACTAATATAGATCTATATTGTATTACTTTTCCAAGTGCCTTAATTGATAATTGTAATTTTATGTCAGGGAGATATCTCTTTATGACATTATTTCATATCATTTGAACATTCCTTCCAATGTTTATCAAATATATATATATATATATATATATATTTAATTCTATTCTTGATAGCGTCTATGCTTAATGTGTTGGCAGAAAAATATGGTACTTAGTTTCAAGTATAATAAGTAGTTCTGTATAAGATAATTTATTTCCAATATTCAATATAAATCATTCCTCTACAAGCGTTTGTGTTTAATTTTAAGTTTGTTTAGAAGGGATTGTGTTTCTGGACATAACCAGAGCATATGGGTTAATGTTTCTTCATGGTGGCAGTATTTACAAGTAGGACTATCTACAGCTTTGATCATATGTAAAACTCTTCTTGTGGGGAAAATTCAGTGGTTAACTTAATTCGTATTTGGGTCCATTGTAATGTTGTGTTTTTCGTACTGTGCTATATATATTGAAAGGTGCTATATATATATTTCTTTCCAAATGTCTTCCTCTATAGAATAAATTTCTTCCCATTTTGTTTTTAAGGTTGGTATACTGGGGTTTTGATTGAGGATATTTTGTTAAACATGAATTTCCATATGTTTCAGATTTGTTAATGGGGCGCTCCAGAATCCGACCCTCACCCCACCCCTACACATGAAATAAAAAAACCCATAACAAAACAGAAATAAACAAGCTTAGGGTATTTTGTTTCGGAACAGGCTACAAAACAAGCTGTTTTGTTCTCTCTCTCTTTCTCTCTTTTTAATTAAACATTTTCCCTTTGAATACTAGTGTCATTTGTATTCTTCGTGTAAACAGGTTCACCATATTCCAGGTGCGGATTCAGGAAACTTTTCCAAAACAGGGTTGACAAAAAAATAAAGAAAGAAAATCTCCAACGAACACACAACGATTTTTTTTTATAAAGCACATAAATTTAGAATAATTGCTTTTCTTTAACATAATTTCCATATTGTTCAGATTTTTTAATGGGTCGCCCCTTGAATCCACCCGTAAATCTCACCCCACCCCCTACACACGAAATGAAAGGAGCAAAACAGAACAAAATAAATTTTTCCAAGAGCAGGCTACAAGACAAGCGAGATTTTTTAATTTTACTTTTAGGAGAATGTGTGAAGGGTTAATTATAAAATAAATATCCCGGCAGCCTTCGCCCATTACCTTTTGTTAACCTAAGGCGTGATAACTTTAAACTTGGTACATTATATCTATGCGCATGCTATGTTGGGAGAGACACGACATGTATAGCGATCTAGGAAATACCGATATAGTATGGAAAATATGCCTCAACCCGAAAGTTAATGATAAATAACTTATTATTTTGTTAGATATCTTCATGGTTTACGCCTAGGAATGCGATAATTTCGTTCGAACGTCACATGGGTGTTGAAGCGATTTTTCCGGTCGTTGTTTTTACACAGGAAATTAGGCGTATATGCAGTTACATAGAACGTCAGAATAATAATGAAAAAACTGCATAGTCGCCAATTTATTAGGCTACACACGAGAGTACTCAATTACTCAATTAAAATATAATATCTAGCAGTCAGCTTTAAGATGTATTATTGAGTTCGAGCAGTCTTCATTTTAAATTTGCAAAACGATATGTGATAAACAAGCAGTTTGTACGTTTCATGATTGATTTCATGATTGTTTGATTGATTGATTGATTGATTGATTGATTGATTGATTGCAGATGGTGCAGAGGTAGAACCACTGTATGTCGAGCGATTAAATATGGTAAGTTTAATAAACTTCAAAAGGTGTTACTTGTATACTAGTAACGTTTTATTACAGTTAGCATACATTTCTTTTAGTACGTTTAATTACCCATGTATTTACTATTGAATTTTTAAGAAGTTATTTTCTGTTTCACTTGAGAGATACATGTGTTTCCATGATGGGATATTGCCAGTAGTTGTAAACGGCATCGTTTGTGTATCTAATGAAATTTGACTGGTTTTGTGATGTCCGTATGTATACAG
The DNA here is from genome assembly GCA_037043455.1 of Cyrtodaria siliqua. Classification (NCBI taxonomy): domain Eukaryota; kingdom Metazoa; phylum Mollusca; class Bivalvia; order Adapedonta; family Hiatellidae; genus Cyrtodaria; species Cyrtodaria siliqua. Next base: position 398,510 of record JAWPHD010000135.1, on the reverse strand, counting down.
GAAATATGCACTATATGTATTTTGTTTTGGACGTAGATTGAAAGGGAAAAACGAAAAAAATAATATAAAAACCAAAAACACGATACATTTGGAAAATAGTTCGGCAAGTATATTTATACCTTGAGTGGGTATCCAGCCTGAGATTAGAACAATGAGTCTTTGCAGAGGCAGTTATAGTGTGCGTTTTATCTATTGTATACCGTGGTTGAACAATGCGTGATTGTTTACAGTTTCCTAGAGTCGACGTACCCATATTAATTACATTCGCAGTTGATCGGTTCCATAATGATGGCAGCTGTGATAGAGATCGTCATAGGGGCTAGTGGCCTTATCAGCATTCTCATGCGATTTATCGGTCCTTTATCCGTCGCCCCAACAATTATGCTTATGGCTTTACCGGCGGCTCAAACAGGTTTCAATCTCTCTGGCACGCACTGGGGTATCTCACTTGGGTAAGTATGCAATTATTCTTAATCGATTAATACATGTTACTGTAGTTCATTGACTGACTCCGTGATTATTATTTATGCATCGATACATAATTAGAGATCATTAACTTCTGGCTATATTTTCACCATGATATGTGAAAAACAAATCTGTCCTGATCAAGACTTCAATCGTGACCATAAACTTTGTCATTACAATTTTCATAATATCTTATATCAAGCCTACTTGAAGGTTTATCAACAGAGGTTACGATCCTGTCATTTTGCAACGAAATGTATGTTAATGGCTTGACCCATTTACAGTTCGCCACGATGCTTTCATCTTCAACTGTTCGACGACACGACAGAGTTTTTACACTATGATATCGTATACCTAAAAGTTTTTACACTATGATATCGTATACCTAAATTCTGAAAAGGATGGCAACGGTGAATGTTTGTCTTCAATCTTATCTTTTTCTGTCGTGCCTTTAATGGTGTATTCTCTTGTTACTCTAATGTCTGCACTGAATACATGATTTTTGGCTTTCTAGGCTTTAGTCTTTAGGTATGCATACATACATAATCATCGTTGTGTTATATTGTCCATTAATGTTGCCTAGTTTGGGAGAGGAAACAGCCTGCTGGGAATTTCTTAATTTTCACTGCCCCGTTTTAATGGGATTAAACATTTTAGATTGAAGTTTGGTGCACTCGAGAACCTGGTTTGAACCTTCAGCGGCCTTTTTGTCAATGGCTGTTAAGGTGGTAAACCTGTTGCTATTGCCAACCCGTTTATGTTTGTGGTATAGCATACTTTGCTTTTGTCCCACTTGAAATAGTTGTTTGATTTGTATGCGTGATTTCAGTTGCCTATGTTCTGCGAATTCTATTTTTCTGTTCGACTTTTATACCTATTTTCCAGCTCAATTTCAGATTTGTAATTGTCAAATTGTCATTGTCCGGAGGAAATCCTGTCATCACTTTTCATAAGTTATTATTGTAAATGTACACATGAACGCTTATATTGTACATGACTGTTATCGTTAAACAAGAAATTAATATAACTATGTAGTATTGACTGTTGTTTGTATATCTTTTTGTTATATGAGTATAAGACAATACAGTTGTATACATTACGTGGTCCCACCTTAATTCCATTAAGCGTCGGGAAAGGTTATATGAGCAGGATTTTATAACGGATATTTCGACAATAAAACACGTTTAAAAATATGTTTACTGAACAAGAAATGCGATAGCGTGTTTAAAATTACCTATTAAATGTTTTTATTTTACAATATGGAAACTTTTTAAGCCGAATTTAAGGTTTAATTTTATACCCTAGCCAAAGTTAATTTGTTTAACGGCTCATGATCACATGACTATGGTCAGGAAGAGACGCTCGAAACAGTAAGGAGATAAATGTACTTAGGAGGAGATATATGTACTTAGAATATACTCGGAAACATAGTAAAGCGAGGACTGCATCCTACTCAAGTATGGGGTCTTTGCTTTTTTAATTCAATGATGAACTTCAGTACACGGAAACGCACTCTTGGCAGCATCAGAACGACGATAAAGGAAAGTAGATACTCAAGCCCTACAATTATTATAAAATACAATGGTAAACCTTTTACACGAAACATGTCTTTCCCAACGATATTTGTATTTCAGGACAATGGGTCTCATTTTTCTTTTTTCTGAAGTTATTCCTATTATATCTGTACCGAATCCGTATGCGAAAGACAGAAAGATACAGTTTGCAGCTCATAAGATGTTGTCGGTATGTGTATTGGCATTTTAAATATTTATATATTCTGAAAATGATCTTATAAAGCACACACGGAGGCATACATTTTGAATAGTTTTTCTCTCAGTTGAATCGTGTTACAAACATAACTGTTTATTTTTGGTCAATAAGGGATCATAATCACGGTAAAGTAGTATATTCGTAGGTAAATTAATTAAACATTGAATAGCAAAAGTCAATAAGTATTTACCCTTTCTAGATCGGCATATGAGATAAATTTTCACTTGGCAAATCTTAGATACTCGTACAATACCAATGCAAACAAATTAAAATATATCAATATTTAAAACTAATGTTATATGAATGCCAAAAAAAAACACTTAATATCAACGAACCAAAACAACCGAATAAGTTTTCTGTTTAGTTTGATACTTGGATATTTTACATGCTAATCAAGACCATGCAAACATTGGTTTGTACCATTCCCTGGACCTTTTTGTTGTATATAGATATGACACTGTAAACCCTTTTAGGAATTTTCAAACGATATCGTAGTCAGTTGGTAAATTGCGTCTAAAACGTTTTCAATTTGTTATAATCTATTTAGGTAGTTATTTCTGTGTGCTTTATGTGGTTGCTCTGTTACATCCTCACCGTCACAGACGTATTCCCCACGGATAAGACCCAATATGGCTACCTAGCAAGAACAGACACCAGGCTACATATTATTGATGACGCCGTATGGTTCAGATTCCCTTATCCAGGTAGGTATACGAGTTTAAACATGGGTTGTGATGACAATAGATTGTATAGTTTCTCCATTCATTATCACCTAAGATGTGTGATCGTAAACAGTTCAAGGAGGTCTACGCTATATCCAGGCTCCCATAATGCATCAGATCTAATCATATTTATCTTTGTTAATTAATTAGTTCGGGAGCTCCAGTTTGTATTGCAGCGGTTATCCCCGCATGTTCCCTGAATAGAATCGGTTAGGCCATGCATACATGAATTGTGTTTAATTAGCAATATTAAAAAAAATATTTAGCACGAATTATTTCAGAAAATTGATATTTTTATATTAGTAAACTATATACAGGTGTTTTCCTTTTCAGAGGTTGGACAGACTATATTTAAGACAAACTATTTTATCTTATCAACTTAGGTTGCAAACCTTTCTCTTGTAGAAAAAAGGCTAATGTGTAATCTCTAAATAACAGTTACAGTGTAGCCCGAAGAGTACATAAACATCATAGAAAACCGTATGCCATATAATACCCTAAATGGAATACTTATCTTTTTTCGCCAGCAGTCCCTCATCAGTTAGATATAAACATGTATTCTCAGGGTACTGTTTTCATATTTTCCTAAAGGGAGGTGAGAGTCACTACCTTTATTATCACTTAACACTATATGTACACGTACAATATACCCTTAGCGTTTGTTTTATATATAACGAACGCATATGGCATTTGGTACTGGGGCTATCATATATATATTTTCTTTGTTTTCAGTTATAGGAAGTATTCATTATTTTGCCCAAATCATACTTTATCATTATTTACAAAATACTTATATTTGCTCCGTTTCCATTTTGAAACCTGTATTTGGCTTTAGGTCATTGGGGAAAGCCAACTTTCAACCCCTCCATTTTTGTTGCCATGATTGCGGGTGTAGTGACCTCCATTATAGAGAGTATAGGTGATTACTACACATGCGCGAGGCTTGCTGGTGCACTTCCACCTCCTGCACATGCCATCAACAGAGGTAAACAGTTTATTTAGATTGTATCAAACAAATAATCCATTCCTTAGCAACTCCGCCCATAAACACTACGGAAAGTTGCATTTGTTGATCGTCAATAGGGTGTGTATATACTACTGCGGTCATTGTTAGAGCTGTTGTCTCATCCTTGCTTGAGTGAAATTAGTTGACATGTTTGTGGTATGTTTGCAATGTGAGTGTAACATTTCTTAAACTAGCTCTTCAACCAAATACATGTAATATGTAAAGGCTAATATAAGAGATACACTACAAGTTAAGTTCAAGCACATTGAAAAGAAAACACAAACGTTGAACAGGAAATATGAATTCCCAGAAAGCGGTCACCAACAACAGCATTTAAGCACGAGGGCCATTGATGTCCCTATAGCTCTCATCTGGATATTGGCCCATTGTCGAACTTCTCCGATTCGGACAACATATGCAGGTCATATAAAATCTGTGCAAGTTTGGTTAAGATTGCTCAGGAAATGTAGCCTCTGTCGTGTTAACAAGATGAACTAGAACTATCACTGAAGATGATTAATACTACCCCTGCAACACCGCTTTCAATTTCAAACATTGCATATAAAGAGACACGAGTTTCGTAAAGATTAAATTATAAAATAATAAACAATGGAATTTTTGGAATTTTTTAACTATGAAAACTATGGCCATAACTCCGCGTTACCAGTGGGATCTGGGGAAAGAAAGGGATAATTATAAATATAATACTAATAATAATAAAAAAATTACACAACCTGTTTAAGTTTGGTTAAGATTGGTCAACAATTGTGGCCTGTATCGTGTTAACAACATGTAAAATTGCATTTGTTGCTAATTCAGGGCTATAACTCTAGTGGTACTGGTCCGATCCGGCCCATTATTAAACTGGTACGAGATCTTATGGTCATATACAATATGTGCATGTTTGGTTAAGATTTCTCAAGTAATGTGGCCTATATCGTGTAAACAAACAATGCTGACGGCGGACGACGGACGAAGCATGGTCACAAAAGCTCCCCCTGAAGTGCTCAGTTGAGCTAAAAAGCAATAATCCCAATGATAAATAGAAACGAAGTATGGGATGCCTAAAATCATAAACGAGTTGACAACAGGGGCACAACTTTGGTTACCATTTTCAAAGATATATAAGATTTGTTTAAAAATATGTCTATGCATATTTGTTTTGCCCATACACAGTACACACAAAGTATTATACTTTCAACGTACTACTTGTAATATTGCATATTTTTCAGGAATTTTGATAGAAGGCATAGACTGCATAATTTCGGCCGTCGTTGGTGTCGGGTATGGTGTCACCTCGTGTAGTCAGAATATCGGAATCATTGATCTTACCAAGGTGTGTACTAAACTTGCTTGTACAGTGAAGAAAGTAGTTGTTTGATTGCTCGAAGGCGTAAACATATGTGCTGCTTCCTTTCGGTTAGAAATTCATTCTGTGCTGACGTATTGGCTAAATATTTCACAAACATCCTTTGCTCGCAAGAATACAAGCATACCGCGCTAAGTAACATATCGATTCACTAGCAGACTCAGAAGAAAGAAACTTAGCTACACATGAATATAAAATAACATCGAAGGATACAGCTCCAACATATTCCAGTCCCTTCAATTTCTCCCAAGTAGTGATTTCTATACAATACAAACATTAGGATGTATACAGCGGCAACTATTTAAGTTACACAACCTTGCTATATATGTAAATCAAGAATACATTTTCAAAGAAGTCTATCTTCTGAAGTGTAAGGACGAGTAATCAACGAGTGCATGTGCTAGAGGATTCTTATTCTGGAGGACTCATATCTTGGAAGATCCGATGGTGTTACCTTTCGGAACCGACATATGTTGAATAATCCATAGCTCAGTGGTTAGAGCGCTGGCGGTAATACACAGACTCTTTGTTTGAGTTGCCGTATTGATACACCTTTTAATAACATGTTCACGCTTTACCAAAATGAGAAAAATAGTCGTATAGTAATCACAGCACCCAAACGCAATGGCACCGTAGATCCGCAATGTACAACAAGCAAAGAGTTAACTATATAAGGAAAAAGACAAATCACAACAGAATGACTGGTGAGGACAGGGCTACCGACTTGGAACGGTCCCTGGGAATTATGGCCCACCGGTTAGCTTAAATTGATTTTAAGTGTACACAACATCGATATCAACTTGTCTTCCGACCTGAAATTGACAAGACAGTGTAAATAAAAGTTCATCCTATCGAAAGGAAATCTCTAACAATAAAGTCCACATCCAGGGCAATTAGGAGACAATACACGTATATGTTATTGTAAAGATATATATAAAAGCAAACAAAATAAAAACAACCTTCTACCAATGTAGTTATATATTATAATAAAAAATAACCCAATATATAGCTATCAAACTAACGTCCCCAAATTGGAAATAAACAAGGAACTGTTCAAATTGACATCATATAAAGGGAATGCGTATATATTCACATTTAATTGTCAAATAATCTTTAAAAATAGAACCCCGACATGACACAATTGAGAGAAGCAAAAGTAATGTGCCCATTAATATAATAAATACAGATGTAAAAGTAGATATAACAATCGAACAGAAAAAGTAATATTCAAGCACTACAGTCAACCACAAACATAAAAATGAAACAAAGAACAACTATATATAAAGATTACACAATGGTTGACAACAGGGCTACCGCCTTGGGACGGTCAGTGGCATGAAAGGACGCTGGGGTTTAAAGCAGGTTCTAGGGTGCACCAAACCTCACTCTTACCCCTCCTCTGACATCCAAACAAACGGGACAGTGCAAACAAAGACACCCCCGCCAGGCAGCATTAATAGTCAATATTAGTAAAACACATAAATTATCATGTGAAAATATTAGAAAGAACAGAAGCCTAGAAAGCCACAAAATAAGTACTCAATGAGTTGGCAGAAGCCAGTGCAATAAGAAAACATACCGTTAAGGGTACAACAAGACAAGATTAAAGACAAACCTCAAAACGCTACCGTTCGATAAGTATTTAATTAGACGTCATCATAGCGTCCACAATCTGTCCGGTCATCGCACAATCAAAGAGAAAAGGATAGTGGCGAACTGTAAATGGGTCAACACGAAACATGCAGTGCGTTGCAAAATGATAGGGCCATAACCTCTTTTGATAAACTGTTTAACACGTTTAATAAAGATTGTATGCAAGGATCTTACGAAGTTTGTAAATCACATCACCATATAAGTTAGGTTGTGATAGTCCTTGTCGCAGAAGAGTTATTCAATTACTTTTATATTTTAAAAATAGATCAGGGTTACGATAATAAAATGTTGCAAATGTTTTTCGAAGTTTATGGTAACGGTAGCCCTGCTGAGTAGCTTTTTAGTTATACAACTATTACGTATATTAAAGTCGAGCCGTGACTTTGATTGATATGACGACTGGAACGTGACATACAAGTACATCATACACTTTTTGCATTGGTCTATTATAACTCAGTCAGTGTCCGTCCTTGCCATATTAATAGAAAAAAACACCTATGCACTTAATTCAAGCCGTCCTCGTAGTTCGCAAACGTGCTGCTATGTTATAGGAGACAACTAAAGAAAGTTTTTGTTTGCTCTTTGCTGAATGGTTAGCTCGACTGAAAACACTAACATGCAAATGAGTATGAGAGAGGACCTTTTGAAACGGTCGAACACGATAAATATGAAATATTGCAGTCTCGGTTTGACTGAGACTGTTCATGAACGGTAGTGAGATATGCTTGCTACCGTTCACGCCTCCTATCCCCAACTCTTGTTGTGATATTTCAGTGGTTTTTAAAACTCGGAGACTATATCTTTAACATATATTTAGAAGAAAAGGTAAGTACCACATTTATGTTTCAGGACCAGTTCACTTCAAACATGTTTAAAGCGGACTTACGCGGAGTAAAATCAGAAGTCAATAAAAAGTAACCAAACAAGATATTTAAGAAAGCGTTACGATAGTACGAATTATTCTATGAAGATATCACCAGGAAATCGCGTTATCTTTTGCCATCTATTGAAATACTGTATAGTTGCTCGTTTGTCGGTGTTCTGCTTGTTGCAGTAACATTTGTGTAACGATGTCAATGTTCGGTCTAGAAACGTACGTTCGAATATAAACCGAATCATCATGGTACGAATCGTCGTGTTAAACTATGTTTGAATGTAGGGAATTACTTTGTAACCCAGTTTTTTTGTACCTGGTTCTAACTTTTTATAGCTTAATAATTGTTTCATACTTTACATTAATATATTAACATCTAATATGAAGAATGTCACCATAACATTACATGTGTGTAACTTTTTCTGTTTACATTAAGGAATTGTATCACATTTTTACAAGGTTGGTAGCCGCCGTGTTGTACTTGTTGCCGGTTTCTTTATGGCACTGTTCGGGTGTTTAGGCAAGTTTAACTCCATCATCGCCACTCTACCGGATCCAGTTACGGGAGGATCGTTTATGGTCCTGTTTGGTTGGTATTATTTCTGAATTATCCGTAGTATTTGAGGTATGTTTGTGCATGCTATTGAGAAAGTACTCCTTAATGAATATGCTGTTTGATCAATGTATTTATAATACATAATTGCAATAGTTTGTGGAGGCTGTTGTTTATTTGTATCCATGTTGATTCGCGTATTGGTATCACTTGTACGCAAAATAAACAAGTTGGAATTTGCTTGTTAAAAATGTACATTCCGCTTGGATGTTGCTTTGTTTTAAATAATAAATAAAAGTATAGAGGTCCCCCCAGAGTCGTTTCAGCAACGACGGGCGTATATATTTGATCTTTGCCTCTTTCATTAATTACCTTTTAAGACGTGTTTTTACAGTAGTTAAAGCTGCATGAGAACTTCGCTAGTTCAAAGGAAATGCTTGTAATTTTTATGTTAAAGATGAACACATGATCAAAATAGCAAAATTAATGTTTAAATGGGTTTAACAAAATAAAATAAATCCTCACTTCTTGGTTTTTAGAAATATGGCAGTTGAATTGAGACTAAAACTCTCTTTCCTGTTCTATGAAGGAATTCAGTTTGCAATTCATAACTTTATTATGATAGAGCATCGGACGCTTTGTGTATGCCTTTTCCTTTTACCGCAACACCTCCTTTTACGCATCGATATTACAAACGTTGCATTCAAGATCCTTTGACCCGAATGTTTCGGCTTGTTTTTTGTACTGCCACCATGTTAAGAGAAAACTGTCGATTTTATTATTATCATCACTCGCAGACAGTGTACCCTCGACTTCTGCTACAATTTTCAGCGGATATGTTTGAAACTGTTCAAGAAAATACTAATGTGTAGATGGACGCGACTCTATTTAGTACCTGTTGTCAATAGTAGGATAATAATAAGGGAATACTCCTTAACTTATAAGCAACTAGTTTCTCTTGTGTACAAAATGGAGTATGTGAAAGGCTGGGATACATGTGTTTTCATTGTTTATGGCGTTCTTAATAATGCATCATCACACTAGCCGATGCGATTTTAGTTCTCGCACGCATAAGTTCGTTTGTTTTTTCTGTCAAGTTTGATATTCATATTCGACCATTATTGATGAATTAATATGTTGCCATCAATCGCATTAATTATACATTATATTATTTTATCTTTGCAGCTGTATTGACAGCCGTTGGTGCCTCCAATTTACAGTTTGTGAATCTTAACTCCTCCAGAAACCTTGCTGTTTTTGGAATGGCCCTTTTCTTGGGACTTGGGTTTCCACCTTGGCTTGTGGCCAACGAAGATCTTGTACAAACTGGTATTGATAATTGATATATATATTGCGTGTATGCTTGAGATACTTCAAGTGCGAAGCCATGCTATGAGTTGCGTGTTAGAGATTTGTGTGGGGATGGTGGATGAGGGGAGTGTGTGTGGTGGGGGTGGGGGGAGGGTGGGTGGGGGCTGGAGGGGGTTTCATAATATATAAAGTAATGGGTTAGAAGTAACAACTATACTTGCCGGGTTTTAAGGAGTGCGAGTCGGGTCTCCTCTCCCTTGTACTCATTGTATTATCATTTATCTGACTAGCTACTAATCTGAAACATAACGGATAATAATAGAACTCTAAATGCATAAGCAAATCATCAATAAGTAAGCGTACATAGGCAATTTTGCAGTATCTAATAATAATATGATTGCATCCTAATATGAGTATAATATGATTCTATTTTATGATTCATATATAAATGGAGCCACATAGAATTTTCATATAAAACCTATCATATGATATATATATAACAGGAGTTATATATCATATGAGAATAAATTCATAAAAGGTTCATTCGTTAAACAGACAGATGATTTTCATGAGAGTAATATTTTCAACTTTTATATGATTCTCTTGTGATACTTATATGATTATTATATGCAATGATATATATAAGACTCGTGTACTACTCCTACTATAAATGTATCATATACTAGGTATCATAGGAGAATCATATAAGAATACTACTTTATTATATATTTATATTAAACTTAAACTAGAAAAAGGTTGAAGTTGAACTCAGTGGTTGACAGACTAGTTCAAAATTACCTCGGCTGGCCGCCTAGTATTTCTCGAAGACCGTGTAGTGCTCGAAATACATGCACACTTAATAATATATCAGGAAATCGACAAGCATTTCAAACGCTACCGGGATGAACACTTTTCAAAGTAAAGTTCGTTAAGGTCTGGTATAATGTTACAGTGTCCTGGTACTTGGCACAAACGACCGAGAGGGTTGATCACAAAATAAAGATATTTCGATCAAAACAAATGAAAATAACAATACTTTATCGCTTTATGTGCCTTAAAAGAACGAAACAACACATATTTGTTTGTAAGATTGTACTTACATGTAACGACTTATTGATTCCTGACGTTGACTGCCGCTAGATCTGGCCTAGATATATGTGGTTAAGTTGGCATCCGGTGCCATGCATGCCTGTCGTACAATAGTCAAATGCAGAGTTGGGTGTGTATATGAAGTTCATTTGTTTGTCTTTGTTATTCTTCGCCTGAGACTATTAAACATTTATTTGCTTTGTTCCTACGTAAACTTTTGGATAATATTGTTCCAATTACAGGTAGTGAGGATTTCGACCAAGTTTTAAAAGCACTGTTGGCCAATAATATGTTTGTGGGATCGTTTACAGCACTTTTCCTGGATAACATTCTGCCGGGTATGTACGGTTAGAGATAATATTGTCATGTATAGGGTATGCATGGTTTGTCAAAATACAGCCATTATTAGATTAGCATACAGAAAACTTAGACTTCCATATTTAGCTTTAGAAAATGTTAATCAGAAAATGTGGTTGTCATTACTTTCTATGGACATTGTGTCTTGCCCTAACAACTGTTTAGACAATTGTTTATTAGTTAAGTTAAATAATGAGACATCAAAACACAGCAAGTTTGGAAATAGAGTTACTGGTCACATACCACTATTGTATTTCCCATAGGCCTCCATTATGCCTTTGGCCTACAACCCCTATTCCTATATCCGAACGGATAAAAAAAAATAGTTTGTTTAAAAACAATTTTACAGACACTCAAAGATGACCAGCATATTGGGGGTATTCTGATGCTTTCAGTCTCTTATACTTCAAGAAATTTTACTTTTTTTATAACCTAAATAAAACTGTATCCATAAAAATGAAAATTTCAGTCAAAATGTCATAAATGAACATGTTTTATGATAGAAATGTAATATGTTCATGTTTTAAGTGGTTTGTTGTGATTTGGGTAATTTAATCCAGTCAGAATCTACCTTACAATCTGACTGTATGCCCTAATAAACCCTATACTTTTTTAACCAATCAGAAAACCGAAATCAATAGTGGTATCTGACCTACTACCTTGGAAAGTTGAGTGACAAAACCGCTGTTATCAATCATCTACAAAAATAATACCATTATTTACTATATACTTCCCAGTAAAATAGTTTATTTTATGATTAACATATCTTTATTGTTAATATTTCACATTTGAAAGGATAACATATTTTCACTAAAAATGACGTCCTGCAACTGTTTACGTTGTTTACGTTTGTAACATTATTGACGTCATTGTTTTGGCTCATAATATTTTATCTGCATAAGTTTCAAGGTTGTGAGTATTACATAAATAGAATATTTGTTGGTTTGTCGTGCATATAGGAGTATATTCATCTCGAAATGAGAAATCTTATATTTTCAAGTGTGCTTTAGCTATATTCACTCAAAACAAACACATATCCTGTATATCTTGCTTGTAGGCACTCCTAAAGAGCGAGGCCTATCAGTCTGGGCAGAGATACCCAAAACTGCCTCAGAACATGACGATGACGATTCTCATACTGGTGGACTGTCTATGAAGACATACGATTTTCCATATGGCATGAGCTATATAAGGACATGGTCCTGGCCCAAGTATGTTCCATTCATGCCAGGATTTCAGGGATTCCCATGCTTTAGACGATGTGAACGAAATAAAGAAGAAGAGAATGCCGAAGTACACATAAACGTGAAAAATGAAAATATGTCGTTGGAGGCTGCAGTAACAAAGTCTTCGGCTGCAGGAACAAAGTTATAGGATAAGTTAAGAGACAACCTATTATAATTAAAGGTTAATAAATAATGGATGAATTCCTTGAGAGAAAATACGTTCTTACTTCAATAAAAACTTTCATAGAATAACGTATTACCCTTTCTTTACTAGAAAGAACGATAACTTGATTTTTTTTCGAGAGAACAGATATGCATAGAGTTAGCTCCCATTTCCCTAAAAATCGTCTTCTACAATGACAATTTCATAGTTCACAAGTATGTCATGGACACTTTTAAGAAATTATAATTAATTAATGCTTACTATCAAATTCAAACTACTCCAGTGGTCCAATGTTCGATAGTTATAAATAACTTTAACGATAACACTCTTCCCCTAACAAAGAGCTGCAACTTTTAATTTTCATAAATTGTTCATTGTATATCAAATTTGTTTCCATGGGTAGAGAGGAGATCAAGACGTCTACCGAAGTAAGGATATTTCAAACACGATATCATTCGTGTGAGCACTGCATTGTACTAGTGACATATTATGTTAGCGATTTAGTGATATTGTGTTGTGTTTTTGTCAGCGAAGTTGTATTTAGATGCTTACACTACATAACTGGTGCACCGTTTGGACGTCTTGTTTACATAGTGACAGACATTAGAAAATGTCAATGTCAAACGATCAATTTAAATATAAGAGGCGCCAGAATAAAAAGGGATTTGCCAATAAAATCCCTTTTTCACTATATAAATGAGCATTTTATATAGGGTAAAAATGCAAATAAACACCGCCAAATTTTCACTTTGCAAAAAAGCGTGCTATCCAAGAGCTAAAATATGCTCCATGCAGAGGCCACATTGATACGAGCGTGGAAATTTCCTCGCATTTTCATGGCATAAAAAAGAGGAAATTTCCTCGTTTTGCAGCAGTAGTGCCCAGTAACAACAAACAGTGTTTTGAGTTATGTGGAAATCCTATCCATGCAAAAACGAGGAAATTTCCTCGTTTTGCAGCAGTCGTGCCCAGTAACAACAACGTAAAACAATATATAGTATCAATCTTTATTTTTAAGAGGTATGTACAATGAACAAACACAATCAAATTAAAGTACATGTACAAAAGGCGAGGAAATTTCCTCGTTTTGTCGCAGTTATGCCGATCCATGTAAAATCGAGGAAATTTCCTCGTTTTGCCTCAGTAGTGCCCAGTAAAAGTGATAACAAACTGTGTTTTGAGTCATGTGTAAATCCTATCCATGGAAGAACGAGGAAATTTCCTCGTTTTACAGCAGTAGTGCCCAGTAACAACAAGCTGTGTTTTAAGTCTTTTGTAGATATCCATGAAAAAACGAGGAAATTTCCTCGTTTTTTGCCGCAGTAGAACCAAGTAACAACAAACTGTATTTTGAATCATGTGTATAAAAACGAGGAAATTTCCTCGTTTTGCAGCAGTAGTGCCAAGTAACAACAAACAGTGTTTTGAGTCATGTGTAAATCCTATCCATGCAAAAACGAGGAAATTTCCTCGTTTTGCAGCAGTAGTGCCCAGTAACAACAAACTGCGTTTTGAAACTTTTGTAGATCCCATCCCTGTAAAAACGAGGAAATTTCCTCGTTTTTTGCCGCAGTAGAACCAAGTAACAACAAACTGTGTTTTGAGTCATGTGTAAATCCTATCCATGTAAAAACGAGGAAATTTCCTCGTTTTGCAGCAGTAGTGCCCAGTAACAACAAACTGCGTTTTGAAACTTTTGTAGATCCCATCCCTGTAAAAACGACTAAATTTCCTCGTTTTTTGCCGCAGTAGAACCAAGTAACAACAAACTGTGTTTTGAGTCATGTGTAAATCCTATCCATGTAAAAACGAGGAAATTTCCTCGTTTTGCAGAAGTAGTGCCCAGTAACAACAAACTGAGTTTTGAAACTTTTGTAGATCCCATCCCTGTAAAAACGAGGAAATTTCCTCGTTTTGCCGCAGTAGTGCCAAGTAACAACAAACTGTGTTTTTAGTCATGTATAAATCCTATCCATCTAAAAACGAGGAAATTTCCTCGTTTTGCAGCAGTAGTGCCCAGTAACAACAAACTGAGTTTTGAAACTTTTGTAGATCCCATCCCTGTAAAAACGAGGAAATTTCCTCGTTTTGCCGCAGTAGTGCCAAGTAACAACAAACTGTGTTTTTAGTCATGTATAATCCTATCCATCTGAAAACGAGGAAATTTCCTCGTTTTGCAGCAGTAGTGCCCAGTAACAACAAACTGCTTTTTGAGCCTTTCGTAGATCCATGTAACAACAAACTGTGTTTTGAGTCTTTTGTAGATCCTATCCAATGCCGCAGTAGTGCCAAGTAACAACAAACTGTGTTTTGAGTCATGTGTAAATCCTATTCATGTAATAACGAGGTAATTTCTTCGTTTTGTCACAATAAGAAGAAAAGACCATGAATATGTAGTTTTTGTGATTTACACAATCAACTGACGAGACACTTTTTAAACGAATAACTACATAATTTAAATAAAATTTATAGAGGATATTTGTTGGTTTGTCCTGAATATAGGATTTATTTTCATCTCGAAGTGATAAAACTTATATTTTATCGTGCTTTAGCATGGTAACCTTTTTCTTGTAACAGGCATGGGTCTACACTAAAACCAACGCATATTACATCTAGACGGTGAACAATGATTTTTTTCAATCACAAGTTTCCTGAATAATATAGCTTCCCTGGTGACATATGTGCTTAACCTACAATATGTGGGATAGTATTCGCCAATGTGTTACCAATACAGTGGCGAATGAGCTTTCGTATCAACACGAATACACAAAGGTCATCAGAGCGAGAGATATCTCTTAAAAACAGATATCTCTCAAAGAACAGAGATATCTCGTTAAAAAGAGATACATCCTGAAGTTAAAGAGAAATCTCTCTAACTTAAAAGTGGTATATTTTTTTGAATAATTATAGGTTATTAGATATGTATGGGGATATATGCATGAGTTCTTCAGCATCTTCAATAACAATATTGCGAGACTTTAGGAGCGTAAAACGATGAAGAACGAGTGCATATAAATACCAAAACAATTACTACTACTACTACGGCTTTCATTGATGATAATACTATACCTTAAACAACTGCTCCTGCTACTACACTACTACTGCTACTACTACTACTACTTTTAGAACTGCTACTACTACTGCTACTAATACTATTACTACTAATAATAATAATATTTGTAGTAGTATAAATAGTAGCAGTAGTAGACTAGTAGTAGCAACAGCAGTAGTAGTAGTACTATTAGTAGCAGCAGCAGCAGTAGTTGAAGCTGCAGAAGCAGCAGTATAAATAGTAGTAGCTGCAGCAGAACAGCAGCATTAGCAGTATAAGTAGCAGCAGAGCAACATCAGTAGTAGTAGTAGTAGTAGTAGTAGTAGTAGTAGTAGTAGTAGTAGCAGAAGCAGCAGTAGTTGCATTAGCAGCAGTAACAGTCGTAGCAGCAGTAGTAGTAGCAGCACCAATCTGAACATCGATCAAGTCGAAATATCAAATTTAACATAATGCAATACATAATGAAAAAACATGTTCGCTCTGTTTCGTAAGCTTAGGAGAATAGTTATGTGATCCACCTGTCTCTTCTTCCTTAAAGGTGAAATATAGCGTGTCTTTTGAGCATATATTCTGAAATATATGTATATAATATACAATCTGTTCAAATATTACACTTATTGGTTGTCCCGTTTTCTCACAGTAGCCAATTTTATCTCATAGCGCACACGCTTCGAGTTTCGCCCTTTTTGAAGTCAGGTAAGTGTCACGTGATCCTGTGACGTCATTGGTACCAAACGATTAGCGGTGTCGCATTGAGTTGTATAGTATTGTCTATGTAGGATTACGTTTTATGGTACGTGTTAAAAATGCCGTGTGCTGTAGCTGGGTGTCAAAGTGTGCATAAAAAAGGACAATCTAATAACATCAGTTTCTTTCGTTTTCCTAATCAGGTTAATAATACATTAAGATTTTAAGTGTGGGTGGACCGCTGTCGACGAAAATCGCCCGTCGCGTCAAAAAAAATGGGAACCTTCGAAAGACGCGCGAGTTTGTAGTAAACACTTTGAGTTTGTTTCGTGGGAAGTCCATCCTTTGGTTTCATTTTCATTGAATTTGGAGGACAAACGGCCATGCAGATTAAAAACAACAGCGATACCAACAATATTTTCTTACAAAAATGAGAAGTGCCTAACCCCGCCGTCTCCGAGCAAGTTTTAATCGCCGATTCGACCGGCGTTGAGGAAGAAATTATTAAATGAGGTAGGATAGAAGTTTTTGTTCAGTTATCTTAGCAATTCCTCGGGTATGTGTAGGATAAATTGTAGAAAGGTATATAGTCTTAGATCTGTACATCGTGATTGTTTAGCTGTTGAATTAGATGCATGCGTCTTACGTGAACGGCGCTAATATAATGTAGCCGTCTTTTTCAAAAGATTGCTAAAAAGGTTTAGCATATAAAAAGGTTTAGCATATAAATGTAAATGAATTCGGTGAAATAAACACTGTGTCGTTGTTTCAATATATACTTTGTAGTATTTTTTTATTATTTTTTTTTTTAATTATACACCTTCTTCTTCCAATAGTGTTATAGATTTATATAGAGTTAAATATCGGTCTTTGGACTTGAAAATAATGACAAAATGTTTCATGGATGTCTATTAAAAGGCAGAAAATTGATAATGTTACTAGCTATTATATTAGTTCAGTAATGTTGCATGGCAAAACAACAACAATAACGGCTTTTACCTCATGCAGTAAGAAATCTAAGTGCTTTACAAGCATATATATATACTTTATATTCTAAATCAAAAATTTGATCTGTTAGGTCTGTTTTTTCGATCTCTACATGTACATAATACATAATGTCGTGCTCATAATACATTTGACTATATTATTTAGATCATAGTATTTTTTGGTCTTCGTGCGCGATGAACTAGTTTCTCACGCATCATATATCCGTCTTGTGCAATATGCGGCTCGCCGCGGCGGTATTGCACCGCTCACGGGCGGTATTGCACCGCTCACGGCATTGCAATATACAGGAAATGTAGGCATATCATAAAACTACGTTTCCCTAAATGGTGCGTGCTTTTGTCATATACCGACGTATGTACCCTGATTAGGCTGTACTTCAATAGGGCACCGCAATAGTTGATTAGTCGGTGTGTGGTATATTGTTAGTTGGGGGCACGTGGAGAAAGCGTGTCATACTGCAAATCCGAATCTCACACACCACTATAGAGTGTTTGGAGGCGGCGGGGACTTATGGTATATAGAATACTATAGAAATTAGATGCTGTTTCATTTATTTATTTATTTATCAATTATACCTACTAGACTCAAAATATATTTTTTCAATGTCTACTTTTCGGCAAAAATAAAGTCCTTAATCTGACGCTCGTATTAATGTACAAGTAATAGACCATGTTCATTCATTCGGAATATACTGCATTTCACGCTTAGTGTAAATGTACCGAGATATTGCAGCGTTGCTGGTGACTTACAGTCAGAATTTCTATGAAAACAATTTCAACAGAACCAAGTTCTTCATTTGCACCTGCACCGCGTTCAACTTCCTCATCGGTTGATGAATCCGAGGTATTTTCATCCTCAGAAACGAATTATGGCTCAAAATCGTAAGGTTGCACATTGTGCAACCGTCTTATCATGGGAATTTCATCTGACTCAGCATCATAGTCGCTTAATTCCGACATTTTCACACACACTATACTGTTTTTGCGTGCTTTCCCTATGTACAAATGGTTTCGTTTTGTTCCCAATGACGTCACTTCCGGTTTTACGAGGAAGAGTTTTCCCCCTTTGATTTTTTTTCAATTTTTTAGCGAAGCCTGTTCGTCTTTTCGGTTTTTATCTTTAAAAACATATTTTCACTAAACATACATCAATAGCATAGTAATCATCGTATTTATAATGATATTTAATAATTAAAAACATATCAACAACGGATTTGTTGATTTAGGACAAATTTCATCTTTAAGTTTCTGGTTTCTGAAAAAGTCTATAAGCAAATTCTTGTAAATACACCTGCAAACTATGTCAACAATTTAAGTTGATCTGTTAAGTCGTTAAGTAGCGTACTTGTTTATGTTAACATACGTGTTTATGTTAACCACACACTCCTGAAAATATGTTTAATGGATATGAACTATTTCATATTAAAATATAAAATATGATTTATATGAAATATGAATTAAAACAAATATCAAGATTATATGATGATGGTGCTCACATATACGTCGAACGAGACAGCTAACGCGAACGTTAGTAATACTGACACGTGTCGATGTGACTGTGACAGCCGTACGCTATGCTACCGTAATATAAGCCCAGTAACATACGTATCAGGTACATACGAGTTAGAATCGCGTCGGAACATGTTAGTTTCATACTTACTTTCATATACTTTCGAGTTATCCATCACATACGTACATTTTACTTTTTTTAGTATATCGTACGCCCTAGCGCACCCGGCGCCCCCAATAAAGTTTTGTAGATAAAATATCAAACAATTTCGATGCACGCTCTCAGTATAATTTTTTTCTTTTTCGCTTCGCTCGCTGGAAGCATAATGGTTAATGAGTGGTTTAATGAACATATTGTTAAATCATTTTTGTGTTAAACAATTTCGATGCACGCCCTCAGTATAAAAAATATTCTCGCTCGTTTCCCTCGCTCGACGCATAATGGATAATGACTGGTTTAATTAACACATTGTTAAATCCTTTTTGTGATAAAAAATTTCGTTGCACGCCCTCAGTATAAAAAGAATTCTCGCTCGCTTCGCTAGCTCGACGCATAATGGTTAATGACTGGTTTAATTAACACATTGTTTAATCCTTTTAGTTGAAAACGGACTATTTTACCCTATCAATGCACTACCGCAACCGTTTTATGGGGCTAGATACGGACCCGAACATCTGGATTGTGTTTTAATAATCGGTTTTGTAGTGAAATTGTGCAGTTATTTGGCGGGTTAGTTTCTTTTAAACAGAGACAGTATAGTAGACAACTCGCTTACTGGCACCCATACCACTATTGATTTGGGGCTTCTGATTGGTTGAAAAAAGTATAGGTCTATTAGGGCATATAGTCAGATTGTAAGGTAGATTCTGATAAAATTATCCAAATCATAACAAATCCCCATAAAACATCCAAAATATATATTTCAAACATAAAACATGTTCAGTTAGGATATGTTGACTGAAATTTGCATTTTTATGGGTACAATTGTACTGAGAGTATATTTGTAAAAGTAAAATGTCTTTACTGCCATTCTGGGAGTGCCCACCTTCAGTGCAATATTAGAGGCTGAACGCAATATAATAGTCCCAATTTGCTGGTCATTTTTGAATGTCTCTAAGATAGTTCTTTAAAAACATTTAGGTTTTATCATCAGTTCGGATATAGGAATAGGAGTTGTAGGCCAAATGGCTATAATGGAGGCCTATGGGAAGTGCGATAGTGGTATATGACCTACTGGTCTGCTCAAACTTATTTACATATTTTCGGACCAGCCACCAGGGAGATTAAGCTGATTTCGTCACGTGTTCAACCCTTTCCCACATATAAACCCCTGAATTACCATGTTACTTTATTGAAATTACTATGGACGCACTCTAAAATGCAGACGTGTTTTTAGATTCTATTTTGTTTTCATGCAGAAAGTATCCATTTCACATGCAACTATACCTAACACCGCAATTATATGATTCGGAACAGCCTCAAGTTCCGATAGTCTACGAAGTTATCGAGTTTGTACGATATGGATAACTGTCAGGTGGCAGTGAATAGTTACTTTGAAATTCTCACTTTTGTAACGCAATCGCACACAGTGTTACACATGTGTGCTCAAAATGCATAGATGCATAGCATTATGAAGCGGAGCGAAGTCTTATGTCGTGAACATAATATGGTTGGTAGAAAACATCCTTATTGATGTTATTGAGGATGTATTTTAGGGAGACCTAAAATTTAATTTATTTTATCAAGTTAATGCAACAATAATGTATTTGAACAATTCCACAATTACGACTGGAATACACGGAAGACTAGGCTTGTTAGAACGCATTCTATTACGATTTTTGTTACCGCCAAGTTTAAAAAGTTTAAAATTGCTATCTCTAGCGCGTAACCATAGTTGGGATAGATATACCTTCTCGGGTCTTTTATTTTAAATGTTCAGTGTAAATTCTTTAAGTGATCAATGACTTATTTAGTTTAATTTTATCAAGTTAATAAAGAAATAATGTAGCTGAACAATTCTAAAAAAATACAAATCCGGAATTACTACCTTGCGTTTATTTGCGTGATGTTTATCTATAATAGTGTATAATGCAAACTGTTAAAGATAACAGTAAGTCTGCGTTTATTCAAAGTAATTTTACATCGAACAGCACGTAAAAATGTAACCCCATTGATGACTTTCTTTACTCTTCAAGTGCATTACACGCATTACAAGTATTACACGCCATGACTAAACACGATCTGAAATTTAATAATATTGTCTGGTTTTAAACTTTCATTTATTTGTAATTTTGTTTTTAGAATGATGTCCTATGTGGCTATATATAAATTAATGTACGGTTTACTTCAATTTGTCAAATTCTAGCTTCGCGTTATATGTAGTACTTGATATTTTAATTCGCATACGAATGAATCCGCCCGTGCATCCCTTATCCGTATGTCTGTGTATGTCAAAACAACGATATATATCTTAATAATACTACAATGCACTTGACCGATTTTCAAAAACTACCACTCAATTTCTTAGTTAGGACATTTCCAAGTTAAAGTTAAATATTTAAAATTAACAGTTTTTTTCCCTCTAAATAAAGTTGCAACAACTGGCAGTGAAAAATAAAACTCGATAGTTCACATTATCCAGAGTCCTTATATATAAGGACCCTACATTATCCCATGAGAGAGAGAGAGAGAGAGAGAGAGAGAGAGAGAGAGAGAGAGAGAGAGGGGGGACGGACATGTATGCAGTATTATATTAAAGAAACTTTTAATCCGAAATAACATTTATATATATATATACAACTGAAATGCCACTGCTATATCATGCAAATGTATACTCTATAAAACATAACGACACGATAAATCTGTGGTTTATTAGTATAAATCAAGAACCTTCTGTATTATTTAATATTCACTTTTTTATATATTAGCAACTTAAAAAATAATAAATATTCATTCTTACCTTCAATTTCTTTAAATCCGTGGAAATAATACATCGCAAATAATATATTTCTTCCATAAGGCTCGAAACACAGCTAAAATTCAACTAAATCCAAATTATAATTTCTGGAAGATACCATTTAGGATTTTTTTTTAAAAATTCTATATTACTCTTTTGTCATTGTGACAATAATTTCCAACAAAGTCATTTGTTTAATCTTATTAAATTTACAATATTGATTTCTTGTAATTCACATACAGGAATTATTGTAATTAAAATACTGATTCAATTAAACCAACTCTTCATAGCGACAGATAACTTATCACCCCTTATTGGCAAAATAGACTCGTCCACCGGTTGTCTAAATAACAGCTGGTGCATCTGGTTTAGCATCTGGTGGTTTAGTGTATTAGTGGGCGTTTTTGACACGTTGAAAAACATATTGATACAGTCAGTATATAGAAGATGGATTTAAAAGAGATGAAACGACTTACATTTCACAGGTAAGCATTTTTATATTATTTTTTTGTTTCTTTTTATTTAAGTTCTACAGTGTACATGTTTATTAATGTTAGTTATATTACTAAATATTTTATCTAAGAACAGTGTATGTTATCATGGTTATTATATCTAATGTTATGAGGGAGAAATACACATATCTAAAAGTGTGTTTTAAAACAGAGTAATAAGAGATTAGTATTGTATTTTACTGCTCAAGCGTATGTTTAAGAGAATTTCACGGGTGATCGGTAATATTGACATGTTTATATGCGTATATATAGGTATTAATATACTCTGTTTGATTTTCACTTCTCTCATGGTGTTTTCAGAAGTGCCTGATTCTCTTATCTCTACAATCGCATTTCCCTGCATATATTTTTAGGTTTAAAATGTAGTATTGGTGCGATATAATCAAAATTAGGTAATAATATGCAGAACAATTTGCTTCAATAATTGTATTCAGTTATCTTAGTACTCGTTGAGTATGAGATTTTATCACAAACTTCCATATAAATACGTTGTTACGATATAGACTTAGGCAGTCATATCAATCAGGATGTAGTTGCCGGGCAATAAAGCTTCATCACACGGTTAAAAAATGTCATATCACGGAAATAACCGAATATTCATTATGATTCTTTCAGAGGAGTGATACGGAAATTACCGATTAGTTACGATTGTATACGATGTGTCACTCGTATCGTATGTCGTCTGTTTGTCATCCTGCTTTCGCGCCAGATTATTGGCGATACATCTACATGTGTACGTTGAGCTGTCATCTTTGACCATACCTCTACGGAAATGACTTGACTAGTAATGAGGATGAAATAAAATGGATGATAGATAGATAAAAGTCAAATAAAGAAATAAATAAGGCATAATACACGGACCACAAAGATAGTTTAACAACTTTATAATAAACTCAATTATATAGAACCATCCGTGGATAAAATAACCACTTGTGACCATTCACTTTCGTGACCATTCACTTTCTGAATTAGACAATTTCAAAGTCAATGACATTCATTTTAAATCAAATTTCGGAAAGAAATGTCGTTTATATCTACACAAGTTTACGCGACATACGTGAATGAAAACATACAAATGTGATTACATTTATTAATTCTCCCTGGAAAAAAAGCGCAGTAAATTAGTTGAATTTGGCAGTTCAGCAAAGTCATTGCTCAAGTATATGATAAACAGAATAAAAATGTGTATTTTCATATCACACCCTACATCAGGCCCTCGACCCATATCAGCCCTCGAGCTAAAGCTCTCAGCTCGAGGGCTGATATAGCGTCTCAGGCCTGATATAGGGTGCATGAAAATACCCATTTATTATTCTCTTTGCATTGTGAACAAAATAGATGGATTTTTCTTTAATTGCAGTTAAAATGTCAGCATGATAACTTGTTGATACCTTTATTCTATAAATAAAACATCATTCTTTGTTTGTTCTGTAAACTAGCTAGTTTTAATTATCGTGTCGTATGTATCTATGATTATGAATATTCAATTACAATGTATCTAAGAATCCTAGACCAGGGTCTTCCCCAGCCATTTATGGCGTATCGGTGCCGCGATCCCTTACTTTTGAAACAGACAGGCCGCGATACTTAATCTGACCGCGACCCTTTAAAACCGTGCCGCGATCCCTTTAAAGTGGATCAAAACATTCATTTCCCAGTGTTAATTAATGACATAATTATCTGACCAAATAACTCCTTGAGGCATAAACTCCTGACAAGCATACGTCCTTAGCCACTAATTGGAGTGTTTTCATAAGGATTAGAGGGGCAGGCAGAGGTGTTAATTACCTCCGCGATAAGGATCTAATTCAAGAATTCAACCAGGCGTACATGATCTGTAAACTTATATTACGTCATCAAATGTGAAAAACAATTTACAATTTTTATTGTAGCGTTGAATTAACGTTCCTCCATCCATTTTATAGCGATTTTAAATAGATAATAATGAGAAAATAATCTCACAAATTATTCGATATCCACATAAAATTATAAGAATCTCGATGTTGCAGATTATAAATTAGGTTACTTCCGGTTTTGAATTTGCTTCCCTGTTTCAAACTAAAACGATTAATTATGAAATGTATTATTTACCTTTATATATACTCTGTAAAAGAAGTTTTGGACCATGGCAGGGTTCGAACTCGTATAATAATCGCTGAACCATGACCATAACCCTTATGATCTCAGTTGATAATTCACAATAGATCAACAATCAACAATAATTATCGTTTACAATGAAAGTTTGCGAAAATATATTAATCTTTTTATTGGTTACTCGAATGTGTCCGTAACTATTACTTTGTATGGACTTTGCAACATTTTTTACAGACCCTTTGTGTATTCGCGATATTTTTTTAAAATCAAATCTTGTTTGGAATTTAATTTTCCTGGTACCAAATTAACCGGGTAGAGTAGACCTTGGTTACTAAGGAAAGATACTTACATTTTGTCCACTAGTTTGATTTTTATATATGACTTTATATACCCTGGTCCAAAACGTTTTTTACCGAGTATATATATGAATTCTTCTAGGCTAGACGAATGCAACCTACACGAACCATTATATTATAAAACATGAACTGTTTAAAGTGGCACTCTGCAATAATGATTTTTAAAAATATCGCACATTGTTATTTCTTTCTACCCGAGTTTAATATAATTATACAAATGATCATATTTAGTGTCTTTTTAAAACAGTTCAAAACCTGTTATTTTAGTATGGTGCATCAATTAATTCGTGAAGGCGGTACATCATGCAAATCATCTTTTTTGTTTATAAAGACATCTATTCCAAAACCTGATGTCATGAGACTTCCGGTCTAGATTTCTTAAAAAATAAATAAAAGAAACGTTATGAAATTACCAATATTAGCACCTATGCGATATCTACACACGATGCTAGCGTTGTAATAAACTGCGATTTTATTGCCAAGTTTAAAACAGCCAACAATGGCGCGTAACCATAGTCAGGAAATAACTTCTCCACGAGCCTTTTCGTGGTTTATGGTTCGTTTAATTTTTTTTATCAAGTTAATGCAACAATAATGTATTTGAACAATTCTGAAAAAAAAAATATACTCCTTTCAATTGATATTACATTATCCTTTTTTTTAAAACAATGACTTTATGTTCAAATGATTTTTAAGTCAATGCATTACAAATGCCATCATCTGTTTTAAAACTGAAACTAAAAAATGTTGTAGAAATACATGAATATAAAACAGTATTTTCCATTTGTGGTGTTTTGTTTTAGCATTGGTTAGTTAAACACGTAATCAGACTCGGGAATTTCCACTATATATATTGTATATACTGCACACTTAATTCACATACTATTCCAAAGAAATTCAAAGATGTTGTGTAAACAAAAAGTTGCAGTTAGTTAGAGAAAGGATACAACTGTGATGTTGTAGAAGTTTTATCGCAGTACACTTTGTAAATTCATAAATGTTGAAGTTTCTCTTTGAAAAATTGAGCCATTTTAGTAATGTATTTAATGAAGAGTTTGCAAAAATGTGCATCCTAAGTTTGCTCACATGCCAGAGCCAAACAAGTACTCGGCCAATAATGCAACTTTGAAGGAATACTAGTTGCTGTTTTAGACGTTTTTCCGAACGGAAATTTCTTACGATTAACTGCAGTACATACAATATATAGCGGAAATTCCCGGTTTGCGTTTCTTTTTCGTTTCAGTATATATTTATGATAAATGATCATTGACCATGTGGATTGACCAAACGATAAGCCAATCCATAGACTGGTCACATTTGAATGGTTTCTCCAAAGTAATCTAAAGTTAATAGTGTTAAAATTGCATCGTTACACCGAATATATTTTGTTTTATTACGCAATTAGATTGCTGTCTAAATACATAAACTTATGGTAGACTAAGACGAAACAAATTAATCTCAGAATGTAATTAAATTGTATGCAAGCAGGTTTATAGTCAAAATGCTACTGGATAAATAAATCGAGACGCTGATTTCAATGCTTGATAAACATTTCAAGTGTGTCCCTTTAAAGAAATGTGGATCAAAAAAACACGAGCACTATATCTGGTCCACGAAATAAGACTTATGAAACGTCTTATTGTTCATACGACACGGTATTAATAAGAACGCACGTTATAGCTACCACGCGTGTATATAAGACTAACGCATACACATATTTTACCTTACATGTAAGAATGTGATACAAAATGAAATACTTAAAACCTACACGTACATTCGTTATAGTTAATATGAACAATCGACCGTCATATATAACCTTGCATGTGTTAGAAATGACGTAAAACACCATACAAACAAAACAATGACATTATCAACATTATGCAGATAATACGTAACGTACATAAAACGTGGCACGGTTCCTTACATTTCAATCTGATATTCAAGTTGCCACAAACCGTAAGGCGGTTGAAGGTTCTTTCAAGAAGGTCAACCAACATCTAAATTGCCAATTGAAGTTTAATTTAATGCAGCCTACACATCCATATCAACAAATTCTGTTAATGTCCATGTATATATGTTGGATCGTACCGACGAAGCGTGGCAACATACTAGTTTAAGTTCGCTGTGTATTGTAAATGGTACGTTACAGTAACAGTAACTGCGAATTTCTGATAAAACAACAACAACTACAGAAATGAATTGTTTTTAAGTTCTTAAACATAGTTTATAGTTGTTGTTTTTTTCTTCATATAATCATGATAATCTGAACGAAGTAAACATAAGCTAATCCACTTTTGTAACAAGATCGCGTAATCGTCAAAAAATTAGCACGCTATCGTGCATTGATAATTGGGGAAAACAATATTCTATTTCTCTCCCATTAGTTTTTCTAAATATAGATTAACTTGTATTTGTTCAGTCATTAATATTAATTATAATATTAGTATATAACAAATAGTTTTGGAACGTAATTAACTGTTAATATTAAACACTGTAATACCAATAATATATTATATTTATATAATACATTGCGTACGTACACCGTACACTATATCAACACGTACGCAGGCGCAAGCTAACACGACAGGGTACCCTACAGGCTGACGTAAATATTAAAACGTGTACGTGACAGAAACACTGCATACATGATTTTTAGCTGTACGCATTCAAGTTCTTCAAGCACGGGCATGTGACAATTACACGAACATCCGCGATACTTAAACGAACAATCTTGAATAGTTCACATGCACGTACCTGGGGCGGATCCAGGATTTCAGCTTAGTGGAGGCGTAAGATTTTGGTCAATTTTCGGGTCGGTCCGTATCTAGCCTCATACAACGGTTGCGGTAGTTGATAGGGTAAAAAAGTCCGTTTTCAACTAAAAGGATTAAACAATGTGTTAATGAAACCAGTCATTAGCCATTATGCGTCGAACTAGCGAAGCGAGCGAGAAAAAAATTATACTGAGGGCGTGCATCGACATTTATTAACACAAAAAGGATTTAAAGGGAATGTAGCGACACAGCCAAACCATCTTTAATATTAAGAGTTCTGAAAAACTTGAATAAGGGTGAAAGAATTATCAAAATCGGATGATAAACAAAGAAGAATATATCGATCATTTGAAGTTTCTGTTGAAACAGATATGGAAGCGGCCATTTTGAAAGCTTTGACATCACGGTTCTAAATTACCATATACACATGTATGCAATAGTTTTAAATATGAAAATTTACACATTTATAGGGAAAATCGACAGCAATTGTTTGAAAAATATGTAATAATTAACGGCAATAATGCTTTATATGACCAGTAAACATTTTTGCATTCATTTGCAATGATTTTCTTCGTTTTAAAAGATATTTATCAATATTCCATATATGGTAATATGAAACTATGATGTCATAGTTCTAAAATGGCGGCTCCCATATCCTTTTTAAAACAACCTTTAAATGGTTATATCTTTTTTGTTTATCATCCCATTTTGATAATTCTTTCACCTTTTCCCAAGTTTTTCAGAACTTTAAATAATAGAGCTTGTCTGGCTGTGTCGCTACAATCCCTTTAACAATGTGTTAATTAAACCACTCATTAGCCATTATGCGTCGAGCGAGCGAAGCGAGAATTGTTTTTATACTGAGGGTGTGCTTCGAAATTGTTTAACACATAATGGATTTAACAATGTGTTAATTAAACCAGTCATTATCCATTATACGTCGAGCGAGCGAAACGAGCGAGAATTTTTTTTATGCAGAGGTGCATCGAAATTATTTAACACAAAAAGGATTTAACAATATGTTAATTAAACCACTCATTAGCCATTATGTTTCCAGCGAGCGAAGCGAAAGAGAAAAACATATATACTGAGAGCGTGCATCGAAATTGTTTGATATTTTATCTACAGTAACATGGACATACATGTATGATCCGGAAACTTTAGGGGTGGGAGGGGGGGGGGGGGGTGGGAGTGGGGCGCCGGGTGCGCTCCCCCCTGGATCCGCTAGTGCGTACGATAAACTAACATGTACGTATGTGATGGATAACTCGAAAGTATATGAAAGTAAGTATGAAACTAACATGTTCCGACGTGATTCTAACGCGTATGTACCTGATACGTATGTTTCTGGTAGCATAGCGTACGGCTGTCACAGTCACATCGACACGTGTCAGTATTACTAATGTTCGCGTTAGCTGTCACTTTCGGACGTATATGTGAGCATCATAATCCTATAATCTTGATATTTGTTTTAATTTATATTTCATATAAATCATATTTCATATTTTAATATGAAATAGTTCATATCCATTAAACATATTTTCAGGAGTGTGTGTTTAACATAAACAAGTATGTTAACATAAACAAGTACGCTTCTTAACGACTTAACAGATCAACTTAAACTGTTGACATAGTTTGCACGTGTATTTACAAGAATTTGCTTATAGTCTTTTTCAGAAACCAGAAACTTAAGGAAGAAGAGAAAGGTGGATCACATAACGATTCTTCTAAGCATACCACTGATGAAACAGAGCGCACATGTTTTTTTCATTATGTATTGCATTATGTTAAATTTGATATTTCGACTTGATTGATGTTCACATTGTTGCTGCTACCACTACTGCTGCTACGACTGTTACTTCTGCTAATGCAACTACTGCTACTACTACTACTACTACTACTACTGATGTTGCTCTGCTGCTACTTCTACTGCTAATGCTGCTGTTCTGCTGCTGCAGCTACTACTATTACTACTGCTGCTGCTACTGCTGCTACAGCTTCTACTACTGCTGCTGCTGCTACTAATACTACTACTACTACTGCTGTTGCTACTACTAGTCTAATACTGCTACTATTTCTACTACTACAAATATTATTATTATTAGTAGTAATGGTATTAGTATCAGTAGTAGTAGCAGTTCTAAAAGTAGTAGTAGTAGCAGTAGTAGTGTAGTAGCAGGAGCAGTTGTTTAAAGTATAGTATTAGCATCAACGTAAGCCGTAGTAGTAGTAGTAATGGTTTTGGTATGTATATGCACTCGTTCTTCATCGTTTTACGCTCCTGAAGTCTCGCTATATTGTTACGCTGAAGAACTCATGCATATATCCCCATACATATATAATAACCTATAATTATTCAAAAAAATATATCACTTTTAAGTTAGAGAGATTTCTCTTTAACTTCAGGATGTATCTCTTTTTAACGAGATATCTCTGTTCTTTGAGAGATATCTGTTTTTAAGAGATATCTCTCGCTCTGATGACTTTTGTGTATTCGTGTCGATACGGAAGCTCATTCACCACTGTATTGGTAACAAATTGGCGAATACTATCCCACATATTGTAGGTTAAGCACATATGTCACCAGGGAAGCTATATTATTCAGGATACTTTTGATTGAAAAAATCATTTTCACCGTCCAGATGTAATATGCGTTGTTTTTAGTGTAGACCCATGCCTGTTACAAGAAAAAGGTTACCATGCTAAAGCACGATAAAATATAAGTTTTCTCACTTCGAGATGAAAATAAATCCTATATTCACGACAAACCAACAAATATCCTCTATAAAGTGTTATTTAAATTATGTATTTATTTGTTTAAAAAGTGTCTCGTCAGTTGATTGTGTAAATCACAAAAACTACATATTCATGGTATTTTCTTCTTATTGTGATTTATACATGACTCAAAACACAGTTTGTTGTTACTTGGCACTACTGCGGCATTGGATAGGATCTACAAAAGACTCAAAACACAGTTTCACGTTTGCTACATGGATCTACAAAAGGCTCAAATTTCCTCGTTTTTAGATGGATAGGATTAACACATGACTCAAAATACATGCGGCAAAAAAAGAGGAAATTTCCACGTTTTTACAGGGATGGGATCTACAAAAGTTTCAAAACGCAGTTTGTTGTCCCTGTACACTACTGCTGCAAAACGAGGAAATTTCCTCGTTTTTGCATGGATAGGATTTACACATGACTCAAAACACAGTTTGTTGTTACTTGGCACTACTGCGGTAAAACGAGGAAATTTCCTCGTTTTTACAGGGATAGGAGCTACAAAAGTTTCAAAACGCAGTTTGTTGTTACTGGTCACTACTGCTGCAAAACGAGGAAATTTACTCGTTTTTACATGGATAGGATTTACACATGACTCAAAACACAGTTTGTTGTTACTTGGCACTACTGCGGCAAAACGAGGAAATTTCCTCGTTTTTACATGGATAGGATTTACACAGGACTCAAAACACAGTTTGTTGTTACTTGGTTCTACTGCGGCAAAAAACGAGGAAATTTCCTCGTTTTACAGGGATGGGATCTACAAAAGTTTCAAAACTCAGTTTGTTGTTACTGGGCACTACTTCTGCAAAACGAGGAAATTTCCTCGTTTTTACATGGATAGGATTTACACAGGACTCAAAACACAGTTTGTTGTTACTTGGCTCTACTGCGGCAAAAAACGAGGAAATTTCCTCGTTTTTACAGGGATGGGATCTACAAAAGTTTCAAAACTCAGTTTGTTGTTACTGGGCACTACTGCTGCAAAACGAGGAAATTTCCTCGCTTTTGCATGGATAGGATTTACACATGACTCAAAACACTGTTTGTTGTTACCTGGCACTACTCCTGCAAAACGAGGAAATTTCCTCGTTTTTATACACATGACTCAAAATACAATTTGTTGTTACTTGGTTCTACTTCGGCAAAAAACGAGGAAATTTTCTCGTTTTTACATGGATATCTACAAAAGACTCAAAACACAGCTTGTTGTTACTGGGCACTACTGCTGTAAAACGAGGAAATTTCCTCGTTCTTCCATGGATAGGATTTACACATGACTCAAAACACAGTTTTTATCACTTTTACTGGGCACTACTGAGGCAAAACGAGGAAATTTCCTCGGTTTAACATGGATCGGCATAACTGTGGCAAAACGAGGAAATTTCCCCGCCTTTTGTACATGTACTTTAATTTGATTGTGTTTGTTCATTGTACATACCTTTTAATAATAAAGATTGATACTATATATTGTTTTACGTTGTTGTTACTTGGTACTACTGCTGCAAAACGAGGACATTTCCTCGTTTTTGCATGGATAGGAT
Source organism: Cyrtodaria siliqua (assembly GCA_037043455.1). Taxonomy (NCBI): domain Eukaryota; kingdom Metazoa; phylum Mollusca; class Bivalvia; order Adapedonta; family Hiatellidae; genus Cyrtodaria; species Cyrtodaria siliqua. The sequence continues at coordinate 366,679 of JAWPHD010000135.1, read as the reverse complement.
TTCCACATGACTCAAAACACTGTTTGTTGTTACTTGGCACTACTGATGCAAAACGAGGAAATTTCCTCGTTTTTATGCCATGAAAATGCGAGGAAATTTCCACGCTCGTATCAATGTGGCCTCTGCATGGAGCACATTTTAGCTCTTGGAAAGCACGTTTTTTTGCAAAGTGAAAATTGGGCGGTGTTTATTTGCATTTTTACCCTATATAAAATGCTCATTTATATTGTGAAAAAGGGATTTTATTGGCAAATCCCTTTTTATTCTGGCGCCTCTTAATATGTAATGCAATCATAAGATGTTGACTAGTAAGCCAAGTTAAGCTGGGTACAATCCAATTTTGCTCAATGTTGCCTATATGCTTTACATATGTACATTTTATGTTACCTATACATGCTTTATGTCCTGTCACTGAAATAAATAAAAATACATACAAACGGCATTTGTAGACTTTATGAGTTGCCTTAATTATAAAAAAAATGTTTGTGAATTAACTCGTTGTACACTCAAGTGATGTGAAAACGCAACACGGGAATTTCCGCTATATATTGTATGTACAATAAGCTGCTTTTAATCGAATGGTACATGGCTACGTAAGACCTTTCCTTTTGGAAAAAATACTAAAACAACAAATAATACAGCAAATAGTATTCCTTCAATGTTTCATTATTCACAGAGTACGCGTTTGGCTCAATCATGTGAGCAAACTTAGGATGCAACATTTTGCAAACTATTTACGTTAAATACAGTACTGAACTAGCTCAGTTTTTCAAAGAGCTACTTCAACATTTATGAAGTTCTTGTTACAAAGTGTAGTGTGATTAAAACGACTACAACATCACAGTTGTGTCCTTTCTCTAGTTAACTGCAACTTTCTTTTTAAAAAACATCTTGGGATTTCTTTGGAATATTATGTGCAATTAAGTGTGCAGTATATACAATATATAGCGGAAATTCCCGTGTTGCGTTTTCATATCACTTGAGTGTATATGTTTGGTGCACTAATTACTATATATTTGTTATGTGTAAGTTATGGGACACTGGCAACATTCGCAAGTAAATAATTAATTTTGAAGAAACGAAACTCGTATAATTACTTAAATTGATTGAGATGTACATCAACAAATAGAACGTTAATTATGTTTCATATTATTACTATTTATATGTCGTTGTTAGATTTATACAGCCACATAAAAAATATACTCTTTTTTAAAAAAAATGCAAGCATGTGTTGTTTTCAATATAATAATTACTGCAGTCCTAACATACAGTTGCCTTTAAATGATTGTATTCAATCTTAAGTTTTCAATGATGAATATAATTGTTGGTGAAATGTGTTGTGTTTATAGTTGTTGTATCATCCTTTGTGTATTTAAAAGTAATGAGTGAGACATTATTAATGTTATGGTTTGACAATAAGTGTTAATTATTAAGTGTTAAGTATTTACATTGTGGAGAAATCGGATGCTGGATGTCCCAATCCGGGTTCTGTGTTGCACCAAACCGCAGTACATTTATTTTACGTGCATTATAAATACATAAACATTTACCAACTCTCACATAAAACCACAGAAACTGAACCAAACGTAAAATGGCAACTTTAAAATCAATTAAACTTAATGATTAATAATTAATGAAACCCCAAAAGGTTTAAACAAAAGAGTGAATGGCCTTAAAGCCTTATACGATTAAGAAGCCGCAAAAGGCTTAACGAAAATGTTTATTCAAAACTCTAATTATAAATTAAAATGTTTCTTCATTTAATAACTTGAACATTATTTCATTTCGAACGTTTACAATAATGGGCACAGCCGAATTAGGCGCGGTGCACCAACAGTAAAGGCCCAAAAGGCTTACTATTTCATCCTGTAATCCCGACCCTAGGGAACAGTGGTCAGTACTACATTAACATTTACTAATTATAAAATTGTTAAATTGTCATAAACTTGGATTTTTCTGAATTGAAGGATTCACTGACAGCTTGTTTTAATTACGAAACTGCTACACATTCTTACAGATGGCAGGAGTTATACAGTACTAGATCTACCCAGAAAAAGTGTGTGTTCTGCCTCTACCACAAAAAAATCGATCGTCATATATCAGCGTAACTATACTACATGACCTATGACGTCATTATTGCTAATTCGTGAAGAAAAAAATTGTAAACATTCGCCCACATCGAAAGCTTCAGAGTGCGATAAGATTTGTATTTCTTAACCATTTTCAACCAAAGAAATCGCATTCGAACGCAAAAAATGTACTCTACCCTCGACTGATATTTATTTTTTTGTGAAAGTTGGTACTTTTGGTTAACACTTTGGAAAACTTCTGAAAATGCACCAGAACAGATTGCTAATCCATGAGGCGTACTTTAATTTTGCGCATATTATGAACAAAATCCATGCATATACCCCCGTTTATATCACGAAAACTTCCACAATATTATTTCACATCAGGTAAGCGAAAGGGTTTTGTGTCAAAGAACCTGTTCGCAAGAATGAATGCATTTTTAAATTATGCTAAATCCGTGAAGTCGATTATTTTATGCTAAACCGTGAAGTTCTTTGTGTTGTCAATTATCTAAAACTTTATAAAACCTAACTTTTATCGCTATTTTGTCCGTCGTTAGACTTCGTCCGTCGTTGTTGTCTTCCGTCGTCATCGTAAACATTTAAACAACATATCTGAAACCATTGGGCGAAATTGCATAAGACTTCAGAGGAACGATTTCTGAGTGGTTATCTCTCAATGTTATTCAAAATCTGGCAATCAACCAAGAACTCGGGTTGGCATGCCAACAGAAGGAAAATAAAGAAAGGTGGGATATAGTCCTGCAGTTTTATATTCCAGAAAAGTCCATTATAAACCCTTACTAAACACAGGGCTTTATATATGACGGGTATATGACACGGCAGTACAAACGCTGTATTCAACTGAGAACACTTGTCGTCCAGGTAAGTTTATCGATTATACGCTGCATTTATCAATTTTTACTACGCTTATCGTGGCGGTATGCGAGAGGCCTCGATGTACGGCACACCCATCTACATTGCAAACAGACATTATATATCCTTGTTTTACTGATTTTTTTATATATTTTACATTGCCAGAAAGCCAAATAAATAACCTTTCTAATGGTATAATTTTATTCCAAATAACGGTTAAATAAATAGGTAAAATCTCGATTTGGAAAGGAAATGTATCGCATTTTTTTCTTTTCTTCAAGCGTTTGCACACATCACCGTGTGTTTATTGTTTTGGTTACATGTATTGTTTAATGAATATTTACATAAGATACATGGTTAAAAAGCCAACTAAATAACCTTTCTATTGATTGGTGTTCTTTCAAACAATTTCTTCAAAGGTTAAATGAATCGACTGCATTGTATTAGCAATTAAGAATCGTGTGATTAATGTATTATACTGGCATATCGATTGAGTAATTAACAAACACAGAACAGAACAGAACAGAACAAACTTTTATTCAGACTTAAACTATACAGTTTCTCGTCTACAACATGTTTACAATATATAAATCTAGTCAGAAAAATAATAAACAATGTAAATATACAATTTACACAAATAGGTAAAACAAAAGTACACAGAGGACGGTCCTTCTTTAATTTTGGACCGTGTTACTTCTTAATTGAAAAGCATTACATATATAATGTGACAAATTATTAACTAGTTTACTATCTTGTGATTGCAAAAGTTCAATAAACTTGAAAAGAGATGGATTCCTTCTAAAATAACGTTGCAGATATCGTTTTCGTAAGTCATTATATCTATTACAAATTAAAACAAAATGATACTCTTCTTCAATATCACCAGAGGTACATAACTGACACTTTCTTTCGTTTCTCTCAATTCTATTAGGTCCATATCTTCCTGTCTCAATTCTCAGCCTGTGTGATGAGAGGCGTAGTTGTGTTATGACACTTCGATATTTTCGGCATTTAGAAATATCTAAATATGTTTCATAAACGAAGTTTACTTTCACGTTTTTATAAAATAGTAAAACATTATTTTCAGCAATATCCGATTTCCATTTCTGAATAAAAGTGTCTATTAGCCGTACTTTTAATTCTTTGCAAAAGTATTTCGGGTTTACACTCGCTGGATTCTCCCATACATATCCATACCCGTGACTATACAGCAAAGACTTAACATTAGCTGTCCAATTTATTTTATTTGTTAGACAAATCACTTAGTGAAACGGCATACGCAGTTTTTAAAACACAATTGTTGGTATATAACAGTTTAAACCAATATTGTATAATCCTACAAAATCTATATATATATAACGGGTATCTAGCCAATTCGCCATAAACACCTGCGTTGCTGGTTGATAGTTTCACATTTAGCACCTTTTTGCAAAACTTTAAAGATCCTAGGCCAAGTTGGCATATACTTGACATATTACTATTGTAAATGTTTATTAAAAATGGTTTCCGAACGATTCCAACTTGTGATATATATAAAATTGTTAAAAAACATGCTTTTAATGACTTTTTTTACTTCGGACATTTTCGTCCCCATTCGGTAGTTTCCGAGAGCACCTGGCGTGTGACGTCACACCTACCATTGACCTTCGCGACATGTCAGTCACTAATGCGCTGATATTTCCCGCGGATACATCATTTTGTGAAATCTTCGTGTTTAGTGTATTTTATTTCGTGAGATCAGGATATATTTATTATTTGAAATGGTGCACTGTGTTGCATTTGGATGTAGTAATACAAGTGACAAAGGAAAAGGATTTTTTATCTTTCCGAAAGACCCGGTCTACCGGAAGAAATGGGTGGAGGCTGTTGGTTCCAACCGCCTCATTGATGGAAAAATTGTGCCGTTTTCGCCGTCATCAGCATCACGATTATGTGTTAGACATTTCGGGGACGACAGTTTTGTACACCCGCCGTCGGTTATGAACTCAGTCGGCGTTCTGTTCAAGCTGTCACTTGTCAAGAACGCTGTGCCAACAAAGTTTCCGGAGACAGAGGTTTTTCGAAAGACTCCCGATTTCACTGAAACATTCGGTCCTCCAAAAACGAAAAGGAAGACGCATGGTGCATATGAGAAAAGAAATAGAAAGCAAGTAAGTAACTAGACGATGTACATCTACGGTGCATTATGTAGAACTCTAATTTACCATAAACACTTGCATGTCGAACGCTGAGTTACCCCACCCACTTCTTTTTTTTCCAACTCCTAGTATGTAAATAACTCTTCTCGTTTCGAAAACTTATTTATGTTGAAGTCACTCATCACATCAGTCATCTATCTGTGATGACAATATCATTAGATGTATGGGTGTCGAGGAAGTACTTCTAGAATTCATGAAAATCTCAGGTTGTGAACAGGGGGACGGGGTAGCAGGCATACAGAGGGGAATAAAATTGTTCAAATTGAATTCAATCCCTAGTGCTAGCCATGAGAATCATAGCTCTTATGGTATTTACCTAACATAGCTGTAAGAGATATGATTCTCATGGCTACCCTAGAACCAAAATAACTGGGTACCATAAAAGCGAGCATTATAATTTATAATATTGAGTGCCTGTCAATCGCCAACTGTGTGTCCTCGATAGCGCAGAGGTTAGAGCACTGAAGAGCTAAGCCAGTCAGAGATCCTGAATTTGAGCACCGGTTGAGGTGCGATTGTGTTAACGTTGTGCAGCTCTGCACAGCTCGCCCTTGATTTGGTCAAGTCAGCCCCCAATGTAGAATTATATAGTTAAATTGGCCCACTAACTTGTCCACACTTTATATATTGTTTATATGTTACTTAAAATAAAACATATGAAATGTAAATTGGTTTGCATTACATGAAATTTATCTGTAATATCCTGATGATATCCTTTGAATAAAGAATTAAAAAAACTCTTCTGGTCAATCAACAATTAATTATGGTTAATGTAACAGTTTCAATACTTGTTGGAAAAAAACAAATGTTTTTCAAACGTATGTCTTGAATATTTAAAAAAAAAATATGTAAATACATCGGTTATTTGATTGTATCGTATCATTCAATACAGTTAAACATGTATCTTATATTTGACTGATTATTTGTAATTCTCCCATGGATGCTGTTGCTATGCATACCATAATGCACACCATGTAATATAGAGCTCCTGGTGGTTTATCTGGCTGATTGACTTATAAGGTCATAAATTACCATTCCATAGTGCCTGTTACTGTGTATACCATAAAGCATATTTCACACTATGTAGCTCCTTTGAACTGGAGTGGCTTATCTGGCTAATTGCATAATATGGTCATAAAACCCCACCCCATAGTGCCTGTTACTGTGTATACCATAAAGCACATGCCACCCTAATTAGCTCCTTTGAACTGGAGTGGCTTATCCGGCTAATTGCATAATAAGGTCATAAAACCCCATCCCATAGTGCCTGTTACTGTGTACACCATAAGCACATGTCACCCTAATTAGCTCCTTTGAACTGGGGCTGGCTTATCTGGCTAATTGCATAATAAGGTCATAAAACCCCATTCCATAGTGCCTAGCTGTTACTGAGTACATTGCATAATGAGGTCATAAAATCTCAGTTGCTACTGTGTACCCACCATAAAGCCCAACACTATACAGGCATTTATAAATCATAAAACTGCAGATGATACTAACTTTTTGCATCAAATATTTATATAATATACCATAATGCCAATATAATGAAATTATTTGTATTTTTGTAATATACTTCATACATATTTAAATGTATTTTTTTTATTTGTTTTAATATTCTATTCATCACAGTTGTAAGTAAACATGGTTCATTATTCCATTTCCATTAACTGGTTTAGTGCTTGCATTTTTTTTCACCCAGTTTTTCTAGGATTTTAGTTTATAGATGGTAGCCCCACTAACCGGACCCCTTCATATAAAATACTCTAAAATGTAAATTACTGATTTTTATAACTGCTTCATCAATAGCGGTCTAATTATAATGTATACCTAAAACGCTATAATTACAGTGCTCTGGAAAATATTTTTAACAGACAGGCTCTGAATTAATATTGACAGGCCCTGAATTAATTAAGAAAGTTCGGATGCGAGTAATTAAATCACTCGTGCTAACGCACTCGTGATTTAATTACTACGCATCCAATCTCCTAACTGTATTTTATTCACCGATAAAACACAGGTACGTATTTATTATTTCGATTCTAACACAACGTTTACGCTATTGTTGGGGCACTATATATTATCTCGGAGGTCAAGGTAATCAGTCTGCTATGTTTACACTCTGTTCCATTGGGCGCCCCCGTATGCAGAGCTCTGCGTTTCAATACACTACTAGTCACGTGACAAACAATTAGGTCATTGCTTACGTCATATAGCTTGCGCTGTATGACGTCAAACATCAGCTTGTTCAAGATGCTTATTAATGTTATATGTATTGATGCATATGATGGGTTTATATCCGGGGTGTGCACGGTTTGTGAGTATGGCAAGTTTGTTGTAATTAACATTTCAATAAAATTACTGTTGAGTTTGTCTTTGCGACGTATATTTAACAAGTGACGTCATGTAACGCGGCGCTTCCAACGGATGAAATATACGCGGGGAATTAATGGAACAGCTGTATTTTATCATAGAATAACCTACAGCTGTCTCTCTTCTTTGTGTATATGAAAGATTGCGGAGGTCGTGTTAGAATTATATAAATAATAATAATAAAACATTAAAGAGGCGCTACCTATATCTTTTTGTCCACCACTTGATATAAACTTTACTTAATTATAAAGAGGACTATGAAAAAGGTAAATGGCAATAATTTCACCCATTGTAATATGCGTTTTGCTGGGGAAAAACAGGATTGAAAAGATAGGATTTTTGAAATTGTATCCGTAATTGTTTTAGACAAGCCGATTAAGGAGATTTTCCGATCTTATTCGTTTACAATCGGAACTACTTCGTCTGATTAGCGAAGTTCCGATCGATTCGTTTGCTATCGGAACTGCGCCTAATAGTTTGTAATCGCATTGCGCATGTCCGAGAAAATCGTAAAACCTCGTAGTTCTCCGGCAGGAATAAACGGCTGGGCAGCATTTTATTCAATATATTGTTTTGATCATAATTAATAATTTACAGAACTGGAATACGAACCATGTTTCTTCTTAGAATACTCACAAAATAGCTTTGTATACATATAAATGCAGTAATATTGAGTATTTAATATTTTACATTAAAAATCGCGTATATATAGGTAGTGCCTCTTTAAGAAATAGAACATCTTTTACTGTGAATTATCGTTTAATATATCACGGTTTGGAGTTCAATTGTAAACAATAATTTCCAGAGCCCGAAGAGCGAGTGAAATTATTGTTTACAATTGAACGACAAACCGTGATATATTATAGATAATTCACCGTAAACGATGTTCTATTTCTATTCTAATACCCCTAAAATGTGAAAATAACGCAAACATCTGAAATCTTTCGCATTGTTTTGCTTGCTCTCCTAACGTTGCATACGTAACAATGCTCAATGCTTATTCTCCTAACGTTGCAAACACTACAGTGATATATCGTTCAATATAACGAGATATTTTAAACTAGGCTATATAGTGCGGGTGTATTATAATAACAAATAACAATATATTTGTCTCTCATTTTCTTTACAACATTAAACAAATCTGCTGATTGTTTTCAGTGAGGGGAATCCGTGTCCCATGTGTACATTTCCAGTTTTATTGTGCTTTCAGGTAGTTGACAAGCTGATAGAGGAACAAAACATTCTTGAGGCCCAGAAAGCTGCTGCAGAACAACGGAAGTCAGACGAACTACAACAGCTTCAAGAATTGGAAGTCCATTACCAGGAAACAAGAACACAGACACCTCCACCTTATGATATAAGTGCCATTGTCATCAACCCAGTTTCAACTCGAGTGTCCAGAGGATCTCAGACCATCGAGGTATAATAGTTGATAATCTGTTTCCATACTAAGGCGTAGAAACAGGCCCTCCACCTTTAAGGCTGTTCCTATGCCTATGCAAACTGACCATACACACGCAAACATGCAGTTGTGTACACAGTCAGGAAGATATAATATTACAACAAATGTGATCCCCAGTAAGATATAAACATATACAATCTGCACAATAACTCGACAATTACAACATCCATGCTCATGAAATAACACATCACTTTTTTGTCATTAAAGGAACACGGCAATCTTGATTTTTAAAAAAACTCGCAGTCTCCCGTTAGTTTTTCTACATAACTTGCATTTGTTCAATCATTATTATTAATTATAAGAATAGCATAAAGCAAATTGTATTTGCATATTATTAACTCTTGATTAAATTGCACCACTAATATATTTAAGCGTATGGTAGAATAAGACGAACAAATGAAAACTCAACATTTTATGTAAGGATATATGCAAGCAGGTTTAGTCAAAATGATGCTGTATAAATAAATGGAGGCACTAATTTCAGTGCTCGATCAACATTTCAAGATTGCTATGTGTCCCTTTAAGTCAAAAGTCAAGGTCGCTGTAACCCAATAATGCATATTTCCACTCTGAAAAATGAAAGATTTAATCTACATGTACAATCTTGAAAATACTAAAGAACTGAGTTCTGTAGGTCAATGGTCAACTTCAGTCACCTAGGACATGTTTAAAGAAAAAGAAAAAAAAACATTTAAAGGGCCAGTAAATAGCCAGTAATGTAGTGCTCTTATCACAGTCATTGATTTTGTCAGTATTTAAAATTATTATTAGGTAGTCTGTTTCGCAACAGTAAAATGATAACTTGACATCTGTAACATTTTTGTAAATATTTCGAAATGTTAATCTTGTGTTTATTTACAGACAATGTTGAAGAAGCCAACAGCAGACAAGTCGTCACAAGCTAGGCCCACGACAACAGACACGGGAATGACGGCGATACCACAAACAATATGTACTCTTGCTGGCCCCGATTCAACCATGCCTGAACCAGTAGAGAAAGGCAACCAATTTCCAGACCCAGACAACAGACCATCAGCGTGTGATGAAGATGACCTGGAGTATAAGGATGATTCCGACCTGGATCCAGATTGGGAACCAGACGAACACGACACCACAGACAGTGAGGAAGATGTCCCAGTTGAGGATGATTTTTGGTAAGATGATCGTGATTTCAAGGCCCTATATCTGCATTATTATGTCGCCTGCATAGCACGGCAGACACTTAGGGATCACTTTGTCGTCCGTCACACTTTAACTTGCAACCTAACCATAACTTGAAAATAATTTGACCTATGTTCATAAAACATCTTCATTTCACCTCAAGGAATGCTGTTAAATGTCCAAAATATTCTAGTTGATATTTTTTTTATTTTTTTTTTAAAAATCTTGAATATTTTCACAGAAGGCAGACTTCTGCTGGTTTTAATTAGAATGTATAGAGGCAAAAAACAAAGTTTTATCATACTTCTAACGTCAACAAGACTGCTTTGTTATAGCATAATTTCACATTATATTAAAATCTTGAATTTTGTAAAACTTGCAGCGTCATATCAGTTTTGCATAAAACTTTTTCATTTCTCCATCAAACTTTCAAAAATTAAACTTAATGAATTGAATTGAATTGGGTTTTAAGGCGCACCAACACATGAAAAGGTTATATGGCGCCTAACAGGCATGAACTTGCCATGCTCATCTTCCATGTACATCGAGATAAAATATGGAAAATGGGCCTAGAACCTTCTCACCCTGAACTGCAGAGTTGCTGCAAATTCTATCGTAGAAACTCCATTTACGCTGGAGCCACGTTTATTGTTTTTCTGCCACTGCTCTTTTGATGCGAGCGAGATAGCACCTGAAACAATGCAGGGATCATGATGAAGACCTTTAATGAACATAAACAACAAATGATAAACATGATAAAATGAACATGAATTACAATACCAAAATTTGTAAAGGTCAAAAGTCACGGATCAGAGGTCATTTACATTTTAACTTGCAACCTAACCTTGTCCATAACTTGAAAAGCATCATATTTAGTGTAACTTTTTTTTTTTAAAAATGATTTATTTCAACAACACTGTACGATTTGACTTTTTATACTACTGCTAAATCATGTTTTTTTATCAATCATTGCTTGCAGGGACAGACAAGTGGGCGGTGACGAGCCAGATGTAATCAATGAAAGGAAGTACGTCGTGTTTGACAGTTGTTTGAGAAGCCTTTTTCTGTTTTGTACAATATGTGCTGGTGTTTGCAGCAGCGTAAAGCGAAAAGTGATAGGGTCAATGCTGAGTGTTGAGACAGTTTGTGAAGCTGGTCACAGGAGACTATGGAATAGCCAGCCAGTAGTAAGCAACACCCCACTTGGTAACCTGCTCGTGTCGGGGGCAATTATGTTTAGTGGTGCCTCACCTACAAAAGCGCTCAATATGTTTAAATTTTTGAATGTGTTAATGATAGCCCCAAGGACTTATTCAAGATTTCAGCGGTCATTCATTTTACCAGCCATCGCAAACGTGTGGGACAGGACCCAGAAGCAGATTCTTAAAGATTGTAGAGACAGACCAGTGAAGGTTGCAGGAGATGCCCGCTGCTGCTCTCCAGGTCACACTGCCAAGTATGGAAGCTACACTCTGATGGATGCAGAGTCGGGACTTATACTGGCCGTGGAACTTGTGCAGGTACAATAATATTTGTTTATTAACATTCTATGCTTTCTTAAGGGACACACGAGTCTTTGCATTTTTTTTAAACTCACGGCATTCCATTATTTTTCCTACATACCGACGGTCCGTGCATAATTGCAAATCAGTTTTAGTAATTATTTTAATTGTTAAAAGCAAATTGTTGATGCGTATTACTAATTATTGGTTACACTGCACCAATAATTTAAACTTATGGCAGAAAAACACGAAAAGAAAAATGAAAACTTCATTTTTAGTAATTTATATTGTATTACAAGTGAGCAGGTTTAATGATAGGTGTTTTTTTTTGTAATGATTGATAATTGGGAGCTCGACCTGTAAGTGAGGAATTGTCGATTCTTACGGATGGCGGGAGGTGTACAGTACTGGTTCTACCCAGGTGATCTGCCACAAAAAATCAACCGTTTTATATAGCCTTACATGTGTTGAAAATGACGTAAAACCCCATACAAAAACTTCATGATTGCCGTGTGCCCTTTTAATGTATGCAAGGTATAATATATTCTTACAGTTGAATGATTGTAAATTGTTAATATAAAAAGTCTTTATGGAGTGAAGACAGAGTATTGTCAGCATTAGTTTGTGTTTACTGTAATTGAAAATGCAAAATGGTAATATTAAATAGATTATTTAACTGCTAGGATCGATTATAGGGAAATCCTTCACTATATGGTAGTCGTGTGGTTCTTTTCCCAAACGAGTGTATGGGAGTGAGTGCGAGTGAAAAAACAAAACATGTCTACCATCGAGTGAAGGACTTTTCTATTATTGAACACGGCAGTTAAATAATCTGTTTATTACATTTTAAATCAGTTATTATTATAAGCTCAATATTATCTTCATCATAGACAATGTATTACTGATTTCTATTACAGAGTAATGAGGTGAAAAACTCGAATGCCATGGAGTTGGAGGGCTTAAAGCGGGCATTTAAAAAGGTGGAAGAGAATAAAGTGGCCATCACCGACATCACCACTGACAGACATGGTCAGGTTAAGAAGTACCTGAGAGAAGAAACAAAGGTCAACCACTGGTTTGACGGCTGGCATCTTTCAAAGAGTGAGTGACATATATGCCCTGTTATTTCTCTACATGTAAAATATGTGTGATTGCCTACGTATTTAGAATGTTATTGTTTGACTCTGTTTATTTAGAGCTGCCCCACAGAGATGGGAAGGACACAGAATCTGGGAATCTGCCCATTTTTTACTAACGAATAGTTTTCCAAATCTCTTAACCACGGTAGTGGCTTAGTGGTAGAGTCCAATACATGCTGGAGGTCATGGTGTCCAACCAGACTATATGAAAAACCTGATCAAATCATAGTGATTGCGCCCCCTCGACCAACACATTTCTTAAAGAGTACCATAAATGTTTTATTAAATTATTGTGCAAATTACTGTCACAGTTATTATTTCAAGGTTTAGCAATAAAAGTGTGTTATTTTCAGATATCAAGAAAAAACTGTTGGGACTGAGCAAGAAGAAGGACTGTGAGGTTGTAGGTCAGTGGGTGCAGTCCATCTCCAACCACCTGTACTTTTGTGCAGCAACTAGTGCAGGAAATGGAGACGAGGTGGAACAGAAATGGATGTCGATTCTAAACCACATCACCAACAAGCATGATGGCCATGGTGACCTCTTTCCACACTGTCTTCATGGTCCTATTGAAAGGAATTGGATATTAGCAGGTAGGTAGAAACAGTGTGTAATGTTGTACCTTGTATTGTGTTTTGACAAGTGAAAACAATTGATAACGAGTATTTCACAGGTCTAAGGAAATCCAAATACGGTGTAATTATGAATCATTATGAATTTTCCCTTCGACATGGAACTGATGACAAATAAAAATAGAATACAGGATTATGTTCAAAGTTCCGAAGTAAAATCTTGCAGTTATTCAATTACATTTATTTCAATCAGCAACTACATATTGATATTTAATACTGTCGATAGGTGATGTTTAATTACAACATTATAATATCCATCCAGTTTTATGGGCTATAAAAGTTGACTTATTTGATATTTTATTCCAGGTTCTAAGGCGCACAAAGAACTGAAGCTTCTTCTGGGGAACAAACGACTTCTGACAGATATACGGAAACTGTCCCCAGCAGAACAGACATCACAACTCGAGTCGCAGCACAAGGTCGTCTGTCAGTTTGCCCCCAAGTTTGTGAGCTTCTCCTACCCAGGAATGAAACAAAGGTCAGTGATGTTCATGTTTTGTGTAATGTACTGGTTCACATTTATATTATGTAAACCAATGTTTGACAGACATTACATTAATTTATAATCCAGCTTTGTGTGCAGTTTTTATTTGCACTATTGCAATATCATGTTAGCTGAATCCAACATTTCTTCTTATTGCTTGGAAATTGTTTAGGCCCAGAGATTTAGAATCCAGTACAAGTACAGAAACAACAACTGACTGTTTGAAATACTTACTTTCATATGAACAATGAAAATAGTAATGCAAGGGGCAGCTTACTAGGTTGTGTATTAACAACAATCTAATGTTATTACAGGTTGAATCTAGCAGCCCTCCATACATGCTGCAATGCCTACAGAGCCCAGGCAGTGAAAAAGGATGGAACACTGATGTTTAAGCTGTCTTACCCGAAGTACAAAGCTGGACACCATGTGCTGAAGGTTGTGAAAGAAAGCTGTTCATATGGTAAGACTATGTTATTTAAAGGCAGTTACACTTCTAATACTGTAAAACTAATGGACATAACTAGAAGTGTGTTCCTTGGAACAACACTTGTGTTGCCCGCCTTGTATGTGTGGCCTTGACCTACTTATAGTTCATATATTGTTTCAAGATAAAGGCAGTATGTGAGGAAGTGTCGATTCTTACGGATGGCGGGAGGTGTACAGTACTGGTTCTACCCAGGAAAAGTGGGTGGTCAGCCTCCACTACAAAAATCGACCGTCATATAACCTTGCATGTGTGTTGAAAATGACGTAAAACATCATACAAACAAAACAAGATATGGGGAAGGTTAGGTTGCATGTTAAAGACGACGGACAAAGTAAATACTTCTCAAATTATGCATAAGGTTGGGTAGCTTAGATGACAATGGACAAAGTGATCCCCAAGTGTCTGCCATTCTACACAGGTGACATTAAAATGAATTGTCTCATGATACTAAACTAATTGTTTGGCAATTCTACCACTTTTCAGCATGTAGCTTATTTGTCTGCTTTCAATAAGAATATTTTCAAACCATATATTTTTTATAATTTAGAATGAAGTCGTTTCAAAGTTTGAAAAATACAACAAAATTGCCATGTGTCCCTTTAAAACATTTGGATGATCGAATGCTTTCAACATAATGTGTGTTCCAATAGTTTAGCAATGATTTATCCTTTGCTGACAATGGTAAAACAAACTACTACAAGCAAATCAAACTCATCTCTTTATAAATGTATTTTTTTTAATAATAAATATAAGATGTATTATTACAGATAATATATATGAACACTTTTTTTATTTTTCAGAGTATGTCGATGCCCTACTGGACGAGATGCTGTCACTTCGAAAACAACACAAATCGCACAAAGCCGCACAGGAATCGGCCAGATACCACCTTCAAGCACCCCCACCAGTATGCAGTATGGCTATCAGAGTGTCCAAGGAAGATGCAATTAGAAGGCACATTTCGCGGTTTGGTCATAAGGCGTCCCGATCTGCATACTTAAATCCTGTATAGACTCCATTTTCTGCTGGAAATTTTTCGCGAATAACACTTACAGCACATGCTGGTAAAACACGCCTGTCGAGCTTCGCCAGTCCTTTCCAAACCCACCTAGCCATTCGACGGTATGCTATGTATCTGTATACCCTGCAAATAGAAAAAAACATACGGTCAAGAGAGAAAAATAAAAAACAGTTACGGAATACTAGTGTATAGAGTACTTTGATGTTGAGGATACCAGAAGCCTGAGAACTAATAGAATGTGTATGCTTTTGGTAAGAGAAAGAAAACGGACATAACATGGTAAAATATTATTTTAAACGCTGATAGCTAGATGGATTAAGACGCCAAACTAAAATAACGAAGGTGTTATTTAAATTTGCAGTTTAAGGAAAATATTCATTTTTCAAGTTCAGTTATTGGATATTGATCATGTTGAAATTGTGGTTCGTTTAGTACAAAGGAATGGAATTTCGAGAGAACCTATCTATATAGGAGGATCTTAAAGAGACTGGAGGTGATTAAAGTGTTGTTTTATGACGCGTATAAAACGTATTCTTGTTTATTGACCAAATACTGGCACAAGCAACCATTGTGTCCGAGTCAATGGTTTATGAAAAACTAGCTTGTTAATATTTTGATAGACATCCTCAGTTCGGCCAGATTGACCCTTTAAACAAATCTGAAATGGTAGTGGTTTTGTAAACTTTAACAGCATGAGCAATTTACTCCTGGGATATAATATAAAAATACAATACTATGGTGAGAAAATATGTTATCCCTAATAAATAGTTGTACTGGTTTGTTTCAGTTTCTCTGAATGGTATTGATCTTTATAAGCACACATGTGATTAGAGAGAAAAGCAGACGGCTATAACATATTGTGAAGAAAAAAACATGCATGATATGTATCTGGTATACACTTAGCAAATCATTCCATTGTGCCTGCATTATTGATTGTTATCATGTATATTTGTTATCATGTATATTTATTCTGTATTGTTCAATTAATTTTTAGAGTAAAGCTGCATAAAATATTTATATATCGTTTGTTGGACATTTTATTAAAAAAAACATGCGAGGTTCAATTTGCGATGTGTTCATACCCTTTTTTTTTCTGGTGCTTATTTTCGTAATTTTACTGCATTTTTTAAAGTACAAATAGAACATTTGCTGTTTTGATATAAATAATTCAAAAAAATAATTTTAATAAAAGATGTTGAGGAAATAATTGCTTCACTTGTACTACACACTCATGAAAATGTTGTCACTCGGTCTCGGTCAGAAAATGTTATTCACTATATACCAAAAACTCTTCTATTATTCTTTTAATACAAATTATGTAATTGTTATTTCAAAACGTGTTGTGTGGAAATGGAAACATATTTATAAAAAAAAACATAAAACGTAATAGAACCTCGCATTTTTTGGCTGACAGACAGCAGTTCCAAATAAAAAATAAAAAATAAAAAACAATGACAGATATTCTTTTATTTGTTTCACCTCCTTTATAAACAGATAACTGCATGGCCTACCACTTGTTAAATGGACAGTCGACAATTGTATTGTAGAAGGTAAAGTACAGGACAATTGTACTGACATATGACCAGTGCGAGAATGGTACTCTTATTTGCCCATTGTCCATAAATTTTATCTTGATGTACATGCCTGTTAGGCGCCATACAACCTTTCATGTGTTGGTGCGCCTTAAAACCCAATTCAATTCTTAGTTGCCAGGACAATGAAACCTCAAAACAAATGTTTTCGCTGTAGAAAAAAATACGATATCATAATTCAAAGTTTGGTAAAGAAAGATATGACAGAACAATTTCAACAAGATTAATGTTCTTCCTTCACAAATTTCAAATATTTTGTGACTAAAACCTCGGCTTTGAAAAATGTTCCACAGTATACAAAATGTGAAAATCATAATTTTTTCTCTCCATAAATACCCTCTTAGATTGCCTACTGTCCCTTTAATCATAAAAAAGACGTCATTGTCTATAATAATCAGATAACCTACTGGTGCATTGGTTCCTCATCGCCAATTGGCCCCATGTCACGAAGAAATTCGTAAAATGACACCTCGATGACTTCTTCATTCAGACAGTTCCCATCAAAACCTCGATGCTGTGTTACGCATTGTGGCACCACCTGAAGCCGTTCCTCTAACTCGTTGTACTCATGGCAACACTTTGACTCTCTTTCAGTTGGCATTGGCCGACAGTGACCACATCTGCACCTGAAATATATTTTAAATGTGGAAACTACTGGGAACATCAACTATAGAACTTTCTCAAAAGAATAAAAATTAGTCTCCATATTCTTTGCAAAGCAAACACTCTGATCAAGTTTTCATCATGCTTAAGCTAAAGGGGTTTAATGGTTGCAGACAAATACAAAACTGAACCTCTATTCGGCAGGCAACATATACAATTGTTTCAGAGAATGTGGAAGGCAAGACATTTTTTTTTTTTTTTTTTTTCAATCTTTTCCAAAAAACGGGAATGTTTTGCAAGACTAAAGAATATGCTTATTATTACGAAACGGGTTAAACAAAAACATTACATATACCGATCTAGATCACACAAATACCAACAACGGTGTATTTGCTACTCGAAAGCGCCGATACATATACCGGTAGGAACACTGCATTGCCCAACGGGGACGGTGGGTGGGGTACGCATACATTTTACGAGCAACAAGTATTGAATGACGCAATTTAATGCTTTTGTTTGAAGTGTCAATGTAAAATTCGTTTCAATTAGGGTAAAACGGCATATTAGTGCACGTATGTTATGGAAAATCTCATTATAATGGGAGTAATTACCAATCGACGTTTCCGAAACGTTCTCCATCGTTCCCAAAGCCGTTGTCTGAATCGCCGTCTGTATCACTTTCCGAGTTGCTGTTGTTATTGTCACTAGTATTATCTGGCAGAGGTTCAAACATGTAAGGTTGAACAACGAAATCGTTTTCAATAACCTCGTCTAAAAATTCACGATCCATTGTTGATTTATTGCTAAATAATTGAATGTTAATCAGATAAAAATCGCCTTATGTAATCCAGCCATTGTTTAGACCGCATTGTTTATCGGGAGAGTAGGTGTGACGTCATCACAGCGAGGCGCCCTCTGTAGGCGAAATTTTCCATGAAAGGGAAGCAACACCAGCCTTGCAATTTTGTCGATCAAATATCTCTTTCTTCAAAAAGTTTTTTTATTTGCTTTATTTCACCAATAATAATTTTATTAAATGTTTTTTAATATTTTTTGGAAGAAAATGGATATTTAAGGGGTGGCGCTGGATCTTTAAGTGTATTCTCTCCAAACAAACACACATGTATCAATAAAAAAAAGTAAGATCGACAAACATGGTAATGATAATTCGAACAACACATTATTGGTGTTTGTTTGTTTTCTTCTCACTTTAAAGTCGGCTGATTTAGTCTTTTAACCAGCTAAAATTGTTGACAAAATCTAGTTGCAGTGATTATAAAATGCTCTCATTTCCAAGTTAGTTGCTGCAAAACGTAATTGTAAGTATCCTTTTCACAATTTTCGTGGGTTGTTCGTTTTTTAGCAAGTTTTTAATTGCTTTTGTTAGTTTTTCCAAGGCGGTAGCACTATTGTCAACCCGTTTGTGTTTGTGGTGCCGTTTGCTTATTATTACTTTTGCCTTCTTGTTTGTCTATTTGCGTGTTTGTTTCTGTGTTTTGTGGTTGACTGTCCTTCTTGAATGCTACTTTCCCTGTCCGATCTTTTTATATTTCTTTGTTCTCAAACCAGGATGTGTGAAATTGCGATGAAAAAAAGGATGGCTGACGTTCGTGCAGTTTCTTGTTTGCTTGTTTTATACGCCTTTCACACTTTTTATATATTTGTCGATCATTGTTTATCATACAAAACATATGCAATTTGTGTTTGGTGTAGTTTTGTTGGTTATGACTTTGATTTCAACAAATATATATGTTTTTAGCTTGGCCATTTTGAACGTGTTTTTTTTTCTCCTGGATTAGCATGTATATTTTATGGAAGGGTAAACTTTTTTTCTCAATTAAACCTTACCTGTTGATGATTGCAAGTAATAACAGATATATTGAAATTGTGTTTAGGGTAGTTTTTAAGTGGGTTATGATTTTGATTTTAGCAACAAAAAAAATCGGCATTTTGAAAAAAAAAAAGATCTTGAATCAACGTGTATATTTTATGGAAGGGTAAACTTTTTTTCTCTCTTACACAGTACCTTTTGATGATTGAATGCAATAACAGACATATTGAAATTGTGTTTAGGGTAGTTTTTAAATGGATTATGACTTTGATTCTAACAAAATATTTTTTTTTAACTTCGCCATTTTGAAAACAAAATTCTCTTGGATCAACATGGAATTTTTATGAAAGGGTAATCTTTTTTTCTCTCAATTAAACCGTACCTGTTAATGCTTGCAAGTAATAACAGACATATTGAAATTATTTTTTAGGGTAGTTTTTAAATGGATTATGACTTTGATTTAAAAAAAAAAAATAACTTGGCCATTTTGAAAAAAAATTATTCTCTTGGATCAACATGTATATTTTATAAAAGGGTAAACTTTTTTCTCACTTACACGGTACTGTTGATGATAGCATGTAATACGAGTAACATACATATTGGAATTGTGTTCATAGTAGTTTTTAAGTGGAAAACTACCCTAAACACAATTTCAACATGTATGTTATTACTTGCAATCATTCAACAGGTACGGTTTAACAGAGAGAAAAAAATTACCTTCCATAAAATATACATGCTAATCCAGGAGAGAGAGAAAAACACGTTCAAAATGCCAAGTTAAAAATATACATATCTATTGTTTAGATTAAAATCATAAAAACTACACCAAACACAAATTGCATATGTTTTGTACGATAAACAAAAGATCGACAAATATACAAAAAGCGTGAAAGGCGTATAAAAAAAGAAACTGCACGAACGTCGGTCATCGTTTTTTCATCGCAATTTCACACATCCTGGTTCGAGAACAAAACACAAAATAAAGCCATTAAAATGTGCTAAAAACACGAACAACCCACGCAAATCGTGAAATTACGTCTTGCAGCAAATAACTTGGACATGAGAGCATTTTATAATCACTGCAGCTAGACTAAATCAACCGACTTTAAATGGGATGACAGTAGGGTAAGTGTGAGGTTTGGTGCACCCTACAACCGGTTTAAACCCCCAGTGGCCTACTTTGCCACTGACCGTTCCAAGGCGGTAGCCCTATTGTCGACCCTTTTGTGTTTGTGATGTCGTTTGCATTTATTATTACTTTTGCCTTCTTGTTTGTCTGTTTGCGTGTTTGTTTCTGTATTTTGTGGTTGACTGTCCTCCTTGAATGCTACTTTACCTGTCCGATCTTTTTATATTTCTTTAAAACCGGGAAGAAAACAAACAAAAAACAAACACTAATAATGTGTTGTTCACTTTATCATTACCATGTTTGCCGGTCTTACTTCTTTTTATTGATACATGTGTGTTTGTTAATTACTCAATCGATATGCCAATATAACACATTAATCACACGATTCTTAATTGCTCACACAATGCAGTCGAGGTTTTACCAGTTGTTGTTAACAAACATTTATAGAAAAGTTAAAAAATATAATTTAATTTTGCTCACTTAATAAATCATTTAAATGTATTGTTATTGTCACAAACATTATCTAGACTGAAAAAAGAACCGCTTGATAATTGCGGCAATGCTTTTATTTTGTTTACCGACTCGAGATTCTCCACGTGCATTTAACCTTTGAAAAAATTGTTTGAAAGAACACCAATCAATAGAAAGGTTATTTATTTTGCTTTCTAACAATGCATCTTATGTTAATATTCATTAAACAATACATGTAACCAAAACAATGAACACACGGTGATGTGTGTAAACGCTTTAAGAAAAGAAAAAAATGCGATATATTTCCTTTCCAACTAGAGATTTTACCTATTTATTTAACCGTTATTTGGAATAAAATTATACCATTAGAAAGGTTATTTATTTGGCTTTCTGGAAATGTGAAATATATAAAAAGAAATCAGTAAAACAAGGATATATAATGTCTGTTTGCAATGTAGATGGGTGTGTCGTACATCGAGGCCTATCGCATACCGCCACGATAAGCGTAGTAAAAATCGATAAATGCAGCGTATAATCGATAAACTTACCTGGACGACAATTGTTCTCAGTTGAATACAGCGTTTGTACTGCCGTGTCATATCCCCGTCATATATAAAGCCCTGTGTTTAGTAAGGGTTTATAATGGTTTTTTCTGTAATACAAAACTGCAGGACTATATCCCACCTTTCTATATTTTCCTTCTGTTGGCATGCCAACCCGAGTTCTGGGTTGACTGCCAGATTTTGACTAACATTGAGAGATAACCACCCAGAAATCGTTCCTGTGAAGTCTTATGCAATTTCGCCCAGTGGTTTCACATATGTTGTTTAAATGTTTACGATGACGACGGAAGACAACAACGACGGATGAAGTCTGACGACGGACAAAATAACGATAAAACATAGGTTTTATAAAGTTTCAGATAATTGACAACACAAAGGACTTCACGGTTTAGCATAAAATAATCGACTTCACGGATTAGCATAATTTAAAAATGCATTCATTCTTGCGAACAGGTTCTTTGACACAAAACCCTTTCGCTTACCTGATGTGAAATAATATTGTGGAAGTTTTCGTGATAAAAACGGGGGTATATGCATGGATTTTGTTCATAATATGCGCAAAATTATAGTACGCTTCATGGATTAGCAATTTGTTCTGGTGCATTTTCAGAAGTTTTCCAAAGTGTTTACCAAAAGTACCAACTTTCACAAAAAAATAATATCAGTCGAGGGTAGAGAACATTTTTTGCGTTCGAATGCGCTTTCTTTGGTAGAAAATGGTTAAGAAATACAAATCTTATCGCACTCTGAAGCTTTCGATGTGGGCGAATGTTTACAATTTTTTTCTTCACGAATTAGCAATAATGACGTCATAGGTCATGTGGTATAGTCACCCAGATATTAGTCTAGATTAATTAGGATTTATAAAACATTAGGATTTATGAAAAGAGATCGATCTGGAAACATATCGTCACCACTTCGAGTATTTGTAATATAAATAATAAATCCTGCTTTTTTTGCTGCGAGAAGTACGTGCTTAGTGATTGAAGTACGTTATATGAAAGTATGTGTAAAAGAGAAAGCAAAACTAAAATACCAAAGGTTTTCCTAATCTAGTGGTATTATACCTCCGCAATAGATCAATATATTATGTAAAACTACTTTATTTCCAATGTAGTACATACTTTTTGAGAACAACACTGTTTCTTTTAGATATGTATTAAGCCCATTAGGTCATGAGCTAATCGTCCTTGAAGGCCTTAACTAAGGAAAGTATACAATTACATACGATCATTCACACTGATGGTATAAATGTAATAGCAAGTCTCCCTTTATAAATTCAGGATGTCTTCAGCATTTACATTGGCTAGTCAACTAACAAGGCTGCACCATTTTCTTACATCAAACCCTTATTGCATGTTATAACAAACCCAGTGTGAATATCGATTTGATCGAAAATTCGGACGGAAGTACACGCCCGATAATATTTTATGTTGAGAAACATATCTATCTAATCACGGATAGTTAAACTTTTATCAATATATATTTATATATATTCAAATATAACTATTTTCTTAGAACAAATTTGAAAACGTAAAGCAAAAAATTGTTTTATTATAATATATTTAGGTAGGCCTCAGTGTTGGGCCGACATATGAGCCAATGTAGGGCCGACGTAGCTCCTCTTTGGATAATTGACGACGGCCCGATGTTGTTTACCGACTTTGGGCCGATGTTGTATATAATGTAGGTTCGATGTCGGCTCGATGTGGTCTTGCTTGCTGGGAAATGACCAGAAAATAATAACGCTGCTGAAAAAGAAACACTAAGATGTTGTTGTAAAGCTATATAAAATACAAAATACGAAACATCTCAGGATGTGTCCAGAAATGTACTGAACAACCACAGCAGTTGCACTCAAAGATAAAACCAATATAGGGTACAAACAGAAACCCCGAGGGACGAAACTCTGGACTAGCATTAATAGGCAATATAAGTAAACACATAAATGATCTTGTAAATATAATATAAAAAAAGGAAGCCTAGAAAGCCCCGAAGTACATATGACTTGCCAGAAGCCAGAGCAACAAGATAATAAACGGTTAAGGGTACGACAAAAAAAATCAAACAAACGCTACCGTCCTATAAGGATTTAGCTGGACGTCATCATAGGATCTACAATCTGTCCGGTCATCGCACAATCCAAAAGGAAAGCATGGTGGCGTAATTGGGTCAACATCTAAACATACAGACCGTTGCAAAATAATAGGGTCGTAACCTCTTTTGATAAACGTGTTGAGCTGAAATGCTTAAGAATAGATAGTATTAACCATAGTAAAAAGGGGATTGTCAATGTTCTATATATCATCCAGATATCGAGAGGTGTCATTAAAGGCTTACATTACATTTGCCTGAGTATCGGATGAAAGACTCAACATGAAATCTCTTTCATAGCAATACAAGAACAAATCTGCGACAACTATATTGCGCTAAATATAATAATAGTCGTCATGAAATATTTATTGCATAATAACCCGCTCTTGCGATGATGCAAACTTTAAAAGTTATTGACATTTAATACAATGTTCAAATTACAGTCGAACACAATAATATATATTTAAAGTCAATTTTAGTTCTTAACGCCTCATCGGCCTTTTTGGCGACTGACGGTTCCAAGACGGTAGCGCTATTTGTAACCCCTTTATGTTTGTGATATCATATTCGTTGCCTTTTATTTATATCTGTAATTCTTGTTTGTTTCCATGCGTGTGTTTGGTTGACTGTGGTCCTTGTAAGCTAAATTTACTGTTTGGCCAATATATCTACTTTTAATATAATTTGTCAACAGTTACTGTATTATCAGATATTTGACAATGATAGCTTCATGGAAGTAACTGTGTGCAGTTATCAACGAAATAGTCTGTACCCGTTGTTTCCAGTTGATTAAAATATTTGCTACAAATTAGAATTGTTTTGGCGTGTAATATTTATAATTTCAAACTGATTTTCTAACTCATGCTCATAAACGCACGCTTTCCCCGATTGTGATTGTGCATATATGTAATTTATATTGGAAAGCAGTGGAGTTGAAGGTGTTTGTGAACAATTTTAAGATTATTTTTTTTAATTGTCTTTTGAAAGCAGTTGGATGAACAATAATCACAACATCAAACATTTTTATTAATTTATTTTTTAATTCTTTTTTATTGATTTTTTTTACAAAGTCCTTTATTAATAAGCTATAATATGTTTACGCACATTTATTACAGCTCCTTAGTCCTCCTGTTTAATTAAATGTTTTCTTTATTTCAAATTAAACTTTACATATAACGTGTTTATTTTTTATTTAGTGTCATAAACAAATGCTGAACACATATTTAGGTATGTATTTCAAAGGGACCTTTCATAAAACGATCCAAAATGTTGTAGTTGTATTATAATTAACAAACAGTTTAACACCTTTAGTTTATATAATTATTGTGTGAACACTTCTAATCAAGCGTGGCATTGAATTCTAACTTATGTTGAATGTAATTAATATTTACACCTATCAAAATATTTATTTTTACGTGTCCGGCAAGATCTGTTTTCCTTTATAAATATGATAAATGTGGCCTATATCTTATTTTTGACTAATTTACATACCGTAGACAAATACGTTTAATCAGGTCTGACGTTAAATGAATTTCTTGATTTCAATGTAACTGCACAAATCGTATCCCAGTCTGCGGGAAGAACACTAGGTCTACTCATTGCGAAATATAAAACTATGGGTGGAATGCCTTATGATGTATACACTAAGCTGCAAGAAAATATATTTTGACCTACTGTTGCTTACGGGGCTGCAGTCTGGGGAAACAGATCGTATTCATGTATAGAGTCTGACGCGCTTCAGAATAGATCCATGTGATGTTTTCTTGGTTTAGAAAAGTATGCACCCAAATCGTCTGTTGGGAGTGACATTGGTAGGGTTTCAACTATTATTAAGCAGTGTTTCCATTACTTGGGTCCGTTATAGCAAAATGTCTAATGGTCGTGTAAATAAAAAGATGCTCAAATATTGTTTCTCACTGAGAAATTATAGATGTAAATATTGGTGCTTTATAATTACAAGTCATTTACGCAAAATCGGTGCTTATGAAAATCATAAGCACCGATTTTGCGTAAATGACTTGATATTAATAAGTCTCTTTTCAAAAGGGGTATGATTTCATTTATCACCAATAATATAATTAAAGTTGAAAGGACAAGTGGACAGGGCGCTAGTAGTAGAGGAGGTAATAAGCTGAAGAAGTATAAATTATTGAAATCAGATTATGAAAATTAAAGCCTTTCATGGTAACTTGATATTGCCACTTTTACATAGATCAGCGTTTGCAAATTTTAGATCTTGAGTTGCGCCAGAATTGAATCTTGTAGAGATGAAGGCTAAGCAATAACAGACAGGAAATTTCTATTTTGAAATGACTCAGTAGTGGACGAATTTCACGTGCTTTTCAATTGTTCATTGTACAACGAAATTAGATCAATTCTTTTTGAACAAGCACAATTGCTTAATATCATTTTCGAACAATTATCATGATTATCCGATAGTGATGAATTTATATTTTTGTTTAACAGAAAAAACATAGTAAGATTGTGTGCGAAAACCTGTTTTCTTATACTTCAAAGGAGACAAGAAAGCTTAAGAAAATCGTTTTAATTTGTTTAAGCAGCGGGTTTGGGAAACTATTTATTTAAAAAACAAACACATAAAATATTGTTTTAGCTGTTGTATATACTGTCCTCAAATTAGCATAAATAATCTTAGGAATATTCTGTATATAATTGGCTATTACCGACAGATATATTTGTGAGCAATTGATGTTAATCAGGTCATATCAAATCTAATTTGATATTATAAATGCTTTTTAAAATATGTTTAATTCATTTATAAGGTTTAATCCCGGGAACCACATTTTTCTGCCGGATTTTTATGTTGGTTATTTTATTTACAGTCTCAGATTGTTTAGTATGTCCATTTGGGAGATCGAACATAACCAAGATTAACATATTACTTTTATATTTAATTTTGTATTTAGAATAAGTATAATGTATATCTTATATTTAATATGATATTTATAGTCTCTTATAATTCAATACTTGAATGGCATTTTGTGCATTTTCTAATGTGTTTTATATTATAAGTGTTAACATGTGTACAAATGATGAAACTTAAATAAACAATAAACTGTCTTAGATGAAGTCGAGTGGATTTAGATTGTGGTATTAAAATTAACAAACCCTATATTCGATTACAACGCCTCTGGATTAATACGACACATTCGGATCGCGCGCCAGTATAGTAATATATTAGGTGAGTATATTATTACCTAAACGCGTTTGATTAATGCTTTATGGCGGCCGTAAAAAGTCGCCCCGACTACAAATCAGTAGTGTTAGTACTTACTGATCCTATGGGTTCATCAAGCCCAATCTTTATTGCTTTAAAGTAGAATATCGCTTAAGCCGGTGCTATGAGGCGTGAAAGGTGTTGCAACTTTCATTACCTCTTATGAACAGACTCAGTTAAACCGAGCCTGCTACTTTGATCTCTTGTTTGTGTTGTTGCTTCCAAGGGATCCCCTTTTCAGTATTTATCTCTATTCAATTTTTGTATTATTTTATTATAATTTTCGCTATTATTTGTATTGGCCAGTAATGACACAACACTAAATAAATTAGGCTTTCAGTAAGTGATACACTCGGCATTGAACGTTTGTTAATTATAACACAGCACTATACTTCGAAATTTCACGTCTTATTTATTGTGAGAACGATGAGGTTTGGCATTTTACTAGGAAAAATGTATAACAAAAATATTTAAATCTTCGAACGGCTTATAGATTATTTTAATTGAAAACAAACTAAACATGTCGAAGAGGTTTAAGGGAAAACAGATACGACTATCGACGGATATGACATGACAATATCCGGATCAAAAACATTTTATGACATGACAATATTCGGATCAAAAATCTTCTTTTTTTTTTATAAAATATGATGCATTTTACTGGAGTAAAGTCTAACGGGATATTGAAGCATTTGAAAACATTTTTTGTGAATAATTTGTGTTTTTCGAGTATATATCATAAACGTAAAGAATCGACATCAACAGATAAAAGAAATGTACTGTATGTTTTATGTATTTCGCAGGTATGTGAACATGAATTAATAAATCTTCATATCTTAGAACTAAACCATATGTACACCTTACACCTTTAAATCTTCATTTGGCAACCTCGTTTCATGTTCGTTCTAATAATGTTACAAAGATATTTAATAACGGCTCAAAAGTTTCAGTTACTCATCTTGTATCACCTGTCTTGAGGAATTACCATATAACGTCTGCTTTCAGATTGTTTTTAGTTCACTCAAGACGCAGGGTGTTTCCCTCTATTTGATTGATTGAACTGAATGTTGTTTAACGGCTCATCAACACAGTATAGGATATTTAGAGCCGCCCCGGATAGAGGGGAAGGATACATAGGAATCCGGGAACCGTGCCCTACTCTTATTATCGAATAGATACCTATGGTTCTTTAACGTGCTCGGAGGATAGACCGATACACGGGACCACCCGGTTTACGTCCCCATTCGACGGACGAGGCTAAGGAAAAGTGCCTTGCCCAAGAACACACCGACGAAATTCAGTGGCACCACGGACCATGTATTTGAAAGTGAAATGCTGTGAGGTGCAGTTGCTGCAATTAGTATTTTGCAAGTCCACCATTAAATCCGCTGAAAATATTAGCTTTTTTAATGTATGTCTAACTTCAAATGTTGATTGACGTACATCTCAAGACATGTATGTGTTGACTTGAAATCAACCACGTTATGGTATACAATATGTTGGACAAGATTTGATTTCGTGAACTTAAATATAAAACACTGGTAATTTTGATATTGTAGATAAACGTATTCGGCATTTGTTTGCTCAAGGTCCGAAGTATAGTAAATTATTGCTTTTAATGCATGTCGTGCTCAGATCGCCCAATTCATTGAGGAATTTAGGATAAAATGGTGTCGTAGAGAACATGAGAACCAAAACTCTCTTTCTACTTGGAAAAAGTCAATGCATAAAATTACAGTTACACGTATTAACTTTTATATTGCTCACCCGTGTTTTTTTTTATCTTTCTTCATAACCTCTTTTGATAAACATTTTAACAAGTTTAACCAAGACAGTATGAAAGTGATCATGACCAAAGATATTACGAAGTTTGTAAATCACGTCACCATAGAAGTCAGATTGTGATAATCCTTGTCGCAGAAGATTTTTTTTAAATTACTTGTATATTTCCAAAGGAGATCAGATCAGGGTTACGAAACTAACATTTTTCAGAGGTTTTAATAAGTTTATGGTAACGATAGCCCTGATGAAGTAGCTATTTAGTTATACGCCCTATAAAATCGGTCGCAAAAGGCATCTGTCTCTGTCGTTGGTAGATGCCACTGTCAAGAAAGCAAAGGGTGAAGAGTCTGATCGGGTCAAAGCAACCGCTAGGAGTTCGCTTTATAGGACAACGCTGAAGCCTGCTCCACATAACATTATAATAACTGAAGCTGATGATTAAGACGCTAGTGTCAAGCAGCTCTTAGCCAAGATGTCAGCCGATATGCACATGATGTTTAGCTCCTTGGTTGAGCGCACTGATCAGTCAGAGGCAGGTTTGGAACAGCGCATTTCAACTAAAGTAGCTCAGCTTCTGGATAAACGCGTGAATTCAGAGCTGAGTCGTATTAAGAGAGATATTGACGCGAGATTAAATACGTTCAAGGATACTTTACGTGAGGAAATTGCCGATGACATGGAGGAGATAACGGATAAGCTTAACAATATTACGCTTCCTACCAATTTAAATACTTCATCAAACATATCTTTGAATGTTGTTATACGTAACTTGCACGAAAGCGTCAACGAGAACCTTTGTGATAAAGTAAATTCGTTTATCAACAAATCTCTTCTGGTAGCGAATGTCAAGTTACTCGTGTTGAGCGTAAATCATCTGATCACCCTGGTGAAGTTGTCGCTACATTTAAGTTGGCTGAGGACAAGAAAAAGGTCATGATATCGAAGTATAATCTTAGAAAGACAGTGTTAACTCTAAAGTGTTCATCCATCACGATCAGTCACGCGAGGAACGACTTATGGCTAATAACTTTAGAACCATTATTGACTCGCTGAATCGAGGGGACACAAACCTGTCTATTCACGGTACCCGAGTTGTCAGCAACAGAAAGCGCGATAATAATCCCGAGGTGACAATCAGACGCGTGGAACTTCCGACATCCGAAGACGTATCCGACTCTAATAGAAACACATCCCGCTTTAATAGTGTAATTTAACTTGGTCCGTCTATGCAGAATGCAGAATGCACCTACTGGTCGTCCAAGTACTGGTACTACTATTAGCAACAGTGAACGAACCGAACGGAACAGTGGTAACCAAAGCGGAAGTAGTAACAGTTGTGGTGGCTACCGAGGGAGATGTTAGATGCGTGCCCGGTTTTGGAACGTTCGAGGATGGAACATTAATGTAGAAAGTGACAATCACTCTCTTAAATCCTCATGTGTTAATCATTTAGACCGTGATACTATAGGAATTGCTGAGACTCATCTAACAGAAAAAGCTGGTTTAGAGCTAGATGGATATCTCTGGTTTGGTAATAACCGTAAGAACATACATATCCGTGCTAAAACGGGTTCCGGTGGAATTGGTTTCTTTATTCTAAACGATATGTTTAATACGTTTAATATACATGTTTTAGAAAAGGTATACTGTGGTTAAAGATGCAACATAAATTTCAGAATGTTACGGTATTTCCATGTGTTTGCTACATTCCACTAGAAAACTCAAGTCGTAGCGTAGATGTCCATGACCTTTTTGACTCTCTGTTGACTGATATATATACTTATCAAAATGATGGTATAGTTTCTTTATGTGGTGATTTTAACAGTCGCTGTTAATGTGCATGCTTAATGGGCGAAACTTTGTTGCAACGATTTTACCTCTGTTTCTGTCAAAGGCTGTTCTGTGGTTGACTATTGTTTAGTCAGCCACGAGCATCATTCACTATTTGAAGAGTTTAAAGTCACACGAACTGTTGATTTTATAAATCAATCAAGTTATACAAGTGTCCTCGCTCCATCTGGCTTTCCAGACCACTTGTGACACTATGTCACCCGGGCATTAATAAACAACAAGTCCAGACTCTTAAATACACGCTTTAATAACCTTTACATCTACCTCATTTTAATGTCTGGTCGTATAGTGGTATATTAATTCTAACAGACTCTACTGTCCAACAAATCGCTACATTCTCTAGATTCTACCTGATCCAAACAGATTCTTACAGATTATTACATATCCTGCTCTCGCTAGTAAACATCCCAGTATATACCTGCACGCACGTGCAATCATCTTATTGGATTTCTACACATTTATTCAATTGGTCGGAATAAGGTATCCCCGCCTACGATATACCTCAGTAAGATAATATTATATCTGCTATTAGAGAAGATCATCCCAAATTGTCCAATATTGGTCATTTACTATTAACTGCGAGATACTTCTACCACTTGCTATTAAACTATTACTATTACTTATTAAAGGGTCTGGTAGTGTTACAAGTTTCTCCCATATTTAATTTGAAATAATTAATTAGAACAGTTCTAATAGAGTTCTTTGACTAAAATGTAAGATTAAATGTTTGTGCCATTAGTCACTGTATAACATATAAATAAATCCAGTTACGCAGAGAAGAAAGAATGCATTTCAAATCCACGGTAAATGTAAATGCTAAGGCACAAAAGTTAGCCACAAGAATCACTGCAAAGCGTCTATGTATATGGCCACGTCCACTGCCATCGTTGTCCCGGTATCGTCATGGATTGTCCAGTTCTGCTCCACCAAACGTTACACCATCGGCCCTCAGAAGAACGTGTTCCATGGCATTGTCCCATAATGTTTGTCGTACCATTTTGGATAACCCCAAGTTCCTTTAAAGTTGTATGCAGAGAGTTCATTAATCTGTCCAGGTTAATATATTCCGTAGGGGTTTACTGATCTCCAAAATGCTTCCAATTAGTTTTCAACAGGTTCATATTTACACACATCGGTGCAAATGCTTGAGTATTGCAAACGTTAGTTATGTATGGGGTAGCATTCGGGTCTACACCACTGTTAGTCCATCTAAATTACACATGTTTTATTTACAACAAGTCTAGATTCAGTTTTTGAATCTAGTCGGTATATGTATACCTCACTGTCGTCACCAGTTTATATATTACCAGTGTATAGATTGGTATACAATGTTCACAATTACATAAATGTATATATATAGCGCTAGTCTCTAGTATAACACGTGTGTCCACAGTTCTACTTATATCGATCTATCCGGTAATTTACACAGATACCGTGTCTTGAAGATCAGACGGTATTTTCTGCCCATTGGCTTATCACGTGATGAAAAAGATGCTGGACCCTTTTTAGCAAAACATGCTGACCGGGAGTCTGAGCCGGCATCGAAACCTCTCGGTCTTCTCTGAGAGTTCACCGTATACTCACACAAATGTTTTGGCAGAACAGAGTTTTTAGACATTTACCCCGTTTACAACAAATCACCGAATAATTACACTTTTGATCAGATTATTAGGGCAATTGTCCCAAATGAAAATCCCCAATTTTGAATGGTTGAGTTTTCTAATTCCCCTATATAGTGTTGCACTGGAATGACTGTATAGTTATTTGGAAGTATAAGAGGAAGGGTTCACTGTTCAATCTGCTTTATGTTTACATGACGTATTAGTACTCATACTCGAATAGTATTACTCTCAGCTTTTTCTGAACCATACAAAAATATGATTCTTAACTTAAAATTCAAACAACACATATGTCTGAAGCCTAAAACAACCCACTAATTCAAACAACACATATGTTTGAAGCCTAAAGCAACCCACGAATTCAAACAACACATATCATATGTTTGAAGCCTAAAGCAACCCACTAATCGCTTTGATAGCTGCTACTATCTTATTTGTTTTCTCACTTTTTGTCTGTCTGTCGTATTTTTTATTGAGAAACGCTTCTTGCTTGAGATAACAGAAATCCAACCTGGTTTGAAACTGATTGCACCTACAGATCGTTTTTCTTATAATATTCATCTGAACTAATTCACATGTTATTGGAATCTGACTCCCTCATTTTGGTTGCACCTGATGAAAATGAGATGGATGTTTCCACATAGAAGGAGGTGTAGTGGAAACACGTGTCAAATTAGGAACATTGGTGTCAGAATTAGAGCTTTTATGATCTGAGTTATGTGCTTGTTTACTTTGAGAACGGATTATTTTGCGCAATTCCATCAAAGTTATGTCAGATTCACCGTCAGAATTATTACGTTCTTGTCGGTAATTTTTGACCAATTTAGCTACTGGCAGTTCATCGTCAGCATTACTACCAGATGTATCTGAGGTGGGGTTGTAATTATGATCGCTTATAGGTGGAAACACATAGTTAGCTTTCCTAATTGGTGGACTTAACTTATCTGAAAGTATCTGCCACTCATCAGCATTAGCTAAGCGGAGTAGGTGAACGTGGACCTTGGTGACAGTTCCATCAAGCTGGCTCTTGATAATGTATGTGACAGGTTTAGTTTGTTTGATAATGCGATAATAAGGACGCCATTTTGATTCTAATTTGCTCTTTCGAGTGTGGTATTTATAATAGACAGGGTCACCAACTTCAAAAGTGACACGTTTAACTTCCGGTAATGGCGGATCACCACACGAAAATATTAGCAGCTTAACTATCGATCTAAGTATGTAATTTGGAGCCTTTGGAGGTTTGTTTGTGGCAGTGCTTTGGATGGAATATGTATGATGCTAGTGGTTAGCAGTTCCTGAGAATGTTATGAACGCTGTTTCGCTTCCTGTGACTTTTCATCTGATACCTGTTTCACCTGACACCTGATACACCTGTTACAATGCATACATTATTGTTTACATATTGGACATTGGCTATTATGTTGGATATATAGGTTATCGGTAACTAGAACACGGTCACGCTCGTGGGATACGTATCTATACTCTACAGCAAAGTAAGCGGTACATTTAAATAATACGTGGTATCTTACTATGCTTTCTACATCTACACCCTTGAAGACATCTAACAAACGTGAACCTTCATCTCCGCTTGAATTGTATGACGTGTACGAGACAAAGAAGAACAAACTCTCCTCTCAGTCTGATATATCAGACATATCTGACTTGGCGGAAATGGCGGAAATGGCGGAATCAAGCATTGAGATTAAGGACACCGCAACCAATCTTACTGCTTCTGATATAAAGAGTATATCTGAAATCCTCATTAACACTTTTAAATCGCAAATGGACGGTATGGTAAACTCCATCGTTGCAGGGGTTATAACCGGTCTCACATCAAGAATTTCACACCTGGAGTCTGAGAACTCTGCCCTAAAGGACCGTGTAGCCAAGCTTGAATTAGCATCCGACTCGGCAGAACAATATAGCCGCCGAAACTGTGTCCGCTTGACCGGAGTGCCAGAGTCTGAAGGCGAATCTACCGACGACTACGTTATGGCTATGACTAATGCCCTCAACCTCGACTTAAAAATTGAGGCGATCGACAGGTCCCACCGTGTGGGAAAGCCTAACCCTTCTAGGCCGCGCGCGATCATTGTAAAGTTCGACACTTATCGTTCCAGGCAGAAATTATACCGGTCACGTACACAACTGAAGGACAAGGGTTATAATGGAGTTTTCGTGAACGAGGATTTAACGCGATATAGAAGTTCCCTTCTTTTCAAGGCACGCCAGTGTGTAAAATCCGGTTCACTGTTGAGCGCGTGGTCAGCAGATGGAAACGTTCTCGTTAAAGACCATTCGCTCAAAGTACACCGCATAGTGTCTGATGCAAGTTTGTTGCAATTTTGTGGATAGTAACTTTGCGGAACACTATACTTTTCATTCGACCGATTATATTATTTACCTGGATATATATAGTGTATGAGCAATACTACGTTATCGACTACTATAGTGTTTGATATATAATCCATTATTCGTGTGCCGCTCATTCATCGAGTAATGTTGACATAACTCGTTTAGTATACGGATTTCTTTCATATTTATGTTTTGATCTATCACGTGTACGCTTATAAATTATCACGCAATACGATAGATAAACACATACTTGATAAACATGTATCTTGTGTCTTTAAACATGGATGTGCCAAGTTCGTTTATTTCTGATGTTTTAGTCATAAAGATGACTTAGTTATTGTTGCGAATGATAATGATAATTATGATAAATGACATCAAAGCCAATTATCACGACTAATGCCGTCGATGCTGATAAACTATGATTAGCTATATTATCTATTCAATTGATACTGGAGATTAATGACTACTATCATGACAATAAGATGAAGATAAGTCACCTGATGCTTAGCCATGGCTAACATGTTGATACGATAATTAAATAAGATTATTACGATAATTTAATAAGTCGTCTAGCATTGACCGTGTGATATGTTGACGCATTACATTATGCATGTTTGAACTATTAGTTGTATGCACTATTAGTTTATGTTTTACACAACGTATTATAGTACCGCAACTACCACGATGTTTGAGCTGATGATTCTCACTAATTACTGTCGTTGATTTGTCATAATGATGTCGACTACTTATTATTGTGGTGATGATAAACAAAACAACAGTGATGATGTTGATATAATTATTATGTGTATAATTAGTTATATACGAGTAGCGTAGATTAGAAAGTGTTTTCCACTTATGGTGATTTTGATTTGTCATACAAATAACTATTATGTATATGTGATGATGATATTGGTAACAACACTGATGTGAGTGATACAATACGTTAAAGACGAGTAGTTATAAATAAACTAGATTGTCATAATGATGATGTAATACTAAAACTTTCATTAGAGACGCTCATGAGGATTATTATGGGGATACGACAGATATGATGTGCAAAATGTTCAAAAGACAAATTAATGTTTATGTGATATGATGAGATGACTTATCATTAGCAATAACTTTTATGATTAGAGTTAAGAAGTTGGCTACGATAGAACGATGTTGTTGTTGATGATGATGATGATGATGGTAAAACATATTGACTAGTTATTGTAGATCAGTCGTAATGTGGATCCACTATTTTAACATTCACTAGGGGTGCTGATGATTTATTATGTCCATCCGACTTGTATGAAAAGTTACATTATTGTCGATATCAAATATACAGTTACTTATGTTGATTAGATGTTGTATGAAAAGTTATATTATTGTCGATTTCAAACATACAGAGAATCAGGCTATGTTGAGCAGTTACTTATGTTGATTAGATGTTGTATGAAAAGTTATATTATTGTCGATATCAAACATATAGAGAATCAGGCTATGCAGAACAGTTACTTATGTTGATTAGAAGACACACTTGTTATCACACCTGACAATAGTAATTACTATGATTAGAGGTTATGAAGATGGCGACAATGCCTTGTAGTTTTTGATGGTGTTAACGATGTTGGTGTGACGATGTTGGTCATGTTGTTCAGATATGATACTGATTATTACTTGCGGCCTTGTTAACGGCATTGAAGGTGTCATTAAGCATGAAGTTAATATGTTCTCGTGTAGAAGAAATTGTTATGGCGTTGTATATTACCATGCTAGCTATCTGTGAATAGTAATTATTATGATTAGAGGTTATGAAGATGGCGACAATGCCTTGTAGTTTTTGATGGTGTTAACGATGTTGGTATGACAATGTTGGTCATGTTGTTCAGATATGATACTGATTATTACTTGCGGCATTGTTAAGGGAATTGAAGGTGTCATTAAGCATGAAGTTAATATGTTTTCGTGTAAAAGAAATTGTTATGGCGTTGTATATTACCATGCTAGCTATCTCAATCGTCTTCTTTGTTAATGTTTACGTGTAAATTTATATTATCCTGTATGCACCATTCCTAAGCTACTCCAAACTACCTCCTGTTTTTCTTTCCCTTTTACATCCGCTATGTTCTCTCATTTCTACTTTTTTTTCACTAGCACGTTCGCTCTTCCTCTTTTTATTCGCATGGAAGATATGTCCTTGGTTTATGTATGCTCTTTCGAGCAGTGCCTCGAGAATGTTCGATGTCCTTTTTACGCGTACACTCTGTATATCGACATGCTGACGACAGTCTTGTTCCTGTTTCTATTATTGACAATTACATGAACCGTTCTAGAGACAATGCTGTCGTCGTTGTGTCGACCTACAGATTAAATCAAAGTATGTTTTGTGTTAGCTTGCACCTCCTTCTTCTCCTCCAAATATATGTTTCCCCTCTGTGCTTGCAATCAATTTTATTCAACATGTATACAACTGAAAAATTGCATCGCTTGATAAAACGACCATACACACGCCTAATCACAGGTAAAAAGTATCTGGAAAATAATTATTTTGCAAAATGCACCATGTTTGCTTTTTATATCATAACGTTAATAACTTGGCTATTAACAATTCTTCAAATGGCAGGCGACGTTCATCCAAATCCTGGCCCGATTCCTGGCCCAGATAGCGCCAACACTTCATCTAGCTCAAACTATACCCACGACAGTACGTCACTTTTTTTATCCGATTCCCTAAACTTCTCACACAATCTGTCGGTTATACATTACAATGTACAAAGCATTTTAGCTAAGATGGATATCTTAAAAACGGAGCTTTACCAATTTGATATATTAACTTTTTCCGAAACCTGGTTAAATGATTCGGTTGATACTAATGACCTCACTTTTCCGTCTTTCCACACACCTGAACGTAAGGACCGTCTCAGTGATAGTCATGGCGGTGTTATGGTATACATCAAAAACTCTCTTCATCATGTCCGTAGAAAAGACCTCGAACTCAACCACCTTGAATGTATTTGGATAGAGCTTTGTCTGAACAAAAAACGATTATTGTTAGGTACATTTTATAGACCACCTAATTCCGACGCTTTATACAATAGTAGTATAGAAGACTCAATCAACCTTGCAGTTGATACAGGCATTAAGGATATTATAATTGTGGGTGACTTCAACTACAATATGCTTTCTCAACAAACCGCACGAAAAGTTAACTCACTATGTCAACAATTTGGCCTTGAACAGGCAATTAAGGACGCAACTCATTTTACCGAGACCTCGGCTTCTCTTATTGATCTCCTTCTTGTTTCCGAAACAAATAGTCTAATTACTAGTGGAGTTGCCGTGCCTTTTCTAGACCAGGACATAAGATATCATTGTCCAATCTACGGCATTTTTAAGTTCAAAAAGCCACAGGCAAAATCATTTACACGGCGGATTTGGTTATATGAACAAGGCGATTATAATCGCATGAGAGATCATGCTACAATGACTAACTGGAACGACTTAATCAACGATGATATCAATATATATGCACTTAATATAACACACAGGATTACTGACTTGAGTAACCAGTTCATTCCTAATAAGACCGTCCGAATAAGGCATTGCGAGCCTTCGTGGATAAATAATAACATCAAACGCCAAATCAGGGCTAGAAAACGTGCCTATAAAAAAGCTAAACAAACCAAATCTGAATACCATTGGAACAAATTTAAATTGTTACGTAATAAAGTTATTTCAGAAATTCGTACCTCCAAGCAACTATGCTTTGATAATATTGCAAATAAATTAACAACTATAAATATTTCATCCAAGGATTGGTGGAAAACTCTCAAATCACTTATAAAACCTAACGAAAAATCATCATTACCTCCCCTCAACAATAACGGTTCCATAATTACAGATGATTATGGAAAGGCAAATATCTTGAATGATTTCTTTCAAAATCAAACTTTTTTGAACGACAACAATACCGATCCTCCCAACTTCGAACAAGTCATTACACATTTTACACTCGATACACTTACGCTGCTAGCTGATGAGGTTCGTCAGGTCCTACTATCACTACCTTCCGGGAAAGCAACTGGCCCAGACGAAATAAACAATCGGGTTTTGAGGGAACTTGCTAATGAGCTCTCTGTCCCACTATGTGATCTCTTTAATAAATTAATTATCTTAGGCATTTTCCCAGATACTTGGAAAGAGTCCTTTGTATGTGCAGTGTTTAAAGCAGGTGATCCATCACAAGTAAATAATTATAGGCCTATTTCGCTTTTGAGTGTCATTGATAAAGTTTTTGAAAGACTACTTTTCAAGCATATTTTCAATTTCTTAAGAGATGTTAAATTTCTTTCTGCTTTTCAATCAGGATTTATGCCTGGCGATTCTACTATTAACCAACTCACATACTTGTACAACTCTTTTTGTCAGGCAATTGACGCCGGAAAGGAAGTTCGGGTAGTATTCTTTGATATAAGTAAAGCATTTGATCGTGTTTGGCACAAAGGTCTCTTGTTTAAACTCAGGACTGCTGGTATTTCTGGACATATTATTCAACTTATTGCTGACTATCTTAGTAACAGACGACAACTTGTGGTTATTCCTGGACAAAAATCTAAATCGAACAAAATGAAAGCCGGTGTACCACAGGGTTCTATTTTGGGCCCCCTTCTCTTCCTTGTATATATTAATGACATTGTTTCAAATATTAATTCAAACATTCGTTTATTTGCTGACGATACTAGTTTGTACCTTATTATTGACAAGGATAGTGACGTCATAAATACTGCGAATATAATTAATCAGGACATCCAAAAAATAGTTGAATGGGCGGAGAAATGGCTAGTTACTTTCAACCCTTCTAAAACTAAATCCATGTTAATATCTCGCAAAAGAAACCCACCTTATCACCCACCCCTTGTTATGTCAAATGAACAAATATCTGAAGTATTCTCCCACAAACACCTTGGTATCAATCTCTCGAATGACTGTTCCTGGCATTCACACATCGAATATGTAAAAGATAAGGCATGGAAACGTATTAATATCATGCGTAAACTCAAATTTCAGCTTGATCGGAAATCTTTAGAAGTTATTTACACTTCTTTCATCAGACCTCTATTAGAATATGGTGACGTCATCTGGGACAATTGTACCAATTATGAAAAACAAGACCTTGATAAAATCCAGAACGAAGCTGCACGTATAGTCATAGGGGCAACAAAATTGGTATCTATCCACGACCTTTACAAAGATATTGGTTGGGAAACACTTGAGACTCGAAGAAGTAAACACAAATTAATACATTTATATAAAATGGTCAATAGTGCAACTCCTCCTTATCTTACATCACTAGTACCCCCTATGGTCAGTGCAGCATCAAATTATAGGTTAAGAAATTCAGATGACTTCCAAGTACCATTCTCTCGTACACATTTATATTCAACTTCTTTCCTACCTTCTGCTATACGGGAATGGAACAATCTCCCTGTTGACGTACGTAACTCCAGCTCTATTATTACCTTTAAGCAACACCTCAATCGTGACAAAATTCAAATTCCTAAATATTATTGCACGGGAAATAGAAGAGCACAGATACTCCATGCACGCTTACGAACAAATTGTAGTTATTTGAACGAACACTTATTCAATAAAAGCATCGTCGAATCTCCCCTTTGTAGATGTGGAGGGGTTGAGAGTACTAACCATTTTTTCTTGGAATGCCCATTATACGATAATTCACGTGTGACCCTATTACAGGAACTGAATCTACTGTGCCCTGTTACCTTAAATAATGTACTATTTGGCGACTTAAGTCTTTCATACGATGTGAATTCAAATATATTTAAATCGGTCCAGAAATACATATTGACTAGTAAACGGTTTTAGGGGAGATGCAGGCAAGACGAACTTGTTTCATTGGTGTGCTCCAAAACGCCTAAACCCTAGAGGCTATGTCTTCTGTGCGAATCCCTTCCTTTATTTTTTTTATAGGTTTTTCCTTGCTACCTTTTTCCACTTTTCTTAATTCATACCCATATTATTTTCGTTATTTTCGTTTCTGCATTCTCTAATGTAAATCGATTATTTTCTTATTCCTAAAATTGTTGCTACATTTTTTTCTCCTTTTAGTATTATTATTATTTCTATCGATTGATACAAGCATATTTATATTTCAAATTTACCGCTATCTTATCCTTGCCATATTCAACCAGTGGATAAGAACTCTATAAGATTTTATCTTTCGTTCTGATCCTTTTGTTTTTGTGTACAAATTTTGTGTATTGTTGTAACTATTTGTAAATAAAATATGTTTAAACCAAAAGTGACTAGTTTAGTATTTTTGTTTGCATATTTGGCCTGTCGGCGTTTGGCATTTTTAAGATGTTGATGAACTAAGTGAAATGACTCATGCTGTTGTTCGAGTGCGATTTTCTGCATATCCGCACCCGCATATTTTCTGCGTGGTTGTAGGATTGTGTCTATCGGCAGCACAACATCCCTATTGTATAATAGAAAGAATGGGGAAAATTTCAGCGACTCACTGACATTAAAGCGAATTTCAGCTAAAGTTTGATTCAAATACACATCCCATGTATTCAAATTATCCTTCAATTCTTTTGCTAAAATATCACCTAACACGCGGTGGTACCGTTCAGTTTTGTTACTCTGAGGATGGTAATAGGACGTAGTAATATGATGTATGTTCAAAGTAGCCGGGGTCTCTTTAACAGTTCTATTTATAAACTCACCCCCATTAC
This sequence comes from Cyrtodaria siliqua, assembly GCA_037043455.1. Lineage (NCBI taxonomy): Eukaryota > Metazoa > Mollusca > Bivalvia > Adapedonta > Hiatellidae > Cyrtodaria > Cyrtodaria siliqua. The sequence continues at coordinate 325,401 of JAWPHD010000135.1, read as the reverse complement.
ATGTATCTGACACCAGGGCAATCGACGCCCCGTATCTTGGAAATATTTCGTCAATTATCAAATGTGCGATTGTCGCAGCACATTTATCTGGTACAGGAAATGACTCGGGAAAGCTCGAAAATAGGTCAATAAAACTTATGATGTACTTGTTACCAGACAGTGATGTTGGATATGGGCCAGAAACGTCCATAGCTATCTTTGCAAATGCATAGGGAGGAATATCAGTTTCTTGCAATGGAGGTTTGATCTTTTGCAAATTGCTGGTTTGACAAGTAACACAACTAGAGACATAATTTAGCAGTTCTTTAAACATGTTTGGCCAATAATACTTCTGTTTAATTGTGTCATATGTCTTGTCAACTGTCATATGACCATTAGAATCATGATATTACTGAATAACCTTTGGTCTTAAGTGACTTGGGAGATAGAGACGTAAGATAGGATCAGAATCGGCGTTTGAGATATAGTATAATATATCATCGTGAATAACATGCCTAATTGCTAAGGTAGGTGTTAATTTGTCATTTTAGGTCCCGCCTTAAGTTCTACTAATATTTCGTCTTTTTCCTGCTCATTTACCATGTCTATGCCAGGTTCGAGCTTAGGTTTTTGCAAATGATCTTCAAGATTAACATTGCACTTAACATACCTCCTTGGCTCAAACCTGTTCGAATTCAGTGCATTAACTTGATAGGTGTTATCATTGATGTCATGGTCATAACCCTCGGCATCCTCGGGTACAGCATCTAAGGGCAAACGAGATAACATGACTGCGACACTGTTGGTCACGCCTGGGATGAACTCCAACTTTCAGTCATAGCCCGCGATACCGAGAGCCCACATTTGAATTTTCTTATTTTGCATAGGGGAATCTAACAGATATTTCAACGGAAGGTGATTTGACCTAATTATGAAGGTTGCCCCATGTAAAAAGTGATCTAACTTCTGCAAGGCGTAATGAATCGCAAAAGCTTCTTTCTCTATAGTAGACCAACGACATTGGGTATTATCACTCAACTTGTGGGACAAAAAGTGAATGGGTTTTTCATTTTTTATACAAGGAACAGCCTCAGTTTGTTCATCAACTGTGTCAATAAAGCTCCTATGCAATTGTTACTTGCATCCGTATAAAGGATATACGGTTTGCCTTGGTCAGGGTATCCTAACATTGGTAATATTGCTAAACTGTTCTTTAAACTTTCAAAAGCCTCCTGACAGGTAAATTCCCACTTAAATTTAGCATTTTTTCTGGTGAGAATTATGATTGTTTGTGTTATTTCCGAAAACTTTGAAATAAATCAACGATAATAAATGCACATACCATTAAAGCTGCGTACCTCTTTTACACAGGTAGGCGCAGGTAATGCTTTTATGACTTCCACTTTCTTTGGATTAGGTTTAATTCCGTCGCTATTGATAACAAAGCCTTAATGCTCAGTTTCAGCTTTTAGAAAGTTACATTTCTTTAACTTCAATTTTAAACGATGTTGCCTTTACCGTTGAAATACGTTTGCAAGGTGTGCCAAATGTTCTTCAAGTGTAGAACTGAATATCAAGATGTCATCAAGATAAGCAGTTGTGAAACTGTCTAACCCAGCAAGAACATGTGACATAAGTTCTTGAAATATAGCTGGTGCATTGGTTAACCCAAACTGCATGACATTGAACTGAAATAGATCTCTGTGATAAGCAAAAGCTGTCTTTTCAATGTCATCTTCGTTTATGGCTACTTGCCAATAACCTAATTTGAGGTCTAGTAATGAAAAGTACTTTGCTTTCCCTAAAAGGGCCAATAAGTCGTCTATCAATGGCGTTTGATTTTATAATTTTATTTAAGACCCGAAAATCTACACAAAATCGTTTAGACCCATCCTTTTTATCTACAATGACCACAGGGAAACTCGAAAGAGATTTTGATCTGGAATTAATATTTGCTTCTAACATGTCTTCTTTTGCCTGATCAACAATTTGGCAGTTGTTTAGTGTTGTTCTATAAGGTCTTAATTTAATTCGTTTATGGTCGCCTGTGTCAATTTTCATTTCGACTGTTTCAGTGTGACTTAAATCAGTATCTTTCTGTGCAAACAGATTAGCATTTTGTTTTAGTATTTTAATTAATTTTGCCTTAAATTCAGGGCTAGCATCAACGCTATCAAATTCACTTTGATCCTTAAGATCACCATTTTGATCTTCAGTTACACTAGAAATTTGTTGATTCTGAATTAATTCTATTTTTGCAACCGCACATCCCCTCCTTAAGGTAAATATTTTGTTTGTTGTGTTTGTTATCACAATAGGAACAATTTTATCTCTTTTTACTTTTGAAACTGAATTTGCAACTAATAAACCTGGTTCATAGCTAAGAAAACCACGTTCAACTGCTGAAACTTGACCATTTGTTTGAAAATTAGGACTTTTCCTAACTCGACAATTACAAACTACGCTTGTTTGAGGTGGACGTTTAGTTTTAGACTTCAATCGAATTATCGATGGAATGTGAATATCTTCCTGTAGTGGTTCATATTTACCAGCGACCCTAATACACCCAAGGACATAATAAATACGGACACCATTATTAAGCAACCAATCATTCCCTATTATTATTCTCCTATACATGCCCCTGACCACGTAAAAGTTATGACTCATTTTGATACCTCTATCTCAAAAATGATTTATGTGCTCCCATCGCAAGAAAGCGGTCCACCAGTAACAGACTGTAAATAAGCTTTGCCAGTTGTACCTACTTTTGGTTTTAGTTTAAATTTGTCATAAACGTCTCGATGAATTAATGACACGTCACTTCCGGTGTCAATTAACGCCCTAAGTTTTTGTTTCTGGATCCTTAACAAACAAGAATTTGGGTTTGATGTTAATGCAGTATTAAATGTGGGTTTGCTTTTATTTCTCCTCCCACCGGCTTCTAATGCGAGGAGCAGAATCTTTTAACTGACCCGTAGCCAGTCTACGTTGCTGTACGTTCGACCAATTTGTCTCATTTCGACATTCACTGGCACAATGACCTATTTCTTGGCACTGCCAGCACACTAACCGTGTACGGTCGATCGGCCTACGACGGGGTTTATTTTCAGTAATAGCACTTACTTCCCGTTTTTTCTTTCGACTCTCGTCCACTACATGACCACTCTTAAGACAATAAGAACATTTTGCCTCCTTAAATGGTCAACTTCCTACGGATCAGTAGTGTTATTTTTTACTGATCCTTTGGGACCAACGAGCCCAATTTGGGTGGCTTTGAAGTAGAATACCGCTTAAGCCGGTGCTAGGGGAATTGTTGCTTCTTTCATTACTTCTCATGAAAAGACTCAATAAAACCGAGTCTGCTGCTTTATTCTCTTAATTGTGTTTGTTGCTCTCAAAGGATCACCTTTATCAGTATTTACTTCCATGGGCTGTTCATGTGTCGGTTCATCATTCTGATAATGATGACCTGTCCTTAACTGAAACCTCTAATCTAAGGTTCTGTTCTGCTGTTGCAGTAGCAATTGCATTTTGCAACGTGTTTGGGTTGGTTCTCGTGACTCGAAGTTTCATTCCATCGTTATAGAGACCATCGATCAAATACCTTATCAATTGCCTATCCCTAACGTCTTGGGCCTGACCTGCAAAGGCGTCATCACCTAAGGCAATAAGACGTTCGGCATATACCTGAATTGTCTCATTACGTTTTTGAAGGACTTTACGTAATAACAAAAGTGCATGTTGTGGGTCAACTTCAGCGAAACGAGCTTGAATTGAATTGAATTGGATTTTATAGTCGCACCAACATCTAAGGTCATATGGCGACTTACCAGCTTCCATTGGTGGAGGAAGACCCCAGGTGCCCCTCCGGGCAATTTTCGTGCATTGTCCACAAACATGTTCAGAAGCTGCCAACAACACCAAGTTCGAAGTGTTAATTATGTCGAATAAACACATAATCCTGATCACGATAGCACCAAAAGAAGTCCTGTGACACTATATCACCAGGGCATTAATAAATAACTAGTCCAGACTCTTAAATACACGCTTTAATAACCTTTAAACTACCCCGTTGTAATGTCTGATCGGACAGTGTAATATTAATTCTAACAAACTCTACTGTCCAACAAATCTCTACATTCTCTAGATTCTACCAGATCCTAACATATTCTTACAGATTATTACATATACTGCTCTCGCTAGTAAACATCCCAGTATATACCTGCACGCAAGTGCACTCATCTTACTAGATTTCTACACATTTATTCAATTGGTCGTAATTACCTCAGTAAGATAATATTATATCTGCTATTTGTGAAGATCATCCCAAATTGTCGAATATTGGTCATTTACTATTAACTGCGGGATACTTCTACCACTTGCTATTAAACTATTACTATTACTTATTAAAGGTTCTGGTAGTGTTACACACTCAGTTCTTACTTGGAGCATAAACCTGGGATTTCCTATGATGGATGATCCTCGTGTTCTGGATTCTGGTATAGATAATATAGTTAATCAGTTTGATAGGTTTAATGTTAAAGCGGTTCCAGACAATCGGATCAAGAAGTTTTATTTCTAGTTAATACAACATTAACAGACTTTGAACGCAGCTTTCGTACACAAGAGGATATTGATATAGCATTTGACGGGTGGTGTGATCTTGTTAAAACAGATATGTACGCAAAGTTGCCTTACAAGTCTGTACAATTTGGATGCCATAATAAAAGAAGAAGGACTGGATAAGCCATGGTGGAGTGCTGAACCTTCCAATTTATGGAATAACGTTTGTCAGCTAGAGAAAATATGGTAACAAACTAGCAATGACTCTGAAAAAAAGAATTTTAAGTCAGACTATTGTTCTGATAACAGAAAATTCGACCGAGAGGTACAGAGGTCGAAGTGTCTTTTTTGGTACAAGAGGCAATCTGATATTCTTGAGGAAGTACACGCCGACCAAACTCTGTCTTGGAAGTCGATAGGTAAGATCGGCATTAATCCACCTAAGAAACGTCTTTTCCCTATGGAGGTACTCTTGTCAACAAATGTAAAAGATGTCCTATATAAATGGGAACGGGATTTTAGCAATCTTTTTAATTCTAGTAATGTAATAGGTCCTGACAACGGCCATACCAATATTGCATTAATTTAGATAATTGTATTTCGTCGTTCGAAGTCAAAAAGCTATTGAAGATACTAAAAGAGATAAAGCTTTTGGTGTTGATTTAATACCGGCGGAAGTTATTAGTCCTATCCCAAAGACAAGTACCGTTGATCCAAGAGACCCTCTATCATACAGAGGCATTGCGCTCGCATCATCAATGTACAAATCATATAGTCCAATTCTGAATACTAGACTAACAGTATGGTCGGACTTAAATGACTATTGATTATTGATGAGCAAAACGGTTTCAGAAAAAAACGTAGCACTATTGATTATTTATACACTGTAACAAATATTATAGATACTAGAAAAAGGTTAAAGTTATCAATATTCTGTGCATTTATTGAGTGTATGCTATACGAGCTTAGCGAATGGTGTAACACAAATGATATGTCTGTAAATAACAAGAAAAGTGGCATAGTTTATTTTAGACCAAACTCTGTTTTAAAAACGGACTTTTCCTTTAAATGTGGAAATGATATTATTGATATTGTAGATCGATATGTTTATCTTTGTTTAACATTAAGTGCTTATTTAGATTATAATATTATGACTAAGGTCATTTTCCAGAGCGCAAGTCGCGCTTTAGGTTTACTGATCGCTAAATACAAAAGTACAGGCGGAATGCCTTATAACGTATTTACAAAGTTATATGATTCTCTTGCTTCATCCATTATATCATACGGTGCTGCAATATGGGGATCGAAGACATTTTCTTGTATTAATGCAATACAAAATAGAGCCATGAGGTTTTATTTAGGAACTGGCAAATATACACCTACAGCTGCCATAGAAGGAGATATGGGCTGGGTGCCATCTTATATTAAACAATGGAAATGTATTTGTAACCATTGGAGTCGTAATTTACAGAATATCTTCAAGGATAAACAAACGTATTTGGGCCTATAATAAAGCAACTCGATCTTGTAAGAATTGGGTTTATGTCATTACCGAAAAGTTTAAGGAGATTGGTCACAATACATACTCTGATATATCCTTTCCTTTCCAAAGACTAAATTTATAGACGATGTGACTGGAGCCTTAATGGACCAGCATGTTTTAAAATGGAAAAATAGTATTAACAAAGTAGAAGGTGCAAATGGAGTAGGTAAAAACAAGTTGAGAACGTATCGATTGTTTAAATCTGAATATATTGTTGAACCTTATTGTACACTAATACTACCATTTAAGCACAAGTCTGCATTTGCCAAATTTAAAAGTGGGGTCGCACCCTTAACAATTGAAACTGGTCGATATGAAAATCTAAGAGAAAGTATACGCTGTTGTCCCTTTTGTGTTCAAGAGGTTGAGGATGAAAAACATGCTATTTTAACGTGTAGCATGTATGTTGACATCAGAAAGGTCTTGTTAGACAAGGCATATTCTTTTTGTCCGGATTTTGTAAATGTAAACGATATGGATAAAATGATTTACATGTACATGTTTTCCAATAAGGAGATGATTCGATTATGTGCCAAAACCTGTTTTATCATTCTTCAAAAACGGAATGCTGTTTTATATACATAGTAATAGTAGTTCTGTGAAAATTATAAAGCATGTTGTCTGTTTTACAATTCATGGTATATAATATACCTATTATTTACATAAATATATATAATGTTTTTAATACATGTTTTGTTTGCTGTGGTTCAACTATGTTTTAACTATAAATAAAAACTAAATGTGTATGCAGATATACCATGTATACTGAATGCACAAAATGCGTTTATAATGCATCTACAATCATAATTTTAGAAATTCTAGTATATGTCTTCTATGGTGTATTAAGCGTGGGGACTGCCCTATCTAGTATAACCATGCTTGAGATATATATATATAGAAAGAAAGCCTATGCGATTGATCCCTTTGGGTATTGCTTCAGTAGTGAGTCTGATGTGTGACAACGGCTGGTGCAATATGTCCAGGACCAATCGAATAAGTTAATTGTCTATCATATTGTTTTATTGTTGTAAATGTGAAATTTAATAGCATATAGTATCTTGTAATTCTTTTAGAATGCCATAGTTAAAATCATGTGTAATGTTTTATTGAATATACTATTGTACTATGACGAGTCTTTAATAAACTATAAAACTTCATTACATGCACATTGAAGAGTAAATAATTCGATTACCATAATATGTAATTGAAACCTTTTATCACATTACATCATGGTAACTATCTAAGGCCATTCATAAATTCGCGAGTAGAAGATATTATATAACTATTATATGTACCACAGACTTCTCTTTATCAAGCCATACAATTAGTTTCATCAAAGACTATATGTATTTTTTTATATATATTTTTAAAAAATGCTTTATACGTATCCTAATTCAGTGTAGTTTGATTTGTTTTAGCCATATCGCCACCGAAAACGTCTTTGCGTAAATCCTATTTTTTCTCTGAAATTTTCATTTTACAATTATTCCCCTTATAATATTTAAACATTTCTACATAATTCCATTTTATCCCCCGCAGATTATGCGGAGGGATATATAATTGCCGTTGTCCCTTTGTCCTTCCGTCCATCCGGTTCCATAACTTTGGTAATACCTCATCCGATTACAATAATATTTTGCACAAATGTTCACCACCTTAGTACGCAAACCCGTTTTTTTTCCGGAATTTGATTTTGATCAATACTTTTTGAGTGGCACCGTCCATCAGCTCTTTCAGTGCTTTGATTATTTAAAATAATACAATGGGAACAAAACGGTGGTCATTAAAAGCAGGGGTCTCATAATAGAGATGGTCTCTTGATCGAGTGTTATTTGTGTATGAACAAGAAAAGTATAACTTATGCGTTATATGTAGACGATGATAATGGGTTAGTTTGCGGAGGCTTTGTTCAAGTCACATACCAGTAGTCGTCGACATGGCGATGACAGGAAGGTAAAGAGAAGAATTAAAATATACTGTATTAATACAGATAAGTTTTTATTTGGTCTTAGGTATAAACTATTATACATGTTAAAGGGAACATATTCAAGTATGTTCAATTAAACGATTTACACATGAGCTATTACAAAGGGAATTTCAGTGATCATGCTACAATATAATATAAAAGTCTAATTTAATTTCTTTAGTTCTTTATTTCATTATAGTACTCAAATATAAATGGGTGCCGAAACGTCTAGGGTAAAAATTAAAATAGATGCCGAAATGGTTTGATGCCGAAACGTCAAGGTGCCGATTCGTCTAGGTGTCGAAGAATTGTCTGCGTTTATTAATAAGCATTTTTCATGTACTGATCATTGGGACCCTGCTTTAATTAGGCACACAATAGTTTTCGTCTAGAAAACTGATGAAATTTAGGTTTGATAATGATTCCCTTTAACATACGTACTTTTTTCAAATTAATGTGTATTCATGTGTGAGAAGTAGAAACAATAAAAATATATTGTATCCTAGCAATAGCTTTAAAGCATTCAATTACGATCATATTAATAGTAATATTAAAAATGTCAACTAATTAAAGCTTCATTATTCACATTCAAATTCTGCGGACCGTTTAATCTCAGTTACAACATGTACAATATGCATTAATTACATGTGTTTGTAGCACTTAACACACAGTTGTAGATGTTAAAAAAAAGAGCGTTAGTGCCATTAGTTTCGGACAAAAATACTCGCAATAATATATGTTAAAATATGTCAACATTATTTCTGATTGTTTATCTTAGCGAATATATGTTAAACATGTTAAGGAACAGTAGTTTATTGCCATTGTTTATTTGTATTGTTATTATATTTGGTTTGTGTCTATGTACCGCACCAAATAACTATTGTTTCGTCATACTTATTGTTACTATATCAACATTAACTATTATTGTAGCATGGTCGGTGACATTTAGTAGGTACACCATGCTACAAAAAAGATAGAGTCTTTCTCAGCTCGTTGGTTATTTAAACACCTCGATGGGCTACGCCCATCTCGGCGTTTAAATAAGCCAACTCGCTGAGACCAGACTCTATATATTACTTACATACCGGAAAAGGTTATTCCCGTTTTACATCGGTGATGGAAAGTCTGATATTACACATGGGGAATATAAAACTAGCTCTGATATCAACAATGACAGTTGCAGGACGTCATTGTGTAAATAAACATGCAAAACGTTAGTAGTTGGAGGTGTCAATGCGCAGAATGTAAACGATATGCAAGCAAATGCCTCTGTTCCGGTAAAACAATTATACCTCGTGTTGAAATTCCCGATCCTCGTGTTGGAATTCCCGGATACCCATGTTTGGTTTTATACAATGCTTACAAACGATCAGAATAGATAATACCCGGAATTCGTCAGAGTCAACGTATTCTACTCGTATACTCCATGTAGGTACAGATACGTGCGATACATGGGATACAGCTTACCTGAAATATATTTTGGTAGTTTGATACGTTAAATTTTCGTATAATTTCTTGTACACATATAGGTTGCACTTCAGTTGCACCTATTACGCGGTGGTCTCCTCTAAATTCATCCAATTATCCCCTTCATACAATCGGTACTGAACAAATGCTGTTTAACTTATTCGATTGTTCTATAGTATAAGCTTTCTAATTGACTCTATAATATGTACGAATTCAGAGACACATACGCGGGAGCGTTAACACTCCCTTACTTAAAGTCAAACATTTAGTATAGAGTCAACTATTATTAAACCGGTTTAGTAATACAATTATCGATTTACTCTGGTTCGACTCAGCATCTTTGAATAGTCGACAGAGGACCAATATATCATCGATACTACGACAAGACCACTGACTCAAAGTCATCATAATTCTGCCAAACAGTGCACCGGTGCCTCCGTACTACTCTGGAGAGAAATAGTGACGACTGAAGAAAAAGTAATTAAGAGGAGATGATGACGCTTACTAGCATCAAAGACAATTTAATTTTTAGTAACCGTCAGTTTCAATTCCTAATAAAAACCAAGTGCTGTCGATGGTTTCACTTTGAATAAAACGGATAAGTGTTGTATGACCGTCTATCAAAAATGCTTGTTTACGCGAAGAAGGAAAGGTTAACAAAATGTAGCTCAGCATCAGTAGAAGGTAGAGTTCTCTTTACTCGTTATAAAAAACCTGTGACTAGTTTGGTTTCATATGGTAAATATTTAAGATGGACTTGATCTTAAGGAAAACTGTAGGATTTTGTAGGATAAGATGAATTTTAATTCCATCAACTTTCCCTTTAATTTTGAGTTTAATATTTAGTTTTAGATTATACACACTTGCGTATACTAACTCTTTGTTCATTACCACTTATATTAAAGGGACATCCGGCCATTTTAAAGTAAGAGTCAAACATTACAATTTAGACCTATATGTATTAATCCGTTATCCTGTTTACTTTAAAAATGCTTGCATCTAATATAAAATAGGCAGTGTCAATTGTTCGTTTTTGTTCTACAATATCTAAAGCAGTTAGTAATATGCACAAATAATCGATATTGACATTCATTAAACAATGGTCAAAATTATTTTCAAATAAGTATGACAGTTATTCGAAAAGTTAACGGGAAGCCCAGAATATTTAAAAGACAAAATTCCTTATATTACTTATACAACCATTTAAGAACTACTATACAATGTACATTGCCGCGTTTCCCTTTAAAATTGCTTATTGTTTGACAACTGTTCATGAACATTGTTTGAGCGTGCATGCACTGATACATTTATATTATAATGTAATAGTCCATTCAATAACTTACTGTTGATTTGATTTCTGATAATTCGTTTACATATTGTTGCTGTTGGTTTTCATCAACCATGCATGAGAGATGCAACTTGCAGAATACATATGTGTATTATTACATGTAGTACTACATGTAACTGTACTATCTTCAAATCAAACTAACTGCAACAAATGAAGACCTGATCTAAATTAACTATCCATAACAGTTTGTATTTAAGGTCAATCACTTCTAAAAGCTAATCAAAATTAAATATTTTCATACACCATCCAACCCCTTCTCCTAGAAGGGAAAACGGGGTAGGCACGGGTATAAAATAAAACCTTAATTTCGGCTTAAAAAGTTTGCATATTGTAAAATTAAAACATTTAATAGGTAATTGTTAACAGGTTATCGCATTTCTTCAGTAAAACATGTTTTTAATTAAGCTATGATGGACCAGGCAATGGTCTTCTACTTTTAACAAGTAGACAAGTAGAGAATATTATATCAGTGCCTTTTACTATCAAGTTTATTAGGCGAGGCTTAGAAAATGGCCATTCTTCGTTTTCGTGCCGAGCCTAATAAACTTGATAGTAAAAGGCACTAAATAATATTCTATTTATCATGTAGATTATCCACATTTTTTGTATGAATTACTATTATCACCTATTTCTCAGAATGTTACGCTTATCGAGGACGCCGCCATGTTGTTGTTGTTTTTTGTTTAATGACGTCAGGCAACGTTACGTGCATGACGTCAGATAACGTTACGTACAATAAACGCCGAGGGATTCCGCATTGATTTGCTCTATTGGTCAGTGCCTAATAAAGCAAAATTTAATAGGTCACCCCTTTATTAGGCAGAAAAGTGCATATCTGCATGATAAACGGCAATCTTGTTTGTTTGAAACATTCGGGTCCCGTTTATTATATGCATAACTTTCATGTTCATCTTCACGTTCGTGGCTATAAAAGTCGTTATTAATGATTCATTGTTTTTATTTTATTTTTCGAGGAAGATTTCAAAGTTTATAAATATCTAAATGCATACGCTATTGAATCAATACTGTCTTATATACAATGTTGGAATAACGAAGTTCAATTGTAAATTCAAAATTGATTTAACTTGTTTTTTGTTGTTTTTTCTATTTAGTCAGCCTAAAAGTAAAATCAAAAGAAAAAACGTTTCTCGATTAATAGTCATATTGCTTAATAAATAATTTGAGGGTGTTGTGTGTCTTGTTAAAACTGCTTCATGGACTTCAACTGATCTGTCTATGTATAATTCTTTGCTATAAATAGCTTTTTGATAGAAGTAATGAAGTAGTTCGTAACCATATTTACTCACGAAATCACTCGCTATAACCCTTCTTTTCAAAGTAGCTAATCATTGAACGAGAACAAGTAAACACCACAAGAAATTATAGTTTAATCAAAGGGAGACAACACGTAGAAACTATTCAATATATAATTACAGACAGTTCCACCTGAAGCTACCAATGTCAAATATGCGATAATAACTTTGCAAAATTATATAACAATTTACGATACAGTCATTTTTAAAAAATACAATATATGTACTTTCGAATATTGTAATAAAAGATCCTTAACCCTAAATATGTTCAGCATCTTTGTTTGTTTGTTTTGTGTTGGTGTTTTTACGTCATTTTCAACACATGTAAGAGTATATATGACGGTCGATTTGTTTGTGGTGGAGGCAGACCACCCACATTTCCTGGGTAGAACCAGTACTGTACACCTACCGCCATCTGAAAAACCAGTTATTGAAGATGATGACTCAATGAGAGCTGTTGAGTCCAGTTCTGATACATTTCGAAATGTAAGTGAAATGGATACATTCAGCAGGTTCACTACAAAATATAGTTATGTTTTAAGAAAAAGAAAACTGGTCGATCCCATTCTTTTAATTTAATATTTCAAGCAACATAAAATAAAACATAAAGTTTCATAAAGAAAAAAATATTTTAACACAATTCGGGAATCTTTACGATGATTTAGATACGATAATAACCCTTTATATGGCACACAGTGCGAAACATGTTGAGTGATACGTTTTATAGTTACATCGATTGTAACGAAAGCTGTATGAACTTATGTAATCTCGATGTCTTCCTGTATAGAACCAGTACTAAGGAAATGCAGATAAAGTGTCTTGCTCAGGGTCACAACACATATGGTCAATGCGGGGATCGAACCCACGACCTTTCGATCATGGGTCCAACGCTCTACCACTAGACCACAGCGCTCCACTAGGTTTTATAGACGTTATAACTATAGGATGGTTGGTAAATTGGTTAAAATTGAGATAAGGTATCGGTACATGTACGAACACGATAGAACTGGATATTTAACCAATATTTATGAGTTGAACACTGGTGACTATTTGTTTCGATAACCGTTATGGATTGTGTAAATGGCATTTTCTAGTTAAACGTTTCTTTTATTTGTATTGAACTACAACAAACGAAGAATAAATGAACAATGGAATAAGTAACTAGGCTTCCAAACTATCCCTGACTATGAACTATGAACAGGAAAATACAGAACTCTGGTTTAGGAAATAAACCTTTATCTCAGGTAGAAGGAAGTTAGGAAATACGTGCAAGCAATTGTGGAATAAGACGATATATTAGAAGTTTGGATCTAGGAAGTATTAGCTAGGAGCTGGAAGCTATAAATTGCATAGGAAACGTTTAGGAACAAGGAGCTTACTACACACGCATGACATACACAGAGCATGTAAATGGACGGTGTACATTTAAATACTTCCGGTAACGACATTGGCTTTTGACCACATAATTATTTCATTTATTTTTTTAACGAGCAATGTTATGCAAATATGTTGACCTGATTAATGTCAGGCTGAGTCAACGCATTATCAGTTATTTGATATTTGTTAAAGACGAAACAGTGCCCTACCCGATTGCTTTTTATATTTCCACGGACAATTATCCTCATCATCTTAGCGTAGATATAGTTTGTAAATGTTTGTCTACTGCTGTTTACAAAACATGACAACCTGCTTGTCAGCAATTTACGTCACAAGATTCAAGATTCAAGATTCTTTATTAAGTAACGTAAACATTACAATGTTTCTTGCTACGTGATACAATGAATAATATTATATACAGCAGTCAGTCATGATAAGTATGTGCATAGACATAAAGGATTATGAGCAAAACATGATTATACGGAAAAGATATTCAAACATATATCGACTGTGAGGTTTTACTAAGAACGTTGACAAAAATAGAACAATATGTGTAAAAGACGGTGTAGTATTTAACTTTAAGTGAGATTTACAGTACATTTTCATGACGATTAACTATGTTTTGTCGATTAATTGTCGCTTGATATACAAATTTACAAAGTTTTGAGATAACAGAAGACCTAGCAGACTGCATTAGCTCAATAAATTAAAAAACGACTGGTCTAACAAAGTAACGTGATGTATTGTTTTCGAATGTCAGTGTATGCTTGACATATACAAATAAAGTGGTATTCGTCTTCTAGGTCACCTGAATTACATATTAAACAGTAGCGTTGATCATGGTCGATTTTGTTAACACCATAACGACCTGTTTCAATCCGTAGTTTATGCAACCGTGAACATGGGTTCACGAGCGTAAACTATGGTTTACGCCCGTTATCCTATGTTTTCGCTCGAAAATATAGGTTAGTATTCGATAAACCTGGTTTTACGTTCGAAAAACCTAGTTTATCGATCGTTAATCCAAGTTTTGCGACAGTGAACCTGGGTTCACGTAATTATTGGACAATTGGATTGCCATATACATAGGGTATCTACATCACTCAACATATATAGCAGCATTACAAGTAGATTGATTTACACTCAACATAGATTTAAGGAACTTTAGGTGAATTGTTTCAATTTCTTTACTTTTACTAAATCCCCATATTTCACAAGCATAATTTAGTATAGAGCTAACGAAGGCTCACATGTCAAGAAAGTTTTGTTACAAATTATAACATACGGGATATGATCATATGTTTTTTCTTCATATATACCGATATTACATCATATTTTTATAAGTTCCTGCCATTGGCATGTACCATTCCATTTCTGATTTTAAGATGAGAAATACAACTTGCTGTGTGGCGGCCGTAAAATATTGTATCGACTACAACTCAGTAGTATTATTACTTACTGGTCCATTGGATCATAAAGCCCAGTCTTTGAGGCTTTAAAGTATAATATCGCTTAAGTCGGTGCTAGGAGACGTGAGAAGTGTTGCGCTTAACATTACCGCTCATGAACAGACTCAATAAAACCGAGTCTACTACGTTTATCTCCTGTTTGTGTTTGTTTCTTCCAAGAGATCCCTTTTTTAGTATGTATTGTTGAATGATTATTAAGGCAACTAATGCAGTCATCATTATGACAGCAGTACTTTTTTAAATTGAGATATTTAATTACAAGTACAATATGACAAATAGCTGTAGCACAATCAAATCGGTCCAAATGACATGCCTTTATTTTGCAGTTTAGAACTCTTTTTTTTTCAGTTTAGAACCATTTATTTTGCAGTTTAGAACTATTTTTTTTCAGTTTAGAACTATTTATTTTGCAGTTTACAACTATTTATTTTGCAGTTTAGAACTATTTATTTTGCAGTTAAGAACTATTTATATTGCAGTCGGACATCAAGATTGACGCGATTACCACAACACCTGTGTACAGATGTCATTTCCTATATTGGTCTACATCACATGGTGGTCGAAAACTGATAGAAAGACTTTCTTTGATCAATGATATCGTGTCGTTATATTTTGGTGTAATGATGCTCATCTTAGATGACGGGTTTTGCACCGAAATTATATTGATTATGTACAAGATATCGTCGTTTAATAGCTGCCTCCAAGGAAATACAAAACATCGGTGTTAGTTCTTTATTATTTTAGACAGCCAAAACAAAAATAATAATTATCTTCACAGTTTTTAGAAAATTGTATTCTCAAACTATAAAATATGTATGACTTGTCGGCAATACATTTTGCTTATGGCAATATTTGCGATAAGTACTATAATACATTTCGATTGTTTAAATTCATCTCCAATAGTAGTCGGAAACGGCAGAGGAAGTATCTCAAAGGAATTGTGAGACGTCAATATCAATGATACTAGACATATTGATGCGAACAAGAAACAGTATACCTTCGAGGACAGAAACAGTTAAAACACACAATATACATATACATTATTCACTCTAACAATATATACATTAGTTACTCTTGTCAAAACAGAACAGGATTGAAGTCGCATAACCTTTAGGAAGGCTTCGTGGCTATATGCAAAGCTTTTCGGCGTAATCTTAAATATCATGAGTTTGAACAAAGAGTAGTCAACTCCGGTAAACACAAGGTAGAAACATATTCAGTATATTTAAATCCCGTGTATTGCAACCGTTTGACCAAAGCAATTGAATTGAATTGAATTGAATTGAATTGGATTTTATAGTCGCACCAACAGCTAAGGTCATATGGCGACTTTCTAGCTTCCATTGGTGGAGGAAGTCCCCAGGTGCCCCTCCGGGCAGTTTTCGTGCACGGGCGGGCACCTGGGTAGAACCACCGACGTTCCGCAAGCCAGCTGGATAGCTTCCTCAGTTGACCAAAGCAAAGACACCAAATGAAGAATGTATGCAATCAATGTTTGCGTTAAAAGCAAAGTGTCTTTATTTTTAAAATTAACGATGGTACCGATGTGTGTGGTAATTATAAGCATATAATAATACCGTCACTTTTCATTAAATCACCCGATGCAAGGTAATTTAAATAACTTATTTCAAGTGAAGCGAAAGCACCGGTTAAAAAGGCATGCGACCCTGATTTTTATGTACACAATAAGAGTACTAATATTACACCACACTACAATCAACCTGTTTTACGCATCAGCGCGGTGTAAATGAGACACAACATAATAGCAAATTGTTCACATCAGTTTTTGCGATAAGGTATTTTAACTATGTATTTGACTTAGTTTGCAACATTAGACTCTATTTTATTGAATATATGTCTGTATTGTTTATATGTATATAAGTGCAGTTATATTGTTTATATGTATATACGTATAGTTATACTATTTTAATATGTATATAAGTATATATATATTGTTTATATGTATATAAGTGTAGTTATATTGTTTATATGTATATAAGTGTAGTTATATTGTTTATATGTATATAAGTTTTGTAATATTGTTTATATGTATAAAAGTATATTAATATTGTTTATATGTATATAAGTGCAGTTATATTGTTTATATATATATATATATAAGTGTAGTTATATTGTGTATATGTATATAAGTGTAGTAATATTGTTTATATGTTTATAAGTATAGTAATATTGTGTATATGTATATAAGTGTAGTAATATTGTTTGTATGTATATAAGTGTAGTTATATTGTTTATGTGTATATAAGTATAGTTATATTGTTTAGATGTCACAGGGCTAGAAAAATGTGAAGCCAGACCGGGGCTCGAACCCGGGATTCGAATCCGAAGGACTACCGTTCCGATGCTCTACCGACTGAGCTAACCGGCCAGACAATGCAACATCAATCTACCTGTTAGATATCCATAAAGCGTGACACACTCCCCCTACAGACTGAAATTCGTCCTCGAATTTCCATGGGTACAGAGTATCATTTGCATGTTTCTCGAAGTTTACTCAGTCACAGTCCCCCGTTGGGCGCCAAATGTCACAGGACTAGAAAATGTGCAGCCAGGCCGGGCCTCGAACCCGGGACCTTCGGACTACCGTTCCGATGCTCTACCCACTGAGCTAGCCGACCGGACAATGAAACATCAATCTACCTGTTAGATATCCATAACCGTGACATATATGTATATAAGTATAGTAATATTGTGTATATGTATATAACGGTAGTTATATTGTTTATATATATATAAGTATAGTTATATTATTTATATGTTTATAAGTGTAGTTATATTATTTATATGTATATATGTGTAGTTATATTGTTTATATGTATATAAGTGTAGTTCTGTTGTTTATATGTATATAAGTATAGTAATAGTGTGTATATGTATATAACGGTGGTTATATTGTTTATATATATATAAGTATAGATATATTATTTATATGTTTATAAGTGTAGTTATATTATTTATATGTATATATGTATAGTTATATTGTTTATATGTATATAAGTGTAGTTCTGTTGTTTATATGTATATAAATGTAGTTATATTGTTTATATGTATATAAGTGTAGTTATATTATTTATATGTATATAATAATAGTAATATTGTTTATATCTATATAAGTGTAGTTATATTGTTTATATGTTTATAAGTATAGTAATATTGTTTACATGTATGTAAGTGTAACAATATTGTTCATATGTATATAATAATAGTTATATTATTTATATGTATATAAGTGTAGTTATATTGTTTATTTGTATATAAGTATAGTTATATTATTTATATGTATATAAGTATAGTAGTATTGTGTATATGTATATCAGTATAGTTATATTGTTTATATGTTTAAAAGAGTAGTTATATTATTTATATGTATATATGTATAGTAATATTGCTTTTATGTATATAAGTGTAGTTGTATTGCTTTTACGTATATAAGTATAGTAATATTGTTTATATGTATATACGTGTAGTTGTATTGTTTATATGTGTATAAGTGTAGTTATATTGTTTATATGTATATAAGTGTAGTTATGTTGTTCATATGTATATAAGTGTAGTTCTATTGTTTATATGTATATAAGTACAGTTATATTGTTTATATGTTTAAAAGCGAAGTTATATTATTTATATGTATATATGTATAGTAATATTGTGTATATGTATATAAGTGTAGTTAGAATGTTTATATATATATAAGTATAGTTATATTGTTTATATGTTTAAAAGTGTAGTTATATTATTTATATGTATATATGTATAGTAATATTGATTTTATGTATATAAGTGTAGTTGAATTGCTTTTACGTATATAAGTATAGTAATATTGTTTATATGTATATACGTGTAGTTGTATTGTTTATATGTATATAAGTGTAGTTATATTGTTTATATGTAAATAAGTGTAGTTATGTTGTTCATATGTATATAAGTGTAGTTCTATTGTTTATATGTATATAAGTACAGTTATATTGTTTATATGTTTAAAAGTGAAGTTATATTATTTATATGTATATATGTATAGTAATATTGTGTATATGTATATAAGTGTAGTTATAATGTTTATATATATATAAGTATAGTTATATTGTTTATATGTTTAAAAGTGTAGTTATATTATTTAAATGTATATATGTAAAGTAATATTGCTTATATGTATATAAGTGTAGTTGTATTTCTTTTATGTATATAAGTATAGTAATATTGTTTATATGTATATAAGTGTAGTAATATTGTTTATATATATATAAGTGTAATTATATTATTTATATTTATATAAGGGTAGTTATATTGTTTATATGTATATAAGTGTAGTAATATTGTTTATATGTATATAGGTGTAGTTATATTGTTTATTTGTATATAAGTATAATTATATTCTTTATATGTATATATGTATAGTAATATTGTGTATATGTATATAAGTGTAGTTATAATGTTTATATATATATAAGTATAGTTATATTGTTTATATGTTTAAAAGTGTAGTTATATTATTTAAATGTATATATGTAAAGTAATATTGCTTATATGTATATAAGTGTAGTTGTATTTCTTTTATGTATATAAGTATAGTAATATTGTTTATATGTATATAAGTGTAGTAATATTGTTTATATATATATAAGTGTAATTATATTATTTATATTTATATAAGGGTAGTTATATTGTTTATATGTATATAAGTGTAGTAATATTGTTTATATGTATATAGGTGTAGTTATATTGTTTATTTGTATATAAGTATAATTATATTCTTTATATGTATATATGTATAGTAATATTGTGTATATGTATATAAGTGTAGTCATATTGTTTATATGTATATAAGTGTAGTTATATTGTTTATATGTATAGCAGTGTAGTTATATTGTTTATATGTATATAAGAATAATTATATTGTTTGTATGTTTAAAAGTGCACTTGTATTGTTTATATGTATATAAGTATAGTTATATTGTTTATTTGTTTAAAAGTGTAGTTATGTTATTTATATGTATATATGTATAGTAATATTGTGTATATGTATATAAGTGTAGTTATATTGTTTATATATATATATAAGTATTGTTATATTGTTTATATGTTTAAAAGTGTAGTTATATTATTTATATGTATATATGTATAGTACTATTGCTTATATGTATATAAGTGTAGTTGTATTGCTTTTATGTATATAAGTGTGGTTGTATTCTTTATATGTATATAATTGTAGTTATATTGTTTATATGTATATAAGTGTAGTTGTATTGTTTATATGTATATAAGTGTAGTAATATTGTTTATATGTTTATAAGAATATGTATATTGTTTATATGTATATAAGTGTAGTAATAGTGTGTATATGTATACACGTGTAGTTGTATTGTTTTTATGTATATAAGTATATTAATATTGTATATATGTATATAAGTTTAGTTATATTGTTTATATGTTTACATAAGCGTGTTCCAGATTTATTTTTTATCAATGCTGAAGCTGATTGCTTAAAGGTACAGACCCCGCATGTAAATCGATATTTTCTTTGTAGGCGTGTCTTTATTTGTAACTTCATGTTCGCCAGATCTCGGCAAAATTGGGTATATAGGACATTATACACTTTTTAGACATATATCATTATATTTGTACACAGGTAGTATTATGATTTACAAGAAACAAATGTTTGCCTCTTTCGTGACTCGAACACACGAACTTCTAAGTCACAGTCAAGCGTGCTTACCAATGAGCTATGGAGATTTCTTGAGAACAATGTATATTTATAACACACATTGAGATGCAAAATAATTTAACATGTTTTAACTACCCTCAATATGTATCAGAATATATCCCATCATCTCGAACGTCTAAATAACCAGGCTGATGTAATACTATTTATTATCAATTTAACTAAGATTTCGTCTCAAAACTTTAATCTCGATTTTTTATTTTGCGGATGATAAATTTGCGCTCATGTATGTGCTGTAGTTTTACGCAATGACAAAACCTTCATTTACAAATAAAACTGCAATGTCCCTGGTTTAAATCCCGTTCATAGCAACTTTATTCGGAAGCCGTATATTATGACGTTACCTGTACGATTGATTACGCATCGATATCTGGCCGTTCGTCGAATTGAAACTACTTTACCCCTGACTTATTCATATTCATGAGTTAGTATCAGTTTATCAATAGTGTCTGCAGCTTTAATCTCAGACCCCGACTTTCCTGTTACTAAATCCTAACGCACTTGCCAAAAGTTTTGCAATCCAATTTGATTTTACAGTTACTGTTAAGATAACATAGTACATAACCTTGTCTCAAATAAATATGTTAGAAGCATACAATTAGCACGGAAATTTGACTTTTGTGACAATATATCCGCCCTTAAACGGACACAATTCTTGTTTAACGGCTGCGTTAATGATTCGGCATGAAACAAACAGTGCGACCTTTATACGATTGATAGAGTCAATTTCAATATAGTTTACCCTGAAAGCAAAACGAAAGGACATACTAAATAAACACATGTTCTAAAGGGACACACGGCAATATTCATGATTTAAATTATCTCCTTGGCATGATTATCAAATGTCAGTTTAACTTATAAACGGCTAACATATACGAAAATAAAATGTAGTATAAGCGCAATATACTTAACATTTAGTAATGTCCAAAAAACCAATGAAGTGAAGAAATTAAACAATAATTAATAATTATTTGAACATATTATGCAAATTAGGTATAAATCTGGAACAGGAAATGTAACATTCGCAGAGCATAGTTAACCAAATATAGATGTAAAAATGTAACAGGAAAAGCAGCATTTAAGGACGACAGTCAACCACAAACAAACACAGATACAAAGAACACATTTAAAGAGGAATAAAAGGCCAAATAAGACATCACAAACACAAACGGGTTGACAATAGGGCTACCGCATTGGAACGGTCAGTCGATATAAAAGTCGAACAGGAACAAACGTCGCACCCTAAGGCTCACTGAGTATGTTGGCGGAAGGTTATACACCTTAGAACTACACACACACACACACATCGCACAATGACAGGGTCGTAACCTCTTTTGATAAATATTTTAACAAGTTTAAACAAAATTGTATGAAAGCGATTATGACCAGCTATCTTACGAAGTTTGTAAATCACGTTACTATAGAATGATATATAGGGTCCTATAGAAACCACAGCGTCCGAACGCAATGGCATCGTAGGTCCGCACTGTACTGCAAACAAGGACTTGAAACTACAATGAAAGAGACAAAAAACAACAGAAAGGGTGGTGAAGACAGGGTTACCGACTTGGAACGGTCAGTAGGCAATAAGGCCTACTGGTTAGCTTGAATCGATTTTATATGCGCACAATCCTCGCCATTATCTTGTCTTCAGCGCCCAAATAGACAAGACAGTTTAAACAAAACTTCATGGAACCATGGACAAAAATCAACAGAAAGGGTGGTGAAGACAGGGTTACCGACTTGGAACGGTCAGTAGGCAATAAGGCCTACTGGTTAGCTTGAATCGATTTTATATGCGCACAATCCTCGCTATTATCCTGTCTTCAGCGCCCAAATAGACAAGACAGTGTTAACAAAACTACATCCCATCAAAAGGAAATCTCTAACAATAAAGTACAAGTCAGGTTGTGATAGTTCTTGTCGAAGAAGAGTTCTTAGATTACTTGTATATGTTAAAATTAGATCAGCGTGACGATTAAAACAGTTTGCAAATGTTTTTGAAGTTTATGGTGACGGAAGCCCTGAAAGAGTAGAGTGTTAGTTCTACAAATAATACGAATATTAAATTCCTCATATCGACCACAACCTCTAGAAAAACGAATAAGTTGAAACCAACAATATGTTTCTCTGGGTAAATACTTTTCTGAGTAGAGGTTATTAACGAAATTAACATGCCAGGCTCATCCTCCATGTACATCGACATAAAATATGGAGAATGGGCCTAGAACCTTCTCACCTGCAGAACTGCAGAGTTGCTGCAAATTCTATTGTAGACTCTCCATTTACGCTGGACCCACGTTTATTCTGCCACTGCTCTAGTGATTTGAGCGAGATGGCACTTGAAACAATGCAGGGGTTATGACGAAGACCTTTAATGAGCATGAACAAAATTTGATAAAATGAACATGAATTTGGGGGGTGGGCGGGGAGTGGGGGTTCTACTCCTAAAATCATCTCTCTTGTCATTCTTTTTGCGTATTATTTTACATTTTCAACTGAGAGATGCATATCGAGAAAAGACGCTACAGTATCAGATATATTAGCTTGTTATGTTGTAATTATTCAGGGTATATATTACTTACCATTTTATAAAAGAAAGGGTTGTCAATGTATAAACACGCATTTAAAACTGCAATTACAAGGAAAATTCAAGCAAATCATCAATGGGTTGTGACAATTCTTTGAACGGTCCGTGGCAAAAAGGTCGAGGTTTATGCAAAAGAGTATGATAATGGACCTTTGGAAACGGACGAACACGACACATACAAAATATGGCAGTCTCGGTTTGATTGGGACTGTTCATGAACGGTAGTGAAATATGCTAGCTACCGCTCACGCCCTCTAGCCCCGAGTTGAACAGAACTCAATATTCATAAAATCAATAGTACATAATTTTAACCATCCCGAAGATGGCATGCATATGGCGGTGGACATAGAGATTTAGAGATTTTCCTCCCCAATTTCCAGCGGCGTATGGTCCCAGTATCTAACAAAATACTATGCCCCGAAGAGCGAAATAAACAAAATGAACTTTAGTTGGGAGCAGCGGTTATGAAGCCTTCATATCACAAGTAACAGCTAAAAGTCTAAACTAAAAGGCAGACTATGTACTAACAATAACGGGTCGCTTAGATTTGTCTATTGACATTTTGAATAGTGAGTTCTGCTCAACTCGGGGCTCGAACTGTAGCTTACATTACCACTACCGTTCAAGAACAGTTCCAATCATCAAACTTAGGCTGCATTTTTTTATATTTATCGTGTTCGGCGATTTCCAAATTTCTCCGTTCATACAAGATTGAATTATGGCTCTTAATGACCATTCCCACTAGAACTACTCTATATAACTGAACATTTAATGTCTTTAATAATGTAGTGGCAAATAACAACGAACTGCTGTTGCTGTCAAAACAGTCTGAAGTTAATGACTGTTTTCCTTGGTGCGGATCTAATCACCGTCTGATGACTTCCGGTTGGTATGACAAACGCCGGAACTTGCGTATTGAGTACGATATTTATCCGCAATCAGTATCACGGTATGTATTCGTTTTACTACAAATTAAACATTTTTAGCAAAATGCATCGGAATCGCTGTTTCCTGCAAATGTCAAATGTAAAAGGGGTCAACAGCGAAGTGACAGTTTAAATATATTTTGTCGGAGACGGAAAGTATAATGACACGCGTTTTATAAGTTAGACTTTAAAAATA
Organism: Cyrtodaria siliqua; assembly: GCA_037043455.1. Lineage (NCBI taxonomy): Eukaryota > Metazoa > Mollusca > Bivalvia > Adapedonta > Hiatellidae > Cyrtodaria > Cyrtodaria siliqua. The sequence continues at coordinate 300,924 of JAWPHD010000135.1, read as the reverse complement.
AATCATATATTTACACATTTGAAGTGCCTTTAATGTAAGACATGTTATGAATTATGATACAGTTAACGTTTTACTGGTTATCTTTAACTAACACCGACTTCCATCAATTCAATTATTTTAGCGCTGAAAAGAGCCGTTATTAATTCAAAATCCCTCCTGCTATTTAGGCAAAGACATTTACATTTAGGATTAGTACTTGCTTTGTGACTTTCTAGGCTTTCTTTTTTCTCATAGTCATTTATCACATAACTTCCGGTGTGGTAGTTTAATAAAGATATGAAACCACTAATTATTTTCCCCATAGACACCAATGTTAAAGTGCCACATATTGATGATTTGCTGCAACTCCAACTCAAAAATGAATAATGCAGCAGTGTAGTTTTCATAGAGAAAACCAATTTTCCACTTGAAAAATCACCAAAAAAGGTGGGGTCACAAAACATGTAAGAAAGTTATTGTTTATTTACTAAACAGGTCAAGGGTACAGCTGTTTTCAGCGATGGTTAATCACAACGTGTAAGCATAGAGTCGAAATCAATTTTGATTTTAGCGGTATTTTTGGCATTATTGAGCTCGTATTCGCTACAATAATCTGGTATGGTACCACAAATTTTGAAGAATTTGCTTGAAAATCGACATAATTAATAAGAGTAGGGCAGGTTCCCGGATTCCTATGTATCCTTCCCCTCTCTCTGGGGCGGCCCTAAATACTCTATACTGTGTTGATGAGCCGTTAAGCAACATTCAATTCAATTCTTAATTGTACCTAAAATGCATGTTTTATTAATGTCCATTGACTGTTCTAAAAATCTGATCTATTTAATTTGGTGTGGTGACAAGAAATGCCATTTGGTCTGACAATTCAGATACTGCAAAAGTTATAAAAATATCTCTGACTTTTGTCGATTCCGGTGTATTGTCCTTGGTATTCACATGATCATATTTCGGCAAATAATTGAAAGATAAGAAATAAGATTTTACCTTTAACACAAACCTTCATTTTTTCATAGTATCCTATTTTAGGGGGTAGGAGAAAGATTTAGTGATTTCATGCCTACCAAACCTGTTTCCATGCAGATTTAATTCATGAAAACATGATGCAAACATGCAACCCTACATATTCATACCATAAAAACATAGTTCAATTGTAAACACTTCACAAACACATCATTTTAATCACGAAAATAAAACAAAACTCAAAATTACGGCTTGTATAGACAACATTGGACTAAAAATGCTCAAAACCTATGTGAAACATTATGGAAAACATATTTCTGAACTTATTTTATCAATTGTTATCGGAGAAGTGTCCCTAGGTACGAATCTGAGCGAGTCCTAATTACTGCACTATCTCTTATATGTATGAAACCACTAATTATTTTCCCCATAAACACCAATGTTAAAGTGCCACATATTAATGATTTGCTGCAACTTCAACTCAATGTGGATAATGCAGCAGTGTAGTTTTCATAGAGAAAACTAATTTACCACTTGAAAAATCACCAGAAAAGGTGGGATCACAAGACATGTAAGAAAGTTCTTGTTTATTTACTAAGGAGGTCAAGGGTATAGCTGTTTTCAGTAATGGTTGCTCATAAAGTGTAAAGTCGAAATTTCGAAAATGTTCATCAGTGATCCAGTAAAACCTATTAGTACGCTTCTTATAAATACAACCACAATATCGAATAGAAATGGGCAGTTTTCCCTTACTTATAATGCCCATTTCCATCAAAAAAGGAGGTATTACTTTTTATTATAGGAATTACATTCGACTACACCTCGGAGGTTTACATGTAATTAGTGGTGGTAAACCTAAAGGTATGAAATATGTATCATGTTTTGAGCATCTTAAAATTTGTAATTTACTTATATTTCCTATTAATGCTGCCTTGTTGGTTAGAGAATAGTTCATGGCGGGGATTTCTTTATGCACCCTAGAACCTGGTTTAAACCCCAAGCGGCCTTTTTTGCCACTGACCGTTCCAAGGCGGTAGCCATTTTGTCAACCCTTTTGTGTTTGTGATGTCTTATTTGGCCTTTTATTCATCTTTAAATGTGTTTTTTGTTTCTGTGTGTGTTTATGGTTGACTGTCGTCCTTGAATGCTGCTTTTCCTGTTCGATTTTTACATCTATATTTACACTATGAAATACATACATAAACAAAGGCCGAATAAGCTTTCTGTCTTTTCCGTTCAGCTTTGAGTTCATCGGAATTGTCTCGTCGATTTCTGTAACCTTTAAAAATACCAGATTACGGAAATCGGCGATGTCGTTCCTTTTTTCGGTGTCGTACGGAGGAGATGACAACATGCGACGTCATCATACAAACATACGACGTCATCATACGGCAATGTTATATAAAGGAAGCTACACTTATAAGGCTTTTTGGAGTTATGTGATAAAAAGAATCTCACATTAGTGCCTATTTAATATTGGATTTATTAATCACGTTGGAAAATAATTGATATGGCACAGCTCGCATCATATATTTTTTTATTTAACTCGTTGAATAATTTCAATATTAAAATAAGTGATATGGCACAGCTTCGCATCATATACTTTTGCCCAACTCGTTTAATAAATTCAATATTAAACAGACACTCAAGTACGATCCATTCATTATAATCTTTGTGCTATATATCCCTTATATACATGATATATATGAATCACTTTTTTTCAAAACCAGATCTTAGGCTCAACTAATTGTTATAGTACATTGCATTTGATTTATTCTGAAAAGTATACCGATTGCTTTTGTTGCATGCCGTACCTTTGTGGTATTTATTTCGTCATTCGTTTTATATGATTCATTATTGTATAGTGTTATCTTCCCCTGTCATATCAAAGACGCGCTTAGAGTCAATTATGTAAAGCTGAGACTCGGATTAACTTATATTGGAAGGGACATTTGTTTTCCCATGTTTATATTAAATCGAAAACATTCGCTTTTAATTTAATTTCGATAGGTGAACTGGTTAAATGGCGTATGTCGTTATATGTACGCCAGTTCGACTGAAAACACATTACTTTGTAACCGATATTATCAGAAATCTTCTCCATACAAGCAGCAACTTATATTGATGCGATTTACACATAAAATATTTTTAAATGAAAGGCATTCTTTTGTTTCTGTCGATAAATTTAAATTAAGTAAACGTAATTATGGAACAATATCTCACGTTTCACAAAATTTCATGAAAATGTGCAAGAACGATCTATTTTAGCTATATTGTTAACGTTGTGTTAGTAAGTTAAACATCATGGGCCCCGTTTTATGATACAACTTACATGTCTACCGCCGTATGCATGCCATCTTCGGGATGGTTAAAATTGTGTACTATTGATTTTATGAATATTGAGTTCTGCTCAACCCGGGGCTAGAGGGCGTGAGCGGTAGCTAGCATATTTCACTACCGCTCATGAACAGTCTCAATCAAACCGAGACTGCAATATTTCGTATGTGTCGTGCTCGGCCGTTTCCAAAGGTCCAATATCATATTCATTTTTACGACCATTTTGATTGTTAATCAATTTCTTAAATGCTTCACTATAAATTACACTTTTCAAATAAACGTGATTTCATTTCGTTTTCTTATACATGTGATCTTTCTGCACTACGTGCACGCATACTTGTCTACATTGAATGCTAAGGTGATAAAAGAGAACGATTTTAAAATTTAAGACTTATCGTAAGATTTTTGATAAATCTTGGCCGAGAGCTACAATACTAAATTGGTGAAATAAAAAGCCGTTAAAAGGCCAAGGGCTGGGGTAGCGTGGGACTTTCCAACTATTGATTTTAATGCCTGTCGTGCCCAGATCGCCCACTCCATTGAAGATTTTAGTACCAAGTGGTGTCGAAGAGAACATGCGGACCAAAACTCGCTTTCTACTTGGAAAAAGTCAATTCTTAAAATTATAGAGACATGTATTAACTTTTATAATGCTAACCCTTCTTTACTTCCTTCGAGACCTAGGTTTTCCTTTCGTAATTTAAAATCGGGAATTCAAGAATTTCATAATAAATTTGTTTTAGTTCCTGCAGATAAAGCAGCTAATAATGTAATTATTGTTTGACGCCTACATTACGTCAGTGTTTTATCTCTGGAACTCGGCAGCACCAATTCGTATTCTCCAGTTAATTCTGCTGAGGATGATGTTGTTTCCGCACATATCACTCGGTGCACTACTTTCAAGGCTGGTGTAAACCATTAAGGGCACGACAAGAAAGATCATAGACAAACATCAAACGCCATCGCCCAGTGGGCCTTAGGTAGGCGTCATCATGGGGTCCACAGCCTGTCCGGTCATAGTACAATTAAAGAGAAAAGCATAGTGGCGAACTGTAAAAGGGTCCACCACCAAGCATGCAGTACGTTGCAAAATGATAGGGTCATAACCTCTTTTGATAACCTTTTAACAAGTTTAACAAAGATAGTATGAAAGTGATCATGACCAAAAATTTTACAAAGTTTATAAATCACATCACCAAAGAAGTCAGGTTGTGATAGTCCTTGTCACAGAAGAGTCCTTAATTTACTTTTATATTTGGAAAGAAGATCAGGGTTACGATAATAAAATTTTGCAAAGGTTTTACGAAGTTTATGGTAACGGTAACCCTGAATGAGTAGCTTTTTACAAAGATTACGAATATTAAAGTCCTCAACTAGAGTACAAGCTCTAGAAAAACGAATAGGTTGAGACACATACACCCCATAAGAAGTTACTCGGGGAACATCACCATCCAAGTGGGGATAATTAACAATGTCAAAATTAAAATCATCTCTCTTGTCATAGAATTTGCTAATTATTTCACCATTTTCAATCGAGAGATCTAAATCAAGAAAAGAAGCGTTATTATTAGAAATATTAGCTTTGTTAAGCTGAAGTTCTTTAGGATACATATTATCAACCATAGTTGGAAAGAAAAGGTTATCAGTGTTCAGCATGTCATCCAGATACCGAGAGGTGTCATTAAAAGCTTCAATAACATCTGCCTGGGTATCTGGTGAAAGACCCAACATGAAATACCTTTCATAGCAAAATAAAAACAAATCTGCGACAAGTGGTGCACAGTTCGTACCCATAGGGATACCAACAATTTGTCTATACACGGTGGTACCATACCTAACGAAAATATTATCTAATAGGAAGATGAGTGCTTCACAAACTTCATAGCAACTCCACATAGTAAAGTGTCTAAACTGCCGTTAGTAAAAAAAAAACGCTTTAATATTATTACATGCCAAAAATGCTGTATTTTCTCTAGCGAATGTTTTTTGAATAAGAGAAATTAGCTTGTCTTTAATAAGATGATGTGGTAAGGTTGTATATAGTGTAGAGAAGTCATAAGTACTTATAAATAAAACTTGACCTTTATTGAAAATTTTATCAAGAACGTCTCCTGAATTTGTTACAGACCAAAATAAATTAATCCCAGAGTTTTCATAAGTTTTATCACAATAAAGTGTAACGTGATCTTTAACGGCAGTAAGACAAGAAGTTAAAAGTTTGGAGAGGTTAGTTGTGGTGCAGGCACTAGAATTAGAAATAAAGCGAGCCTTATACGGATTGTTATGTAATTTAGGAATCCAGTACATGGTAGGCAGTTTATTTTGCTTATCGTTTATACCAGCCTTGAAAGTAGTGCACCGAGTGATATGTGCGGAAACAACATCATCCTCAGTAGAATTAACTGGAGTATACGAATTGGTGCTGCCGAGTTCCAGAGATAAAACATTGACGTAATGTAGACGTCAAACAATAATTACATTATTAGCTGCTTTATCTGCAGGAACTAAATCAAATTTATTATGAAATTCCTGAATTCCCGATTTTAAATTACGAAAGGAAAACCTAGGTCTCGGAGGTAGTAAAGGCGGGTTAGCATTATAAAAGCTAGTCTGGGCCCCGCATGTTCTCTACGACACCATTTTATACTAAAATCTTTAATAGAGTGGGCGATATGGGCACGACAGGCATTAAGCCTTTAATGACACCTCTCGGTATCTGGATGACATATTGAACATTGACAACCCTTCCTTTCCAACTATGGTTAATTATATTTATCCTAAAGAACTTTAGATTAACAAAGCTAATATATCTGATAATAACGCTTCTTTTCTTGATTTAGATCTCTCGATTTGAAATGGTGAAATAATTAGCAAATTCTATGACAAGAGAGATGATTTTAATTTTGACATTGTTAATTATCTCCACTTGGATGGGGATGTTCCCCGAGTAACTTCTTATGGGGTGTATGTGTCTCAACATATTCGTTTTTCTAGAGCTTGTACTCGAGTTGAGGACTTTAATATTCGTAATCTTTGTAAAAAGCTACTCATTCAGGGTTACCGTTACCATAAACTTCGTAAAACCTTTGCAAAGTTTTATTATCGTAACCCTGATCTTCTTGCCAAATATGTAAGTAATTTAAGGACTCTTATGTGACAAGGACTATCACAACCTGACTTCTTTGGTGATGTGATTTATAAACTTTGTAAAATTCTTGGTCATGATCACTTTCATACTATCTTTGTTAAACTTGTTAAAAAATTTATCAAAAGAGGTTATGACCCTATCATTTTGCAACGTACTGCATGCTTGGTGGTGGACCCTTTTACAGTTCGCCACTATGCTTTTGTGTTTAATTGTACTATGACCGGACAGGCTGTGGACCATATGATGACTCCTACCTAAGGCCCATTGGGACGGTGGCGTTTGATGTTTGTCTATGATCTTTCTTGTCGTGCCCTTAATGGTTTATTCTCTTACTGCTCTGGCTTCTGCCAAGTCATTGAGTACCTTCATTGCGGCTTTCTAGGCTATTGTTTGTTTTGTATTATATTTACACGAGCATATTTGTGTTTTACTTATATTGCCTATTGATGCTGCCTTGTTGGTTAGATATTAGATCATGGCGGGGATTTCTTTATTTACACTGTCCTGTTTTAACGGGATGACAGTAGGGTAAATGTGAGGTTTGGTGCACCCTAGAACCGGTTTAAACCCCCAGTGGCCTAATTTGCTACTGACCGTTCCAAGGCGATAGCCCTATTGTCAACCCTTTTGTTATTGTGATGTCGTTTGCGTTTATAATTGCTTTTGCCTTCTTGTTTGTCTGTTTGCGTGTTTGTTTCTTTGTTTTGTGGTTGACTGTCCTCTTTGAATGCTACTTTACCTGACCGATCTTTTTATATTTCTTTCCAACCATAACATTGGAATAGGTATAGAAATGTCAATGGAGCTGGTTTTCTTGTGATTAGTTTGACCCGATTTAAAACCTGTCAATCCGGTAGTATTAGTTATATAGTAACCATTTTACTCCAAATCAAGCACTTCAATAAAAAGCTCCGAAAATGGCAAAGGTTCCAATTATTATTAATTTGTCTTTAAACATATATAAAGATGTGCGTGCAACTCCTATTAATCCGATGAAGGATTAAAATCAACTTCGTGTTTAGACAAAGGTAAGAATATTACAAAAGCTATTTCGGTAGTCTATAAATATAGACATAACAAGAAAAGGTATAACACATGTATTATACCATGGGAAGTACGGACTGCATGTAGATGTTCTGGATCAGGGATCGTTTTGATAGTGAAGGTCACCGGCACCTTGACCTTTAAATGAATAAGGATAAGGGTCATGTACTGGTCATGAGCAACCATTCATCCTTTCAAGTTGGAGGACCTAGATCCTTCAAGTTTGTAGTTGTTGATAGGACATCGTATTGATAGTGAAGGGCACCGCAACCTTGACCTAGTGACCGGAAAAAAACAAGAGGTCAATGACCTTGAAGCTCTACTGATTGATTTTGATTTCAGGAAGTAGTCGATACAAACTTGCTTTTTGAAAATCTATTTTTAGCCGTAGCGGCCATCTTGAATTTCTGGCTGACCTGAAATTTGGCTTGGATCAATTAGACATCGAGAGCAGCTTTCCTGTGAAGTTTCATGAAAATCCGTGAAGTAGTTTCAAAGGAGTAGTCGCTACAAGTTTTCATTATATAACTCTATGTAAACAAAGATGGCCGCTGACAGCCATGTTTAACATTGAATCAAAAATGATGTTCGGCTCCTATAACCATCATGCCATGCTGATCATTTTAGAAAAAGTCCCATATCAATATCTCTTATAGTTTTCAAGAAGTAGTCGCTACAAACTTATTTTTTAAAAATGTATTTTTAGCCATGGTGGCCATCTTGAATTTCCGGCCGACCTGAAATTTTGCTAAGATCATTTAGACATGAAGAGCAAAATTTATGTGAAGTTTCATGAAAATCCATCAAGTAGTTTCAGAGGAGTATTCGCTACAAATGTTCATGATATAACTCCATGTAAACAAAGATGGCCACTGGCAGCCATGTTTAACGTCGTATCAAAATAATGTTCGACTCGAATAACCATCATGTCATGCTGATCATTTTAGAAAAAGTCACATATCAATATCACTTATAGTTTTCAAGAAGTAGTCACTACAAACTTATGTTTTTTAAATCTATTTTTAACTGTGGCAGCCATCTTGAATTTTGTTAGGATCAATTAGACATGAAGAGCAACATTCCTGTGAAGTTTCATGAAAATCCGTTTAGTAGTTTCAGAGGAGTAGTGGCTACAAGTTTTCATTATATAAATCTATGTAAACAAAGATGGCCACTGACAGCTATGTTTAACATGGAATTAGAACGATTTTTGACAAGGACCAACATCATGTCATGCTGTATCATTTTCAGAAAAAGTCCCATATCAATATCACTTATAGTTTTCAAGAAGTAGTCGCTACAAACTTGTATTTTGAAAATCTATTTTTAGCCATGGCGGCCATCTTGAATTTCCGGCTGACCTGAAATTTTCCTAAGATCAATTAGACATCAAGAGCAACACTGGCAGCCATGTTATAAGTCGAATCAAAATAATGTTCTACTCTGATAACCATCATGTCATGCTAATAATTTTAAAAGAAGTCCCATATCAATATCTCTTATAGTTTTCAAGAAGTAGTCGCTACAAACTTATTTTTTAAAAATCTATTTTTAGACTTGGTAGTCGCTACAAATAAAAGGTTACATACAGACAGACGGATACCGCACCACGGCATAAGCTCTGCTGATCTCTCTGCTGATCTCTGATCAGTGGAGCTAAGAACAGGTTATCTACTGGTCATGACCAACCATCCTGTCAAGGTTGAGGACCGTAGGACCAACCGTTGTGTAGTTATTGGTCGGACATCTTTAGATAGCGAATGTGACCGCGACTTTGAACTTTGATGTATGGACCCCAAAATGAATAGGTGTCATCTAGTTGTAATGGTAAAGCGTTCTTCCAAGTTTGAGGGCCCTAGGTCCAACCATTCTGTAGTTATTGATCGGACATCGTTTCGATAGTTAATGTCGACACGACCTTGACCTTTGACCTAGTGACCCAAAATCAATAGGGGCCATCAACTGGTCATGAGCAACCATCCGTCTATGTTTGGGTACCCTTCTGCCAACCATTCTGTAGTTATTCATCGGACACCGTTTGGATAGTCAATGTTAGCCCGGATGTGACCTTTGACCTGGTGACACCAAAATCAATAGGGGTCAAAATGAAGATGGCGCCCCGACCACACTTTGTTGTGGGGAGCAATAATTTATTAATTGAAGGGCACTGGCTTAGTCGTTGCTGAGGTGATTTACGGAAGAATAACCGTGTGACAACCTGCCGTAAGGATGAGTATTACTACCTAGATTTAACGGTCATGATTGAATAATTGGTAGGGAACTGAAGAAGTGAAGGGACACTACAAAATCTGAAATGGAAGATTGCTGTGCATCCCTTTAAGTGGGGTACTTAAGATGTTGTAGATTTGGCGGAAGTGACAAATGTAAATAGGTATTTTGTTGAAAAATATGTTTAATATACAAAAACAACATTACTGATGTGGAAAAAAATAATTGTATGTACAACTCAGTGTGTCAGGTCCCTGCCAAGACTTGAACTTGAATCTCTTTTCTCGAAAGAAAAGTGTGTTTCCTTACACTACAGAGATCGCCCAGACATCACAAAAAGAGTGTACAAAACTAAGTGAAATTAATAAAGATGTAGATCAAAAGAATGTCAAACTAAAACTGGAAATTGTTATTGTCCATGGGACAAAAACGTATGGCTCCCCCACTCGCCCGAACAGACATAATTGACGACTCTAGGTCCAACCGTTCTCATTGATCTGAGATCGTTTTGATATTCAATATCCCTGTGACTGTATCCACAACCTGAATCAGTAATATTTATTGGTCAACCATCCTTCCAAGTTTGAGGACCCTAGGTCCAACCATTCTCTAGTTATTGATTGGACATTGTTTTGTTATTGATTGGGGATCGTTTTGATATCAATAGGGGTCATGTTCTGGTCATGACCAACCATCATTCCAAGTTTGAGGACCCTAGGTCCAACCATTCTGTAGTTATTGATCGGACATCGTTTTGATAGTCAATGTCATCGCTACCTTGACCTTTAACCTAGTGACACCAAAATCAATAGGGGTCATCTGCTGGTCATGACCAACCATCCTTACAAGTTTGAGAACCCTAGGTCAAACCATTCTCTAGTTATTGATCGGACATCTTTTGATAGTCAATGTCACCGCGACCTTGACCTAGTGAACATCGATTTGATAGTCAATGTCACCAAGATCTTGACCTTTACCTAGTGGCCCCAACATCAATAGGGGTCATCTACTGGTCATGACCAACTATTCTTCCAAGTTTGAGGACCCTACGTCTAACCATTGTGTAGTTATTGATCGGATATCGTTTTGATAGTCAATGTCACTGCGACCTTGACCTTTGACCTAGTGACTGCAAAATCAATAGGGGTCATCTACTGGTCATGACCAACCATCCTTCCAAGTTTGAGGACCCTAGGTTCAACCATTGTGTAGTTATTGATCGGATATAGTTTTGATAGTCAATGTCACCGCGACCTTGACCTTTGACCAAGTGACCCCAAAATCAATAATGGTCATCTACTGGTCATGACCAACCAACCTTCTAAGTTTGAAGACCCTAGGTCAAACCATTCTCTAGTTATTGACTCGAATCGTTTTGATAGTCAATGTCACCGCGACCTTGACCATTGACCTAGTGACCCCAAAATCAATAGGGGTCATCTAATAGTCATGATCAACCATCCCTCTAAATTTGAGGACCATAGGTCCAACCATTCTCTAGTTATTGATTGGACATCATTTGTGACACAGACAGCACAAAATCAATATGGCTCCCCTCCAGACTTTGTGTGGGGAAGCCATAACTATCACAGAAGGTTGTTAATACCCTTGCAAACGCATAACCCATGACTTCATGTATATGCGCAGTTCCACTTCATACTGATGCTTCTCACAATGTTTGGGGTATGACAGAGGTCACAGTGACCTTATTTTGGTATGCGACACACCGCTATCCCAAGACGTATCAACATACCAGGTTTGGTATTTCTAAGTGTTATTGTATTGAAAATATGGTCCGGACAAGCATTTTCTATGACAGAGGTCACATGTCGAGGTCACAATTACATTATTCTGGTACGCGACACATCGCTATCCCAAGATGTATCTAAATACCAAGTTTGCTAGACTTAGTGTTATAGTATTGAAAATACGGTCTGGACAAGCATTAAAGCAAAAGTACAATTTGGGGTTCACATTTCATTGATCAGAGCATTAACACATCTTTACGATTGTTCACGAATACCAATGGTTACATTTTATGGGCTTACTAGGCCATTCGCCAAATCGCCATAGTCGAAAAGTAACCTGAACTGGCAAATGAAAACCGTAAAAAAACACAACAAATTCGCCAGACATCGGTGGTCTGGCGAATCCAAATTTGCGACCGATTTTGTCTAAAAGATCTCGGAAAATCCCGAATTCTAATTCACAAAGTCTTTCACTGTTTATAAGCCACTATCCCGCTGAGTGTTTTAGCTAATTAGTGACAATCAATTTAGATCGATAAACTAATTATGTCAGCGTTTATTGAAAACCAGCGTTTATTGAAAACCAAATTGTCGGTGCAATAAGGCTCCGCCCACTGTTACGCCTCTTGCTGTCAATCAACTTGTTTGTGTCCCCGCGCTCAACATTATCTGTCATATAAAGTTGTGACATTATTCACAGATTTAACTGCGTGATCGATCCGGGTAAAACATCAAATAATGTGGCGCCCTCTAGCGTCCAAAATGGCTGATCAAAACAGAAAATTTGAAAATGTTTGCTTACGAATTAGCCAGAGATACTCAGCCCGTCTGTGTTTATGAACTTTACGATCACTGATAAGTGTTAAAGGAACACATGGCAATCTTGAGTTTTCAAAAACTAGCAGCGCCCCGTTAGTTTTTATCATTAATGTTAATTGTAAGAATTGTATTTAGCCATTTGTTTTTGCATATTATTATTTTTTATATTATTGCACCAGTAATATTAAAACTTATAGTATAGTAAGACGAAATAGTGAATACTTAAAATTTGATTTATTTAAATGTAACCAGGGTAAAAGTAACAAGAGGTCAATGACCTTTAAGCTCTACTGATTGATTTTGATTTCAGGAAGTAGTCGCTACAGACTTGTCTTTTGAAAATCTATTTTTTAACGGGGCGGCCATCTTGAATTTCCGGCCGACCTGAAATTTTGCTAGGATCAATTAGATATTAAGAGCAACATTTCTGTGAAGTTTCATGAAAATCCGTCAAGTTGTTTCAGAGGAGTAGTCGCTACACGTTTTCATTATATTACTCTATGTAAAGAAAGATGGCTGCTGGTAGCCATGTTTAACGTCAAATCAAAACGATTTTCGACAAGGACCAACATCATGTTATACTGATCATTTTAGAAAAAGTCCCATATCAATATCTTTTATAGTTTTGAAAAAGTAGTCGCTACAAACTTATTTATTTTAAATCTATTTTTAGCTGTGGCGGCCATCTTAAATTTTCGGCCGACCTGATTTTTTTCCAGGATCAACTAGACATCAAGAGCAACATTCCTGTGAAGTTTCATGAACATCCGTCAAGTTGTTTCAGAAGAGTAGTCGCTATAAGTTTTTACTATATAACTCTATGTAACCAAAGATGGCCACTGGCAGCCATGTTTAACGTCGAATCAAAATAATTTTCCACAAGGATCAACATCATGTCATGCTGATCATTTTAGAAAAAGTCCCATATCAATATCACTTATAGTTTTCAAGAAGTAGTCGCTACAATCTTTTTTTTTAAAAATCTATTTTAGCTGTGACGGCCATCTTGAATTTCTGGCAGATCTGAACTTTTGCTAGGATCAATTAGACATCAAGAGCAACATTCCTGTAAAATTTCATGACAATCCGTCAAGTAGTTTCAGAGGAGTAGTCGCTACAAGTTTTTACTATATAACTCTATGTAAACAAAGATGGCCGCTGGCAGCCATGTTTAACGTTGAATCGAAACGATTTTTGACAAGGATCAACATCATGTCATGCTGATCATTTTAGAAAAGTCCCATATCAATATCACTTATAGTTTTCAAGAAGTAGTCGCTACAAACTTGTCTTTTAAAACTCTATTGTTAGCTTTGGCGGCCATCTTGGATTTCACATCAACATGAATTTTTGCTAGGATCAACTAGACTTTATGGGCAACATTTCTGTAAAGTAGGAGTTGTCGCTACAAATAAAGGTTTACGGACGGACGACGGCCGCCGCACCACGGCATAAGCTCTGCTGATCTCTGATCAGTAGAGCTAAAAATGATACTGGATATATAAATTGTGACACCCATTTCAAATACTGCAAGATTGCCATGTGTCCCTTTAACTGCCTACTAATTAGTTGTACACATGGTAGCGTAAACTGGAACAATGGCAAGTGTGAACCGGTGTTTAATCGGCAGTTTCTGAATTGGGTTCATTTTATGGTTGATTGTTCAATCAACATGAAACAATACAAAAGGTGCGATTACTCAAAATAATGGTGTATGTAGCATTTCTGAATTTGCAGCGCGGTCTTTCTAGATTCTTTGGAACTCGTGTTAGTTGAACTTGTATATGCCTCAGTTTGCCTTACATTTTTTAAATATATTGCTATTTATTTTATTTCTCTGCATGTTAGCATATTGAAATGCATTTAATGAAAATACTAAATGGTGAAAAGAGTCTGCATTTTTGTATTTTCTCATTATATATGCATGCATTCATTCTGTCTTTTTTTAAATTTCAGTCTTTACAATTTTTAAAAATTAAAATTACATTAAATTAAATACAATTTTTACAAAGTTCTGACCTTTTTCCCGGTATGAGAAGCATGATATTATGTCCTTTAATGGGGCATAACACCGCCAAAAGTCATTCAACTGGAACACAACAATGATATGCACAACTACACATGGCACTAATCATCCCTGCCATTGTATCAAGAGAACAGAAATGTGACAAAGTTTGTGTATTAAAACTTTAAAGAACTCCATATCATTAACCAGTACACACAACAATGGCAATGCAACTAGGCTTGGTATAGTTCTATGACATAAAACGTCACAGAACAGAGCTACAGATAAGCAACGTATTTGCGTAAATTCCCAGTTAAAACTCCCTAAATTAGGCTAAATACACAATTAAATTACTTTATTGGTGCGTACCAATTATTTTTAACAAATTAATAACGCAAAATAACCGTTTTTGTCAGCATATCATATTTTATCCATTACCGTGAAGACGGCCAATATCAAATGGAATGCATCCCCGTTTCCAGTCAATTCTCAAATAAGCGAGACATTGAGATTGGCTAAATGTGACTGGTTATCAAGTTTATTTTTTTCACTCGAAAGTAAATCCTTCAGGAACAAAAATGTTGTATTCAGTCTAGTCTATCTTTAATTATTCGGCTTCACCGAAGCACTCAACTTTCTCTGTATGTCAACATGGCTAAAAGAGGCGCAGGTGTTTGAACTCAGTGCAAGAATATTCATTATCGCTAAATATTAATAACTAACTCAGAACACAATAATAACTAACGTTGCGACGTTCAGTCACGACGTCAATAAAGTGTTGCCGACGTCAACATCATCCGTCAATAACGTTCAATAAAGCGAATATTTGTTTGCAAAAACGTAATTTGAAATGTAATAAATAGATTATTTAACTGCTGGAATCGACTATGGGTAATCCTTTACTAGATGGAAGATGTGCTTTTTTTTTTACTCACATGCATGCGCCCTTTCGTGAAAAAAACTACACGCCTACCTCTTGTGAAAGATTTCCCTATAATCGATCCCAGCAGTTAAATAATCTCTATATAATTCATATAGGGCCCTGGTTTTGTATCACTGCTTAACATAGAAGTTCAGAGAGATATTGCACAGGGTATAGTTATCCCTGTACACTGGACAGACTACTTTACATCCCTCCGAAGGATGACCTATATTCACAGTACCATGCCCAAGTAAGATACTGCGGGAGTTTGTTTGAGAAATCCGGGATGTGACCCCACTGGAAATCATACACGTGATTTATGGGACTCGAGTCAAGTATGCTTAACACTTGGCGACCGCAGGGTTAAGTTACCAAAATTATATGGAAACAAAAGAGCACAAGATGTTTCGAAAGATAAACATTCAAGAAAAATATGTCTGGAAGTCTCCTGAAACATGAGTCATACACAAATATCCTAGACACATTCAGTATACACAGTGTTTGAATGATTCTCACGTCTGCGTCTAGGTATTTTGTTCTTCTTTTAGTTTAGATACTACAAATTACCAAATATGCAAACGACGACTAGAAACGTCAGGGAATGTTTATGCACACACAACCTTCCAATTGTTCACTCGATATTTAAACATGCAGAATGAATAACAAATACGTAGTCTAGATCATCTGCGACGCTTGCTTGTTTACAAAATTATCAGGCTTCGAACATAATCAAGACTGATTCCATGTAGATCAATCCGTGACAACACAAAACATTCATAAACTAAAAATGTGTGCTAACTTTATTGACACGTATGACAATGGAGAGTGTAAACTTGCACATATTCTACTTACGATAAATTGTTTCGTTCTAACTGGAGCACTCTTGCTGCACAAAAGAAAAAAAAATGGATGAATGGCCGGATCGAAACGGAAATGGATTGCTATGACGTCAGGCTGTTCCAGTAACACATTACTTTCATGAAACGCCTCCCAATATTTTGCGATATACATGCTACTTCTGCAGTTGAAGACGCAGTATGCAAACTTCCCTAAAATACCTCAGGCTTGCGCGAGCCAAAACTATGCATGTGTACACGTATGACAGCAACTATCTATTCCATAACATTGACACCTGCATATCCCACACTTTTCAAAATTGACTGCACTGACTACTGTCAGAAATGTTATTACATAATGCATTCTTTCTGCATGTTGAGTTAGCTACCGTAGAAACAGCAAGCGTGTGGCACTTTATTCAGAGGGTTACCGTAAAGCATATTTACATATACGTATACTAACTAAATGTTACCAGTGTGTGAAAAAAACCTCTGTAAAACCTTTAGAGCTGATGAAGGTATTTTTAATCTATGGAACTGTTTATTTTAAAACAAAGACAAAATCAAACAAACAAATCTTGCATTCGACAACTCAAAGTTTGTTTACACTTGTACGAGTCTGACTTATTATCCGTTTGTGTAACATGTACAGCCACACACAAAATTAAGGCTTCTAAGTGCAAGTTATGTATTTACTTATAAATAGTAGTGTTACTGACTTGTTTTATAAATGATCACAACTGCGTATGTAAATTATTGTATTAAAGCAGTAAAACATAGTAGATATTTGTAAATCAATGTCTTATTGTGTAAGAAATATTTCATGTTGACATACACTTTTATAATTAATGTATGACACCTTTTCTATCAACATCATTCACAGCCTTAATATTGATGATTTCTAAAAGCACCGCATTTTAGAATACCAAAGAACCAGAAGTCAAACCGAATGATATCCCCTTCAATTTACAACACAAATTTATGATCATGTGTAAAATAAACACTGCCTTGTCTGTTGAAAAGTTGATTACATACCAGCAAATGTTACTTGTACTCATGGACATCTAAGTTTAAATTAACATTCGAAGCGCAAAGCAGCCGTCGAAATTAGCACAATCCCGAGACTGGTAAAATGCCTGACAGGCTTGCCCAATATCCATGAACACCCAGCAAATGTTACTTGTACTCATGGATATCTAAGTTTAAATTAACAGTCGAAGCGCAAAGCAGTGGACAAAATTAGCACAATCCCGACAATGCTAAAATGCCTGCCAGGCTTGCCCAATATCCAAGAACACAAGCCCAACGGGCTTGTTGATTTGCTGCTCGTTTCGACGGGAGAAAATGGAATCCAGACGAGGGAACTCCGATAACCAATCGTCCGAGAAACGTTTTACTAGGAAACAGAACAACAAGGCAATTGTTCTTACATAGTTTATTAAACGATTAAATGCAGTAAATTAATAACTATTTAGCGAAATTGAAAAAATACAAGAAAACACTTGCTTCGTTGTTATTTTGTTAAGGGTTTCCGTTTGTTTTCTGGCCAAAAGTATGTAGTTCACAGCACAAAAGCAAAATCTATCCGGTAATGTCCTCGAAATTTAATGCTTGTGTCCAATGATTACCCATTTTCATTTTCTTTTATTGAATATTTTTGATTGCCACATGGCCGCATGGAATTCAAATTTTGGCCGCACAGACCATTTTTTACTCGCCACGGCCGACTGCGAATTTGTGCCCCTGGCACACAAAGAGGCAAAACAACATGAACACATGAAATATATATATATAAGCAACAAAATTGAATCACTTTCAACATACCTAAGTCAAGTGGCACGGTTTCAACAAGTTCTCGCTGGAGGGAACTGCTTTTTTCAACAAAATCAACTGGCTTCACCAACACTGCTAGGACTAGTACTAATATTTGATATAATTATCTCCCCTTTATAGACATTAACGGCAGCCCAACATTCTCTGCTTTGGGTTATTTTTCCAGTCTGACACACAATAAGTGGATAATCATAAAGGCAAATTCTAGTTCCCTGTCCAATTGCTGCTATTGCAGTGCACAAGACAAAACACGTACCTGTGCATATCCGAATACTTAGAATAACACAGGTGCGCATAAACTCATTCTACTAATACATGATAAACACTGAAATGAATTATCAATTAAAACCCGTCATTCTCCCCATGACAAACATCAATCAACGATAGCGCTCTCCTTTACTCATGAACAAATTGGGCAATAAACCAAACTTTAATTACTAACTCCCCAATCATCTTTTGTTTACTAGACACTTAGCATATACTCTGCCAGACATAACAAAAGCTGTGTGTATTCAGGAGCACGTGACCCCCTTTACTGCATCAACACACCTCATACCTTCAGGCAATTACACAAAGCCTCAATACATAGCCATAGGCATAGGAGTATTAGGACAACCCTCCCGTCGAAAATGTTATGCACTAGCCTAGCAAGCTTAAATATTTCACAGCCATTTCTCAAATGCATATATATTTTCCTTACCAATTCCACATCTACTTACAATGGCAATCAAGTGAAATCTTCTTTAACACTTCCTCGAATACAACCATATGATACAAAAGCACTGCAGCTTCCAAGATGGCTTCCAAAACAAACATGAGTGACAGATCAAACGCTACTTACTCGACGTATGCACACTCGCATAAAACTAACAAAACAAACAATCTTCACGGGTACCCGAACTTCTCTTCGCATTACTAAATTTACAACCGTCACAATAACAGAATATCACATCTACTTACCTTTCACCTCAACTGAAACAGCCTTGAATACTTCCTCAAACACGACAAAAACAATGCCGGCTTCCTAAACTGACAAAATCGCCTGACGCGCATGCGTACTCACACAAAAAACAACAACATCAGTTGGCCTAGATCACAAGTTTATACATCACATTGGTAAAATAATTCTTCATACCCACACCAATCACATCAAACTTTCCCCTAAACCGTCCAAGTATAACCAGAATTTCAAAATTGTACACACACATTCTGCATTTTCAAGTTCATCACGACTGACAGTCAGTCGCGACTGACCACAGGCAGTCGAGAGCGCTTGAGACAAAAATACATTTAACCAATACATCATCTCAAAACTCACAACATATACACGTACCTACCTTTCGTCGCGAACTTTTGGACAACCGTTACTCACGAGCTCTAATGCAATTCGTTTAATATCCTTAATCGAAATGCTCACGACATTCCACTGTGCTGCAATAACAATGGCGTCCTCAAAATGTCTCTAAAATTGTCTGCGCATGCGCGGTAAATGTGACGTAGGCGTTAACACCAGATTTATATGTACATATTAGTTTTCATCCAAGAGATAGCAACTTATGTAATACCAAATTCAACGTCCCGTTCATGAATCTTTATCCACTACTGTCTTTCCGTACTAGAAAATCGAACAGGAAAAGCAGCATTCAAGGACGACAGTCAACCACAAACACACAAAGAAACAAAGAACACATTTAAAGATAAATAAAAGGCCAAATAAGACATCACAACCACAAAAGGGTTGACAAAATGGCTATCGCCTTGGAACGGTCAGTGGCAAAAAATACCGCTGGGGGTTTAAACCAGGTTCTCGGGTGCGCAAAACCTCACACTTAACCTACTATCAACCCAATAAAACGGGACAGTGTAAATAAAACAATTCCCGCCATGAACTATTCTCTAACCAAATATGCAGCATTAGTAGGCAATATAAGTAAACCACAAAGATGCTCGTGTATATATAAATACAAAAACAATAGCATAGAAAGCCACAAGAAAGAAGGTACTCAATGACTTGGCAGAAGCCAGAGCATCAATAGAATAAACTATTGAGGGCACGACAAGACAATACTGCAGACAAACATCAAACGTCACCGTCCTTTTTGGGCTTTAGGTACACGTCATCTTAGGGTCCACAGCCTGTCCGGCCATCAAAATTAAAGAGGAAATCATAGTGGCGAACTGTAAATGGGTCCACCACCAAGCATGCAGTGCGTTGCAAAATGATAGGGTCAAAACCTCTTTTGATAAAACGTTTAACAAGTTTAACAAATACAGTATGAAAGTGATCATGGCCAAGGATCTTACGAAGTTTGTAAATCACGTCTCCATAGAAGTTAGATTGTGATAGTCCTTGTCACAGAAGAGTTCCTAAATTAGTTTTATATTATTTATAGTACAAGCTCTAGAAAAACGAATAAGTTGAGATACATAGATCCCGTAAGAAGTTGCTCTGGGAACATCGGATAATTAACAATATCAAAATTAAAAGCATCTCTCTTGTCATATATTTTGCTAATTATTTCACCATTTTCAATGGAGAGATTTAAATCAAGAAAAGAAGAGTTAGTATCAGAAATATTAGCTTTGTTAAGTTGAAGTTATTTAGGGTATATATTATTAACCATAGTAAAAAGAAAGAGTTGTCAATATAATAATATGTTTAATATGTCATTGAGGTACCGAGAGGTGTCATTAAAGGCCTCAATAACATCTTCCTGGGTATCTGCTGAAAGACTCAACATGAAATCTGTTTCATAGTTATATAAAAACAAATCTACGACAAGGGGTGCACAGTTTGTACGCATAGGGATACCAACCATTTGTCTATAAACGGTCGTTCCATACCTGACGACAATACTATCTAATAGGAAGATGAGTGCTTCACAAACTTCTTGGCATGTCCACATAGTGTAATTGTCAAAGCTGCCGTTAGTAAACAAAAACGCTATAATATTATTACCTGCCAAACATGTGGTATTTTCCCTAGCGAATGTTTTTTAAATAAGAGTAATAAGCTTGTCTTTGATAAGGTAATGTGATAAGGTTGTATATAGTGTAGAGAAGTCATAAGTGCTAATAGATGAAACTTGATGTTTATTCCAAATTTTAATGAGACTGTCTCCTGAATTTTTAATAGACCAAAACAAATTAATTCCAGAGCTTTCATAAGTATTATCACAATATAGTTTAACGTGATATTTAACGACAGTACGACAAGAAGTTAAACGTTTGAAGATGTTTGTGGTGGTGCAGGCACTAAAATTCGAAATAAAGCGGGCCATACACGGATTTTTATGTTATTTAGGAATCCACTAAATAGTTGGAAGTTTGTTCTGCTTTTCGTTTACCCCAGCCTTGAAATTAGTGCATCGAGTGATATGTGTGGAAACAACATCATCCTCAGTAGAATGAACTGGAGTATACAAATTAGTGCTACCGAGTTCCAGAGATAAAACATTGACGTACTGTAGGCGTCAAACAATAATTACATTATTAGCTCTTTATCAGCAGGTACTAAAACAAATTTATTATGAAATTCTTGACTTTCGGATTTTAAATTACGAAAGGAAAACCTAGGTCTCGGAGGAAGTAAAGAGGGGTTAGCATTATAAAAGTTAATACGTGTATCTATAATTTAAAAATTGACTTTTTCCAAGTAGAAAGAGAGTTTGGGTCCACATGTTCTCTACGACACCATTTTATACTAAAATCATCAATGGTTTAGGCGATCTAAGCACGACAGGCATTAACATCGATAGTTGAAGGTAATCTATACTTGGGACCTTTCGAAAATAAATGCCGAATATGTTTATCATCAATATCAAAACTACCAGTGATGATTTGACCTGCTGGAGCATAGCAAAATATTGCTGTATTACATTCGCATTCCTTAGGAGTGTTATATATTATATAAAGGTCGGCAATATTGTGTTGCAGTTGGAAATAATATGTTTTTTTATGGTTTTTTTTATACTTATAACAAATTACAGGACTTTCTGACTTTTGGAAATATTTATGGATAGAACTTCATATACAAATTAATCTAGATGAGTAATAAACATGTGTTTAAAGCATCAGTCAATGGCAAACTCTTTAAGCGTGTTCCTACTGGTTAAGTTCCCATTATCTCCGTTACTAACATGATAAAAATGGTCACCAAACCTACCATACACAAAGGCAATGGCACCGTAGGTCCGCATTGTATCACAAACTAAATAAAATGAGCAAATTAAAAAGTCAAAACACAAATAAAGAATGGTGAGGACATGGTTACTGACTTGTAAAGGCAAGTGCACAATGCGGTCTACTGGTAAGATAAATCGATTTTATTAGTACAAATTCTCGCTGTTTCTTTTCAATATTCAGCACCCAAATAAACAAAAGTAAGACATCGCTAACAATACATTCAGCATCATAGAAATTAGCAAACAATACACTTTCCTTACAAAACTTCACCTCTGCTGGGACGGACATTGTTTCCCAGCATGTGACCTTTATGGAGACTATAAAGGTTTCTGTAATTAGTAAGCAGACGAAGCTCCCTACAATGTACTGGATACCCAAACTTCACAAAATTCCTTACAAAACTACACCTCTGCTGGAGACGGACATTGTTTCCCAGCATGTGACCTTTATGGAGACTATAAAGGTTTCTGTAATTAGTAAGCCGACGAAGCTCCCTACAATGTACTGGATACCCAAACTTCACAAAATTCCTTACTAAGCACGTTTTATCGCTAATTCTAGTTCATGTACCACGACCAATATATCAAAACTATTGACTTCCTGACTTTCCGCGATTAAAGAACATATTATAAAATATTGCGGAAAGGCCTTCGAGAACTCAGCAATCAATCTGTTTTGGTCTATCAACAACTCTGGAGAAGTTCTTGACAAACTACGATGTAAGCATTTTAATGCCTCTTCTCTAAGCACCTATGACTTTTCTACACTGTATACTACACTACCACATAAACTTATCAAAGAAGAATTGGTTCAGCTTATTCAGAAGACATTTGCTAGAGAAGGTACAACTTTTCTAGCTTGTAATAATGTCAGGGCTTTCTTTACTAACGCCCGCATTGATAAGTATAATTTGTGGACTTGTACTGATGTTTGCAGAGCCTTATCTTTTCTTCTGGATAACATCTTTATAAATACGGTAAAACTATTTACCGCCAGGTTGTTGGTATACCTATGGGTACTAACTGTGCACCACTTGTTGCAGATTTGTTTTTGTTCTGCTATGAAAGAGATTTTATGTTGAGTTTGTCACCTACTAGCCAGGGTGAAATTATTGATGCCTTTAATAATACTTCTCGGTATCTTGATGACATACTCAATATTGATAATCCGTTCTTTGCTGATATGGTTACTAACATTTATCCACCAGAGCTCACGTTGAATAAAGCCAACAGTTCGGATACAGTAGCAGCATTTCTCGATCTTTTCAATGATGATTTCAATTTTAACATCGTTAACTATCCCCACCTGGATGGAGATGTACCTCGTGCTACCTCATACTTCAATAATCGAAATCAAGTTATTACAAGTAAACTTCTTCAGCAGGGTTTTCGTTATCACAAAATACGTAGATCTTTCTCTAAATTATACCGCCGCAACGAGGGCCTGCTGGAAAAGTACAACACCAACCTTAAGACACTTCTGCGACTAGGCATATCACAACCCTCATTTTATTGAGATATGGTCTATAAACTGCGAAAGTTAAAGGGGTCTGACGGGTTTCCTGACCGCTTTACAAATTTAATCAGGAAGTTCGTCAGAGAGGATATAACCCTTTGGTTTTACAGCGCACTGCATGTTTTGTGATTGACCCCTCTACAGTCAGTCATTATGCTTCACTTTTCACTTGTGCGATGACTGGACTACCTCTTGGGACTCTATGATTGTACCTACTGAAACCCCAACTAAAGGAGGTGGATGCATGAGCTTACGTCCATCGGGTTTTCTGGTCGTACCCTAGATTGGTTTTCTCTTTAGCTGCAACTACTATGGTTGTTCAGTACGATTCTGGATACATCCTGAGATGTTTTATTATTTTGTATGTGTTTCTTTAGTTAGTTTCTCAGGATGTGGACTTTATTGTTAGAGAATTTCTTTTGATGGGATGTAGTTTTGTTTACACTGTCTTGTCTATTTGGGCGCTGAAGACAGGATAATAGCGAGGATTGTGCGCATATAAAATCGATTCAAGCTAACCAGTAGGCCTTATTGCCTACTGACCGTTCCAAGTCGGTAACTCTGTCTTCACCACCCTTTCTGTTGTTTTTTGTTCCATGTAGTTTTGTTTACACTGTCTTGACTATTTGGGCGCTGAAGACAGGATAATAGCGAGGATTGTGCGCATATAAAATCGATTCAAGCTAACCAATGGGCCTTATTGCCTACTGACCGTTGCAAGTCGGTAACCCTGTCTTCGCCACCCTTTCTGTTGTTTTTTGTCTCTTTCATTGTATTTGTTTCAAGTCCTTGTTTGCAGTACAGTGCGGACCTACGATGCCTTTGCGCTCGGACGCTGTGGTTTCTATAGGACCCTATATCTCATTTTTACATGGTGTAAAGAGATCTTAACAATCCACAATTAGAAACATCTTTCAGCCGTTGCAGTTAAACACCTACAAACAACACGGGTTCATGCATCTACCTTGCTTGTCAGATTTTCAGAACATGCACTCATAGAATCCTACTAGGTTTTCCAGTTAAGTGCGTTACAGTACAAAATGGTCTTATCCTTTATTTCAAATTTCCTGATAATTTTTGTTACGAGTAAAATGTAACAAGAATGGAAGAAAAAATAGCCACACAAAAATATGTTTAACAAATGTATTTACATAAAATATTCACTTACAGAATACATAAAGAAGGATAAAAATATCGGACAGGAAAAGCACCATTCAAGGACGACAGTCAACCACAAAAGGTCTCACACCTCTATTATCTCCCTTGAAAGCTCACGGACCTAGAGACAAAAGGAAAACAGAAAATAATTCTAATTTTTTCTCTATTTTAGGCAATTTTTAGTTTGACAAAGAGGTTTTTCTTTGCTTCAGCATACATCTGCAGTGTAAAAGACTGATGATACAGAAAATCCCACGTTGATATGAAGTTGCATTCAAAATTCATAAGCATTTGACCGAAGCACCACAAAGTCAGCTAGATAGTGTATGAATTTGGTATTTTTCATAGAGGTTGCATAAATATGAGCGAGGAAAAAAACCAACCTGGCTAATGTTTGTATTTTTTTTGTTTTATTTTACAGATCTTAGCAGTCCTGAAGATATTAAATCAACAACAAGGTCTGCTGGCACATTTTGAAGGTCATGTGTTGGAAACAGCTATACAGTAACCCTATGTGAAATTAATTGTGGTGTGAGACCTGAAGCAGGACATGGAATTTGTCAACAGTCAACAGAGTTTGCATCGTGATGCAGGTAAGAGACCCTGATTTCGCATTTTTTTAGAACTATTTTTGTGTCGTCATCATTTGCAATGGCAGCTGAGGATAATTTAGATTTTTTAAATAAATATTTGATGATTTTGCAAGCCAAGATTGACTATGGCCATGCAAACAACAATCTCGGATGCATGTTTTGGGACGAGTCCCAATTTGGTGTGAAACAGACCGACTTTGGAAGTCCGAACTATGGCAGACAGCAAATAGTTTTGCCTGATGGGGAGTCTACCAGCATGCATGCTCACAGACTAATGTATATTTGCACGCATCAGTTTTTTTCACCCCGTGAATCAGGAGTAATAGACGTTTCCCACCTCTGCCATAACTCATTGTGCATCAGGTCTGATCATCTTTCCTTGGAACCACCAGCTATCAACACCAGTCGCAAGAAATGCAAACTTAGCCATGTTTGCAGTGGTCATGGCCAGTACCAAAATTGCTTATTGTAAGGTTAGCTTTATTTCATAGTGGGGATGACAGACAGACTTTATCACTGATTTGTTTTTACCCCACCCACCTTGAGTTATATGAGTTTGCTAATTTTATGCTTTGGTGTAGGATATGATTTTTTTTGTGTTGCATATGTTCCCCAGAGGCATGGAGTGATTCTAAAACAGTATGTTCTTCTTCTAACAGGTTGTTATTTACCATTTGCAAGAGGAGGTGGTGAGGCGGGTGGGGACGGTTGAAGCTCGTCTAACATGCCGTTCTTATATGTTGCAGATTCGTGCTGTTCATCGTACTTGTTAAAGTTTGCGACACGTTTCATGTACCTTGCTGATTTGTACTTCTGTGTCCTTTGGCGGGTTCTGTCATACTCACTTTTCTTTTGCATACGTTTCAGA
Source organism: Cyrtodaria siliqua (assembly GCA_037043455.1). Taxonomy (NCBI): domain Eukaryota; kingdom Metazoa; phylum Mollusca; class Bivalvia; order Adapedonta; family Hiatellidae; genus Cyrtodaria; species Cyrtodaria siliqua. The sequence continues at coordinate 274,727 of JAWPHD010000135.1, read as the reverse complement.
GCTGTGAATGCCTTGGTTCGAGCTGGAAGTGGAACTCCCAGTGCCACCATCTTCGCCATGTTGGAGTCAGCGCGACCCTCATTTCTCGAAGACCTGCGCTAAACTTACAAGCTTTGGCATTTCGTGGGTAAGTCGTGTCTTTGGGATTGGATGTATTAAAGGCTCGGTTGGTTGATTGCTTCATTTTTGTTTGTTGTGCTCTGGAACCTTAGTCTTCTTTAAACAGTCATCTCCAAGCCTCAACGATAATATCGCCTCTCTTAACAGTTTTCTGTCCTCAATCGACATGTCAAAATAGTTTGCATTTCCTGGAATAAAGTCCATCTTCCAGTTGAATGGGGGCTTACTGGAGCACGCAAAAGAAAGTTTCGAGCAGGTTTCTCCGCATCTAAACCATGGAGATATTTCACACATTGATAAGAATGATATCTTTACACGGTATTATATGTTTTGAATCATTCCAGTTCTCTTTCGGGTATCTGGCATTGATTTTTCTTTATTTGATATCTAATTGATATCTAGTTGATATCTAAAATGTATTGGATATCATTAATGTTCCACTATAAGATTTGTAAGTGTTTAATGAAGAAAGTGACATGACTGTTATGTTTTACATATTCATAAATGACCTTTCAATGTAAAAAAAATGGTCTTGATATCTGGATATCAAATATCTGATATCTCAATTTTTTTTAATTTTTTTTTTAGATATCTAAAATGTTAACGGGATCAATGGTTTACTCCACATGTGAAATATAGCTGTTGTGGTTATATTAATTATTTAATTAAAGTTATCAGCATTCTTATTTCCGGTAACTGTTGAATATCATCTTTTTAGTGAAATTAATTGTTTTAAGCTCTAATGATCCGTCCGTCCGTCCGTCCGTCCGTCCGTCCATCTGTCCGTAAACTTTTTTTTGTAACGACTACTCCTCTGAAACTGCAAGACCGATTTTCATGAAACTTTACAGAAATGTTGCCCATGATGTCTAGTTGATCCTAGCAATTCATGTTGATGTGAAATCCAAGATGGCCGCCAAAGCTAAAAATAGATTTTTAAAAAACAAGTTTGTAGCGACTACTTTTTTTTTTGAAAACTGTAAATGAGATATGGGACTTTTTCTGACATGATGTCGCAAATTATTTTGATTCGACATTAAACATGGCTGCCAGCTGCCATCTTTTTTTGCATAGAGTTAAATAATAAAAACTACGCGACTAATCCTCTGAAACTACTTGACTAATTTTCATGAAATGAAACTTCACAGGAATGTTGCTCTTGATGTCTAGTTGATCCAAGCAAAATATTTTAGGCCGGGCGGAAATTCAAGATGGCCACCACGGCTAAAAATAGATTAAAAATAAATAAATTGTAGCGACTACTTCCTGAAAACTAGAAGTGATATTGATATGGGACTTGTTCTAAAACGATCATGATATGAGGTTGGTCATTGTCGAAAATTATTTTCATTCAACGTTAAACATGGCTGCCGCGGCCATCTTTGTTTACATAGAGTTATAAGCTTGTAGCGACTACTCCTCTGAAACTACAGGACAGATTTTCAAGAAAATTCACAGGAATGCTATTCTAGCTATCAGATACCTATCAGTAGAGCTTTAGGGTCATTGACGTCTTGTTTTTAGAATTTAATCTCGTTACCATGGATACCGATTTTTTTTTTCTTATTTAGGTTACACTGGTTTATCATTTATGGTACCAGCTCATAGAATAATATTGTTTTAATCATACTGAATTATAGCAGGTGACCTAATGGGATTATGGTGAAAATTTCATGAAGATTCAAGCAAAAATGGTGGAGTTATTACAAAAATTCTATGTGGGGTATAATCTCTTTATGTACTTTTATTTTGCAGCGAGCACTTGTGTAATAACAGCGATACACTGACTCCACAAATTTCAATTATTTCACTTCTGCATTTGATGGAAGCTTCCTTTTGGTCTTATTTTATAGGTATTGCATAGAGCTATTGTATGTTTTGTTGTAAATGATATTGCTTAATTTTTTTTTGGCTCTTCAGGTCTCACACCTCTATTATCTCCCTTGAAAGCTCACGGACCTAGAGACAAAAGGAAAACAGAAAATAATTCTAATTTTTTCTCTATTTTAGGCAATTTTTAGTTTGACAAAGAGGTTTTTCTTTGCTTCAGCATACATCTGCAGTGTAAAAGACTGATGATACAGAAAATCCCACGTTGATATGAAGTTGCATTCAAAATTCATAAGCATTTGACCGAAGCACCACAAAGTCAGCTAGATAGTGTATGAATTTGGTATTTTTCATAGAGGTTGCATAAATATGAGCGAGGAAAAAAACCAACCTGGCTAATGTTTGTATTTTTTTGTTTTATTTTACAGATCTTAGCAGTCCTGAAGATATTAAATCAACAACAAGGTCTGCTGGCACATTTTGAAGGTCATGTGTTGGAAACAGCTATACAGTAACCCTATGTGAAATTAATTGTGGTGTGAGACCAAAACACAAAAACAAACACGCAAACAGACAAACGAAAAGGCAAAAGTAATAAAAAATGCAAACGACATCTCAAACACAAAAGGGTTGACAATAGGGCTACCGCCTTGGAACGGTCAGTGGCAAAGTAGGACACTTGGGGTTTAATCCGGTTATAGGGTGCACCAAACCTCACACTTACCCTACTGTAATCCCATTAAAACAGGACAGTGTAAATAAAGAAATCCCCGCCATGATTAAGTCCGTTTTCCATTAATATCCAATTTTTTAATCAAGTCCAAATAAAATTATCCAATGTTCCTTTAATTCACATTAGCAAGTTAGATGAAGCCAGTTATGTTTAATCCAAAACAGTAAGCGTCTTTTCAGTCTAAATTAATTTCCAATATTTCCAGTTTAGTCCAAATATCTAATTTCACTGTTATTATGAATGAGCACAATAAGAAGTAAATCCTCTCACAAATATATTTCATAAAACATGTAAAAGCATCCAAATCTAAATTAACTTTAATAAAGAATACTGAAATTGATATCAACTGCTGGGCTGCTTCCAGAGCTAGCCTATTTATATACCGTCCAAAGTCCATCACAAATGAATTTGCATAAAAAAGTCAAATGAGAACAGTCCACATCGTCATCAATGAATCTGCATAAATAATTTGCATACCAGATAAAAAAAAATACATTTAAACTATTTTTAACTTTCTTCAAGGCCAAATCAGTAATAAACATGCAACAATGCATGTACACATATAGATAACAGTTTGTATAGTGATCAGGAAACCCGTCAGAGCTCTTTAGATCTCGGAGTGTTGATCTCGAAGATCTCCACTAAATAAAGGCTGTGGTATACATAGTCGAAGACATATGTTTAGGTTTGTGTTGTACTGCTCCAGTTGTATTTACAGGTAATAACTACATCGAAGTATTTAACAATGAAACACGAATTAGCTGGGAAATATAAACCCCATATGATATGTGGCAAAAGGACGTTGGTTTTGAATCAATGTTCATACGCTTATTGTTATATCATGGTATTCCTTTATGGTACAACAACGATTTAAAGGTCGGAGGCTCACCCCGTTCCATCTATCAAACATTTTAAAATATATTAAAGGCAGCAGATCAATTCATGACGCAATGCTTATAAAAAAAAACATGAATATAAAATGAATAGACACCTGAACTGGAATAAAATATTTGCTGCAACACTTAAAATAAATCAAGATGTAAACTCCAATGCTTCCAGTATAGGATAAATCATAGGATTCCAGGCAACAATTATTTACTTAAAACAATTAACATTTCTCATTCTAATAAATGTACTCTTTGTAATAAAGCGGTAGGACAATTAATCATCTCTTCTATGACTGTGAGGTATCAAAGTTATTTTGGTCAGACTTATCTACTTTAATTAACCGCACATTTACGGAGATAGTGAACAACTGGTCAGACTCAGATATTATATTAGCGAATACTAAATTTTAAAAATATCCTTAATCAAATTATTATATTAGGAAAATATCATATATTCTTTCAAAAACAAAAGAATTACTTACGTAGGATATATATATTTGTAAAATACGATACAGAGAAAGGAACCAAAAGTTATTTGAGCAAAAATCACTTTACCAATAATATATTAAAAAAGGTCCAACAGTAAAAGTAGCATTCACAGAATCCAGTCATTTCAACGCAAAGGTGATTCAAAAAGTACATCACAAACACATTCAGTAAATAAGCACATCACAAACATATAAGGTTTGACAACAGGGGTACCGCCTTGGAACGGTCAGTGGCAAAAGGACCACCGGGGAGTTTAAACCGGTTCAATGTTCACCAAACGTCACTCTTACCCTGTCATCATTCCTAGACAACAGGACAGTGTAAATAAAAGTAATGCTCGCCGAGTTTAAGAAAGCGTAGATAAGTGTTATAAGAAAAAACACAAAACATTTCACATATATAATCTATCAAAAAAAAAATTAAACCTAAGAAGCTAATCTCATATGAACTAGATGACTCGTCTGAAGTCAGAGCATCAAGGAGAAACCCGTTAATAGCACGACAAAACGGAGTGAAGGCCATTCATCAAAAGGCGCCCGCTATTATGGAATTAGGAACACGTTGCCTTAGAGTCCACCGCCCGTCCTGTCGTTACACAATGAAAAAGGAAAGCATAATTTCAAACTGTAGACGGGTCTACAACTAAGAATGTATTATGCTGCAGAATATTTCGATCGTAACCTTTGTTTACAAATTTTCTAATATTTTTAATAAATAACTCCTGAAAATTATCGCGACCAATAATCTTCCTAAGTTTGTAAATCACATCTCCATAAAAGACGGGTTGTGATAAACCTTGTCGCAGAAGTGTTTTAAGATTGCTATTATATTTGTCGAGCAGATCATTGTTACGATAATACAACTTAAAAAAAGACACGTAACTTATGGTTGGAGGAGTTGTTCAGTAATGTTAAGATTACGAAGATTAAGTCGTCAACACGGCTACAAGCTCTGGCAAAACGAATTTACTGAGAAATATACACGCCATAAGAAACAGTATAAATGGGGATAATTCACAATATCGAAATAAAAATCGTCTCTCTTAGAATAAAGTTATTACTACTCCATTTTCAATAGAAAGATGTAAATCAAGAAACGGAGTGGCAAAATCCGAATCATTAGGTTTATTGAGTTTAACACAATCAACAAATAAAAGTGGAAGTAATATTGTTGTTTGCTTAAGACGTATATTCCCATAATTGGATAGGTCGACATATTATATCCAATTATGGGAATCTACGTCTTAAGTAAACAACAATATTACTTCCGCACTTACACTGACTTTGTCTATTGGCTTGGTTATTTCTTTGTTCCTGTCTCTAAAGAATTTCAAAATAATTGGTATAGTACTAGGTTCCATCAAAAGGACATAGTGGTGATCGATTGATACGTTCAGTTTTAATGGTTACACTGAATGAAAATAACTGTTAATAATATACGTTTGGATCATTATGACCTTATCATGACTATGGCTATTTAATAACCCAATAGCCAACAGTATTGTAAAATACAACTGTAAACAAGTGATACAGTCCTTGATGATCGTGTTGTTCCAATAACAATAATACTGATTTATTGTCGTCATCATACCTTTTTACACCAATTTTACAATTTGTAAAAACAAACATCAAAATGATGTGATTTTTCCCTGTTGACTCTCTCCAAAAACCTTGGTAGGACCATTTGGTTTATCCTCAGTTTGTATTGTTGTGCCTCTATATAAGTAGATATAAATATCAAACAGAAAAAGTAGCATTCAAGGACGACAGTCAACCATACAAACATAGAACTACTTTAAAGATGAATAAAAAGCCAGATAAGAGACATTACAAGCACAAACTAGTTGACAATAGGGCTACCGCCTTTGAACGGTCAGTTGCAAAAACGCCGAGGGGTGTTTAAAGGGTCCACAAATCCACATTCTCATCCTATTGTCATCCCAATAAACGGGACAGTGTAAATAAAGATATCCACGCCAGTTTATAATCTCTAACAAATAAGGCAGCATTAACAGGCAATATAAGTAAAACACATAAATGATCATGTATGTTTAATATAAAACACAAAAGCCTAGAAAGCCACAAAGTAAGTATTCAGCGACTTGTCACAATCCAGAGCAACAAGAAAACAAACCGTTAAGGGTACGAGAAGACAAGATTAAAGACAAACATCAAGCGTCATCGTCATATAAGGATTTAGGGAGATGTCACAATCTGTACATCCGGTCATCCCACAATCACAGAGGAAAGCATAGTTGCGAACTGTATACGATACATTTTAATATCCGATTAAAAATCCCTGCAAGGTACTTTCCTTATTAATATTTGTAAGTATTAAGGAAGGAAAATAGACTTACAAATACTGGTTTATGATATGTCATACAATGTTAAACACAAAGGAGACCAGATCAAATACCAGGATCAGGGATCAGGTTTTCTCATATAAGTTATTTTATCACAGCTGTTCATAAATTAGTTATGCAATATGTGTACTACACAAATGAAGCTGTGTAAATGATGCATATTCAACTGGTTAAATAGTGTTTTAAAGGGTGTGAAAACGCTAATATGTAGTATAAAATCTAGAGTTACGGCGCGCGATTTTAAAATTGATGAACAATGCGTCGACTATCCCTTTAAGTATATTACTGTCATCGGTGTAGCTGCTATTAGGCCATATAGGTCGGGGCCTATACATCAATTTCAAACATGAAAATTGTATTTTAGAGAGTTTGTCAAATGTTAATTCTCAAATTTGTCAAAGAAATGTCTTTAAATACCGCGTCAGGTCAGCTACGCCCCTGGCTGGGTATTAATTAGGTATGCAACTTAAATGATCAGATCAACAACACAAGTTCTGTTAACCGTCCCACGACAGACACGGTCGATACCAGTAGATAAGGCGTAAGGCTTGTCGGTAAACTACAAAGATGTTAGATTGTAACTTTAAACAGGCGATGCAATAATCGGACTATTTGAGATTTATTCACAAGACCATCTTTCCAAATGTGTGATCGCTATCGCGAGAACAAGATCAGATACAACTGCGAATTACAGGAAAGTCATTTATCACGCATATGTTCCTACTTCTGCAATAGCATATGACGTAAAGCTAATACAAACAGCCTTTAGCATTCCAGAAAAGCAGGTACCACTCAAAATTGGTTGTACATATTTAATTGCTTTTGTTTTCTTACTTAATTTTCAATTCGGTGGTTCCAAAACTCCGGCCGATAAAAGGCTCTGGGTATTGTTTAACCACTCATAGGATATGTTGCCTGCTTTTTTATTTAGTCTTTTGGCTGTTGCTTGTGATACGCAGGCTTTATAACCGCAGCTCCCAACTAAATTCCATTTTGTTTATTTCGCTCTTCGGGGCATACTATTGTGTTAGTTACTGGGATCATACGCCGCTGGACATAGGGGAAAACATATCTCTATGTCCACCGCCATATGCATGCCATCTTCGGGATGGCTAAAATTATGTACTATTGATTTTATGAATATTGAGTTCTGCTCAACCCGGGGCTAGAGGGCGTGAGCGGTAGCTAGCATATCTCAATCAAACCGAGACTGCAATATTTCGTATGTGTCGTGTTCGGCCGTTTCCAAAGGTCCACTCTCATACTCTTTAATCACATACTGTTTTAATATAAAACAGACAGTCATAATCTGTATAGGTATATAAGAGAGAAAGTTTGAGGGGCTAGAGCTACAAGACAGTGATATTGTATATATGTATAATAGGAGAGGCAGCTAGTGAGGCGAGAGCTACTAGAACACTTTTACTTTTAAATAACTCTTCTCTTGATGCAGTGTTTTCGGTAACCTTTATTTCTTAGTCTAAAAATAATGTCTTATGGTCATTTTAAATCAGTATCAGTCAGTAAAATATTCTGAAAAAAAGCGTAATTTATATAGCAATGGCTTTGTTGTCATACTCTATTTACCATTTGTGTAAGTGATGTTGCAGTGTGTGCTTAGTTATATACTCCACTTTCTCCGAAGTTTAACAGGTTTACTCATTATTTTTATTTGGGGAAATTGATGTCTCCTTTGAATGAGTTTATTTATTTATGAGAATAAATTAGAACACAATGTAAAGAAGTATTTGATTGTTTATTATTATTATTGTTTGGTGTAAAACATGTCTATATGGGGACCGCTAATGGAGATGTGTTATGTACTCATTGGGCTCTATCACAACCTGACTTATATGGTGACGTGATTTACAAACTTCGTAATATCCTTGGTCATGATCACTTTCATATTTCCTTTGTTAAACGTGTTAAAAGGTTTATCAAAAGAGGTCACGACCCTATCATTTTGCAACGCACTGCGTGCTTGGTGGTGGACCCATTTACAGTTCGCCACTATGCTTTCTTCTTTGATTGTGCGATGACAAGACAGGCTGTGAACCTTATGCTCACGTCTACCTAAAGCACAAAAGGACGGTGACGTTTGATGTTTGTCTGCAGTCTTGTCTTGTCGTGCCCTCAATGATTTATTCTCTTGTTGCTCTGGCTTCTGCCAATTCATTGAGTACATTCTTTGTGGCTTTCTAGGCTATTGTTTTATTTGGCTATATACACGAGCATCTTTGTGGTTTACTTATATTGTCTATTAATGCCTTGTTGGTTAGAGAATAGTTCATGGTGGGGATTTCTTTATTTACACTGTCCCGTTTTATTGGTTTGACAGTAGTTTAAGTGTGAGGTTTGGTGCACACTAGAACCTGGTTTAAACCCCCAGCGGACTATTTTTACCACTGACCGTTGCAAGGCGCTAGCCCTATTGTAAACCCTCTTGTGTTTTTGATATCTTATTTGGCCTTTTATTCTTTAAATGTTTTCTTTGTTTCTCAGTGTGTTTAGGATTAGGTTGTATATATATATTATGAGCTATTGTAACAGGTGAGGGTTGGGGAGGGTGGGGTCTGCACAAATATAACTGATTATTGAACTTAATGTTTAAACTTTCATTGAAATAAACACCCTGACCATGTTTGTTAAAGATCAGATGAAACAAGAAGTATCTATTGTTCGGGCGTCTGTTGCAGCCAAAGGTTTTACGGACTTTTCAGGCAAAAAATATTCAACTTTTAACTAAATACGTTATATATAATAATATATGAGTAAAACAGACGCGTTTAGTGGTATAAAATATGTTACTGTTGCAAATCGGTTTTCATAACGTAGTCCGAGCATTACCTTTCATATCCCATCCAACCCCTTCTCAAAGAAGGTAAAACGGGGTTGGCTGGGGTTGTCCCGTTTTATTGGTTTGACAGTAGGTTAAGTGTGAGGTTTGGTGCACACTAGAACCTGGTTTAAACCCCCAGCGGACTTTTTTTACCACTGACCGTTGCAAGGCGCTAGCCCTATTGTAAACCCTCTTGTGTTTTTGATGTCTTCTTTGGCCTTTTATTCTTTAAATGTTTTCTTTGTTTCTCAGTGTGTTTAGGATTAGGTTGTATATATATATTATGAGCTATTGTAACAGGTGAGGGTTGGGGAGGGTGGGGTCTGCACAAATATAACTGATTATTGAACTTAATGTTTAAACTTTCATTGAAATAAACACCCTGACCATGTTTGTTAAAGATCAGATGAAACAAGAAGTATCTATTGTTCGGGCGTCTGTTGCAGCCAAAGGTTTTACGGACTTTTCAGGCAAAAAATATTCAACTTTTAACTAAATACGTTATATATAATAATATATGAGTAAAACAGACGCTTTTAGTGGTATAAAATATGTTACTGTTGCAAATCGGTTTTCATAACGTAGTCCGAGCATTACCTTTCATATCCCATCCAACCCCTTCTCAAAGAAGGTAAAACGGGGTTGGCTGGGGTATGAAATAAAACCTTAATTGCGGATTAAAAAGTTTCATATTGTAAACTTGAAACATTTAATAAGTAATTGTAAAACAGGTTATCGCATTACTTTAGTAAAAAATATTTTTAAACGTGTTTTATTGTCGAAATTCGCTATAAAATCCTGCTAATATAAGCTTTCCCATCGCTTAATGAAATTAAGGCTGGACCACGTAATGTGAAATAAAACAAATGTGCAAAAGTTGTTTTTATATGGCATTTTCAAAAATTAAAAAACTACAGAACTTTTATACAAAATCGTTTTTAATATGTCGAATACAAACGTAAGCTAAGATATGCTCACAGATGTATAGAAACTATGGAGGTTACCTGACGTTATTTGAGATTTTATGATTTTCTGCTGTCCCAGCAACAAGGAGTTTGCATAGGAAAAGCCCCATCAAAAAAGCATTTTGGCTGTAAAATATTTTTTCTGAAGCGTTTTCAAAACTAAGTTATTCTTTGTTTATCACTACAAATGCCGGTTCAAATGATATATAATTTATGCACTCAAGTGCTGAAAAACATTTGACTGAAACAAGAGTCCTGTAAACATTATAGAGGTAACAATTGTTTTTCAATAAATGAAGGGTCAAAACTCTGTTGTTACTAATCTGATATGGTTAGATTTCAAACCTATCCGAGCTTTTATTAATATAAATAAATTTACAATACAAACTGAAAGTGCTAGAGCTTTCACAAGGACGAATATATCATTTTTTCAATAAATCAGGGGTCAATACTCTGGTGTTACTAATCTGATCTGGTTGGTTTTCAAAATGTTTACATTATATGCTACCAATCTAAGTTTGGTAAATATCAAATAGAAATAAAGGTTCTTGAATGTGCAACAAAGCAGAATATAGCATCTTTCAGCAAAACAAGGGCCTAACAATGTTATTGGATATAATTCGATCTTACTGGTTTTCAAACTAGTACGCGCGTCTTTTGATATAAAGTCGATAGCAAAGTTTCAAATATCCAGTTAATATCGAAGTCCAAATCGTGTTCACAAGGCATCCCGTAGATCTGCTGGCCTTCGGGGAGTAGAGATAAAAATACTAGTTAGACACTAGTTAGACTATATTGGTATCGGTTAAGGCACACAACCTCAACAATCTAGGATGTACGTACATATAGGATCTTATATGCCTGTCTGTTTATTACGGGAGTTGGATACATTAACATTTAATGATGACCTGTCGACCATCGTATAAATATTATCAACGTGTTTAATACATTCAGTTTGCAATAGGCAGGTATGTGAGATTATTGTTATCACACTGCAAAAATGTCAAATAAAGTATATGTATTAAGTAGCCCGTATGCACACATGTTCCTTCGGTCGTATCCATACCACGCCGGAGGCAATTTCTATCGCAAACAGAGCAAATGAAAAACATCGAGCAATTATTCGACCTTCATCTATTTTATATTTATATTCAATTATACATATGACTTTATTTAACTCTCTTGTCGCAAGTTATGTGATAAAATAGTGTTTATTAACTTAAAGGCTTTATAGCGTTAAATAGTACATATTTTATAATTCGTTATATTATATAGTCTGTGATGAATTATAGAAATTTCCCAGTTTGAGAAAATCTATAACATATCCCTTCCTCTACTGTGCTCTATAGTGTGCAAGATAGCACAGTAGCCAACTGTTATGAACTAAACGATAGACGTCACGCTATTACGTCACGAATTGACGTCATGATATTACTCCGCGCTGTCGCCAAATTAAGGAGTGACAGAAGAAGGAATACTTGTGTCAAAAGACTATTGGAAAGAAATTCATCCCAGAATATATATTATATAGTTTAACTAACATTTTTATCGTGATACGGAAAATAATTCACTCGTGAGAAATTTTCTTGCGATATAGAAACTCGTGCAAAAACGCACTCGTTTCTATATCGCAAGAATCTTTCTCACTCGGGAATTATTTCCCGTATCACTTCAACAATGTTAATTAAACTCTATGTATCATTGTTAAGCCAGCTAGCGATCAGGTATACCTTTAAACTACAATTCTTGGATTGAATAACGGCTCATCAACACGTTATACGTTAATTAGAGCCGCTCCAGCGAGAGGGGGTGGATATATAGGATTTTCAAGAATTTGACGTACCCTTACACTATACTTACATTTAATTTACCCATCTAACGGCTGCAATTATTATAATGCGACCTGTTTATAAACGATTTTAGAGAATATGGTAAGAGTGAGGTTTGGTGCACCCTAGAGCGTGCTTTTTCTCCCTGGCCAAATCGTGTTGTCGAATAAAGCATTAAGCGTCTCTTAAATACCGTCGTAAATGTTACGGTTGTATGATGTGTAGAAAATACGCAAGAACTGTATATATAATACGTTTATAAAGTGTATTTAGAACTTTTCTGACGTGTTATATACCAGAATTGAGATATAGGGTCCTATAGAAACTACAGCGTCCAAACGCATAGGCATCGTAGGTCCGCACTGTACTACAAACAAGGCGCAATATATAATTAATTATACAATGAAAAAGACAAAATACAACATAAAGGGTGGTGAAGACAAGGTTACCGACTTCTAACGGTTACTAGGCAATAAGGCCTACAGGTTAGCTTGAATCGATTTTATGTGTACACAATCATCGCTACTATCCTGTCCTCAGTACCCATATAGACAAGACAGTGTAAACAAAACTGCATCCCATCAAAATGAATTCTCTAACACTAAAATCCACATCCAGAGAAACTAACAAAAAAACACTAAGATGTTGTTGTTAAGCTATATAAAATACAAAATAAATATCATCTCAGGATGTATCCTGTACTGAACAACCACGGCAGTTGCATTTAAAGAGAAAACCAATCTAGGGTAGAACAAAATAATTGCTAAAATAGGTTTTATAAGCTGTATGGTTAATACTAGTTGAAGACAGAAGACATTTTGCAGTGGTGAAGGCACCTAAATTTAGGTTGTTTGTGTAACTGAACAAATCAGCATATAGTTGTATTTTTTTTGCTTCTCTTACAATTTAGCTTTGGAAAAAGGTGAATTGTGCTCAAGCCAAGCTATATCAGATAAAGCTTAGATCCAACGCCATCCTCAGTGGATTGAACACAAATGTGCGAATTTTTGCTCTAGTGTTCCTCAAATAAGATATTTACGTAATACAGACATCAGACAATAATGACATGAATATAATAAATCGAAAATGTGTTTATTTGGATTTCTATTATTTTTAATTACGAAACGAATGTCTAGGTCTCCTAGGAGGTATAGTATACGAACTGATACCGTTATATATTATATTATCTGTTATCTTTGTTCAAGCTTAAAGAAATATCTGGTCTGTCTGTTCTGAACAATATTTTCTGTATGACGACGTGGTAACCAAATTCTACAAAGGAGTAGACAATCTAGGCAATAAAAGCATACTCATTACTTAGTGAAGGCAGTCAGTACTTAGTTAAGGACTTCAATGCTCGAATTCAAGTTATTAGAAGTAAATGTATTCAGTGAAGTTTTCTTCATCACAAACTATTTATATCTTCACTGGTTTTCAAACTATTTATTCTATCGTGGCGAGGAAAACCTGGATTAGTACAACACCAACCTAAAAACATGTCCGAGACTTGGGGTCTGACGGGTTTCCTGACAACTTAAGAAAACAGTTTAGTTTAATATAATCGTCGGAAAAAGGATAGTATTGCAACGCACCTCATTTTTGGGGATTTACCTCTTAATATTACAACGCACTTCATGTTAAGGAATTTACCTCTTCATGGTACTCTTCCCTGTTCTAGTGAACTGGACAGCGTCGTGATATTTATAGTATTGCTCCAGGACATTCTGAGAGCATGAACAATGAGGAAGGTGTATTAAGCATACATTATTTAGTTTTATATATTTTTACAACAAAAAATAAGTGTATCGTTTGCTAGTTTCTCTATATGTTGACAGAAGCTTATACTCGTACTTGATAATATGTACTTTTACTTACAATAGCATGTCAATTTGCGCAAAAACTACAGAATAATAGCGGGATATTGTGTACATAAAATCGATTAAAGCTAATCATTAAGCCGTATTTCCGTATTGACTGAAATTGCTCACGTTTTATTACGTGTTTTGTTTTTTGTTGTTGTTTTTTCCCTATCATATGTATATGCGTTTACTCGTGTAGGTAGAGTGACACAGTGATAAACATATAAGTTCAAACCCCCAGTGGCCTACTTTGCCACTGACCGTTCCAAGGCGGTAGCCCTATTGTCAACCCTTTTGTGTTTGTGATGTCGTTTGCATTTATTATTGCTTTTGCCTTCTTGTTTGTCTGTTTGCGTGTTTGTTCCTGTGTTTTGTGATTGACTGTCCTCCTTGAATGCTACTTTTCCTGTCCGATCTTTTTATATTTTTTTATCGATTGAAAACGAAAATGTATGACTCTGATTGTGTAAACGAGTATCTAATTTCCACACGAAAGGTTTAGTGCATATGCCAGGTAAGAGATGTTAATCGTTCAGAACCTATATAAAAACAATGACTGCTTGCTTAAACATAGTAGTAGTAGTCATATTTAAAGTTAACACATACCTTTTTTGGCGAAAACGGTATTCCAATTAATGGCCATCGTCTTTTGACCGGATGAACGTATTTAGAGCACCAAGCGGTCGTTACAATATTTGTCAATACCAGACTTATTTATGCAATATCTCGGTCAAATCTATTAGTCTAGATCATCTGAGACGCTTGCTTTTTAAAGACAACGATTGTATTTAAAACCAAGCGTCGCAGATGAACAAGTTTATTGCTATATTTTTCAGCATTGCCGTATGAAAGTTGTTAGCGCAGCTAATGGCGTGAAAGCGATTATACGAACTATCTTAGGCGGACAACAAAGTTAGGTGTCTTTCATATATAAACGTTTTAAACGATTTAGAGAAGAGTCCGAATCTGAATCTGATGAAGATATTTCTCAATATTATCGCTCTAGAGGATGACAAACTTACAACTAGACTCTCTCCTTTTGCCATTTCCAAGGCTTACTTGGCATCGCCGGTGAGCCAAGGAGTGTTAAAAAAACTCAATAATGGAAAACTTCTTGTTGAGGGTGCCAAAAAATCACACTCTGACAATCTCCTTAAAATTCAAACTTTCGTAAACATCCTTGTTCAGGTTATTCGTCACATTTCTCTCAATTCTTCAAGGGTGTAGTACGCTCCACGGAACTGGATCACTGCACTCTTGAAGATCTTAAGTCTCAATGTGTGACTGAGGTAACGCGCATCATTACAAGGCGAGGTGGCAAACCCACTCCCATCAATACTTTTAGTTTGAACAATATTTTATTCTCAAATGTATACACTTAATATGGTTACACAATATTATAATAAATTTAACAAAATTTGAAAACGTGGATTTCGAAAAAAGCTTTTAGCTTATATCAATCCGTTTCCATAAACACATACTGTTATGAAACGAAGATATTCAGAAGTCTGTACAATCATGAACCAATAGAAATATTAAAATAGTTTGGCTTTTAGTTAAGGAATTTCAAATAATAAAAAGAATGGATGAATAAAGAAACAAGTAGATAGAGCTGGAGAAGAGAGTTTGTTGTGTGTTTTTTCTCATTTTGGTCGCCCGAATAGGCATTATTTATTCAAATCAATACTTTTGTTATTACTTTCAGCACACCAAATCTTCCAAAGACCATCCAGATTGAATGTATTATTCTATCAGTTGACCCCTTTATTACAAACCCTCTTCGAAGCTTTAACTGTCATCTCTTTGGTCACGATAGAGAAAGATGCAAGAGAGATGCTCCTGTATATGCACTTTGCAGCCAGGAGGGTCATAGCGACTTCGCGAATTGCAAAAATCCCGCCTCTTGAGTGAACTGCAAGGGAACCCACGGGGCTTTCTCTAAGAATTGTCCGAAGTGGAAGCACGAGAGGGAAGTACAGAAGGTTAAGATTGAAAAGAATATTTCTTTTCCTGAAGCTAGAAAACTTGTTGAGAGTCTTACTCCGCCCACTCCATCTGGCAAATCGTATGCCGATACCAGTAGGGTTGGGAAACCAGCTACCAGGTCTATCGCGGCGCAGACAGTGTTAACCTGGCCAATAGACTCCGATAATTTACTACTATTCCACTCTCTGTTCAAAATTCCTCTAAAACATCTTCAGCCTCTCAAACTATGGACCTCTTAAATAAGCCTCTTTTGGCTTCAACTCCTTCAACTATATCGTCAACAAATCCTACACCTACTGCATCTACTTCATCTAATTCGAAATTGATGGACTCTGGCGCAACCAAGAGTCCACCAAACACGACGACTCTCCCACAAGCAGAGGTGCTGCCACGGACGTAAGAGCAAGAAAAAAGAAAACTTCCGGGTTATTGAAGCAGTCAAAAGTATCTGATGCTCCGATTGTACTGCACAACATACTTAGAGACTTGGAAATGGAGGTTGATGATCCAACACATTTGGAACTCCCAAAGTCTCCAAAATCTCCAAGGTCTGGCAATCTCAAAGGCCGTAAACCCGTACTTCCGCCAGTGACATCAAAATCAAATAAGGTCTTTCAATGGAACTGCCGAGGTTTAAACCTAATTATGATGAAATCAGCTTACTTTAAATAAAGACAACCCTGTTGCATTTTGTCTTCAAGACACTTTCTTGAAGACTAGTGATAATGTATCTTTTAAAAACTATTCATTGTATAACTATATTTGTGATACAGGTGATAAAGCTACTGGAAGAGTTTCGATTCTTGTGAATTAAAACATTCCTCACAGAACTGATGCGTTGAAAACCTCAACGATCGAAATCACCTAGTTGCACAATTACGATCACCTTTTATACACTTGGGTGATTTTAATGCACACAACTACATTTGTGGTTAAAAAGATATAAACGATAAAGGCAAGAAAGTTGAGGATTTCTTAGCCAAAAACAATGTATATCTTTTTAATGATAACAAATCACATACTTATTTAACATCCAGCTACAGGCTTCCATTGATTTAACAATATAACGCTCTTGATGGATATTTCGTGGAGTGTTGGTGAAGACCTATGTGGAAGTGACCACTTCCCCTTATTCTTGAAAATATCGGCCCTCCACTTCTCGAAAAAACGCAACGATGGAAACTTCGCAAAGCAGATTTGGATACGTTTCAATCTCTTTGTGAGGAACAATTAATGCCTTCGGTTTTCGAAGATGTCGAAGACGCAACTAGACTTTTTACCAAAACCCTTCATGATATAGATGATCGAACTATTCCAAAAACCTCGACAAATCCAAAACGCCCACATAAACCATGGTACGATGACGACTGCAAAAAGGCAGTCAGTGATCGTAAGCTGCATTGAATGCTTTTAACTTGCGGCAACTCAAAATGATTTAGATACTTTTAGAGTTTTTGTGCGAAAGCCCGTCGTACTAGTAAGAATAGCAAGAGGAAATTCTGGAGATCTTATGTATGTAGGCTGAACTCTCGTTCATCTCTTACGAAGACGTGGGACATGGTCTGGAAAATAAACGGTAAAGGTAATTCTAGTTGTGTAAATCATCTTAAAACAGATAATGAAGATATTAAATCTGACAAAGATATTACAAACACTTTGGCAAAAACTTTTTCTAAAAACTCCTCTTCTGAAAATTGTCAACCAAATTTTCTAAAAAATAAGAACCTAAAAGAACCGAAGAAGCTGCATTTTATGTCGAAACAATTGGAGAAATACAATAAACTGTTCACTCTCAAAGAACTTCGAAAATCCCTTAAAAAGGCTCATGATACATCAGCTGGTCCTGATGATATCCATTATCAATTATTAAAACATTTACCTGAAACCTGTCTTTCTACACTTCTTGATATATTGTATAAGGTTTGGGTGACAGGAAACTTCCCCGATTCTTGACGGGAAGCAATCGTTATTCCAGTCCCCAAACCTGGAAATGATCATACGGACCCAATAAATTATCGCCCTATTGCTTTAACGAGTATTATATGTAAAACCATGGAACGAATGATTAATGAGACTCGTTTGGTATTTGGATTTCAACAAACTGATAACAAAGTATCAAAGTGGATTCCGGCGCCAACGGGGCACAACAGACAATCTCATTCGATTTGAATCATTTATTAGGGAAGCTTTCGTAAAGAAAGAATATCTAGTCGCTGTATATTTTGACTTGGAGAAAGCTTATGATACTGCATGGAAGTACGGTATCATGAATGACCTTTATGACCTTGGTCTTAGAGGCCGATTACCAATTTTTATAGAGAATGTCTTAGTTGATAGACAGATCCGTGTCCGAATGGGTTCAACCCTCTCTGACATTCATGAACAAGAGATAGGTGTGCCACAGGGAAGCATACTCTCTGTCACCCTTTTTAATATAAAAAAATAACAGCATAGTTAAATGCATCAATCCTGGTGTGGATTGCTCTCTATATGTTGACGACTTTGTTATATGTTATCGTGCACGAAACGTGAACACTACTGAGAGACAACTTCAACAATGTCTCAATAAACTTCAGACCTGGTAGGATGAAAATGGTTTTAAATTTTCTAAGTCTAAAACTAATTGTATGCACTTTAACATCATGAAGATCCTCATCTAACACTGGATTGGTCAATACCAGCAGTGGATGAGACAAAATTCCTTGGTCTTATTTTCGACCGTAAATTAACGTTTATACCATATCTTAAATACTTGAAGGCCAAGGGCCTTAAAGCTCTTAATTTACATAAAGTTGTTGCAAACACTAATTGGGGAGCAAATCGCAAAGTACTTTTACAACTTTATAGATCTCTTATCAGATTCAAGCTGAACTACTGCTCAATAGTATATGGATGACTCGCAAGTCATACTTGAAGATGTTCGATCTTATACATAATCAAGGATTACGACTCGACTTAGGTGCCTTTCGTACATCACCAGCCGAAAGTCTATATGTTGAAGCTAATGAACCATCACTGTCTCATAGGCGGGGACAATTAGCCATTAAAATTAAAATCTAACCCTTCAAACTCAACTTTCGATACTGCTTTTAATCCTAGTTATGAACCTCTTTTTGATCGAAAACCGAAGATCATTTGACCATTTGGTTTCGTATTAAACCAAAATTAAGAGACACTGAAATCGACCTAAATTTAATTGCCAAGTACACAGTACCACACATTTCACCGTGGACTTTGGAAACACCAAAAATTATTTTTGATCTTTGTAATAGTAACAAATCCAGTACAGACCCTACTGTCTTTCAAAGCAAATTTAATGAAATTAAATCGAAATACAGTAACATTTAACATATATACACAGATGGTTCTAAAGATGGAGATAATGTAGCTGCTGCAGCTGTTGTTCATAAACACATCATAAAGAGCCGCCTGCCTGACAAGGCCTCTATCTTTTCGGCTGAACTTAAGGCAATCTTGACTTAAACTATATTCAGGAATCTGATGATGACCAATTTGTAGTAATCTTTTCTGATTCCCTTTCATCTCTTCAAGCCCTGGGTAATATGAAACATGATAACCCAGTTGTGCTTCAACTTTTACAAAAGTACAATTATCTTATAGTTGATAATGTTATTGTTTTCTGCTGGCTTGCAAGCCATGTAGGAATACTTGGTAATGAGAGAGCTGATAGGGCTGTATCTAATTCCAAATTACCTTATACTGATTTTAAAAGTTGTATTAACACATATATTTGTAACTCTTGGCAAGGCGCTTGGGATTTGTCATTTAACAATAAACTCCATTCAATTCAACCATTACTCGGAGAATGGCGTTATTCTAGTAGACCCATTCGTCGAGAAGAAGTTGTCCTAGCCCGGTGCAGGATAGGGCATACACGTTATACTCATTCATATTTATTACAAGGTGAGCAATTAGCAGAATGTATACGCTGCTTTGCACCGTTAACGGTCAAACACATCTTGCTGAATGTGTAGACTTTGATCCTATGCGTCAAAGGTACTACAATGTTAATACTATGAAAGAGTTAATTTTTACTATAGATTCTAGTCTTGTTTTAGATTTCCTGAAAGAAATCAGACTATATAAATCATTATAATACGTTCTTATATATATTTACTTATTTATATACCCGTTGACGGGCATTTGTTGATTTACATGTATAGTTCCATATCATCCCTTATTTCTAAATAGTTCTATATTTACATTAATTTTTAATTACTATTTCATTTCGTCATCTTTCATCAGTTTTTTGCGCACAATATGGCCTATTTATGTGTCGACGTGCCGTAAAACACCATTCATTCATTCATTCAAATCCGATTACTTTATTGGTGCTCATGTTTTTGGTTTTAGGTATTTTGACATGTTTAATTTTGTATTGAAGCTGCTTATCTGTAGCTCAAATTTTACAGAGACACATGTCACTCGTGGCATGGTTATCAAGCGTGGAAATAATTATTTATCCAGTATCCTGTTGAATTGGAACCTGCTTTCATATATATAGATGTATCACTGAAGGTGATATATAACCCCCACCACACACACATTTTTTTAGTAAGATCCAGGGCAATAACTCTGCATTGTATTGAGGAAACCGCACCAAAATTGTGTCATTTACACTTCATATTTATCTAGTCTTTTTTTGTTGTTATATTGAGGGCAGCTAAAAGTAGCCGATCAGTTTACAAAAGTAGGAGGGTACATCACCCGCCTACCGGCTATAAAGTAAAACCCTGCTGACCTATAGACCTGGATGTTCGTGAAGGGGAAGTTACTCCATACAGAAGCGACATATACCTATTGTTTTTACAAATATTTCTTAAAATTATTATTATTATCTTTTTATTTAATTTTGATCGACCATTCAGTTCATATAACTGACTGAAGTAAGCAAAACATATATCACAGTATACATTTTAAAGGGTGTCATGAAACCGTTAAGCATAAATAGAAATGAAATGCAAAACAGAATCAAAACTGAGAGAAAAACTTCTTCAATGAATTTGATCGGAAATGCCCAACAAAATACCATCACAACCAGATACAACAAGTTTTAATTTCGTCATTGTGGACATAATGGGTGTGTGTTACTGTAACAAAATAATATAAAACCCATATTAACTACTATTATGAGTTATTGACACTGGTGGCAAACAGTATTCTCCATATCATAGCAAATGCATTGAGGTATACAGGTTTTACGACGGACGCCGCCATCTTGGATTTTCGTTCTAAATTTGACAGTGGCTATCATTATAATAATGTCAAAGTGAAAAGAATTATCTATCAATCCTTATTAAATCAAAGAATCATATTAATAAATACTGAACGAAATCGCTCGATTTAAAGAAAAAACATATTAGACAAAATCTTTAAGCAAGTTTTCTAACCTCGATCGTCGTTAATTTTAGTTGATCTGCCTCATTCCGAAATGGGGAATACATTAACACTATATTTATTATTGTTCGGTACGCAGCTTTACTTTAGTAATTCAAGAAAAAATGATGCACATCATCAAGTCGCCACAGAAGTCCAAAGCGCTATTCACTGAGCCACGAGCCCTCGTAAAGAGAAACAAAAATCTTAATCAACATATACAACATTAATGTACGACATGGTGAGCTCCACAGTAACACACACAAACCTCCCCGACCCAAACATGTGTATTTCAATAAGACAGAGTTGTTCATGAGTTCTTTGAATAGACAAAAACTGCTAAGGAACAATTTTCCTATTATTGAAAATAACTGCTTTAGAACAAAATTCATACCGACCTACTTTAATTTCATTTCGTTATTAAAATTAGGCAAGTAATATTTTCCCGCTGACACCGGGAATCGAACCTTTGATATCGTACATTGAGATCAAAACGTGCACTTAAGACAGCTACACTAACCACACTAGACCACCACGGAATGGTATATCGGTATGTCAAATTTATGTGATTATATTCAGTCAGTAAACGCCATCAACTGATTGGTTGTCTTGTACGATAAGCTGCTTTATGTGGATAATGTACTGCGGGAAACCAGCATAAAAATAATCGAGAACTTTACTACACTAGTCTTGATCATCTGCGATGCTTGATTTTAAATACAAACGTTTGTCATGAAAACAAGCAAGCGTCGCAGATGAGCTAGACTAGTATTGCACTACACTATCTCAAATTTGTCGCTGAATGGGGCGCAACTATAATGGATTGTCGCCATTTGTCGGCAATAGGCGCAGGAAACCTGATATGCAAATATGTCAAGAAATTCATTGTCCATAAGTGCAGTTAATGTACTGAATACCGAAGCTGGAATTTAATGCGAACTGAAACCATTCTTCCTCGTTGCACAATTTCATTTTGCAAACATTGTTTCAAGCACTTTTTCCTTTGACTCCAAGTAATAACATTTTGACATGCGTGTGCAAACGTTTGTATTTCCTTAACCTAAAAAATATATTAAACAAGGTAATACAATTGGGAGTTTAAATAACTTGTGACATATAATTAACAATTAGTAATATGAATACACAATTTGCACGATTGAAATAATTATGTTTAATAATGTTTTGCAAAATACGGAAGTTATGAAGAAAAGCAGGCAAGGCCAGACGGTAAATTTGATATTTTTGTTTAACGTTCATGTCCCATTCTCAACGTAAGTTGCAGCATGTTAACTTTAAGTTTGTGTGTTTTGTCTCACCGGAGTTAACAATGTCGTTTATTAACTTACAGAGGGAAAATCATAGCCAAGGTATGAAAAATAAGTATTCTAAAGTGGTATAATGCATTATATGGCCAGTAAAGGAATAATTTGCATTAGTTGGCAGTGATTTTTTCTGCTTTAAATTATATTTACCAGTATGAAATATCTCGTAACGTAGAACTATGACGTCATAGTTTTCGAAATGACGACTCCAGTATATTTTTAGAACAACGCACAAAAGGTCATATCTGCTTCGATTATTATAATTCTTACAACTTTGTTCAAGTATTTCAGAACTCTCAATACAATAGAGTGTTTGGTTGTGTCGCTACATTCCCTTAAACTGTAAAGTTTGTGTTATTTTCCTGCCAATGAAGATGTATTAGCTAATATAGTACTTTGGCATCTATATCCCGATTTCCTGTCCACCTATCGGTGGGCATTTCTCCACATACTGGTTACAGTTCTACTATTCCACACCGTTCTTGTCATAATATTCTACATTCAAATGCATAGATTTATTGCTGTTGCTTTCAATGCAACACTGTATTCCCCATAATTGTTCATGTGGGAAACAGCTGAACCCGTTTATTCCAGTCAATTCTTTATTTTCTGTATTTTCGCCATTCAGTACTTCTGTCCTTTGATTTATATAAACGCTATTTGAGCAAATGGCAATCATCGGTTTTAAATCTGAAGTTCTTAACATTGTGAAACTCAACTCCTTTAGGAAATATATTAAATGTTCAAATAGTTATATAAACGTTTAAATGTATATTGTGTATATATACTGTTCTTGTCACGAAACGAGCTATATGCGTTTAAGAACTGAATTATTTATGACAAAATGTCAAACTAATACAACTTTTGATTCCATTAAATTTTCAAACAGAGATACCAGATCCTGTCATTACGTGAATAATGTATTCAACTGGTGTATTGCCTCTAGCCATAAGACTAATTGTCCTTATTATAACCACAGTACAGAAAGCCTGCACTGTACCACAAACTAAATCGAACGAGAAATTAAATAGCGACGTAATAGGACAAAAAAAACACACACATAGTAGTGAATAAGTCGAAAAACAAGTTCGATACTGTATTAAGCGGACATAGGCAATCTAGATTTTTTTAACACTTGCGGCGTCCTTCTAGTGCTTTCTACATAACTTGCATACTGGTATTAGCAAATCATTATTACTAAGCATGTAATTGTCTTTGATTACTATTAATAAATAAATACACTGTACTCAAAATAATATATCTAAACATATGGTAAAATAATGAATCAAATGAAAAAGTCCAAATTATATCACCATTTATATAAGTATGTGCAAGGCGATCATCTTTTAGGTCAAAACAAAAGTGGATTGGAAGCCAGCAGAAAATAATAACATTATCAACTATAAGAGAATTGTACTTTTCTAAAAGCTGAAGCACAACTGGATTATCATGTTTCATATTACCCAGGGCTTGAAGAGATGAAAGGGAATCTGAAGATAATACAAAAGGATCATCATCAGATTCCTGAATATAGTTTAAGGCAATTTCAATTAAGTTTAGCTGAAAAGATAGAGGCCTTGTCCGACAGGCACTGCCTTAGATTTAAGTGTAAAATACCTTTACTATAGTAACTCTTTTATGATATTTAAATTAAAACTATTTTTTAAATGAGTTAATGATAATAATTAAATCATAGTGACTCTGTGCGCTGCAAAGTTCAACGCAACAACTCCATAAGTGCACTTACACATAGTATAATAAAAACATGACAAACATACATAATACAGTTGGGTGTAATAAACATGAAAAATAAGGCCAGATCTTGGCCTTTTCTGTTCAGGTCAGTGTGTAATATATTTCCAAAACTGGTAATTCCAGGGTTCTGGTAATTCCGGCGTTACGGAAATCAGTGAAGCAGTTCTGACTGTTCAGAGTGTTACGAGAAGACTAAAGCAGTTACATTTATAAATGTGTATTTCATGTGGCGCTTTTGGAGTATGGATAAATAAAATCTCACTTTCATCCCTATTTAATACTGAATTTACTAAACTTATTGTATACAATTTAATCCATTTTGTTTAATAAATTCAATATTAGAATGTATAGCTTCTGGTAGCTTTGAATGTTTACTTACACATGGCATCTTACTTAACATTAGGGAATACCATCATAGTCTAACAATGTCCAAGTTTCTAGTGGATGTCCATTTGATGTTCATGCCATCAGTGGCAGTGTCTAAGTTCTTAAATCACTGAAGTCAGTTCATTGCCAACTTTGTAAGATTATAGGTTTTATTACATGATTTGCTTTTTTGTTTGTATGATGATTTACATCATTTTCAACACATGCAAGTTGGTATATATGACGGTCGATTTTATTTTTTGCTGGTGGAGGCAGACCACCCACTTTTATTGGGTAGGACTAGTACTGTACTGTACAACTCCCACCATTCATAAGAATTGACTTTTCCTCACTAACATGCATAATTCAGGAAGCTTGTATGGCAAAGTCCACTGAGCAGTTTGTATTTTTGGTTGCACATTCAATGGTGGAATAAACAGAATAATAATTTTTGTTTTGAGTTTGGCCTCTTCAAAAATGTATGACTCTGTTATACACAGAAAGTGTTTATGGCATACCACAGCATGGTCACAATGTATATATTCTTATTCTGAAATGCACAGTTAGTTTAAATATATTTATTTTACATCGATTGTAACAAAAGCTTATTTGAACCACTCTTGATGTCTTCCTGGGTAGATCCAGTACTTTAGCAAATGCAGATAAAATGTCTTGCTCAGGGACACAACACAAATGGTTATGGTTATGGTAGTAATCGAACCCATGACTTTTTGAACAAGGGTTCAACGCTCTACCACTAGACCATAGCGCTCCACATAACAGGTATAAGAGTACAGTGTAACAGTCTTTATTCCGGTAGCAGCCATTAGCATATTAACACCTCACAGTATTCCCTTTTTGCAGTTATTTCATTCCACATATATGAAAAGCCGTCACCTGACCCCATAGAGTAAATAACTTTCAGTATTCTATACCTGTTGTAAGCGATTCGCTTCTAAGGTACTTCTTGATTGTCTTCCTGGGTAGAACCGGTACTAAGCAATGCAGATAAAGTGTCTTGCTCAGGGACACAACGCATATGGTTATGGCGGGGATCGAACCCACGACGTTGGGAACATAGGTCCTACGCTTTACCACAAGACCACAGCGCTTCACTACTAGACCACAGCGCTCCAAATGGTTAAGTTAAAGTTGCTTAACTTTGGCGCGGAGTATGAACTTCAAGCATAGTCCCCACCATCACCTGTATAAAGTTTGATGCCACTAAACGAATTTAAGTTACAATTTGTTTGTAACAGCACTAATTAAATTACACAGACACAATAAACACATGCAAATTTCTTTTCTACGAGATTGAATAGGATACAGGTAATTATTTTCTAAGAAGTAGATATTAAAAGATACTGGTAATTAATTTCTGTTATCATACCTACCTCTACAAGTAAAATTGTTAAATTTCCATAAACGGACTCTGAAACATTTCCCCTATTAGCCGCTACACCATTATATACACACAAATGAATCAAAAAGTCTTACGCACAAAGTTGAATATGATGAATTGCCATCGACGGACCATGAAACACTTTCACTTTTGCCCGATAATGAGCGCTCGTTTAGAAAAACTCAATGTATACATATAAAACTATACATCTTTGCTTTTACTGCTGATTAATTAAAGTGTACAAACAATTTTTGTAATGTTTTATTTCAAAAGAATGTTTTGTTTTAAAGAATATTTAGCAGAAAAAAATAATTCAAGTGTAGTTTTCAGTATAATAAAATAAATATTACATTCCTGTGAGGGTGAGTGAATATTTTCAACCTTCAGAAAGAAATTGTCTACCTCGGCTCCACCTTGGTTGACATTATCTTTCTCCGGTAATATTCATCCTCACAGGAATGTAATGTTCTGCATATGATTATATCGACATGTGCTGATCAGGTGGGTTAAATTTTATTTTGGGGGAAAACTGTAAAATGTTTCCTTTTTTGTATGAATAATATATATTTTATAAACTAAATAATAAATTAAAAACATTATGACTTCATATTAATTTAGTGACATCACTGTCTTGTCATAAGTGATGATACTCAGATTATTGAATGCAATAACTGTAAGTGCACTTACAGAGCTATTGTTAGTGCACTTACAGAGTTTTTGCATTGAAACTTCAATGCAACAACTCCGTAAGTGCACTTATTGAGTTGTTGCATTGAACTTTTTCACGGCTGCAGATAGTGAGTTGTGCATCTAATGAATTCAATTCCCGAAAAGTGCCAAATCAATTCTAATCTTTTGATAGAACATGTATCGCAATATGAGAGACCCATTCATGCAAAAAAGGTGATTTTCTAAAAAATATGTTGCCTACAGAGTTATTGCGTTAATGGGACGATATAGTCTTAATTTGTTTTGATATTAATTGCATACATGTTATCGATAATATACAGCTCAACATTCGATAGCGATGTCGACAATTCAATTACTGAACACTTTTTTGATCAACTCATAAGTTTTGCTACTGAATATAAATTATAATTCTAAGTTCAACACTAATTTTTTATATCAAAGACCCAATACTAACTGAGTGTATTATTCACTGCATATATTATTCACTGCATATAAGTAGTATAGAGAGTGGGGGTTCCGGCACAGTTTCCCAGAGCGGGCTTCAAACCCAAGCAACTGTAAAATGTGTCGGCTATGGCTGTTAACTCAAATACACTATCATTTACAAAAATCTAAATGATAGCACACTTGGGCCAAAAGCCCTGACACATATTATTAATTACTTGAGCAAACCCGCTCTAGGAAACTATGCTAGTACCCCTACTCTCTATACTACTTATCAATCCAGTTGATCATTTCAATAACATAATATTTTTGCTCATACGATTCAACTAAAACATATGCAATTGATTAAGTAAAGTCAGACGGAACCGGACTGTAGTCTTCATCATCGCTGCATATATCGTATTTTACCATGGAGTATTTTATTTTCCTACACTTTACTATTTTGTATTCAGTTCAAGAATATCTTTTATGTTTCTATCCAGCTCACGTTCATAATTATCCATTTCAACCAGCAATAGTCTTCGCTTATTAACTTTGCGTTTTTTTAGTGTCCATAAAATCATCATGAACTAATTAAAATACTACCTGGAGTTGCTTACCATCCCAGAGCGGGCTTCAGGCCCAAGCAACTATAAAATGTGTTAGCCATGGCTGTTAACTCAAATACATTATCATTTACAAAAATCTAAATGATAGCACACTTGGGCCAAAAGCTCTGAAACACATTATTAATTACTTAAGCAAACCCGCTCGAGGAAACTATCGCTAAACACCCCACTCTCTATACTACTTGTTTATACTATAAATTAGATTATTTTTTATTAATTTTGGCAAAATTTCCCAATCACACGACTCAAAACGGCATTAACACCAGGTCTTCTAGCAGGAGTATTTCTACACTTTGCAATACTGAACAAGTAAAGGCTAACAGGAGGCAAGCGTGTTAGACAAGATACAAACACCAAGAATAATCTATCTATACTACATTTGAGTGAAATGAGAAAAACGAGCAAGGTATTGAAATATCACCCAATCAGAGATATCGAAATATCAGGGCTGCCGATATAGCATCAAATCAAGAATACTGAGACATCACAGAATCAAGAATACTGAAACAGCATCAAATCAAGAATACTGATATATCACAGAATCAAGAATACTGAGATATCACAGAATCAAGAATACTTAGACATCACAGAATCAACAATATTGAAACAGCATCAAATCAAGAATACTGAGATATCGCCGAATCAAGAATACTGAGATATCACAGAATCAAGAATACTGGAACAGCATCGAATCAAGAATACTGAGATATCATAGAATCAAGAATACTGTGATATCATAGAATCAAGAATACTGAGATATCACAGAATCAAGAATACTGAAACAGCATCGAATCAAGCATACTGAAAAATAGCAGCAAATCAGAAATATTGAGATAGCATTGAATCAGAGATATTGAGAAATCATCAAATCAAGAATACTGAAACAGCATCAAATCAAGCATACTGAAACAGCAGCAAATCAAAAATACTGAGATATCATCAAATCAAAAATACTGAAATAACAGAAATCATGAATACTGAAATAATAGCAAATCAGAAACATTGAGATAGCATTGAATTAGAGATATTGAGAAAGCATCAAATCACGAACATTGAATAACAGCATCAAATCAAGAATATTGAAACAGCAGCAAATCAGAGATATTGAGATAGCATTGAATCAGAGATATTGAAAATCATCAAATCAAGAATACTGAAATAGCATTGAATCAGAGATATTGAGAAATCATCATATCAAGAATACTGAAACGTCATCGAATCAAGAATACTGAAACAGCATCGAATCAAGACTATTGAAATATAATTGAATCAAGAATACTGAAATAGCATCGAATCAAGAATACTGAGATATCATAAACCAACAATACTGAAACAGCAGCAAATCAAGAATACTGAGATATCATCAAATCAGAGATATTGAGATATCATCAAATCAAGAATACTGAGATATAATCAAATAAAGAATACTGAACTTGCAGCAAATCAGAGATATTGAGATATCATCAAATCAAGAATACTGAAACAGCAGCAAATCAAAGATATTGAGATATCATGAAATCAAGAATGCAGAGATACCATCAAATCAAGAATACTGAACTTGCAGCAAACCAGAGATCTTTAGATATCATCAAATCAAGAATACTAAAACAGCAGCAAATTAGAGATATTGAGATATCATCAAATCAGGAATACTGAGATATCATCAAATCAAGAATACTGACCTTGCAGCAAACCAGAGATATCATCGAATCAAGAATCTGAGATATCATCAAATCAAGAATACTGAAACAGCCGCAGATCAGAGATATGGAGATATCATCAAATCAAGAATACCGAGATATCATCGAATCAAGATAACCGAGATATCATCAAATCAAGAATACTGAGATAACAGCAAATCAGAGATCTCGAGATATCATCAAGTCACGAATACCAAGATATCATCAAATCAAGAATACTGAGATATCATCAAAGCAAGAATACTGAGATAGCAGCAAATCAGAGATATTGAGGTATCATCAAATCAGGAATACTGAGCTATCCTCAAATCAAGAATAACGAGATATGATCAAATCAAGAATACTGAGATATATTCAAATCAAGAATACTGAGATATCATCAAATCAAGAATGCTGAGATATCGTCAAATCAAGAATACTGAGATATCACTGACTCAAGAATACTCAAACAGCATCGAATCAAGAATATTGAGATATCATCAAATCAAGAATATTGAGATAGCAGCAAATCAAGAATATTGAAACAGCAGCAAATCAAGAATACCGAGATATCATCAAATCAAGAATACTGAAACAGCAGCAAATCAAGAATACTGAGATATCATCAAATCAAGAATACTGAAACAGCAGCAAATCAAGAATACTGTGATATCATCAAATCAAGAATACTGAGATGTCACAGAATCAAGAATACTGGAACAGCATCGAATCAAGAACACTGAGATATCATAGAATCAATAATACTGGAACATCATAGAATCGATAATACTGAAATATCACAGAATCGAGAATATTAGAAAATCACAGAATCGAGAATACTGAACTTGTAGCAAAACAAAGATATTGAGATATCGTCAAATCAAAAAATATTGAGATATCACAGAATCAAGAATACGGAAACAGCATCAAATCAAGAATATTGAGATATCACAGAATCAAGAAAACTGAAACAGCATCGAATCAAGCATACCAAAATATCACAGAATCAAGAAAACTGAGATATCACAGAATCAATAATACTGAGACAGCATCGAATCAAGAATACTGAGATATCACAGAATCAAGAATACTGAAACAGCATCTCAATCAAGCATACCGAAATATCCCAGAATCAAGAATACTGAGATATCACAGAATCACGAATACTGAGACAGCATCGAATCAAGAATACTGAGATATCACAGAATCAAGAATACTGGAACAGCATCGAATCAAGCATACCGAGATATCACAGAATCAAGAATACTGAGATATCAAGAATACTGAACTTGCAACAAACCAGAGATCTTGAGATATCATCAAATCAAGAATACTGTGATATCACAGATACAAAAATACTGAAACAGCATCGAATCAAGCATACCGAGATATCACAGAATCAAGAATACTGAACTTGCAGCAAACCAATGATACTGAGATACCATCAAATCAAGAATACTGAGATATCACATAATCAAAAATACTGAGATAGCACAGAAACAAGAATACTGAGATATCATCAAATCAAGAATACTGAACTTGTAGCAAACCAAAGATATTGAGATATCATCAACTCAAGAATACTGAGATATCACAGAATCAAGAATACTGAAACAGCATCGAATCAAAAATACTGGAACAGCATCAAATCAAGAATACCGAACTTGCTACTTGCTGATTTGCTACTATCTCAGTATTCTTGATTTGACGATTTCTCAATATCTCTGATCAATGCTATATCAGTAACTCTGATTTGATGATATCTCAGAATTCTTGATTTGCTGATGTTTCAGTTTTCTTGATTCTGTGTTATCTCATTATTCTTGATTTGCTGCTGTTTCAGTATTTTTCATTCTAGGTTATCTCAGCATGCTTGATTTGATACTGTTTCAGTATTCTTGATTCTGTGATATCTCAGTATTCTTTATTCTTTGATATGTCAGTATTCTTGATTCTGTGATATCTCTGTATTCTTGATTCGATGATGTTTCAGTATTCTTGATTCTGTGATATGTCAGTATTCTTGATTCTGTGTTATCTCAGTATTCTTGATTCGCTGCTGTTTCAGTTTTCTTGATTCGATGCTGTTTCAGTATTCTTGATTCTGTGATATCTCAGTATTCTTCAATCGATGCTGTTTCAGTATTCTTGATTCGATGCTGTTTCAGTATTCTTGATTCTGTGATATCTCAGTATTCTTGATTTGATGCTGTTCCATTATTCTTGATTCTGTGATATCTCAGTATTCTTGATTTGATGATATCTCAACATCTCTGGTTTGGTGATATCTCAATATTTCTGGTTTGCTGCAAGTTCAGTATTCTTGATTAGATGCTGTTACAGTATTCTTGATTCGATGCTGTTACAGTATTCTTGATTCTGTGATATCTCAGTATGATTGATTTGAGGATATCTCAATATCTTTGGTTTGCTACAAGTTCAGTATTCTTGATTCTGTGATACCTCGGTATGCTTGATACGATGCTGTTTCAGTATTCTTGATTCTGTAATATCTCAATATTCTTGATTTGATGATATCTCAAGATCTCTGGTTTGCTGCAAGTTCAGTATTCTAGATTTAATGATATCTCAGTATTCTTGACTCTGTGATATCTCGGTATCCTTTATTCGTTGCTGTTCCAGTATTCTTGATTCTGTGATATCTCAGTATTCTTGATTCGATGCTGTTTCAGTATGCTTGATTCTGTGATATCGCAAGATCTCTGGTTTGCTGCAAGTTCCGTATTCTTGATTTGATGATATCTCAGTATTATTGATTTTGTGATATCTCAGTATTCTTAATTCTGTCATATTTCGGTATGCTTGATTCGACGCTGTGTTATCTCAGTATTCTTGAGTTGATGATATATCAGTATCTTTGGTTTGCTACAAGTTCAGTATTCTCGATTCTGTGATGTTCCGATATTCTCGATTCTGTGATATTTCAGTATTATCGATTCTATGATGTTCCAGTATTCTCGATTCTGTGATATCGCAGTATTCTTGATTCGATGGTGTTCCAGAATTCTTGATTCTGTGATATCTCAGTATTCTGGATTTGATGATATCTCTGTATTCTTGATTTGCTGCTGTTTTAGTATTCTTGATTTGATGATATCTCAGTATTCTTGATTTGCTGCTGTTTCAGTATTCTTGATTTGATGATATCTCAGTATTCTTGAATTGCTGCTGTTTCAATATTCTTGATTTGATGGATTCTCTGATTTGCTATCGCAGTATTCTTGATTCGATGCTGTTGAAGTATTCTTGATTCTGTGATATCTCAGTATTCTTGATTTGATGATATCTCAGTATTCTTGATTTGATAATATCTCAGTATTTTTGATTTGATGATATCTCAGTATGCTTGATTTGATGATATCTCGGTATTCTTGATTTGATGATATCTCAGTATTCTTGATTTGATGACATCTCAGTATTCCTGATTTGGTGATATCTCGGTATTCGTGACTTGATGATATCTCGAGATCTCTGATTTGCTGTTATCTCAGTATTCTTGATTTGATGATATCTCGGTTTTCTTGATTCGATGATATCTCGGTATTCTTGATTTGATCATAACTCAATATCTCTGATCTGCTGCTATTTCAGTATTCTTGATTTGATGATTTTTCAGTATTTTTGATTTGATGATATCTCAATATCTCTGGTTTGCTGCAAATTCAGTATTCTTGATTTGATGATATCTCAGTATTCTTGATTTGACGATATCTCAATATCTCTGATTTGCTGCTGTTTCATTATTCTTGATTTGATGATATCTCAAGATCTCTGGTTTGCTGCATGTTCAGTATTCTTGATTTGATGATATCTCAGTATTCTTGATTTGATGATATCTCAATATCTCTAATTTGCTGCTGTTTCAGTATTTTTGATTTGATGATATCTCAATATCTCTGATTTGCTGCAAGTTCGGTATTCTTGATTTGATGATATCTCAGTATTCTTGATTTGATGATATCTCAATATCTCTGATTTGCTGCTGTTTCAGTATTCTTAATTTGCTACTATCTCAGTATAATTGATTTGATGATATCTCAATATCTCTGATTTGATGATATCTCAGTATTCTTGATTTGCTGCTATTTCAGTATTCTTGATTTGATGATATCGCAGTATTCTTGATTCAATGCTATTTCAGTATTCTTTATTCAGTGCTATTTCAATAGTCCTGATTCGATGCTGTTTCAGTATTCTTGATTCGATGCTGTTTCAGTATTCTTCATATGACGATTTCTCAACATCTCCGATTCAATGCTATTTCAGTATTCTTGATTTGATGATTTCTCAATATCTCTGATTCAATGCTATCTCAATATCTCTGATTTGCTACTATTTCAGTATTTATGATTTGCTGCTATTTCAGTATTCTTGATTTGATGATATTTGAGTATACTTGATTTGATGATATCTCAGTATTTCTGATTTGCTGCAATTTCAGTATGCTTGATTTGATGCTATTTCAGTATTCTTGATTGTATGATTTCTCGATATCTCTGCTTCAATGCTATCTCAATATTTCTGATTTGCAGCTATTTTAGTATTCATGATTTGCTGCTATTTCAGTATTCTTGATTTGATGATATTTGAGTATTCTTGATTTGATGATATCTCAGTCTTTCTGATTTGCTGCAATTTCAGTATGCTTGATTCGATGCTGTTTCAGTATTCTTGATTCTGTGATATCTCAGTATTCTTGATTCTATGATATCACAGTATTCTTGATTCTATGATATCTCAGTATTCTTGATTCTGTGATATCTCAGTAAACTTGATTTGATGCTGTTTCATTATTCTTGATTCTGTGATGTCTCAGTATTCTTGATTCTGTGATATCTCAGTATTCTTGATTCTGTGATATATCAGTATTCTTGATTTGATGCTGTTTCAGTATTCTTGATTCTGTGATGTCTCAATATTCTTGATTTGATGCTATTTCGGCATTCCTGATATTTCGATATCTCTGACTGTGTGATATTTCAATACCTTGCTCGTATCTTTCACATTTCACTCATATTTAGTATAGTTATATTATTGTTGGTGCTTGTAGCATGCTTGTTGTAATGTAAGATGAAAATATCTTGTGTAACTCGCTTGCCTCCTGGTTGCCTTTAATTGTTCAGTATTGCAAAATGTAGAAATACTCCTGCTAGAAGACCTGGTGTTAATGCCGTTTTGAGTCATGTGAATGGGAAATTTTGCCAAAAGTAATAAAAAATAATCTACTTAATAGTATATACAAGTAGTATAGACAGTGGGGGTTTCAGCAATAGTTTCCTAGAGCGGGTTTGCTCAAGTAATTAATAATGTGTTTCAGGGCTTTTGGCCCAAATATGCTATCATTTAGATTTTTTGTAAATTATGGTGTACCTGGGTTAACAGCCATGGCTAACACATTTTATAGTTGCTTGGGCTTGAAGCCCGATCTGGGAAGGTAAGCAACTCCAAGTAGAATATGAAGTAGTTCATGATGATTTTATGGACACTAAAATAAGCAAAGTTAATATGCGAAGACTATTGCTGGTTGAAATGGATAATTATGAACGTTAGCTGGATAGAAACATAGAAGATCTTCTTGAACTGTAATACAACATAGTAAAGTGTAGGAAAATAAAATACTCCATGGTAAAATACGATATATGCAGCGATGATGAAGACTTCTGACCGGTTGCGATACATTGATATATACGGCTTCAGAATATATGTGGAAAAATATACGGCTTCAGAATATATGTGGCTTAAGATATACATGGCTTCAAATATACGGCTTCAGAATATATGTGGGAAAAAACACTTTCCCGGAATGGGATTTAAACCACATCCGTTACGCTTTTAAGTTTTGATGGCCGTGCGTTTAACCATTAGACCACTGCTATTTATTGGTATGTTCTATCATTATTAACACTAAATAGGCATTACGTAATAACTAGCGCACACACCATCTCATCAAGCGCTAAATAACAAGTCGAGTTATGGTTGTTTTGAGGCGGAATATTAGTTTCATATTGATAACATATAGTATTTCACCACGCAATGTTAAGTTACACGTCCGACAAGATGGACTATATATTTATGGATTCACCTCGAGTTGCGTTGAAATATGTTAGGTTATTTTGCCTCATAAAAAATGGTAGTTGTATACCATTTTCTCAAGAAGCATTATAGCTCAGTTGATAGAGCACCTGACTTGAAATCAGAGTCGATGTCTATACAATAAATGATGTCCTGATACCCGATTTCGACATGAGCTGGTGAACATCAAGTTACAAATAAAGACACGCCTACACAGAATAAATCGATTGATATAGAGAGTCAGTAGCTTTACGCGGTATTCTACTTTAAAGCCGCATATATTGAGTGGGATAATCACAAAGAACCAGTAGGTAATGTTACGTGTGATTACCATACAGATCAAAGACATTTCTAGGCTGTTGAATGAATAATTTCATACAATGCCAAGAGCAAAGCTGATCAATTAATACAGATGATATCATTAATAGAAGTCAGACTGTGAACTAAACACGTCCATTAAATAGAGATAATTTGTAGCATGGTCGGTGACATTTCCTTGGATGAATGCAAAGCATTAAATCGATTAATTAAGGGTAACTAAAGGGACGTTGCTATACTGTACTACAACTGCCAGACATTGGAAGTTAGAGTACGGTCACTATGACGTCACAGCGTTATTAAGTATACCATGCTACAAAAAAGATAGAGTCGTCTCAGCGAGTTGGTTAGCGAGACTAGACTATATCTATCACTTAACTGCTTGGATCGAGTATGGGGAAATCATTCAGAAGAGAGTAGGCGTGTTCATTTAACGAACGAGTAAAAAAAGTGAGTGAAAAATAACTCCTCTACCATCGATTAAATATAATCCATATAATCCAACCCAACAATAAATTTAGTGTGTATATGATGTTAAAATGCTCCCTTGGTTGAACGTTATCAGCAGTTGACGTCCATCATCGTAAACAGTGCGCTTTCAAGCGAAATTTTACAAAACACACTTTTCTATGGTGTTTTACTTAATTTGTGTTTCGTGTTATGAACGCGACACGGCAATTAAATTCTTCGAAAGTATTTTGTCTGTCATTTATATGCTTAAGTATTTTCAACGTGTATATCTGTCAGGATGTGGAATATCGTATTTATGACTTTGTTATTAAACAATCGAATTTCTAATGTTGTCCTTGTGTAATGAACATAACGCACTTGTTCCATCTATGTCGGCAAATGGTCTTGAAAACTCAAATTAAACTTAAGGCTTTCATTTGTATATATCCACATATAATTCTAATTTGAAAAAGCCCTAGAATTAACAGTTAATCATAGTTTATTGATTTGTTATGTTGTTGTGTTCATAACACTTGATGCCAAATTTTAATTATTATAATTTATAGTCTGTTGTTGCGAACAGAACTCAGTCTTTTTTTTTTGCGAACATAACATATACTAACAAAACTCTGCAAACACATTGACTTAAATAAGGTATTGTTTATTTCCGTTCAAGAATTTGGAATAATATATCAAGACATGCATCCTACAATGATGTTTTCTGCAGTAATGTTGTGTTCGTAACAGTGGATACCTTTCGCTAAAATCCGGTGTCCACTATGAACAAAACCTTTTGTGAATTGTTTTCTTTCTGTCAGTTTTTTTTTCAGTCTTTTGATAAAAATGAATAAATGGAAATTGGAATTATACACATGCAATATTAAGTACATAAAACATAAAAGCAAACAGTCAATCTCTTTTAATTGCTGTCCAGTCATTGTGAACAGAGCATTTGATGAACATATTACTTTCATCGTTAAAGTCATGCATCTCTTTACACACTTTAAAACTAATTTAAAGTTTTATAAATATTGAATTACAAGTCATAACTTATGATTACTATATCTTCCCAAAAAATAAGTTATTTAATATAATTGTACATGTTAATCTGTCTTAGTTTCCTTGATTGTTATTACATATCGAGGTCATGATTTGCATTGCTGTGTTTTCACTTAAGCTTTAATATTTGAAATTAATACCTAGCAAACAATACTGTTTTCACTCTTCTGCGACAAGGACTATCACAACCTGACTTCTATGGTGATGTGATTTATAAACTTCGTAAGATTCTTGGTCATGATCACTTTCATACTATCTTTGTTAAACTTGTTAAAAAGTTTATCAAAAGAGGTTATGACCCTATCATTTTGCAACGTACTGCATGCTTGGTGGTGGACCCTTTTACAGTACGCCACTATGCTTTCCACTTTAATTGTACGATGACCGGACAGGCTGTGGACCCTATGATGACGCCTACCTAAAGCCCATTGGGACGGTGGCGTTTGATGTTTGTCTATGATCTTCCTTGTCGTGCCGTTAATGGTTTATTCTCTTGTTGCTCTGGCTTCTGCCAAGTCACTGAGTACCTTCATTGTGGCTTTCTAGGCTATTGTTTTTTTGTATTATATTTACACGGGCATATTTGTTGGTTAAAGATTAGATCATGGCGGGGATTTCTTTATTTACACTGTCCTGTTTTCATGGGATGACAGTAGGGTAAGTGTGAGGTTTGGTGCACCCTAGAACCGGTTTAAACCCCCCACCCCCAGTGACCTACTGTGCCACTGACCGTTCCAAGGCGGTAGCCCTATTGTCAACCCTTTTGTGTTTGTGATGTCGTTTGTATTTATTATTACTTTTGCCTTCTTGTTTGTCTGTTTGCGTTTTTGTTTCTGTGTTTTGTGGTTGACTGTCCTTCTTGAATGCTACTTTCCCTGTCCAATCTTTTTATATTTCTTTGATCAGGACACGCTTGTGCTCCAGTACACGGAGAGTTAAAAGGACTGGAGGCCATTTGTCATGTCAATCCAAATATGAGTAAACCCATGACAATGTGTTTGAGCTGCATATTAAACGTACATAAATTATATATGCACTTAAGCAGAAATAAATAAATCAATAAATAATCGAGGAGAGAAAATTCATTATTATATCGACGAACAAAATGTTGATGGTCAAAATATTTTATAGTTAAAAACATAATAATTACTGACACGTGGTTCCGGTTTCATTTTTTTCTGCACAAAGGTTCAAGACGTTTGTATTTAAAATCAGGCGTCGACGATGATCAAGACTACAAAGTCACTGGGTGCTTGCTGTGTGGCTGTCACGATTATGTTTTATATTCATATATATATGATCATCTGCGTATTATATTTTTGTGAGAGATGTTTTTATTTAATCTGCCCTGTTGAATGGGATGACGATAGGATATGAGTGAGGTCTGGTCTCTCTAGAACCTTGTTTAAACTACCTGTGGCTTTTTTACAACTGACCATTCCACGGGGTTATCGATATTGTCAAATAGTTTATGTTCATGGTGTCGCATAATTTACTTTTTTCCTGTAATTGTCGTTTGTTTTGTAAGCATGTTTTTGGTTGAATTTCTTCGTGAATGCTACATTTCTTTTTTTATTCTTACGGATGACGAGAGGTATACAGTACTGGTTCTACCCAGGAAATATTGGGTGGTCTGTCTAGACCACGAAAACGTCGAGCGTCATATATGGCTTTATTCTCTTAATTGTGTTTGTTGCTCACAAAGGATTACCTTTATCACTATTTATTAACATATTCTACAAATGACGTAAAACACCGTTTAAAATGCATTTCCTGTTCGAATTGTATACCTACCATTGCTTTTTTATTGACATTCACACCCACGTTAGTTTAGTACGTGTGGCGGCTATAAAATGTCGCCTGACTAAGAAATAGGAGGTTTCATTACTAACTGGTCATTTGGAGTCTTCCATCCCAATATGTGTGTTTTTAAAACAAAATACAGCCGGTGATATGGAGCATGATAGGTTGTTCATTTTATATTTCCTCTCATTAATAGACTTGATAAAATGAGTCTTCTATTTTTCTCTCCTATTTGTGTTCGTTTGCTTCCAGTGGATCCCCTTTTCAGTATGTATTCATCTTTCGAAAGACAATTTCATATTTGCACGCGGAGCTCATACCTTATAGTGCTGGGTCATCAATTATATTCATAATAAGATTAACAAGAACATTCCTCGCCTCAAATCCTTCATTTAAAGTATGAGTCCTTCATTTAAGAGATCTGAATTTATATAATAGAGCTCAGCATATGTCTTGAGCTCAACATATATGTAGAGATCAAACTTTTCATAAATCACCTATTGTCGGGTTTGTTAATCACAAAACAACAGTAAATAATGTTATCGGTGAGTACCATACAGATCAAAGACATTTCTAGACTATTGAATGAATAATTCCAAACAATGCCAACAGCAATGCTGATCAATTAATATAGACGATAGCAATATAATAGAAGTCATGTTTTGAACCTAAAACAAATCCATTAAATTAAGATAATGTAACTGCTTGAATCGAGTATAGGGAAATCATTCAGAAGAGAGCATGCGTGTGATTATTTAAATGAACGAGAGCGAACGGATTCGAGTAAGTAAAAAAACAATAATACCTTTACCATCGAATTAAGGATGTCCATATAATCAAACGCAGCAGTTAACTTTGTCTGTTTATGATTTTAACCTAAATGTTCTCTTGGTCGAACATTATCAGCGGCTGACGTCATCCGTCAACGTCACAGGTATTTATGTTCGAAGTTTGTTAGCGATTATAATTTTCTTTTATTTAGAACTCCCGATAGTTCCCCGTGTGTTTACTATTGGGAAACACGAACATGTTTATGAAATGTGAGATTAAAGTTTGAAATTTAGTTAAACAGTTCTATTTACTTTGTTAACCGTATTAATCAATATAGATTTAAAACATGATCAAACATTTTGTTAATAGTGTGATACAACGTGTTTCATCTTCACATATAGTTCAAAATAAGTAGTTGTTTCATTAACAACTGATATTCTGTAATTCTGGCAGGCCGTTAGATCTCTGAGACGTGAGAATGATTTTGGTAAAGCATTCTCAAACAAGCACTTGCATGTTATAAATAAGCTCCTAAAGCAATCATATAGTGACCGGTACGCATATGAACCGCCAATAATACGATTACAAACGGAAGTTTTGATTCGAGTTGTTATCCTATTTTAAAAGCTGGTTCGGTGCTTGTTTTGTTCGTGTTATTCCAAATTTAACAAAAATGATCACACATATCAATTATTTGATTTGTTTATTTATATTTGGTAGTACCATACGTCCGGTCAATGTATTCTTATATTTATACCTAAATGTAGGATCATCTGAATTCCCAGGATGTAAAGTGTTGCGATTCTGGTACATCCATTAGTGTCTAAGATCCGTGTGTCAGTTCCATTGATATATACATAGCACTTGTATTGCGTTCATGCAGTTTGATAATAAACATATAGATATAGACATATATGTAAGATATTATATAGACAAAATTTGCTTATATCTAAATAAAACATTTCTTGTTATATTTTATAATGTGAAAAGAACCATATAAACTCTTAATAAACTATTATTTTTCATTACGCCCATCTCGGTGTTTAAATAACGAATGAGCTGAGACAGATTCTATCTTTTTTGTAGCAAGGTGTACTTAGTAACACTGTGACGTCATAGTGACCGTACTCTAAATTCCAATATCCGGTAGTTGTAGTACAGTATAGTCACGCACCTTTAGTTACCCTAAATGAAACGATTTAATGCTCTGCATTCATCAAAGGCAATGTCACCGACCATGCTACAAACTATTATATTTCGCTAAATATAAACATGATAAACGGCGATAAGTACACCCAGTGGAGTTATTGGGTTTCCTCATAAAAGTTTTAGAACAGTTCATTACATACAGAAAGACGATATACAGTGTCGAACATTGCGCGGAAAATGACAATACAGCGTCAATTAAGCATTTCAATAAAACTGCGTTTTATTCTCATACACAATCATATATAGCTGATATCGATTACATTTTGCGAAATACATGACAAGAAATGCGCTTGTCTCTTCATTACTCATTCGACAGTGGTATATTTTGTTTTATTATACCTCAATGTAAAACCTCAGGTAAAATTCCCGTACACGCCAGGGAAATAATGTTGACTGTTTCCCTATTATGACGCGGAGAGCTCAAAAATTAAAGTGTCGTTTCATGATTGTGACGTCAATATAAATCGAGAGGTAATATGACATTTGGTGAACGCTTATTAAATATAGTTGAAGACATGGACTGAACTATTAATTCAATATCTGTTAATTTTGTTCTATGCTACTTACATCCAAACTTTTTATTTTATATTTATTCTGTATTTTTTTATCAGACAAGACAAATTTCCCATATATATTCCACCTCAGTCGACATTAATTTTCCCCAAGTTGACAATATCGACTGTCACCCTCACTTGGATGCAATATTGATATACTGTTAACACTGAGTAAACATAACAGGTGGTGAAAATATCTTGCCTTAATGAGAACTCGAGGCAAATATCCACGATATCCACGATATTAAACGTTAAATAGTATTAACCAGAGACAGATGTGAAATTTCGTAGTATG
Source organism: Cyrtodaria siliqua (assembly GCA_037043455.1). Taxonomy (NCBI): domain Eukaryota; kingdom Metazoa; phylum Mollusca; class Bivalvia; order Adapedonta; family Hiatellidae; genus Cyrtodaria; species Cyrtodaria siliqua. The sequence continues at coordinate 232,613 of JAWPHD010000135.1, read as the reverse complement.
ATTGAAGGCTGGTGACCGTCGTTTATATAAAGATGCGTTTTGTTTAAAACCAAAGGTGAGAAAAGTGAAAATGTACTTGCTATAGAAGAAAAGTAGATATAAAGGTCCAACTGAAAATACAGCATTCATGACCACAAAAACACACATCGAAACAAACAAGAATTCCAAGAATAAATAAAAGGGCAAGGCATGTGATATCATACACATAAAAAGGTTGACAATATGGCTACCGCCTTGGCAATGTCAGTGGCAAATATGTCGCTGGGTAGTAAACTAGGTTCAAGGATGCATCAAACCACACTCTTACCCTACTGACATCCAAATAAAATTGGATAGTGTAAATAAAACGTCCCCGCCAGGTTATATCCTCTAACAAATTACTAGGCAGCATTAATAGGCCATATAAGTATAACACAAATATGATCAGGCTCCGGTTCCACCAACATTTCGTTAAGTTTTACTTAAAAACTTATCAAAATAATTAACTAAGTATTTAAGGAATTCTTAGCGAAATTGTGTTCCACCAACATTTAAGTTGACAATACTTAAAAACTTACGTAAGTAAATCGCTAAGTATGCTGGGACAATTATAAAGATTTATTTTAAACGAAATCGAATAATTCTAATATCATTAGACTAGTCTGACGCTCTTTTAAGTTTTTAAGTATCTCGGTAAGTCACCTCCAATGCCGACTTTAGAAATCATTAAGTATTTAAGGTAGTATACTTAAATTTAATTATTTAAGTATGGAATATACGTTGGTGGAACACGTTTCACGTATATTACTTAAACACTTAAGGATTTTAAAGTTTTTAAGTTTTTAAGACGCTAAGTAGAGCTAAGCAAATGTTGGTGGAACCGGAGCCAGGTATATATAAATGTAAAACGACACAAAGACATAGAAAGCCACAAAGCAAATACTCAATGACTTCTCAATGACTCGGACATTTATTTGTTGCAATATGTTGCAATAAAGTATATTAGAGCTTATCGAAACAACATTGATTGGAACAGTGCAATTATCGGATAAATTACTAGTTTCTCTAACTTAAATTTTTGAAATGTATCTAACATATCAGGACTGCATAGAATATAATCAAGAAGACTTCTATCTCTATTATTGATTCATTGATATTTGTGCCCCACTCAACTATTCATATTTTTAAGCCCGTTTTTAAGGCAGATTTGTAATGCAATTATATAATAACATGAAACCTACTTCATTACACACAGTATCTTCTACGGAATTCTCTCAGTACGGAATTCTCTCAGTAGATGCATCAATAACATAATTATCAGGTCTAACATATACGGAGTATCATTCTCAAAGAAATCGCAGCGTGTTGCAGTTCTGGCATTCATATATTAACATGAAAAGCAATGCAATGCTTTAGTGATAAATAATATATAGTCAAAAATGATCCAACAAACCATTGTCTGTATCGCAGGATTTATAAAACTAGGTATACAAGTAGAACAGGAAATGTGTAGCTTTACACCATCTTCAAAATGTATGTAGAACAGGTTTAAGGCATATGATGAACACAGGTGATGATTTAGAGATCTCCTAAATAATTAAAAATTAAACATGAGTAATTTTAGAGTTTATTTGGAGGAGCAGTTGAGAGAATGAAATTAACAAAAATATTAAAATACAAATTAACTTTCTCATGAGTTGTGGTAATATTCTTTGCCAAAACAAATAGTTAATAGCAGAATGAAATTTTAGAATCATTATTTTTTAGCTCACTTAAGCCAGAGGCTGTAAGGTGGGCTTTTTGGATCACTCTTCGTCCGTCGTCCGTCAGTCCGTCTATCCGTCCGTCGTCCGTTGTTAACCTTCGCTTCAAACGACTTCTATTCAGAAGCCGCTAGACCAATTCTGACGACATGTTACACTGGATGATACTGAGGTAAAGCCTTTTCAAGATACCCACCATTACCAAATATATTCACAACCTTAAAATACTTTATCTCAAGAACGACTGAACAGATTTCGACATTTTTTCTTTATTAATGCCAACTCATAGGCTAAAAATGTTATACAATAAAGCCCCCCCACCCTGCCCCCTGGTAAAAAAATATTGCGCTCGGGGGTCCAGAGTTTGTATATAGAGATTCTGCACGTTTCGCACACTTCTATATGGAAAAAAATAAACGATCTTATCCTTAGAGACTACTTGGCCAATTTTGACCAAATGTCACAGGGATGATATTGAGGCCAATGCCTTACAAAGTTGTACTGACAATTAAGTCAATGTGACATCCAAGATGACTGCCATAACCATATATGTTCAAAACATTTTATTCTCGAGGACCAATGAAAGATTTCGACAGTTTCTCTTTATTAATGATTGCCAATCCCTAAACTATAAACGTTGTACAAATATCGTCCCCGGGTCAAAAATGGCTGATCCTCAGGTGTCCAAAGTTTGTTATATAGAGATCCTGCGTATTTTTCATATATTTATATAAAGAAAAACAAATCTTCTTCTCTGAAACGACAAGAAACAGATCACTCATATATTACATGTAGCATCAGGTGATGGTGCGCTACCAAGACTGTTCAAATGGTGACCCTGTGGCCAAATCTGGCCCCTTCCCGGTGGTTACAGTTTTATGTTGACTCAAATAGGGAAAACTTAAAACATCTTCTTCTATAAAACTACAAGAGCCAGAGATTTAATATTTTGCCTTTACAAATTTGTTCAAATTGTGACCCTGAGATTATATTTGGTCCCAACCCATGGGTCACATGTTTTACATAGACTTGTATATAGGGAAAAAACTTTAAAAGCTTATTCTCTGAAGACACAGTTTGTTTGTATGGTGTTTTACGTCTTTTTCAACACATGTCAGGTTATATATGATATTTTTGTAGTGGAGGCAGACCAACCACTTTTCCTGGGTAGAGCCAGCATGTCTCCCATTGACACTTTCTCACTTATAAATGGGCTCCCAGTTGGATTCAAACTCAAAGCGGTGAGAGGCGAGAAGGTTTACAATGCAACGTCGTTAATCATTCGGACACGGAGACGCCCAAAAGGCAAAGAGCTCTAATATATTACATGTAAATAAATGTACGCTTATGTTCCTTTATCAAATTTGTTCAAATCGAGAAGATGGTGTCCAGAGGTCGCTCGTTTGATATAGACTTATATAAGGAAAATAGTTTCTGGGTCATAACTTGGAATCCGTTGAGATCCCCACCATATAACAAGGGCATGAACAGAAGGATACAACCATTCAACCAGCGTCGGCCCCAGGGTCCATCCCCACCCATGGGGACATAGCCCATTGGTCATAACTTGGAAACGGTTGCGATCCCCACCATATAACCATATATACAATTACTGGACCTTAATGCTTTGAGGCAGAAGCGGGAATTTGCGATGGCGCACCATCAACTGCTTGATGTAATTACTCTTCGTTCTCTTGAGAAAGAAGATTTACAGTTAACATTGTACTACGTGACCCCATAAACGTTAGCTCTAATGATAAGAAGCGAAGTCTTCCAAAACCATGCTAAACCTTTGGTTTCCGATTTCGGCCTAATAGTCAGGAGTAAAGCATACGTAACGGGAAACCAGTAACTACTTCCGGAGATCGACATGGTAATTTGTCTTCGAGCCTCCTTGGCGATGTCCCTTGTCCGCTGCCACTTGCAGCATCTCGCTATCGCCAAAGAATGAAGTAATTGGCTGACTATGTACGATCAATGCTATGGGAACTTTTCGTTACTTTCCGCAATCGGTGAGGATAAATCAATACTGACTAACTATCTCGCCAGGGACCAATAATCGATAAATAGGACTAAATATGATAATTTCAATTGACTTTAGAGTTTAATAAGCACTAATGACGCTACTGTTCAGGTAATGCGTGCAGGAGTCATAGAATCAGGCTAATACATTACATATATACTATTTAATTATGACGTTACCACGTTTGCGGCCGTGGCCTAATAGTTAGAGCTCTCGACTTCTATGCAGAAGTGGCGAGTTCAAGTCCCCAAGTATTTTGTTACTTCTTCACTGTAATAATTAATTAAAAAGTATTTCATGGACTAATACATTTTAATTGAAGCAATTATCTGGACTGGGATCTTTGATTTAGATTACTATAAACCAATGACTAAAAATCCTAATCGGGCTCCAGTTTCCAGCGTTTCCATGAATAAGTTTGACAAGTAAATTTATATCTTATTAGAAATGGATTCGTTTTTTCCCCACAAAGTAAGAATTTAATACGCAGTTTATAATAAGAAATACATATTTTACAACCGAAACACTTTTTTGATAAACGCTCTTCATGTGTAAAACTGGCAAACAATTTTAAAAATATCAAATTATTTCGGTTAAATTAATACTTTGCAATGAAAAAAGGCAGTGTTTTAATTCAGATTTATCAAACACATTACAACCATTTTTAGAAAGAATACAAAATGCAAAGGCTGTGGGGATCTCAACGGAGTTACTCTCCTTTTGTATAAAAACACGAAATATGCTGATAAAATACATAAACGAAAAACGAAAACTAAAACTATAAAACCTTCAACTGTTCTCTTTGTCTGTTATCAATGATAAAGGTGTTAATATGCAATGACTTCATTTTGCATGTTGCAATATCGTTAAAAACCTGACCATTGCACCTATGTTCATGCACCTTCGCAACATCTCGATTGATTCTAAACTTAAGTGAAAGTGACAGAGTTTGTACGAATGGTCAGCACCGAACACATGCACGTGAATCTGGATATTTTTTTACATGTAAAAAGAAGTTGAGTGCAGTATCCTCAATTATACAGTTTGAAATTTTAAGTTTGTTACTCAAACTGAATAAATCCCCATTAAGGCTGTGCCTTTTTCATATTAATCCTATGGACAAACGCCCTGCTGTTGATATTGACTAGAGTTATTTACTGTATATACATATTATTCTTCGTTCTCTTGAGACAGTTAGCATTGCACTACGTGACCCTGTAAACGTTCGCTCCAATGATAAGAAGCGAAGTCTTCCAAAATCATGGTAAACGGCAATAGTAACACCTCGCCGATATACTTTCTCCGAAGCTTGCCGGAAATCGGCGAGTAGTTACGATTGGGTGGAAATTGACCTTTGTCATGGAATTGAATTGAATTGGGGTTTTAAGGCGCACCAACACATTACAGGTTATATGGCGCGGGTAAGACGATCTATTTCTGTAATATGGAACATAAATGCTAATAATTGTTGTAATACAATGAACTGCGGTGGTGTCTTTGTTTAATACCACGTACACCGGCATATTGGGTTTCTTTACTTGAACTTTTCTTTCTTTGACAATGCTAAATATTTACAAGCAATTTGGATATGCACGGATACATTATGGGTCAACTCATTATGAAAGTAGGTCTTCCCTATTGATATATTTTACTGATGTTAGTAGGCTCTGATGTATTACTATGCACCAAAGTGTAGTTTTTATTTATAGACAATGTCAGGGAAATAGTCAGACATTTTGTGTTAAGTTAATATGCTACTATTATAATAATAACCAGAAACAACATCTTGTTAGAGAACATTTCGGCAAAGATGTTTTAACTGCTGCTTTGTTGCTCGAGGGTTTCCGGATTTTCCGGAAATTCGCGAACAATTGCATAGATAATTGTGCACTAAATGCAAAATCTAATAAGGCATGCAATGTTTTACTTTTTGCATCCAGTATTTAATTGTGTTCTGAATATGTACTGATAATTATATCTTAAATTGAGACTTCGATATTGCAATTGTTATGTCATGAACAATGTGGCAGGAAATTGGATCACGTGACAAGTGCATCATTCTGCGGGAGGGGAACACAATTTTGAGTGAATGTCAAACATGCTGGCATCAAAACTTGTACACTTCCCTAAAAAGGACTTCATGCATTGGCTTCATCATACATATTAAGCATAAAATATTTTGTAAATAGCAGCTATTATAACATGCAAAACATCCCACAAAAGTCTTCAACTATTGGCTTTTTATATCTTAAAATTTAAAGAACAAAGCTCTAGGAGCTTTTTGGAAAGTTAAAACTTGTGTTATAAAATTATAAGCTTGTTTGACAATTTTTTTCATTTTTGCAAAAAAACACCAGGTGAGCGATTAAGGGCCATATTGGCCCACTTGTTTGTATTCCATATTGGCATAATCACCTTCAGAGCAATTAAGAGTACTAAAAAACCAAATGTGTACTGTGAGAGAAGGGTAAATATACTATAGATCAAATGTCCGCGTGTTCTGGCGTTCGCAAATGATAGAGAAATATACAAAGATCGGACAGGGAAAGTAGCATTCAAGGAGGACAGTCAACCACGAAACACAGAAACACGCAAACAGACAAACAAGAAGAACTACGGTCTCCATTATCAAGATAAGCAGGCGTGGGTATGTCAGAGTAGACTCTGATGGTTATATATAAAGTGCAAGTTAAAAAAAGAGTAATCAACTAGTCTGCTTTAGTAAAAATGACAATACAATCTTCAATTATTGATCGATTACTGATCCGATATTAGTTCTGCTTTGACTTGGAAAGAATGCATCTAATTGGTGAATCACTACTGCAAAGGTCCAATATAATTAGCAGGTAGTGTCAAATGTATAACGAATGGCACCATTGTTATAGTCTGGAAAGCTAGAACAAATCCATAATGTTCACACATTAAAAGAAAACATCATTACAGTGATCTTCACTTTGTTTTCACCAATCTTAATTTATAGAAAATCTTAACGTTTAAATCATGATACGCATGAAACGCATTAATAACAAATGCATCGCTTTTCACTTCGCAATACAGGCGCAATTCGACAATATGAGACTCAAAGACTTTCAGACTGTCGGAACAAAAATCGTAAATTTCCGTCGACTTCCGTCAAATGTCAAATGTCTACATTCCAATCAGCTGTCAGCGAACATTGACTCAATATAACTAAAATCGACACATTAGGATGCTGTGACATAATGGAAGAAACACTTTAATGAATTATTCCTGCAAACTTTAAAACAACTTCCCCAAAACCTTAATAAAATGCGAGCTAAGGGAGTTATGTCTCAACTACATTCAATTTATAAGCGTAATAATGCAGTGTGGCGGCTGTAAAAAGTCTCCCCGTGCTAAGAATCAGTAATGTTATTTTTACTGGTCCTTTGGGACCAACGAGCCCAATATAGGTGGCTTTGAAGTAGAATGCCACTTAAGCCGGTGCTAGGGGGCGTGAGAGGTGTTGCTTCTTTCATTACTTCTCATGAACAGACTCAATACAACCGAGTCTGCTGCTTTATTCTCTTAATTGTGTTTGTTGCTCCCAAAGGTTCACCTTTATCAGTATTTATTAGTGAGATACTTATATCCAAAATAAAACTGATCACAATAAAATCTTGAACTCCTCAGAAAACTGCGCATGTGTATTCATGAAGCCAGGAAAAAATCAGAGAAACAGACACGTGTTCATATATTATTTATACAGATGAACTATGAATGTCAAACATAAGTTTTATCTACAACGTTTGAACTCAGTCATCTAAATTCAGGCATTTAAACCAGACAACAAATACTCGTACAAATAGATGCAATTGCGACACACCAACAATAAAAGGTTGACAACAGGGTACCGTACCGCTTTGAACCGGTCTTTGGTGATATGACCGTTGTGTGTTTACACCAGGTTGTAGCGTGCACCAAATCTCACACTTTAATCATACTGATATATTAATATTATCAAACAAAGAACATGAATACTAAAGTGCACAAACAGTGAAAAAAATGGCTAATAATATATGGCATATTCTAGTTCGTGCTAATACAGTTAATGGCATGCTTTTAATGTTCTGGAAATATTGAAAATTGTGCAAATACAAGATGCGGTCACAACAATTATTCATTTCAATTTCTCTATGGTACTATTTCTTATTGTGTTATCTTTTAGGTCTTTTAGGTCTTCTTTAATTTGAAAATTTGAAATTAAACATGAAGTTCCTGTTATAATAAATCACTCCAACAAAACAAAATCTGACTATTAGTGATTGGAATATTGATTTAAACATCATTCGAACGCAATTGGTAAAAATTCTGCAATTCAATGAATAAGTTGCCACTATCAATATGCCATGAGCCAAACAAACTTTTACTTGTACAATGTAATTGCGAATCTTATAGAGAAACAAACAAATCATGATAGCAGTGCCAACACGGTAGCTGTTTCCTGTTATTAGATATACCTCCACATTTAAAACAAAAATCAGGTTTCTTCCAATAAAACTTCTTCTCTGAAACTACAAAAGCGAGAGGTCTAAAAGGCTGCCTATATCATAAGCTTAGGGCTCTTTACCAAGTTTCGTTAAAATGGTAAACACTGGCTTCAAATTTTGGCCAGCCCAGCGGGTATTAATATTTTGCATAGTTATGTTGAAAATCTTTAATAAAATCGTCTTCTCTGAAAATGTAACAGTTAGAGGTATAATCCTTTGCAGGTAGCATAAGCTTAAATGTATTAAAATAGTGACCATGAGTTTATATTTACTGCCGCGACAGGGGTTACATATTAATATATAGTCATATAGGAAAATCTGTAAAAACTATTCTCTGAAACGAATAGTGGTGTAATATATTGCAAGAATAATAAGATTATGGCTCTCTACCGATTACGTTCAAATGTTGGCACTGGGGTCAAATTTGGCACGGTCCCGGAATAATAGTTTTACAAGATGTATATAGAAAAGTCTAGTAACTTCTAGAGCTAGATGTATAGTATTTGCACGTAGTATAAGACTAGTATCCTCTACCCAATTATTTAAATCGTGATCATGGAATGAAGTTTGGCCCCGCCCTAGGGGTCATACTATTACATTGAGTTATAAAGGAAAGCTTTAAAAAAGTTTCGCTGAAACAACAAGAGCTAAATTGCTGATATGTTGCATGTAGCATAACCTTAACAGGGTGCTCAAGTTTTGCAAAGCAATACACGAACCTTACCGGGCATTTTTTCAGTAATAGTGACCTTGTCCATGACCATAAATATAAGCTTTTCATATAAGCCACCTACACACCAAGTTTAAGGCCAATATCTCATTCGTAAGTAAGGATATTGAGTGGAAATCATTGTTCTATTTTTAGTAAAGTGAACTTTACCTTGATCCCAGTGACTCCAAATGCAATCCCAAGCTTCATTTATATAAGCTACCTATCCATAAAGTTTAATTCCAATACGTCATTCCTAAAAAAAGTTAATGAGGGAAACTGTTTTTTTTTCTATTTTTAGTAACAGTGACGTTCACTTTAAACCCTGTGGCCTCAAATGCAATCCCAAACTTGCATTCCATATAAGCTACCTACATACCAAGTTTCAGGCCAATATCTCATTCATAGCTAATGCTAGTGAGCAGAAACCATTGATCTATTTTTAGTAACTGTGACCTTCACCTTAGCCCCAGTGACCCCAAGTCCAATCCCAACTTTACCTTTCATATAAGCTACCTACCTATAAAGTTTCATTCCAATATCTCATTCCTAACTAAAGTTATTGATCAGAAACCTTTTCCTATTTTAGTAACAGAGACCTTGCCGTTAACCACAATGACCCCAAATGCAATCGCAAACTTGCTTTTCATATAAGCTACCTACACACTATGTTTCAGGTCAATACGTTATTTCTACCTAAAGGTATTGAACGGAAACCATTTCTCTATTTTAGTAACAGTGACCTTGACCTTAACCCCAACGGCCCCAAATGCAATCGCAAACTTGCTTTTCATATAAGCTACCTACACACTATGTATCAGGTCAATACGTTATTCCTACCTAAAGGTATTGAACAGAAACCATTTCTCTATATTAGTAACAGTGGCATTGACCTTGACCGTAGTGACTCCAACTGGTAACGGTCATTCAATCTGCACTATGCGTGCACAAAATAAGGTTGATTCTTTCAAACAGCCCAAGTCCAAGGTTATACATCTACTATAAATCAAATGCTAAGAACATCATTTCCGTTGTTAAGATATGTATCAAGTTCAGGTACAATGTGTAACTACTAACACATAATTGGCGTGGTTAGTAGTTAATACAGTTTTCGAAGGATTTGTCTTGGTCGATTGTATTTTAAGTATTAACATACAAATGGTTCGTGCAAATGCCTATAATAGCTTTATATTTCAAATGCAAAAATCTTCATTGTGATTTATCTGCGAGGGGTAATTATAAATGGAGTTAATAATCGTTTAAATAGACATAAATAGACATACATTTCTATTAAAAAGCGTTACAATAGACATCTAATTGAGTTTTGTGTTTGGGACCTTTATTGTTAATGCATGTCTTTATGCATAATAATAATCCAAATGTATAAATAGTAATAATTATTCATTGACGCATTCACCTGAATGGAAAACTATTATGAAAAGCGTCAAATCTGACATTTTAACTTTTCTAGAATCATTTGGACTGTTTGTGTCTTTTGTTGTTAAAGATTGCAGGCAGATAAACGATAGACATTTTGAAGATTACAGTGAAAATGATTTGTGTGTAACATTATTGCAAAGAGTATGTCATGGAAGTCGGAGGCATAGACAATAAATGGTACATCTTTGGATAAGAAGGTTTGGTACTAAAGTACCTTTTGGGTATAATGTAAAGTTGTAGTCCTACAGTAGCTTATTTTTTAACTCTTGTGAATTGTGGAGAGTTCATGAAACGACGTAACTTCGCCCTGACGTCGAAAAGAGCCATTGCGGGATACGATGTTATGTCGGACAGAAAGCGCATCCATGACGCTGTGTCATATTTTCGTCGCTTATATGCAAAATGGACGTGACAGACGTGTTTCTTAAAATCATTTTATCTTGAGAAAGTCCACAGGGCCGATCAACAAAATAGTAACAATTTGAAGTTATAAATATATATATATATATATATATATATACATGTGTATAATTATATAAACTTCAAATTGTTACTCTTTTGTTGAATAAAAGAAAGTAAAAATATTGTTTTCTTGCTCTGTGTTTTCCATTTTCCATTTAAACATTCTATTTGATAGATATGTCCTAATGGTTTCCATTGCCTATCGCAATTCATTTGCCCCTAATGTTTTGCTGTTTATCGTATGTTCTAATTGTATTGGTTATATTGACAGAAAACATTTCGTTAAAATTCAACCCTGCTTGTTTTTTATTTGCTGTTGTTTTTATAAGTTTTTTCCCTTACTAATTAATAGACAACCGGTAATGTTGCTTTAACTTCGGGTGGATTTGAAGTAGAATACCGCTTAAACCGGTGCTAGGAGGCATGAGAGTTGTTGCGAGACATCTATCCTACTGACTGACAAATTTATAAATTGTGTTATGAACCTGCCGATCACATTCTCACTGGCAATCGTGATGTTACTGAGGATAATAGGATCCGGCAATTAATTGCCAAATGTCCTAAATATCGTCTTTCATCAGATATAGAGCAATTAATTGCCAAAGGTCATAAATATCGTCTTCCATCAGATATAAATTTTAATGCATGTCGGAATGAAATTAAGGGTTCTTTAACGGATTTCTGTACTAAGTAGTCTAAGGACAAAATCGCAGATAAACACGCACTTCCTGCTTGGATGAAATCTATTTCTGAAATTATTGATTTACGCATCTTATTTTACGAATCAAATCCATCCCTGCTTCCACGGCCGTCTACTTACAATTTACGACACCTTAAGAAGGGTATTCTGAATCTACATACTAAATTTGTTCTAGTTCCTGCAGACAAAGATTCCAACAATATAAGTATTGCCTGACGATTACATTATTCTAATACTTTAAATGCAGAGCTAGCGACCGCTTCTGCTTGCCTTACCATACATTTGCTGAAGAATGACATTGTTTCCCAGCATGTGACCTTTATGAAGGATATGAAGGTTTCTGTAAATAGTAAGCAAACCTTCAATGTAATCACCACAAAGTTTCATGCACGATTTATTGCAAATCAAGTTCATGTTCCTCCGAACAATATATCAAAAGTATTGACTTCCTGACTTCCCGCGATTAAAGAACATATTGTTAAGCATAACGGAAAGGCTTTTGAAAACTCAGGAATCAATAAATCAAATACTCTGGAGAAGTCCTTGATAAACTACAGTATAAGCAGTATCATGCCTCTTCTCTAAGCACGTACGACTTTTCCACATTATATACTACACTATCACATAATCTTATCAAAGATAAATTGCTTCAGCTTATTCAGAAGACATTTGCTAGAGAAGGTACAAGTTTTCTAGCTTGTAATCATGTCAGAGGTTTCTTTACAAACGCCCCTATTTTGATAATTATAATTTGTGGACTTGTTCTGATGTTTGTAGAGCGCTATCTTTCCTTCTCAAAAACATCTTTATGAGATACTGTAAAACTGTTTACCGCCAAGTTGTTGGTATTCCTATGGGTACAAACTGTGCGCCACTTATCGCAGATTTGTTTTTGTACTGCTATGAAAGAGATTTTATCTTGGGTTTGTCACCTGCTAGCCACAGTGAAGTTATTGATGCGTTTAATAATACATCTGAGTATTTAGATGGCATACTCAATATTCATGATCCGTTCTTTGCTCATATGGTTACTAACATTTATCCACCAGAGCTCACGTTGAATAAAGCCAACCGTTTGGATACTGAATCAGCATTTCTCGATCTTCATCTCTCAATTTCTAATTATTTCGTACATATTAAAATATATGATAAGAGAGATGACTTCAACTTTAACATCGTTAACTGTCCGCACCTGGATGGGGATGCACCTCTTGCTACATCATATGGGGTCTATATCTCCCAGCTCTTTCGTTTTGATAGAGCTTGTAATGATGTTATAGACTTCAATGAACGAAATCAAGTTATTACAAGTTAATTTCTTCAGCAGGATTTTCCTTATCACAAACTACGTAGACCTTCCTTTAAATTCTACCGCCGCAACGAAAACCTGCTGGAGAAGTACAACACCAACCTTCATACACTTCCGCGACTAGATATATCACAACCCTTATTTTATGGAGATGTGGTTTATAAACTTCGAAAGTTAAAGGGATCTGGCGGGTTTCCTGGCCACTTTACAAAATTAATCAGGAAGTTCTTCAGAACAGGATACGACCCTTTAGTATTACAACGCATTGCGTGTTTATTGATTGACCCCTCTACAGTCAGTCACTATGCTTCACTTTTCCCTTATGCGATGACTAGACAAACTCTTGGGACTCTATGATTGCACCTACTTAAACCCAGACAATGGGAGGTAGGTGCATGAGCTTTTATCCCTCGGGTTTTCTGGTCTGACCTTAGTTATGTTTTCTCTTTGGCTGCAACTGCTGTGGTTGTTCAGTACAATTATGTATACATCCGGAGATGTTTCTTATTTTGTATTTTATATAGCTTTACATCAACATCTTAGTGTTTCTTTTGTTAGTTTATCTGGATGTTGACTTTATGGTTAGATAATTCCTTTTGATGGGATGTAGCTTTCTTTATACTGTCTTGTCCTTTTGGGTTTTAAAGACAGGATAATAGCGAGGATTGTGTACACATAAAATCGATTCAAGCTAACCTCTGGGCCGTTTTGCCTACTAACCGTCGGTAACCCTGTCTTCACCACTCTTTCTGTTGCATTTTGTATTTTTCGTTGTATAATTTATTAAATATTGCTCCTTGTTTGTAGTTCAATGCGGACCTAAGATGCCATTGCGTTTGGACGCTGTGGTTTCTATAGGACCCTATATCTCATTCCCATACTACTAGTGAAACGATATATATATAGTCTAGCAATAAAAGAATCTAAATAACAAAAAAAGTTTCTTTTCCTCTAGGTTAAAATCTCGATCTGAAGCCTATAGTGTTAAAACAATGCGTATTTTATTCTCATTTACAATATGGCCTATGAATTGTACAGCCAGTTATCTATAATAACGTATAACAAATGTGGGAACTTTACTCGAAGAAATAAATATTAGTATCAATTTAAGCTAATTTTCTTTCTTGTTTCTCAAAACTGGCGTAGCATCTTCGACAGTTTTAGAACATCTCCTATCTGTTTTAATGTATTGAATAGTACGTGGATGACGGTAAGGAAAACATAACTAAATGCGTTTGTGCAGATAATTTCATTTTTACCCACGAGAATAATTTTAAAAAATACATCAACAGCGTCGTGTCTGCCTTTAAAATGAAATAACATTTTGTTTCAAAGAAATCTCTTAATTATTTCCGGTTTTACTTCACGATGAGAGTGTTTTATTGAGTTTTACAAATTTAAATTCTCCGTCTTCTATTAAACAGGATAATCAGAGTTTGATCAATGTTTTATTGCTTTTAAAAATGTTAACAACATCTCCCATTGAAAATAATTGACATTTCAAAAGTGTATAATTTATGTGATGAAAATTGCAATCGTAGAATCTGTTTCATTAATTACAGCAACGGTCATGTGATATCATGATATCAACGCCATACGTTCTTAGACAATTACACATTCCAATGAAGTATTAAATAAATCCGATTGTAGTTTTAGTTTCAGCATATTGATTTAAAGAAATACGAACTATTAATATTGATACCATTTGTCTTCATTTACAAGGGTTAATGTACTAAAAATATTGTAAATCGTCAATATCAAAACCAAAAGATATATATTATAACAAACGTTATTGTTTTGTGTGTGTCTTTTTTTCCAGAGCAAGCGTGATCAAGCTAGTAATAACCTTCTAAGCTTTGACGTGATTTAATCATACATTTTCATTTCAGATATTGGGTGATTAAAAGTGTTAGATTTACTATCGGAAGACCAGATGGGTTTCTCGTATTATGCGAGGGAACGTGGTAACAATCTCAATCTACAGTGCATGTTTTTAATATGCTCACAAGAAAATAGAAAATAGTACAAATACCACGAGTTTATACAAGTAGACACAATATCTGAAAAGGAATTGTATAACTCACAGAATGAAGTCACCCAAAATACGCATTTAAAACAGATGGCAATAACAAAGATTCAAAGCAACAAATTGTGCGACCCGATGAACATAAACGGTCGACGACAGGAATACCTCCTTAGAACGGCCAGTGTTATAAAGGCCGCTGTGGGGTTAAATAATGTTCTATAGTGAACAAACCCTCTGTAGAAGTATCCCAATTAAGCGGTACAGTATCAATAAGTACATACCCGTCAGGCTTTATCCTCTAGACAGCATTAATAGGCGATATATCAAAGATATAGAGAATATCATGTTAGTGGCTGTTTCTATGCAGTTTATCAGGTGCGGCATGGCTTCATTTGTTTCGTGCCGAACCTGATAAACTGGATACAATCAGGCACTAACATGATATTCTATTTATCATGTTGATCCTTTAAAATTATTTAATTTACCTTTTTTTCCATTTTTTCCACATTTTTTTCTGTTCAAAACTACCCAGACGTCATCAAATATACCCTGACGTCATCAAAAGAGGTGCTGACGTCATCAAAAGAAGTGCTCCTGACGGGATAGGAACGTATCTACCGAGTAAGGTTTTATCTCAGTCACCCTGTTTCTCGGCAAAATTAAACAGTTCGACATGATAAAAATATTTATCACATACTACCTATAAAAACGTTGTTTTTGAATATACGATCCGACATAGACCTAGACATAGCTAGTCATATCAATCAGGATGTAGTTGCCGGGCAATACAGCTTTATCACACGCGTGAAATAAAGCTTGGAACATGTCATAACACGGAAATAACCGAATGTTCTTTATGACTGTTTTAGCGGACTGATACGGAAATTACCAATTAGTTACGATTGTATACGATGTGTCACGTGTATGGTTTGTCGTCTGCAATTCATCCTGTTTTCGCGCCAGATTATTGGCCATACATCTACATCTACATGTGTACGTTGAGCTGTCATCTTTGACCATAACTCAACGGAAATGACTTGACTAGTAATGCCAAGATGATGAAATAAAAAAGATGATAGATAAAAGTAAAATAAATCAATAAATAAGGCATAATACACGGACCATAAAGAGAGTTTAACAAATGTATATTAACCTCAATGATATATAACCATCCCTGGATGAAAAACCATTTGTGAACATTCTTTTTCTGAATTAGACAATTTCCTATTCAATGGCATTCATTTTAAATCAGATTTCGAGATATGTCGTGTAGATCTACACTTACGCGACAGACGTGATCACATCAGAATGGGATTACATATATTAATAATAGTATTGCTTTCTCCCTGGAAAACAGCGTACTGTTGGCTGAAGTTGACAGTACAACAAAGTCATTGCTGAAGTATACATGTATGATAAATAGTATAAAACATGTTTATTTTCATATCAAACCCGATATCAGTCTAAAGCTCTCTGGCTGATATGATGTCTCAGGCCTGATATAGGGTGTGATATGAAAATACCTATTTATTATTCTCTATGTATCTATCATAACAAGAAATTTGTTAATTCTGCTAATGAGGGTCACAAAATAAGTACTCAATGATTTGGCAGAATAGAAAGAACAGTTCACAAGATTGAGACAATAATTAATACTCTTCTTTTCATTTCCATCATATAGGGTCCATAATATGTCAAACAATCAAATAGGGAAATATAGTGACGAACTGTATATGGATAGACCAGTAAACATGAAGAGCGCTGCAATATGTTTGTAGCCGCTTTTAATACAAAGTCCAAAGTTTGACTATAGAGATGTTGTATGTTTTGCACAGACTGATATAGGAAAAAAGACTTCTCCTCAGAAACCACCTAGATGATATTGAAGCCAATTACTTGCAAAGTTGTACTGACAATTAGTTCAATGTGACATCCAAGATGGCCTCCAAAACCATATATGGTCAAACACTTAAAACATTTTATTCTCAAGAACCAATGAAAGATTTCGGCAATTTTTCTTTATTTATAATTTCCAACCCCTAGACTATAAAAGGTGTACGAATGAAGCACCCTGGTCAAATATGACTGCGCTTCATGGTTCCTCCAAAGCACAGAGCTCTCATATATAACAGGTAGTATCAGCTGATGGTCCTCAAGCAAGTTTATTCAAATGGTGACAATGGAGTCAAATCTGGCCCCTTCCAAGGGGTTACAGTTTTACGTTGACTCATATAGGGAAAAGCAATTCTCTGGATCTACAAGAGCCAGGGATTTAATATTTTGCCTTTAATATCAGCTTATGGTCCTCTACAAAGTATTACAAACGTGATACTGGGATCATAGTTAGCACTACCCCAGGGTTTACATGTTTTACATAGACTTGTATAGATAAAAACGTAAAAAAGCTTCTGCTCTGAAACCATACGACACGGAGATTTTGTAAATTATTATACGCTTATGGTCCTCTATAGTGTTTGTTCAAATCGAGAAAATGCGTCAAATTTGGCCCCAACCCAGAGGTCACATGTTTTACATAGACATATATAAGCAAAGCCCTTCGACGATTTTCTTCTCTGAAACCACATGTATACACTTACAGAGCATGAACATACGGATACATCTATTCAACCAGCATTGGTCCCAGAGTCCGTCTCCACCCATGGGGACATAGTCCCTGTGTCATAACTTGGAATCCTTTGAGATCCCCACTATATAACCATATATACACACAATTGGCATGAACAGAATACACCATCATTCAACCAGCGTCGGCCCCTGGGTCCATCGCCACCATGGAGACATAGCCCCTTGGTCATAACTTGGAAATTGTTGAGATCCCCACAATATAACCATATAAAAAAATACTGGGCCTTAATGCTTTAAGGCAGAAGCGGGAATAGTCGATGGCACATGATCAACTGCATGACCTAATTCTGTTATGAAATTATGAACTTTTTTGACATTTTTTTTTTGGCAAAGACCACCAGGTGAGCGATGCAGGACCATTTTGGCTCTCTTGATTTATATACCATATTGACATAATCACATTCAGAGCAGTTAGGAATACTGAAAAACCAAATGTGTGTAATATACCATGGATCACATTATGTTCGCGTGTTCCAACGTTCGAAAATGATACGTCTCCTATTCATTCTCGTGTTCATTAATATATTTGTATGTAACCGAAATGCAAGTAATATGTCCTGTATTAATCGCGGCTTTTTTGTGTTTGTTCAGATCCTTTGCGAGTAAGCAGTTACTTGATACATCGGTGCCTTAGTGTATTCGCACTTAGTGGACTTATTTAGGTAAGGCATGTGAAACAAGAACAGAGATTGTGTTATTTGTAGCGTTTGTTTCCTGAACTTTAAAGCACCACACACATGCATTCAGTTTACATTGTATTTGCAAGCTCAGTATGAATTAATTTGTATTCTTTTTAACTGTGTATATTCATTTGCAATAATGAAACCTTAAGTGATATGGGTATTAAATGAATTGCTGCATGTATATGTGTACAAGAAAGGTAGGTATAAAAGTCGAAAGGGAAATGTAGCATTTACGGTGCTCAGTCAAACAAAAACACGTAATTAAAACAACAAACAATTACAAGGACACATTCATACACGACACCATGAACATAAACGTGGACTTTTTTTAAGCCCGCTATCTTAGAATATACTTTAAAAAAATAACGGTCTCCATTATCAAGATTGAATCTGGTGAAAAGCAGATGTGTGAATGTAACAGTAGAATTATTTCGTGTTTAACTGATGGTTATAAAGTGCAAGTTTAAAAAAGATTACTAAATTAGTCTGCTTTAGTAACATTGAAATTGACAATACAATCTTTAATTATTGTTCGATTACTGATCCGGTATTAGTTCTGCTTTGACTTGGAAAAGAGGCAACTGATTGGTCCATCACTACTACAAAGGTCCAATATAATTAGCAGGTAGTGTCAAATGTATAACGAGGGCACCATTGCAATAGTCTGGCAAGCCAGAACAAATCAATAATGTTCACACATTGAAACAAAACACATGATTACAGTAATATTTCACTTGTTTTTACCAATCTTAAATTATTGAAAATCCTAACGTTTAATTCATGATACGCACAAAACGCATTAATAACAAATGCATCTCTTTTCAGTTAACAATAAAGACGCAATTCGACAATCAGAGCACAAAGGCTTTCAGACTGTCGAAGCCACATCATGAAGTTCCGTCGTCTTCCGTCAAATGTCTACATTCCAATCAGTTGTCAGCGAACATTGACTCAAAATAACTAAAATCGACACATTAGGATGCTGCGACATGATGTTAGTAACACTTTAATGAATTAGCCTAAGTGGATGCGTTGTTTCTGTTACCCTAGGACAAGCATTAGATCTTACATTCTAAATTGTAAGTAAGGCTTCATGAACTAAGCTACACACGCATATATGTCGTAGCAACGGTGTATGTAGGCAGCATAACTAACACAGCAATCTTGATTTTTTAAAACTCTCGCAATCCCGTCAGTTTTTCTACATAACTTTTGCTCAATCAGTAAATTAATGTTAATTATAATAGTAGTACGAAGCAAATTGCTAATGCATATATTTTTAAATATTAGTTATATTGCAGCTAAGTAGAACCGTTTACAGCTCTACTGGGATCACCTTTCGTCCGTCGTCCGTCTGTCTGTAAGTCTGTCCGTCTGTCTGTTAGCAATTTTATAAAATCGACATCTTCTCTGCACCGCTCAAAGGATTTTGATGAAACTTCATCACAATATTACTTGGGAGGGCCCCTCTCAGATTTGTGTTTTTCATGGCCACCAGTCATCCAAGATGACCTCTATGGCTAAAACTAGGTCAAATTTAAGGAATTTTCAAACCGACATCTCCGCCGAAACCACTTATTCCATTATAGTGAAATACTATAAACATGTTCCTTGGGTTAACCTCTATCAATTTTTTGTTTTTCGTTATCGTCGAATAATCAAAATGGCTGCCACAGCGACACAAATTTTACATAGAGTTATATAGGAAAACGTTAAAAATGACATCTTCTCTGAAACCGCTTAAAGGATTTTGATGAAACTTAATCACACTGAGCTTTGGGTTAGTTATATTTGTGTTTTTGGGCCTCCAGTCATTCAGGGCTAAACTTAGGTAAAATTTAAGGACATTTATCAAACGACATATTACCACTTATTCTATTTTAGTTAAATATCGTATACATGTTCCTGTTGTTGGCCTCTATCAAGTTTTCGTTGTCGTCAACTATTTAAAATGGCCGCCACGATATCCCAAAGTTTACATAGAGCTGTATATAGGAAATATGTTTCTTGGGTTGGCCTCTATCATGTTTATGATTTCGAATCACATCATACCAGTAGAGCGTCTACAGGCCCACTTGAGCCTCTTGTATGTTTTACCCTAGGACAAGTGCATTAGTAATTAAGGCTTTATGAAATAAACTACACACGCATACATGCATATATGTCGTAGCCAACAGAACTAATTTTCCAACTTCGGGCTTTAAAGGGCCACTCATTCTTTATTTTTTAAAACACGCGGCGTCCCGTTAGGTTTTCTGCTTAATTTTTGTTCAATCAGTAATGTTAATTATAAGAATAGTACGAAGCAAATTGTTTATGCATTTTTCTAAATTTGAGTTATATTGCAGCAGTTTAAACCTATGGTAGAATAATAAAGAAAAAATGAAAACTAGATTAATAAACCGAGACTCTAATTGTAATGCTTGATAAACACTTCAAGATTGTCGTGTGTCCCTTTAACCCTTTAACCCAGCTGCCAGTCGTTTTGATACACAAATGGAAGCAAACCTCGTGGTCTCACATATTTCATAAATGTTGGTCTGTAAATATATTGCATATAACGGCTTGTTTGTCAAAAAGGAGAAAACGATGTTCATCATATTACCTATATGAAATGTTAAATATAATATGTATCTCTCTTACTTGCGTCAACTTACGGGTCAATTTTGTCTGAGGACAGAAAGCTGACTTGGTTAAATACTGAAAACAGATGAATGAGACAATGCGCAGATTTATGAAGATACATTTGGAAATATCTGCGACGAAGATATTAAACTTGAAAACTTTGTAATTGAATCAACTGCCAGATAGGAGGAACATTACTACGTCTTTCAAAGTGTTATTCTGAATATATTCAAGTCATTACGTTGTGCGAGTATTAACTTTCATACCCCATCCAACCCCTTCTACAATAAGCGAAAACGGGGTTAGCTGGAGTATGAAATAAAACCTTACTTTCGGCTCAAAAGGTTTGCATATTGTAAAATTGAAACAGTTGATAGGTAACTTTAATCAGGTTATCGCATTTGTTCAGTAAAATGTTTTTAAACGTTTTTTATGTCGAAATACCCGTTATAAAATCCTGCTAATATAAGCTTTCCCATCGCTTAATGGAATTAAGGCGGGACCACGTAAGGTGTATTACATCCGAAATAACAGTTTTGATATAAAAATGTATTGTTCTTTAAAGTAGCTATATGCCTGCAAGCTTGAAACAACCGTCCCAAAACCTTAATAAAATGCGGGCTTATACCCCCATCACACCAAACTCGTTCTCAGTACGTTCTAAAAAATGTTGCCGAACGGGCTTAAACTGTGTGCAAACGAAATGGACGTTGTAGCAACTGTTTACGGTCTGTGTACGAACTGCATGGACGGGCTAGAACGAGTTTGATCGGGACTGGTGCTCCAGAACTTTGAGCTTGTTCAAAATTTTCGGGCGACCATCCCGTTCTGCAATTGGGTGACAACGTACTTAAAACTAGTTAAACGTACTTCAAACGGAACTGTCGTACTTCGATCGTACTAGGAACGTGTTAAGACGTGGTGTGGTCGGGCGTCAAATAGCACAACGTTTGCACACCGACCATTCCGTTTGTAGCGCGTTCATCCCGTTCCCAGACAGACCCAACTCGACCGCATTACGTTGTTAGTACGTTATTACTGCGTCATAATACGATCTAAACAAAATAACAAGTTCTGAACAAGTTTGCAACACGTTTCTATACAGCTCTATAAGTTCTCATTACGCTCTACTCGTTTTCAGTACGTTTATAGCGTTCTTATTCAGTGCTTACAGCGTCCAACCCGTTCGCAGTGCAATTAGACACGGTAGAGTATAAATATGGGCATCGCACTCTCTAGTTCATCATTTGGGAAATATATTCCAAGAACCGTGGATAATTATGCAGCTTTAAACATATTGAATGTTGGTTTTATGCATTTTTTGCTGGAAGCAGAGCAAGATTAAAATATGTTAATAGAGCGAGAGCAAAGGAGAAGAAGACGAAGAACCTGTTGGGTGAGGAACTGGTTAAAACCGGAGAGAAGATTAGCCATAGGACATTATCATCAGCTAATGGAGGAGCTCCGCCTTGATGACGAATACTCCTTCTACAACTTTTTGAGAATCACCCCACCCATGTTTGACGAACTTCTTGAACGCATCAAGCACAGTATAGAAAAAGAAGACACCAACTACAGAAAGGCTCTGGAACCAGGGATGAAGTTAGCTATCACATTGCGTTATCTGGCAACAGGAGATTCGTATGCCACCCTACAATATGACTTCCGGGTAGCCAGAAACACAATCTGTTTATTGGTGAGAGATGTCTGTAATGCACTGGTGATGGAGCTAAAGAATGAAGTCATTTCCTGCCCTGTTGACAGAGATGCTTGGGGACGAATTTCTGAGGAGTTCATGGTGCGATGGAATGTTCCACATGCATGTGGTGCTCTAGATGGGAAACACGTAGCCATCAGAAAGCCTCCCAATACTGGCACCATGTACCACAACTACAAAGGATTCTATTCAATCGTCCTAATGGCCCTGGTGGACGCTGATTACAAATTCATGTGGATAGATGTTGGTTGTTTCGGAAGCCAGTCTGATGCCCAGATCTACAATCAGTCAGAACTGAAAGAATGCCTGGAGGATGGCTCCATTGGATTCCCTCCTCCTGCACCCTTGCCAAATGATGTTCAGGACTTTCCCTATTTTCTGCTGGGAGATGACGCTTTTGGCCTTCGTCCATACCTCATGAAGCCATACTAAGGCTGCCACCTAACAAGAGAGGAAATGATATTTAGCTACAGGATCTCTAGAGCCAGACGTGTTGTCGAAAATGGCATTTTGGTCCAAAGATGGAGAGTCCTCTTATCAACAATGCAACAGAAGCCAGTGACAGTGCAGACCATCGTTGAAGCTTCTGTGTGCCTTCACAACTTCATTCGGCTCCGAAACCCAGCCATTCAGAACAATCAACTGGATACAGAAGATGATGAATACCACCTTATCCCTGGTTCTTGGAGACAAGATGTCAACCTGTCAGACTTGGATGTGCCGCAAGGAGGAAACAGAGATACGGTCTTGGCCAAGAGACAAAGGTCATTTTCTTCACTTCGTACGTGAATGGGGCCAGAAAGGAGAAGTTATTGAGCACCCACTGATCTCTATCGGAGTGTTCTGGAGCACGATCCCCAGACTTCTTCTACTTCAGCTTGGTGTAGCGGGTCCTCAGGCTGTTATACCAGATCTGCAGCTGATCAACGCTCACACCTATCAATTCTGCTTGCTTCTGCCACAGGAAGGACTTTTTCTTAGTGTCCGAATAGCCCTCAAGCTTCTTGTTGTAGAGGACTTCATGCATCTTGAGCCAGTCAACCATGGCTTCTTGTTTATCCATGGTAAGATTGGTGTATGTCTTGGCTTTCTTCTTAGACGGCTTCTGACTCGGTCCTGCATCTTCCTCCAACATTGAGGTAGAGTCGTCAGAGTGTGCAGGGAATGGAATACCCTCATCCTCTCGACTTTCACACTCACTGACGGGCTCAGGAGGCTCAGCAGCTTGAGGGTAATCTGAACGGGCTTCAGTTGCACAGGAGCTGGTTGACATTTGTGAAGTGGCTGGTTTAATACACACCGCCGCGACTCTTCTCTTCCTTGGAGGCATGGCGATGACACGGATGCAGGAAATCAACGATGACAAGGATGCTTGTCACTTCATACGTAGATGTGAACACCTTCAAACAGAGAACGAGAATGAGAACGGGCAGAAACGTGCTGGATTTTTATACCCATCAGGCTAGAACGTGATTGTAATTACGTTCTGAACGTAGTATAAACGGAATGATAACGTAGTAAGAATGAGTTAAACTGACTGTGAACGAGATGGTCGAGTTACGAACTAGTTAGAACGGATTCGGACGTATAAGAAACGGAGTAGAACTAGTTACGAACGGGTTCAAACGTACTGCAGACGGGCTTGAACTGCTTGAAAACGGTGTCCCCCGTGAGCTGAACGCGCAATTGAACTTGATATAAACGTACTGCAGACGGGATAAGGACGGAATGGACGTATTGAGAACTGTTCATGAACTAAACAGGAACGTATTGAAGACATTATCCGGCCAAAATGCCCCATTCTATCCAGATAAGAACGTTTTTGTCATTCTTTTTAGGGCGGGGTGGGACGTTCTGAGAACTAGTTTGGTATGACAGGGGCATAATTAGGGAGTTATGTCTCAACTGTATTAAATGTTTAAGCATAACTAATATTTGTGTGTCGCATATCCAAAATTAAACTGATCACAAAAATATCTCCCTCTCCTCAGAAAACTGCGAATGTGTATTCATGAAGCTAGGAAAAACTTAGAGAGACAGATATGTGTTCTTATCTTATTTATTCATATGAACTATCAATGTCAAACACAAGTTTCATTCATGATACAAATAGAAGCAATTGCGAAAATGGAGTAGTAATAACTAAAATGTATGATAAGAGAGACGATTTTGATTTCGATATTGTGAATTATCCACATTTAGATGGGGATATCCCCAATACTGTTTCTTATGGCGTGTCTATTTCTTAGCTAATTCGTTTTGCCAGAGCTTGTAGCCGTGTTGAGGACGTTCTTAATCTTGACATTACTGAAAAACTCCTTCAACAGGGTTACCGTTTAATTAGTTACGTAAGACTTTTTCTAAGTTTTATTATCGTAACATTGATCTGCTTGACAAATATACTAGCAATCTTAAAACACTTCCGCGGCAAGGTTTATCACGACCAGTCTTTTATGGAGATGTGATTTACAAACTTACGAAGATTATCAGTCGTGATAATTGTCATGAGTCAGATTATTATAAAATTTATAACAGAGATTACGACCGAAGTATTCTTCGATGTACTACATGCTTAGTTGTAGATATAGATATAAAAATCGAACAGGAAAAACAGCATTCAAGGACGACAGTCAACCACAAACACAATCAGAAACAAATAACAAATTTGAAGATGAATAAAAGGCCAAACAAGACATCACAAACACAAAATGATTGACAATAGGGCTACCGCCTTGGACCGGTCAGCGGCAAAAAAGGCCGCTGGGGGTTAAAACCACGTTCTAGGGTGCACCAAACCTCACACTTACCCTACTTTCAACCAAATAAAACGGGACAGTGTAAATAAAGAAATCCTCGCCATGAACTATTCTCTAACCAGCGAGGCAGCATTAATAGGCAATACAAGTAAAACACAAAGATGCTCGTGTATATATGAATACAAAAAAAACAATAGCCTAGAAAGCCACAAAGAATGACTTGTCAGAAGCCAGAGCAACACGAGAATAAACCATTGAGGGCGCGACAAGACAAGAGTGCAGACAAACATCAAACGTCACCGTCCTTTTGGGCTTTAGGTAGACGTCATCATAGGGTCCACAGCCTGTCCGGTCATCGCACAATTAAAGCGGAAAGCATAATGGCGAACTGTAAATGGGTCCACCACCAATCATGCAGTGCGTTGCAAAATTATAAGGTCATAACTTCTCTTGACCAAGGATCTTACGAAGTTTACAAATCTCGTCACCATAGAAGTCAGGTTGTGATAGTCCTTGTCGCAGAAGAGTTCTTAAATTACTTTTATATTTGGAAAGAAGATCAGGGTTACGATAATAAAAGTTTGCAAAGGTTTTACAAAGTTTATAGTAACGGTAACCCTGATGGAGTAGCTTTTTAGTTATACAACGATTACAAATAGTAAAGTCCTCAACTCGAGTACAGGCTCTAGAAAAACAAATAGGTTGAGACACATAAACCCCATAAGAAGTTGCACTTGGAACATCCCCATCTAAATGGGGACAATTAACAATATTAAAATTAAAATCATCTCTCTTGTCCTATATTTGGCTAATTATTTCACCATTTTCACCATGAAATCTCTTTCATAGCTATCTAAAAACAAATCTGCGACAAGCGGTGCACAGTTCGTATCCATATGGATACCAACAGTTTGTCTATAAACGGTCGTTCAATACCTAACGAAACTATTATCTTATAGGAAGATGAGTGCGTCACAAACTTCTTGGCAAGTCCACATAGTGTAACATTCTAAACTGCCGTTAGTAATAAACGCTTTAATATTATTACAGGCCACAAATGTAGTATTTTCGCTTGCCATTTTTTTTTAATAAAAGCAATAAGCTTGTCTTTGATAATGTGATGTGGTAAGGGTATATATAGTGTAGAGAAGTCATAAGTGCTAATAGATGAAACTTTACGGTTATTGCATATTTTATCAAGAACGTCTCCTGAGTTTTTAATAGACCAAAACAAATTAATCCCAGAGTTTACATAAGTTTTATTACAATATTGTTGACCTTTAATGGTTGTGAGACAAGAAGTTAAAAGTTTGGAGATGTTTGTGGTGATGCAGGCACTAGAATTCGAAATAAAGCGGGCTTTATACGGATTTTTATGTAATTTAGGATTTCAGTACATAGTTGGCAGTTTGTTCTGCTTTCCGTCTACCCCAGCCTTGAAAGTAGTGCACCGAATGATATGTGTGGAAACAACATCATCCTCAGTAGAATGAACTGGGGTGTACGAATTAGTGCTATCGAGTTCCACAGTAGACCCTTCTACAGTTTGCAATTTGCTGTCCTCCTGATTGCGCAACGATCGGACGGGCGTTGGACTCTATGACAACGCTTTCCTAAATCCGTTAAGGTGGGAACCATTTCATGTATGTCATTCACTCCGTTTTGTCGTGCACTTAACGGTTGCCCTTTTATGCTCTGACTTCATACAAGACATCGAGTACATATTAGATTAGCGTCTTAGGTTTAACTTATTTTTTGATATCTTATATACATGCATATTTCTGTGTGGGGGGGGGGGGGGGGGGTATTTTACATATCTACGCTTTCTCAAATGTAAGGGGTTGACTCGGTGGGAACCATTTTTATTTACACTATTCAGTTGTTTATGGATGATGACAGGATAAGAGTAAGGTTTGGTGCACCCTTGAACCGGTTTAAACTCCTCCGTGGTCCCTTTTGCCACTGACAGGAGTGGAGTGACTGTATTCTGTGACTGCTACTCTGACTTATAACCTTCTCTTTATGTTATAAATAACTAAACTAATAACTCCTTGTTAGACAAGTTTTGTGGTGAACACTATAAACATTATCCTAGAATGTACTATATAGTGTTCATTTGACGATATTCATATTATTTAACCATCCGTGTGTTATACTAATCTGTGCAAGTAACCCCTCAAGTAACCCACTTGGTGCTTCGAATTAAAATGCATTCGATACAACTGATTACAAAACGATTGCACTTGTGTATGCGTGTAGCTAGAAACAAATAGAGAACGTATGTTTTCTTATGTTAGCGATGTTAATCAGTTAGTTCCATTTATGTATATACATTATAATATGGGTACATCAGGCTTTTTATTATAAATCTAAAACTTCAAAAAGATACATTTCACGCAAATAATAATATCAATCAAAATATGGTTTCAGTTAGGTATTGTTAGGGTCTACAATTTGAACTCACCATATATTGTGAATAAAATGAAAGCAAATGTCATACATAGAGTTTAATTAACACTGTTGAAGTGATACATGAGTGATAAAGATTCTTGCGATATAGAAACGAGTGCGGTTTCGCACGAGTTTCTATATCGCAAGAATATTTCTCACGAGTGAATTATTTTCCGTATCACGACAAAAATGTTAATTAAACTATATAATATATATTCAGTGATGAATTTCTTTCCAATCGTCTTTTGACACAAGTATTCCTGCTTCTGTCACTCCTTTGGCGACAGCGCGGAGTAATATGATAACGTCAATTCGTGACGTAATTATATTGACGTCTATCGTTTAGTTCATAACATTTGGCTACTGTGCTATCTTGCACACTAGGCGAGATATCACAGTAGAGGAAGGGATATGTTATAGATTTTCTCAAACTGGGAAATATCTATAATTCATCCCAGAATATATAATATAAACGGAGTACATTTGGAACGCAAATGGAGAGCAAACGGAATACAGTGTGGCGAACAGGAGCGGATTTGCCCCTGTTAAAAGTCGACTGTAGACAGAGTACATGCATGAATAATGTGCATGAACACATACGTGTGTATTGTTTTTATGAGCATTTGTTTTCATAATAGTGTGAGGAATAATAGCATGATTTTAATTCTGTTTATATATACATTTTTATAGATGAGAAAATAACCTGCTCTATTAAGATGGTGAGGTTTACACAGTCTTGTGTCAAGGACAGAAATACATACTATACAAGATTGTCAAGATTGACAATCCGTTTGACTGTTTTGAAAGTGGTTATACTTTGTATCACATTAAAACGGCTTCCGAACGTGTAATAAAGTCGTGTCATAAATCATAATACACCAGTAGTGTATCTTAAAAGGACACTTGTCAATCTTGAAGTTTTATCTAACATTAAAATTATCCTCTCGATTTTTAATCTAAAATCGTTTTGATGGTGAACTTCATACCGTAGGTTTGAACATAGTATTGGTGAAATAAAGTAAACAGTTAAAAATATGCAAACTCAATTGCCAAGTCATTGAGTACCTTCATTGTAGCTTTCTAGGCTATTGTTTTTTTGTATTATTTTTACACGAGCATATTTGTGTTTTACTTATATTGCCTATTGATGCTGCCTTGTTGGTTAGAGATTAGATCATGGCAGGGATTTCTTTATTTACACTGTCCTGTTTTATTGGGATGACAGTAGGGTAAGCGTGAGGTTTGGTGCACCCTAGAACCGCTTTAACCCCCAGTAGCCTACTTTGCCACTGACCGTTCCAAGGCGGTAGCCCTAATGTCAACCCTTTTGTGTTTATGATGTCGTTTGCATTTATTGCCTTCTTGGTTGTCTGTTTGCGTGTTTGTTTCTGTGCTTTGTGGTTGACTGTCCTCCTTGAATGTTACTTTCCCTGTCCGATCATTTTATATTTCCTTTATACAATTCTTATAATTATTTATTATTATTATTATTATTATTTTTTGCATACAACATTCCATTAAAACATATAATTACTACACACATAAGAGTTAAATTGCATAACACTGTTTAGATAATATTAAATATATTGTATGACTATATTTTAAGAGGTTTAATAGAAGGAAGGGAACAAATTAGTATTGGAAGAGAATAATGTAAGATAATAGATAATGAGCTTGCTAGAGAGCATCGTTTTCTCCAAGTTTCTTTAAATGTATTAAGAGTATTATTTTTAAGGGCAGTGTACGTTTCCATGTTAATTCTATTGTTCAATTGTATTTAGAATGTTTCAAATTTCGGTATCTCATCTTTATATTTACATTTATATATGAATTGTTTACCCAACATGGTTATGTAAGTGAATATTTTATCTCGTTCTCCAAAGTAAATATTATATTTATTTAATTCGGTAATCATGTCTTTTCTCTCCATCCATAAACGGTATTCATTCCTGAAATGTTTAGTCCACATACATTCCCAGAATAGATGGTCTATAGTCTCTATTTCCATATTACAGAATGTGCAAATACTTGAAACGGCAAATTGGCATTTATATAAAGATTTATTTTTGGCAATATTCCTGTATATAAAATTGTACTAAAATATTTATAAGCTATTATCTTTACTACATCTTAATATGTTTCTATAAATGGACTAGCAATTCACAGTAGTATGTGAAAATACAATTTCAACGTTGGGTTCATGCAACCATTGCTTTGGTATTGACGATATAAGTGGGTGATATTTTAAAAATTCTGTTGCAGGTATGTCAAAATCAGTTTGGATTGAATTACATGATTTTAGTTTTCTATCAGTTGTATTATATATAGCATGGGTGCATACAATCTGTTTCTGTATCAATAAAGATATATACCACAGTGATTTATAAGGTAATGTCCACAATATTTATTCAATTATATGTTTTGGACTTTTTGTAAAGTAAGCAGTACACCACGCCTTTTAGCCACTGACCGTTCCAAGGCGGTAGCCCTACTGTCAACCCTTTTTGTGTTTGTAATGTGTTTATTATTACTATTGCCATTCTTGTTTGTCTGTTTTGGGGATTACTGTGTTCTGTGAAAGCTGCATTTCCTGTTCGATTATTATACTTACTTTCAATATGTCATTTAAAAATGTGTTTTTAAATGTAAAGCTCATAATATCTGTTACATCAATATTATAGATGAAAATTAAATTCCCACCATAACGTTCGAGTTCTTTCATGTAGAATATTTTCCACGCTCCGTTATTATTTCGGTCTATTATTCGTTTTACCCATGATGCTTTAATGGAGGTTAAGCATATTCGTATATCTATCATTTTCAAACCATCATCTTATTGTTTTATCATATCTCTCCTTTTGACTTTATCTCTTTTTGAATTCCAAATGAATTGAAAACATTTTTTATTTAGATTTGTTTAGTATGTACTCTGGTGGATTTGGAATAATTGAAAAAATGTACGCTAATTTAAGACTAAGTATATATTTTAAAACAATGATGTTTCCTATTGTTGATAGTTTACTACTTTCCATTGATCCATACTATTGTAAAATTGTTTAAATCTATCTGTAAAGTTAATTGCAAACATGTTAGCTGTTTTTGCATGAAAATATAGATATAAAAATGAGATATAGGGTCCTATATAAACCACAGCGCCCGAGCGCAATGACATCGTAGGTCCACACTGTACTGCAAATAAGGACTTGACAATACAATGAAAGAGACAAAAAACAACAGAAAGGGTGGTGAAGACAGGGTTACCGACTTGGAACGGTCAGTACGCAATAAGGCCTACTGGTTAGCTTGAATCGATTTTATATGCGCTCAATCCTCGCTATTATCCTGTCCTCAACGCCCAAATAGACAAAACAGTGTAAACAAAACTACATCCCATCGAAAGGAATTCTCTAACAATAAAGTCCACATCCTGAGAAACTAACTAAAGAAACACATACAAAATAATAAACATCTCAGGATGTATTCAGAATAGTACTGAACAACCATAGTAGTTGCAGCTAAAGAGAAAACCAATCTAGGGTTCGACCAGAAAACCCGAGGGACGAAAGCTAATGCATCCACCTCCCTTAGTTGGGGTTTCAGTAGGTACAATCATAGAGTCCCAAGAGGTAGTCCAGTCATCGCACAAGTGAAAAGTGAAGCGCAATGACTGACCTTAGAGGGGTCAATCACTAAACATGCAGTGCGCTGTAAAACCAAAGGGTTATATCCTTTTCTGACGAACTTCCTGATTAAATTTGTAAAGCGGTCAGGAAACCCGTCAGACCCCTTTAACTTTCGAAGTTTATAGACCACATCTCCATAAAATGAGGGTTGTGATA
The DNA here is from genome assembly GCA_037043455.1 of Cyrtodaria siliqua. Lineage (NCBI taxonomy): Eukaryota > Metazoa > Mollusca > Bivalvia > Adapedonta > Hiatellidae > Cyrtodaria > Cyrtodaria siliqua. The sequence continues at coordinate 200,977 of JAWPHD010000135.1, read as the reverse complement.
TGCCTAGTCGCAGCAGTCTCTTAAGGTTGGTGTTGTACTTTTCCAGCAGGCCCTCGTTACGGCGGTAGAATTTAGAGAAAGATCTACGTAGTCTGTGATAACGAAAACCCTGCTGAAGAAGTTTACTTGTAATAACTTGATTTCGATCATTGACGTCTATAACAGCATTACACGCTCTAGCAAATCGAATGAGCTGGGAGATATACACCTAAATATCGAACAGGAAAAGTAGCATTTAAGGACGACAGTCAACCACAAGCACACACAGAAACAAAGAACAACTGCAAAGATGAAAAAAATGCCAAATAAGACATCACAAACACAAAAGGGTTGACAACAGGAACGGTCAGTGGCAAGAAAGGCCGCTGGGGTTTAAACCAGATTATAGGGTGCACCAAACCTCACACTTACACTAATGTCATCCCAATAATACGGGCAGCGTGAATAAAGAAATCCCCGCCATGAATTAATCTCTAACCAACAAGGCAGCATTAATAGGCAATATAAGTAAAACGCAAAGATGCTCGTGTATATATAAATACAAAATACAAACAAATATCCTAGAAAGCCACAAAGAATGTACACAATGACTTGGCAGAAGCCAGAGCAACAAGAGAACAAACCATTGAGAAGACAAGACTGCAGTCAAACATCAAACGTTATATCAAGTGCCTTTGCCGATTCAGATGTCCATTTTATACATTTGTTTCTATTATAAATTAAATCATGTTGCGTTCTAAGTGTTCCTGCTCTTAATGTTACACATTTGCTGAGATTTAATTTTAGACGATAATATGTTCAAACTCTTCATAAATGTTTAGCATAGCGTTGTAACCTTTTTTAGACCCGTTTAGTGAAATGGTCGCGTCATCTGCAAACATTGTGTGGTTTTTCTCTTGATCATTTACTTTTATGCTTGTGATATCTGTATCGTTACGTATGGGTTTTAAAAGTATGTCAGGTTGATAGAATAACGATATAAGGGGAAACTGGGTAAGTACTCGTCCATCTATGTTTAATATGTTCATTGCTTTACTTTCTGCTCTATGTTTTTCAATACTCATGAGTAGTTTAACATTTTTCTCCACTTTCTAGATACTATGCCTTTATTCTAGATTTTATTCCATTTGTCTTCTTTTCATAAAATTTATTTAATTCCTCTCGTTTTCTGTTAATTAGTTCTTTTGAATTTGTTTACAGCTTTCATCCTCCAATTTATTTTTTTGCTTTGTTCATCTTGAATACTGTTATTTCTGATAGTTTTCATATAATGTTTGGGTTTGCCTCTTTATTAAATGTTAATGTTTCATTTATTTCACGTTTTAATTTTGTTTGATATTCAATATCGAGTAATAAACTTCAGTTCAGTTTAAAGTATCCAGGACCCCTTGGTGTATCTTGCAGTAGTATATTAATGCTAGATATTGAGTGATCAGATTTATAGCTACTTCGAATGTCTGCTCGAGTAATGCAATTTATGAGATTCATGAGATTCCTTGAAATTAAAAAATAATCTAGTCGGCAGAAAACTGTCGGTCGTGAATTTGAATGCCAAGTAAATGTTTGTTTTATAGGGTTAAAATTATCCGTACATCATTCAGTTCATACCAGTTAATCATATGTAATAGTTTGCGCCACATTTTTTATGTGTATCAATATTTCCATCCTTTTTATCCATAGTTGCGTCTAAGACTAAATTAAAAACGCCTCCTATAATAAAGTGTTTATTTATGTTTTATAATGGAAATACTTATAGACATTATTTATAATTGTATTACTTTCCAATTAAGCAAACTGTTAATACAGGTGATTATGTTGCTGCGTCAACGGGCGCAAAACATATCCCGTTAGCAAATGCCAAAATTGTTCCCGAGCGAAGTAGTTACTATGGAAATGAGGCGACTTTCCTCCACCCGTGCTAGCTACATCCTGGCAGAGACATGGAATATAAATCACAGCCATGGCCCATTTCAACCGTTAATGGAGAAGCTTAGGACATTGTTGTAGCAAGACAATTAAGAGCCCCTGATAATGTGTTTAGCATAATGGCATAGCCCAATTGTGATAAATGCGTATCATCATTTTCGGCGAACATAGGATATTTTATATACGCCCCATCGTTTTATTCTGTTTATTCTGTTCCTGGTTTTATTTGCAATAACGTTGAAGTTAATATATCGCCAAGATAAACATAGTAGTATCTGAGACCACACCAAGAATGTGTTGGGAATAAACTGAATTAAACTGTTAAACAGCTTTTTCATATTCACACTAGGTTTCGAATGTATTGTTTGGGGCGCTTGTTTCAGCCAAAGTTTTTTTGGACTTTTCAGACAAAATACATTTCGTAACTAAATAAGTTGTATATCAGTAAAACAGACATTCTAAGTGGTAAATAAAAATACCTTACTTTTCAAAATCGGATGAGAAATAAAAATTGCATGTGCGAAAGCTGTTTTTGATGGGTCATATTCAATGCAAAATTCTGCTGCATGAAAAATTTGAAATTATTATTTTTAGAATTTTTATTCAAAAATGGTTTTAAATTGTTGGATATTAGTAAATTAGGACACCCTGAACGTGTTATAGCAAAATATGAAGGATTACTGAAGTTATTTGAAATTTCTTAATTTTCTGCTGGAATTTACATAGGAAAAGCCCGATCCAAAAATCATTTTGGGTGTAAATATTTATTTCTCAACCGATTTTCAAAAGTAAGGTGTTTAATTTACCACTAAAAATGCCAGTTCTAATGATATATAACTGATGTACGTATTATTTAAATTTAAGAAGTTACTTCAGAAAAACCTTTGACTGAAACAAGCGCCCCAAACAATATGTCATTACCACAGCAATGTAAAATTAAAATGTTGGGTGGTGTTTCATTTAACTGTAATAAATTCATTATGTTTTCCTCCAGATCTGCAATCCTCATGCCTCTTTTAAACTCCCATAGGATACTCCAGTTAATAGCACGGAGATCCAAGTGAACCCCGTCTGGGCGATGAACAGCACGCTGGAATGCATCCCTTATAATTGATGATCCCATCATCCAGACTTTGAGCTTGAAGTGTGGACCTAAATCGACTTGAGTACAGTTAGAAAGTGTACTTGTCTTGTTCATGCATTCTATTTAATTGGAAACAACTATAATAACCATAAATCGTTTATTATCATTTAAAATAAAGATGGAAGCGTTTCTCTAGTTCCATCTGTATCAAATGCTATACGTTGTCCAATATGACGCATATACATCTATATATATCAGTATTACTTCTTTCTAGGGCCCGGAAACGGAACCTTAATGTAGTGTACGACCACAAGTGATAGATCTGAAAAGAATCAGCCGGGTCAACCCATTACACGTATTTGTCAGGCCTTTATCATAATCATTATTCCATGCTGCACTCAGAGGCCAGACCATTTATGCAAATTGCCTCCTTATATGTATCATTATTTTTATTACATTTTGCATAACATTATCATTATATCATTATCACACTTTGCACTAAAGACCGGTAACGGCTGTCTGGTGCTGTGTTAAATTGTGCTTGGTCTAAATTCGGATCGCCGGGATGATTCATGAAACGATTTGGCTGATGTTTTTAGTGGGGTTTTTTTCCTCTCTTCTTTTTGCATTATTTAATTATCATTATAACATTATCATTATCATTATATCATTATCACACGTTGCACTAGAGGCCGGTAGCGGACCTCTAGTGCTTTGATAAAATTAAATGGTCTAAATTCGGATCGCCGGGTCGATTCATTAAACCATTTGAATGAGCCTTTTTTCTTTTTCTTTTTCCTTTTCTTCTTTTCTTTTTTCATTATCATTATCATTATAACATTATCATTATATCAATATCACACTTATTTTGCACTAGAGGCATATACCCTTCAGTTGGAGCAACATCTCTAACTCATACGGATTCTTAGTACGAAAGCTGGTCGCTGAATTTCTAATATATACTTTTTTTTTCTTTTTTTTTAGTTAAGCGTATACACTATTAATATCACAACCAGCCACGGTAACTAATCGAATGTATGATTTGTACGAATTGGATCGCCAACGGCCTTGATATGTAATATTGTCAATTGAATCGCTTTTTTTAAACATAGAAGTGGCCCCGCCAATTCTGAATGAGTGGGATTTCAAGCTTGGTTGCTAAAACCTGCCAATCGGAGAGATTTCTTTAAGACAGCATTAAATTGGAATGTTGAAAGTGGGCTTTTGTGTTCTATGTTTCATAAATAATTGCCAATGGTCGTACCAAAATTGGTTTTCCTCAGATATTGGAATGTCTAATGAGGTACCTACATGCCTCTGATCAGTTTTTGATGCTTTAAAGTAAAGTCTAATGGTCTCCGTGCCTAATATTACATCGCGGGTATTGGTTGCATAGAAAGCATCCATAATTCTGGATCAATCTCCTGCCATTTCAGACTGGAAATAATGGATTTTTAGGCGAAATTGCTCCCAGCCCGTGTTAGGCGATGCCGCCAATCGTATGTTACTGAAATATTGCAGCATGTGTTGCGTTTCTTTGGCCTTAACCTGTAGGGTTATGCTCATAAATATGACGAATGCACAGACCAACATTCGATTTTTTTCATTTCTTTATTTGAAGATTGTTTTTGTGAAATAATTAGCTCTCCATTAACAATTTGAACTTTTTGTCTGTTTACATGTGTATGTTTGGGTTATAATGTGTGTAACTCAATACATTGGTTGCCCCACATTTTTTCCTTTTATGCCAGTGGGACAAGGGCCGTGATCATGGTATGCGAACACGTATTTACAGTCTGCATGTGATCGCCTGATTTATTTCCGGCCTGAGTCCCGCTTCCTTCGGGTTGTAACTGGGGGCCCCCTTCTTTTCGCGTTCAGGTTCCGGTTGCCAAGGGCGTGGGATGAACTTGATCAGCCGTGTCGTCCGTACCACCACCCCCGTACCATCCGACGTCATTCCATCGGTTCCCCCATATATAGCCTGTCTTCGGCGAGTTACCCATTTAACCTTTGGCATTTTTCTCACAACATGAAATGGAATTACTTGTATTAGATCTTTTTTCTTTAATATTGATTATGTGACAAAACGTGTACCCCAGTTTATTTTATCAGTGTTATGTTGACTACTGGTCTCTTGAGGAAGAGTAAACTGTATAAGCACTTTTTGTTCTGATATGTAAAATTAATTCGCGAAAACTGATTATTAATTATGGCCGCATCACGTGTTGGAATGAAGCGTGGTGTTAAAAATCTCAATTCGGAAGGTTGCAACATTCTTTCACGCGGAATATTTATGCATACTGCTAAAGTAAATATTCATAAACTAAATTATTTCATTTGATTTATCTTATATCGAGTTTATAAACATAAGTTTGAGAGCAACAATATTTAACCTTATCCCATGTTAGCAGGACGTCCAGTGATCTCCCTTGAGTATCTACTTGACTTGCTTTCACGAGTCGCCTCCGTTTTAATGAATCTAATGAGAACCTGGAAGGGTATTTTACATTTTCCCAAGAGCATAAATGTTTTACTCTTTATGCGATTGAAACTTATATTATTATATATTATTTATAATTATTATTAATGATTAAACAAATGAAGTTTATGTAGAAAAATAACGGGACGCCGCGAGTTTTACAAAAATAAAGACGCCTGTGTCCGTTTAATGTCACATTAAAGTATCTCGTTACGGCACGATCTACGACGTTATGGGACTTTATGTGACCTATTTGTTAATACATTCAATTATAAATAAGCACTCATATAAGATCCTATGTGTATTATATGGTTCATATAAAGACACATACACATACTTGTGCTTATGCACTTAGAGCATGGTGCATTCTGTATTCTTCCTGATCAAATAATTGAATTGAACTGGGGTTTTAAGGCGCACCAACACATGAAAGATTAATGGCGCCTAACAGGAATGAACATCCCAGGCTCATCCTCCATGTACATCGAGATCAAATATGAAGAATGGGCCTAGAACCGTCTCACCTGCAGAACTGCAGAGTTGCTGCAAAGTGGTTTTCCGCCAATACTCACAAATATATCACTTAAGCAAATAATACATGTGGTTATATAAACTATATTTACTAAAATGGAAATTTAAACGCAACTACTAACTTTGTTATAACATAGATGTATTCATGCCTCAACAGTTCGAACTAATAACGTTATAGGCAGGGACCCAACTTCTTGTATCGTGCAAAAAACACTGTTGGTTTACCCGGAAAGATATACTCGTGATTTTTGCATATCAATAACAGAAACTGTGTTATATACGAAACCACTGTATGGATTAATGGTATTCTTTGCATTTCGTAACACAAACGCGTTTTCTACGGAAGCCCGTATGTGATAAGTAAATATTGATATTCAAAGAAAATTGTGTACAAGTTTATATTTTAGCGATTTTTTTTTATTTTGTACATAAAGAAGATATAAACACGCCTGATTGTAAACACGCCTGATTATATTCTGTATATGCAGATTGCAATTTTCAACATTTTGTTTTAAATTAGCGGATTCAGTATTGAAGATGGTGGGCTGATGGGTGGAGGGAGGAACGGGCATCTATATTTACCAAAACCAGTATCACAGGTATCTCCGCCCAAGTCAACCTACTGAATATCAAGTGGAGGAGCGATGTATGAAATGCGGCCTAACAAATCATACAACAGCAGAATGTCGACACCAAAACCAAGTTCAGTGTTTTAAGTGCAAGTTCTATAGCCACAAAGATTCATCGGGTTTGTGTTCGCAGAAATAGGACATAGGCAAATATGCCAATACTGACAGTAGAACATTAGATGAAAATTTTACGTCAAATAGGTACACTGTATTGGACTGTATATGTGATAAATGTGATCAAACAAAGTGTTTTTGTATGTCGATAAACGATAAACACATTAATCAGTCAGAAAGTTTTTGCATTTTGGATAAAGATAGTACTGATGATGATAGACCAATAATTGAAGAAGAAATATTTACCGATCAAAATGACCCACACGACAATTATGACTTATCAACACTGTATGACACTTATTATCAACATAACAGTAACATATACCATGATATAACTCTTGATGAAAATTTGAATTACGATGTTACTTCATCGGATACCCAAAACATTTAAATTTAGGGTTAACAGGCTTTAAAATAGGCCACATTAATTCTTGTCTAAGTAATAAATGGCGTTGAGAAAAGGAGTGATATTGAGACGAATGAAATTGAATGTTTAGAAGTGTTTCCAAAACATTCGAAGAGCTTTCTGGTAGGTATGATTTGGCATAGATACTAGAATCACGAAAAGAGATGTACTTGTTAGGAGATTTTAATAGGGACCTGTTAAATGAGCAGATAAAAAAGTCAAGGTTAGAATATATGGAAGCATTTGATCTATTCAAAAAGTAACTAAAGTAACCAGGAAAGCCACACATTCAAAAACCCTGATAGATCATATATACTGCAATGTGCAAGCAAATATTAGCTCTATCGATGTCCCTCACATAAGATTAAGTGATAACTTTCCGATATTTCTTACTCGAAAAACAAATTGTGCACAGTCTAAATTGTCGCATCATACTATATCATACGGTCTTACAAACATTTAATGGGGACAGTTTCATACACGATCTGCAGTCTGCACGATGGGACACAAACGAAATTGTAGACACATGGTCATCTATGTTTTTGAATATTATAGACAAACATTTGTCCATTGAAATCACATAGGGTAAAGTATAAACAACAGCCAAAGTGGATAACTCATGATATTATTGATGCCATAAAGACAAGAGATAGATACACATCATTAAATGATAAACATCAATACAACATATGGCGAAATAAAGTTGTTACACTTATTAAACAATCCAAGAAAGCACAATATTCAGCTTTGATAATAGAAAACAATAATAAACTCGGTAGTGTATGGACATTATTCAAAGAAATAGGAGTCAATAAAAGAAAAAGCAACTCAAATATTCCTTAACTTAAAATTGACATAAATGAGATCAATGAAAGCAGCAAAATTGCAAATGAATTTAATAGGTTCTTCGTTTCAGTAGCTAGCTTCAAGCATAGAAGAACCTGTTGTAAGGTCGAATTTGACAAACTTAAATCTTTCTGTGATAGCAGGGTTCCTGAAGAAACCGTATTTAAAATTGCAAAAATATGGATATATCTAAGGCCACTGGATGTGATCTTATTGGCCCGTGATAAATAAAAATTGCTGCACCCCATATTACGGATAGTATTACTGATATATGTAATCAAAGTATAAAGACTGCAGTATTTCCAGATAAATAGAAAGAGGGTAAATTAGCCCCTCTTCATAAACGTGGGTGAAACGGTTATGTCAATAACTATAGGTCTATCTCAGACCTTCCTATTCTCTCTAACTCTAACTCTCTCTAAAGTTTTAGAAAACCATGTACACGACTCTTTAATGGAATTTCTTATTTTGTACAAATTACTTCACAAAACTCAGTCTGGCTTTAGGCCTAACCATTCATGTGATAATAATGGTCTTTTAATTGGATTAATATGATTGACTTTAAAAACACATTTGACCTTGTGGACCATAATATTCTTTTAAAAAGCTGAAACTCTACAAACTGTCAATGATACTATATCATGTTTTTCCTCATAAATACTCTATCGAAAACAAAGAGTATCGGTCACAATACTATGTCTGAAGATAAAGTTATTACAAATGGAGTTTCACAAGGCTCAATCCTGGGCCCTCTACTCCTTTTATTGTTCATAAATGAGCTACCGCTTTATACTGATCAAATACATACTGATCTGTATGCAGATGATACTACCCTTTTTGATATTGGAGTTTCACGCTCTACAATTGAGAGTAACTTACAAATAGCATTAGACAATTTAGCAAATTGGTGCAAATGCAATGGTATGCTAATAAATACTTCAAAGACAAAGTAATGCTTATAACTTCTCACCAAAAGAGAGCTTGTAAGAATACTGACAACTTATATTTGAATTTAATCAATGATAGTCTGAATACAATAGTCTAAAGACAAAACACTTTGTGTTTTTATAGACAATAACTTGACATGGACTTCTCATACAGATAACATTTGCAATAAAATGACAGCCTATTTATGGCTATTGTCGCGAATAAAGGAGAATCTTTCTATTGAGCATAGAAGTCAATTTTATAAAACTTACATTCAACCCATATAGATTATTGTAATATTGTACGGGGAGGTGCATCATAAATACACCTAGATAGAATTTACCGTCTACAAAAACGCGCATGTAAGATAAAATTGGACTATAATTTTGAGGATGTAGTAGAAAGCATGCAAGAATTAAAAATATTAACACTATTTGACCGATTATATCTCCGAAAAGCAAAGTTTATGTTTAAAGTATACAGATCTGAAACCCCTAAGTATGTAAATAGTATGTTCAGACGTCGAATAGCATATGAAAAATGACCTGTTTTGAGATCAGAAACAGCCCATAATTGTATTCCCCCACAACCAAAGAAAGAAATATTCAAGCAAAGTGTTACATATTCTGGACAAGTCATTTGGAATAGCTTGCCAGACAGCTTAAAAGCTTGAAAACAGTTGATTCTTTTCATTGTAACTTCGTAAAATGGATAAAACAAGCATCATAAAGTTATTAATGTGTTATGAATGATGTTAGAGATGTACATCAGACAGTATAGTTACATGTAAGTACGTTGGAAAGTGTTAGCGTTTAGCTTTGTTTGCTTGTTTGTGTGTTTTGTTATTATTGTCTTTCAAATAATTAATATCGTTCTATTTATTTTTTATTTATTTTATGTTTGTTTGTCTATGTTTTCAGGTATCTACATATATGTTATGATGTCATCAATTTGTTTTTAGCAGGCCTTTCGACAGAAGCTGAATGGGAGGTGGCTGCGTATACAAGGGTTTGTGAGGCTGGCTGCTGATTTCTTATTCTCTTATACATTATGATTAACCAATTTGCCAATAAGTATTGTAAATGGTGTAAATAATAGAGGGCCACATGGAATATTAGTTTTGTAACTAAATGTGTATTAACCCTTTGCAAATAAAGTCTATTATTATTATTATTATTTTGGCTAAAGATTACATGCACGTTGTTAATCTATTCTGTAAATTGTTTTCAGTTAAAGCCAACTCTCATACTCTTTTACTGTTACCATCCCTTGCCGGATTTAGGTTGAAGCACATGCATTCATTAAAGTATATAGAGATAGAGAGAGGAAGAAGCCTTTTCTATATAATATGCTATAACTATATTCTCTCCATCCTTCTATACTATATACAGCTATCTATCTATTCATCCTACTGCGCCCTCTTTCGATAATAATGAGTAACTGCGCGTCTGTACATGGTAAAAGAAAAAGTCAAAGCGTGATAGAAGGGTGAAAATGTGATAGTAAAAACAAGTAAAAGTGTGAAAGTGTTATTATATGTTGTGAGGTATTTATAAGAACTAGTTTAAAAGAAGGTAAAAGCAGCGTTTTCATTCAGGGTTTGGGTAATATTGTATACAAATGTCCTTCATAAAGGGTTCAAGATCAGGCGTTACAACAAAAGTATAGGGCAGGTTATTCCAGTGTACCGCTGTAATTGGAAAATATGAGTACTGGTAGTAACTAGCGTTGGTTTAAAGCTGAACGTACGTCAAAGGGTGCATGTGTCTTGTCAGTCTCACTGGATGGTTAAGATATGACGGGACTGGTATGGCAAAGAGGTTATGAACAATTTTGTAGAACATTATAAGACGTGCATCCACACGTCTATCCTTACAAAAAGACCACCAACCCAAATTGTTTAGCATAGATGTCACGCTATCATACGGAGAATAATTATGATTTACCCACCTAGCTGCTCTTCTTTGGACAATTTCAATTTTATTGATATTGGACTGGGTATGTGGAATCCAGACAGTTGAAGCGTATTCCACCAGGAGAGTACCATTTTTTATAAGGAGTTTCTCTGATACCCTTGTGTTTTGTCTTTATATTTCTTTTCAAAACCTAGTGTCCTGTTTGCATTGGTTGTATTATTTGAAATGTGTTTGTTCCAGCTAAGGTCAGAGCTGATTTCGTGTCCCAAGTATTTGGCGTGGTCTACTGCTTCTAGTACCTGACCATGAAGGCAGTATGTGTGAAGTATTGGATTTTTTGATCTATTTATGTGTATTACTCGACATTTGCTGAGGTTAAATTCCATTTCCCATTCTTTTTCCCACTGCTGCAAGTTGTCTAAATCATTCTGAAGTTGTTTACAATTTGATATGTTTTTTATTTTTAGAGTTAGGTATACAACAGTTTCGTCTGCAAAGAGTCGGATTTGGGATTCGATTCTATTTCTTCAGGCACGTCTTTTATGTACAGTAAAAATAGTAAGAGACCAGGCACAGAGTCTTGGGGCATACCGGAGGTAACATGTATGTTTGAGGAAGAATCACTCTCAAGTACAACTGCCTGGGACCATCCTATTAAAAAAGCCCGTATCCAAAGCTTTGCTGAAATCCAGCAATATTAGATCAGTTTGACGTCCCTGAGATAGACATTTGGCAATTCCCTCAACTAGTTCAATCAGTTGGGTTTCGCGTGACCTTCTCTCCCTGAAACCATGTTGAAGGTCATATAAAATAGTATGGGCATTTAAGTGTTTGGAGAGGCTGGAAGCTATGATATGTTCCATTACCTTACACAACACACAGATGGGGCGATAGTTTGCGGGATTACTTTTGTCACCCTTTTAAAATAAAGGGAGACATTTGCACAGGACCATTATTTGGGGATTTGAGCAGTCATGAGGGATTTGTGAAAAATGATTTGTAGATAATAATTTGGGGCTATCTCTAGTTTTAACGCTTTAAGGACCAAGGGTTTTATATAATCTGACCCTGCTGCCTTGTGTGAGTTAAGGTTGGCAAGCAACTCAGTGATGCCATTTAAGGATATTTCTATCTCAGGCGTGGCTGGGGATTTAGGTTTGAATTCCTCTGGTTTATCTTTGTCACTTATAAGTCCTGTTTCCAGCCCTTCATGTAAGGATTTCTGGCAAAGTTGACTAAGTTTTAGTGGTGATGTGGGGTTAAACTCTGATTGAAACTGTTCATTTAGTATGTTGGCCTTTTCCGATTTGGCAGAGTGAAACGGAGTGCTACCTGGTTTAGAAGGGGTGCTATGCCTTGAGAGTCTTGACATGAACTTTTAATAAGTGAAAACAATATTTTCATTGAAAATTTAGATTTATGTTCAGTTTCAAGGTCTTTTTGGGGGTCATTTAGTCCAAGGTTATCTTCAAGATAGTTATTATATGATTGTTTTATCTTAGATTTCACCAGGTGTCTATAGTTTAAGAAATGTTTCCTATAGTTAGCAATTTTGTTTTTTTGTTTATGAAAAAGATTTTCTCGTTTTCTGATAAGTCGTTTGATGAGCTTCGTGATCCATGGTAGACCTTTCTTTGAACTTATTTGTTTAGATGAAAAAGAAATGAAATACCCTGTATTTAGTTCTTTCTTGAATGCGGTCCAGAGGGAATCCACAGATCTAAGGGAGTGATTCTGTAATATTTTACCTTTAGCGTTCTGAGGCCTTTTCAATCTGCCTTACGGTATAGTTTGATCGTTCTAGGGGGCTGTCTACTTCCATTTGGTTTTGTGTCAACTTCGTAGTAAACTATGTCGTGGTCTGATATACCTGGATGAGTCTCCACCTTGTTGACTAGGGTGTGGTTAGTGGTCAGGAATAAAGCCAATGTATTTTCATACCTGGTGGATTCACTCACCATTTGTGTAAGGTTAAAATCGTCTAACAAGTTGGTGAAGTCTTCATATAACTGTGTGAAGTTATATCGTTATGAATGACTGTGAGTAAACGTCATCATAGGGTTCACAATCTGTCGGATCATCGCAACATTAAAAAGTCTGTACATATAGTCGCCATAGAATTCACGTTGTGACAGATCTTGTAGCAGAAGAGTTCTGACAATACTTTTAAAAGTAAATCAGGGCTATGATAATAAACCTTTGCAGTGATGTGTGCTGGTATAAAGCTCAATGAAGCACTATCAAAGCTGGAATAGCTGAAAAGTAAAACAAACTTCCAACTATGTACTGGATTCCTAATTTACAAAAACAGCATAATAAAGCACACTTCCTTCTTCTTTCTACAAACATCTTCAAAGGTTTAACGCCCTATATTACTGCCGTTGTAGATCACGTAACATAATATTGTGCTAACGCTTGTGACAATTTTGGTCGTTATTACTTTCTTGAAACAAATGCAATAACATTTTCAAAGACAAGCTTATTGCTCTCATTCAATTGCATTTTAGTGATACTGCGGTAGAATAAAATATTTTCATTGGCATATCACTCTGCCGTTAGAACAATCAAAATGGTCGCCACCATTGCACTTCCCATAGGGTTACAGTATAGTGCTTGTTCTTACCATCACTTTCTAAAATCTCATAGCTCTAAACAGCCTAACTAAAATTAAAATACTTTTCGCGGAGTTGATTTCTGATCTCTATTTTGATGTTTTAGCTATGGTCATGTGACGTAATCGCTGACTATTTTTTAAAGAAGTTGACAGGTTCACATGGTAACCCTGGTAACCCTGGTTACCCTGGTAAACATTGGGTAGTGATCACTTTCATACAATCTTTACTAAATTTCTTAAAAGGCTTATCAAAGGAGGTTATTATTTTGCAACGCGCTGCATGTTCAGTTGTTGACCCATTTACAGTTCTTCGCTTTGCTTTCCACTTGATTGTGCGATCGCCGGAAAGATTGTGGACCTATGATGACGTCTACCGAAATCCTGAAAGGACGGTAACGTTTGAGGTTTGTCTTCAATATTGTCTTGTCGTGCCTTTAATGGTTTATATCCTTGCTGCTATGGCTACAAATATTGAAGTACTCATCCCGCTTACAAATTCTAGTACATAGAATAAGTTGAGAAGCATGGACTCCATAAGAAACTGATCGGAGAAAGCCCCGTCAAGGTCGGGATAAATAATACTGTCAAAACTGATGATCTCTCTTGTCTTAGGGTTTACTTATTATTTCTCAGTTTCAATCGCGAGATGTAAATCGAGTAAAGAAGATATAGCAACTATGAGATATATTAGCTTTGTTGAGGTGAAGTTCTTTAGGAAAGAAAGTATATGTATTAACCATAGTATAAAATTAAGGGTTGTAAGTGTCCAATATATCATCCATATACAAAGAGGTATAAGAAAAGGCTTCGATTTCATCTGCCTAAGCGTATCTGGTAAACGACTAAATATGAAACCTCTATCATAAAAAAACAAATCTGCTGCAAGAGGTGCACATTTCGTTCTCATTTGGGATTCCAACAATTTGGCTATAAACAGTAATGCCATATCTAACTAGTTCCATATGTGTAAAAATATTATCTACGTTACAAGTACACATAGTGTAATTGTCAAAAAAGCTTCAACTTAATATTGGTGAGAATCAGAACTCAGTTGATTTGTACTCAGACTGAAATTTAAATATTTGCAAGCATCAAGGGCGATACTTTTGTAAACCACTCCTCAATTGTTCTCATTGTCAAACAAACCCGAGATCTTAATAATATTACTTTAATAAAGCATGGAAAATCAAATCCTATTTATTACTATCATCGTGAAAACAATCACGCTCCTTAGTCAGAGGACGATATCCTCATTGTTTAGTTCGAATATTACACAGTAATTGATTACATTTAAAAAGGAAAATAGGAAACAATCAGACAATCGTATTTTTCGAGAATTTAGAGCAATAAATTGATAATTGTCTAACATGTCTGAAATTCGTTTGACATAAAGTTACACGCCACACTGTGTAAAAATCGAAACCAATATTGTGTACGAAAGCTGAAATCGGCTTTTTCTCTATAATTCAGTAAGGCAGGTGTCAATTTTGCTCATTGTCATCTTGTCAAAGTCTATATTTATATAAAGTCCCATACTAAATAATGTAAAGATCGGAATCTAAAATGTGCATGTTTTGTCAATAACCAAGGGTAATAACCCTTTAAGGCAAGTGACAGTTTTGCTCAGTATTGTCAAAGTCCTTATAAGCAGAAAATAGTTCAGATTGTGATACAAGTATGACAGTTTGCACAGTGCCTGCACATATTATATTCAAATGAAAAATTACCTGAGCCAATTCAATTTCGATCATTTTCAAGATGGCCGCCAAATATCCAATTTTTACAGATATATCGGCATGATTATGCATTTATTCAAAATAAAAATATTTGTATAATCCACCCACCACAAACTATATGTTCAATCTATGCTTTACATTCTGTAGTGGTTATCAGATGTTCGGGTATTCATATAATTGCGGTTATATACGTCTTAAAATATACATAATGATATCCGGATGTACTTATTAACGGAACACACTTACTTTCTCTTTGCTATTGCCAATTAAATCAATACCCCACCCACAAAAAATCCCATAGAAATACGAAAATACTACCAATATTTTAAGCCTTTTATTTTGTATGATCTTAAACTTAAGTTTGGACTGATAATATCTTCCAGTGGCGTTTTGTTCTACTGACTATGCTAACGCGGTACCCAAATTATCAACCCTTTATTGATTATTTAAAGTATGTGGTAGACAAACTAAGTTAAGGACACTTTATCCAAATGCTTTAAGAAATATATGCTTTAAAAAATAGAAATAATTCATCAGTATCAATCACAATATTTATAGGTGAAATATAAGCACACGTACACAACACTATAATTTACTTTTTAAATTATTTCATTGTTTTTGTTTTCACATTATTTAAATATGTATCTCACTGAGTTTACAGAACACATGATCCTCATATTACCATATTTGTATAAATATGCATATAACTTTTCTTATTTCAGATATCAATTTGCTTTATATATGTAATGCAATTATAGGATGGTGACTAGTAAGCCAAGTTAGGCTGGGTATATCCAGTTTTGCTCAATGTTGCTTAGATGCTTTATATATGTACATTTTATGTTACCTATATGTCCTGTATATGTAATATTTTGTAAAATATGTATTTGACACTGCAATAAATAAATATACAAAATACATACAAAGAAATATAAAAAGATCGGACAGGGAATGTAGCATTCAAGGAGGACAGTCAACAAAGGAAAAACTGGATCAATAAATGTCATAACTCTGCTATGGTTGTAGTGTCGCATGCTTTACTTCTATTTCCTTTATAATTGTTGTTTGTTTTTAATGTATGATTTGGTTGATTGTTTTCTCCGAATGCTAGATTTCTTGTTCGAATTGTAATCTACTTTTATATTTAGTCCTGATAAACTATTTTCAAGTTTGCATTCTGTTCATATTACCACGCATAGCTACATGGCGCTGTACACGCCGAAGTAGCACGGTAGCATTTGCAACTGCTACATGTACGGTTTCTTTTCTTACAACCATATTGCCGAAATGCCGGACATATAGCTCAAACGCGGGACAAAGTTGTCCAATATGGTTCCAGTGGTCACCAGGATATGTACAGATCCATTAAAACGGATAAAGTATAACTGATCTTTGCACCTATATGCACCTATCAATCTTTTACAGTACCTGAGGTGGGGCCGGGGGACATTCCCCGGGGATTAGACAAAAAACAATTCTCCGAGGTAGGGAATCATACACAAACATGGAGAGTTTCATTTACCATCCGCTTTTCTCCCAAAGCATCATAATCTGATTCCTCAATACCGCTAGGCATGTTGCTGAGGTTTCCACTGTTTTCTGTTGCAGTTTCAAGTTTGCCATGCATACTTCCCCTTTCCCGTGGAAGGTTGCAACTGTTTAGCAACATGTGAATGCATGAAATAAAGAAGATGTTCTGGCCTTTGGACATAACTAGAGCACGGTGTAATGTATTCATAGCCATTTTAAATCCTTCCCTCTTCCACAGGCAATCCAAAGCTTATATATTCCAAAGTTCTTAAGGCGCTTTAATGACAACTACGTCAGTCTCAGAGCTGGACATTATAATTTCCCTACACCCATTCTTAAATTTATGTTTTCCACGGATACTTATTTGTGTGTCAGCCACTACGTGGTTACATGATGCACGTTTTATCTTTCTCAATAGACACATATATTGCTTTTTGTTCATCTGCTGTTACAACAATTGGCTTTGTTAAACATGCCTACGACTGATTTTGTGATTAGCAAACACATTTCAGTTCTATTTCGAGATAATCGTAAATGTTTTGACAGTTAACAAGTACTTTGCTTGAATCTAAAACATTTATCCTAATACCTGAACCTCTGGTATCCCTTGTACTACTTAACTTGTCAACGTATCAC
The DNA here is from genome assembly GCA_037043455.1 of Cyrtodaria siliqua. Taxonomy (NCBI): domain Eukaryota; kingdom Metazoa; phylum Mollusca; class Bivalvia; order Adapedonta; family Hiatellidae; genus Cyrtodaria; species Cyrtodaria siliqua. The sequence goes on along the minus strand of JAWPHD010000135.1, from coordinate 183,600 downwards.
TCAAATATGTGTCAATTGCGATGTCGATCTTGTTTTATTTTCGATAGTACGACTCAAACGTTGGTCTCAATATATCTTGAATTTTCCATTTAGGGTGGCATTTACTGATTTTCATGCTCGAAAAAACTCTCCGATATCACACTGCCGAGTGTGACATATACTAAAATATCGAAAAAAGAAATTCATTCATTTTGTTTATATCGATACACAACGTTGGTGTTTCGGACTTGCTTGACAGATATAATTGAATAGTAGCTGTACTTGATTTGTATAGCTGAATCAATCCTCTGTGAGACAAGCACACAAGTTATGTTATTGTCTTGAACCAACATGTAAATAAGTTATTTTATTGTCTTGAACCAACATGCAAAGAAGTTGTTATTGCCTTGAACCATTATACAATAACCTTTTACCATTTTGGCGGCCATTTTGAAAATGCGTGACCATTTTGAAATAAGGTGAAAATGAAGTGGGTCAGGCTCTAGACGATCATTCTGCCAACCACTATGCTATATATCACAATTTGAACTATTTTGCCTAATATCTCAGTTATTTCCTCCGATAATAAGGCTTCACACCATACAACATTTAGTGGAAACCGGAAACCATTTACTAAAGTTATTGTGAACACAAGAAATTCGCAAAATCCCTGGTTCAGGACAGAACAAAATTCATAAAAGGTCCATAACTCTTGTTAAAATTAGAGTAAAATGTCACGTAATCAGGTCTTGAATCGGTAGTTTGATACTTCATGTACACATATACACAGGTTTCAAACACTGGAACTGTATTTGCCAAAAAGGACGTGTGCAAATTTCTTTATTTTCCTTTGACTCTTTGTTCAGAGATTTTCATATAATGGCTTGGAATTCCTTTTGATGAGATGTAGTTTTCTTTACACTGTCTTGTCCATTTGGGCGCTGAAGACAGGACAATAGCGCGGATTGTGCGCATATAAAATCGATTCAAGCTAACCAGTAGGCCTTATTGCCTACTGACCGTTCCAAGTCGGTAACCCTGTCTTCACCACCCTTTCTGATGTTTTTTGTCTCTTTCATTGTATTATCAAGTCCTTGTTTGCAGTACAGTTTGGACCTACGATGCCATTGCGTTCGGATGCTGTGGTTTCTATAGGACCCTATATCTCATTTGTGGTACGAATGTGTTGCCGTAGAAGTCGCGATGCTGTTACGAAATGCAAAGTATGCCAGAAGTCCATACAGTGGTTACATATATGCAAGACCCCCATCTGTTAATATTTAACAAATCAGTTATATATCTTCCCGGGTTAACGTTTTCGTTTTTGTTCAGGCTTGGGTCCCAGCCTATTAATGGCATGCTTTTATTATCTTAGAAATAATGAAAATTTTGAAAATACATGACGCGGTCATAACAAGTATTCATTTCAATTTCTCTAGGGTACTATTTCTTATTGTGTTATCTGTTAGGTCCTGTTTAAATTGAAAACTTGATCTTTTACATGAAATTCCTGTTATAATAAATTACATCAATAAAACAAAATCTGACTATTTGCGATTAAAATAACAAACGAAAATACTGATATCTGTGCCAACACGGTAACTGTTTCCTGTTGTTAGAGTTATTTCCACCTTTAAAATAAAATCCATGTTTCTTTAAAAAAAGAAAAATTCTTCTCTGAAACTACAAGAGCAAAAAATATAATATGTTGCATGTATCAAAATATTAGGCCTATTTACCAAGTTTCTTTAAAATGGTGACTCTGGCGTCAAATTTAGTCCAGCCCGGGGGGCTAGAGCTTTTCATTGAGTTATGTAGGACATCTTTAACAAAAACGTCTTCTCTGAAATTATACTGAAGAGCTAGAGGTCTTATTTTTGGTAGGTAGCATATGCTTATAGACCGCTATCACATATGTTAAAAAAATGACCATGGGTATATGTTTGGCCCCGCCCCAGTGGTCACATATTTGCATATCGTCATACTTTATATTATGAATTTAGATGTGGTCTTATAGATAATGTTATTCCTAAAATTATTGAGTTTCTCTTCAGAATATATGAAAATATTAAAAAATCTATCCACATACATTTTAAGAGCTTTAAGAAAAGTGATGATACTTATTACAATAAATAACCACTTTTCGACACTCTGAATACTCTTAATCCACAATCGTTATGTGGTTACACGAACTCGCCACAATTCACAACAGTCTAAAATATGCCATTTTATCAAAGAACTTGGCTTCTGGGAGTGTAATAAAGCCATGATTTATTTTTTGTAATACACAGATGCAAATGAAGACCAAACCAAATTGTGTAAGTAAAACATTTAATCCCATTTATTTGCATGGTATATCATCGATACGATCAGACACCTTAAATATTTATCCTTATTTGAATGCACTTTGAATTTATTAGGTCTATAAGGTGTCGCATTATTTGTAGGGCGAATGCGTTACAGCCGCGTAAAACTGTTTTTTTGTTTGTTTGTATGGTGTTTTACGTCATTTTCAACACATGTCAGGTTATATATAACGATCGATTTTTTTTGTGGTGGAGGCAGAGGGTAGAACCAGTACTGTACATCTCCCGCCATCCGTAAGAATCAAAGCAGCTGACCTCATAAAAACAATAACACGACGTCATGATTTTTCTTACAAATTGCCGCCGTATACATGGTTGGTAAATTGACAACATTAAAGTGAAACTATCACGTCGTAGGTGTGACTATATTATAAAAAAGAATCTTACATTCGTGACTGTGTATTAATGACTTTAATAAACTCGTTGGATAAACAGTTAAGATACTCGGCAGAGCCTCGTATCATATTATTTTATCCAACTCGTTTATCAAAATCAATAATACACAGTCGCTAATGTAAGATCCTCTATGTATCACTACAACTTTAAATTACACCCAAAATGTACATTAATACCAAACTTTCTTATCCAAAGATATACCATTAATTGTCTATACATCCAACAGTCACAGAAATGTGACCATTTTGAAGTATTTATCAAACCTTACATTTACATTTAGGCGTTGATGTAGAAATTGCTCTATTTGTTTTCCCGTGAACCAATGTATCACACAAATTCCTGCCTCGCCTGAACGCTACCATGGGTTGATCTCTGTTTACTTCCACCATACGTTCCGATTTATATAGTGCATTGTGTTCTGAAAAAATATCCCCCACGTCTGGCAGTCTTTTTGAGTCTACTATTTCATAACGAGTGGAATCCAACCTTTTTAATTGCTGTTCTAAGTCTCTGCCGCTGTATCATCGCTTCCTCAACTGAATTTTCAGATATTGTCTATGCTTGATATAGCCATTCTCTGTTTCACCTACTTATATCTAAACCATATGCTAGAGATTTTTCTGTATGTGTTGGGTGACAAGAGGTGTTGTTCAAATATAGCTGTTTATAAACTGTTTTACGTACAAATCGGTGTATACATGACTTTCTTCAGTTTTCACCTAAGTTTCTAAAATCTCTATTTTCTCCCTGCTCAGTGTCAGATCCATTTGTTGTTAGCATAGTATGCATGTATAGAAGATCTTTGAAAGCTTGGTAGTAAAGTACATTTTGGGTGTAATGTAACATTTTAGTTTTAGTAAGAAGCGCATCCAAGACGGTGCCATAACTTTCGTTACGTACATACACAACTGACGTGGCATACGTGTTTCGTGAAATATCTCCTCTTAAAAAGGTTAAAATATTGAACAAAAGGGTAACAATTTGAAGTTTTAATAGTACTTCCCTTCATGGAGGATTTATTGAAGATTATAGATATATCAGAAAATTAAAATAATACTAACGTTGAAATTATTTCGGAGAAGGCGTGCACTTCCCGTTCGGAGTTCTTGTCTACTTTACTGGCTATATCAATTTTAAGAAATAATATATGCAAAGGTATAATAGTTGCATAGTAAATAATTTCATAAATCTATCATAACAATCCCTAATTCATATTATATTATAATTTAGTTCATCGTAGAATGTGAAATACTGATTCAATTTACTCATATAATGTAAATAAATACTGAAAAGGTGATTATTTGGAAGCAACAAAAACAAACAAGAGAGAAAAGTAGCAGATTCGGTTTTATTGAGTCTGTTTATGAGAGGTAATTATAAGATGCAACACCTCTCACCCTCCTAGCACCGGCTTAAGCGATATTCTACTGCAACACAGAATGGGCTTGCTGATCCCAACGGACCAGTAAATAATAACACTACTGACACATTGACTAGACGAAATGCATAAACTATGTATCAATAGTGGTTGAGGTAAATTGACTCCCAATTGTAAGCACAATAATGATTTTCAGCAAAAGCCAATGCCAAACAAGAAATATAAAAAGATCGGACAGGGAAAGTAGCATTCATGGAGGACAGTCAACCACAAAACACAGAAACAAACACGCAAACAGACAAACAAGAAGGCGATGGGAAAGCGTATATTAGCTTATTTACTGTTTATTAAATTACAAATATGCAAAAATGAACACCCAAATATTAGACGAAAGCATTATAATGATGGCATATTAATGTTCGGGGAAAATAAATAAGCGACCGGTTTCGGATTGCTATAATCATGATAATCGAAAAAATATCCTCTATAGACAAAATATCATCTACAGACATTGTGGTGCGTAACGCGTCGCACATCTGACAGATGCCGTTAAACCGTCAAAAACGTGACCTCATTACTGTTAAGGCGTATGCAGGTTAAACTGGAAAAATAAATGAAATGAGTTAATGAGCATAACAAGTATTGTAAATTTGACTTTCTAGATATCCTATCGGTCATTTAGAATGGTCTCAAATTGGGTTGGACAGATCCGCTAATGCGTAGAAATTAAGCAAAATCCCATATGCTTGCACTACAGTGACTACATTGACTTCAAATAATGTAACAACGCTTTGTTATCATGCCTTACGTGGTCCGAGTATTAACTTTCATACCCCATATTAAACGTGTTTTATTGCTGAAATATCCGTTATAAAATCCTGCTAATATACGCTTTCCCATCACTTAATGGAATTAAGGCGGCACGACGTAATGGTGCGTGTTTTCCATGTTGCATTTAAACATTCTATTGGATGGATATGCCCTAATGGTTTACATTGACCATCGCACTAGCGCAATGCCTTTCCCCTTATGTTTTGAAGTTTATCGTATATTCTGACTTTATTGGTTATATTGATAGACTACTTTTCCTTAAAGTTCATCACAGTTTATTTTTTATTTGTTGTTGTGTTTGTGTGTTGTTTCCAATACTAATGAAAATACACCCTTTAGTGTTGGTTTAATTTAGATGGTTTTGAAGTAGATTACCGCTTAAACCTATGCTAGGGGCGTGATATGTGTTGCGTCAACCTTACCTCTCGTGAACAGACTCAATAAAACCGAGTCTGCTACTTTATTCTCTTTATTGTGTTGCATCTAAAGTATCTCCCTTATCAGTATGTATTATAATCACTCAATGCGATTTCGACCACAAACATATTCACATACCACTACACGCCTGGTAAACATTCGCTCCACAACCAACAAGAGAACAATGAAAATTGAGCGAAAGCCACTTCCGAGAATGAGCGAAAGCGCGACTTTCATCAACAAACGTGAGTAAGATCTACTGTTATTTCTTTTAACAAAAACAACAGAGATTTTCTCAAAAATCAGGAAATGGGATTCCGTGTAGGCTTATTTATACTTTATTTAGAATATAATTTTGTCTTTTAAAAGTGTAAATTATAGCGGCTAGAACTTTTCTCCTGTCGTTAGTTGGTGCAGGTTTCTAGACGGATCACACATTCAACTTGTTTTGGAACCTATTTGCATTCAGGAAGTATCTCGATGGTGAAAATCACTCGCATACCGCCCATAAGTTGCTTATGCACTAAATGTGTTAGATCCGTAACTTCGGAAAACGGATTGGCTTTAGGTCTCATACCACAATTAATTTTCCATAGGGTCCCATTGTAATGTTTTTGTTCGTGGCACAGAGATAAACATATTGTACAACATGTATGTATGCTTAAATTCTTCATTGATACAATATCTGTAATTTAAAACACATTTAACAAATATTTACCAGATTGAACTTTTTTTTTTAATTTCATGTTTCCTATCAAAGTTTAGACAAAAATACAACGGCGTGGTGATTAGACCCATGATGTGTAAAATGAGGCTGAATTAGCTAGAAATCTATATCAACATGCATTTTTCTGTGATCTCTTCCTAAAATGCTGTAGATTAGAGATAATTTGAAATCAATGTATCCTGTAAAATGTATAAAAGCGAACTTGTCTTTTTTATCTACCTACTTCATCTGTAGGTCACGGGTATTCAATGGAGATAATAGTGGTGTGAGGCCTTAAAGGACTGGGACGTTTGGGCTGGAGTACGAAGCGGGACTGGTACGGGCACGGGTTGGGCGAGGCCTCACGGTCGAGATGAAGTTTTAATCTAAGTGATGTATGGTCAATGTTCTTGAGGTAGGGGAGCGAACGAGCCGGGGGTAGAGCGAACGTCAACGAGGTAGAAATGAAGAAATACTGATAACCAACGGATTAATTTGGTATAACCTGAACCAAAGTGAGTTTTTCCAGTAATAATTGAATGTAGTTGAGAAATGTGTTAATTTGATAATTCTACCTAATTCTACCAATCTTATAAAGCATCTCAAAAAGTTGTACATAATTTATATTAGGAAAACAAAAATCAATATCAACTATGAGCAATTTTGTTCAGGTTTGAGGCAAAACTGGACCTGAAAGGAATATCGGAGACGTGTATGTGTCAGAAATGTATCGTTTGTTAGATCATCAAACATAATTAACCTAACTTTTAACGATGTAAAATAGCTCATTTCCAAAGTAAGTTGGTGCCGCAAACACATACAGTGACACCTAATCCCCTGCTAAATGCATTTTGGGCGAAGAAACGGTAATAAAATCTACAAAAAGCATCGCTTCATGACGCAACTGCTTTGGAATCGATATTTTCGAAGTATGTTGCTTGTGGAATTAAACAGGCGTCCACTCTGACGTTCGCTCTACCCCAGCTCGTTCGCTCCCCTACCTCTAGAAAATTGACCAAAAATCACTCGGATTAAAACTTCAGCATTCACATTTAGGGCATAAGCAAGTTATGGGCGGTATTCGGTAATATGCAAATAGGTTCCAAAAACAAGTTGAAAGTGTGATCCGTGGAGAAACCTGCACCAACTATTGACAGGAGCAAAGTTCTAGCCGCTATAATTTACACTTTTAAAAGTCGAAATTGTACTCTACATGAAGTATAAATATGTCTACACGGAAACACATTCCCCGATTTTTGAAAATATCTCTGTTGTTCTTGTTAAAAGAAATAAAAGTAGATCATGCTCACGTTTGTTGATGAAAGCCGCGCTTTCGCTCATTCTCGGAAGTGGCTTTCGCTCAATTTCCATTGTTCTCCTTTTGGTAATGGAGCGAATGTTTACCATGCGTGCACTAGTGAAACAAGATATGTGGTCTAGCAATAAAATAATCAAAATAGCCAAATGACGGATTTTTCTCTAGGTTAAAATCTCAATCTTGATTTGCCGTATACGATAGTGTTAAAACAATGCTCATTTTATTCTCATTTAAAACGTAGCGTATAAAGTGTATAGCCAGTTGGCTATAATAATAGATGTGGGAATTTTACTCTAAGAAATAAATATTAGTATCAATTAAAGTTGTTGTTTTTTGTTCTAAAAACTAGCGTAGCATCTTCGACAGTTTTAAAAAGTTCCTATCTATCTTTAGCTTATTGAATGACGGTAAGAAAACCATAACTAAATGCACTTAAGCAGATAATTTCATTTTGACTCATGAAAATAATTTTATAAAAGACCTCAAGATCGTTGTGTCTGCCTTCAAAATGAAATAACATTTTGTTTCAAAGAAATGTTTTAATTGTTTCCGGTTTTACGTCACGGTGAGAGTGTTTTATTGAGTTGTATTGTTCCTATTATACAGGATAATCGGAGTTTGATCATTTATTGAGTTTTATTGTTCCTATAATACAGGATAATCGGAGTTTGATCATTTATTGAGTTTTATTGTTCCTATTATACAGGAAAATAGGAGTTTGTTCATTTATTGAGTTTTATTGTTCCTATTATACAGGATAATCGGAGTTTGATCATTTATTGAGTTTTATTGTTCCTATAATACAGGATAATCGGAGTTTGATCATTTATTGAGTTTAATTGTTCCTATTATACAGGATAATCGGAGTTTGATCATTTATTGAGTTTTATTGTTCCTATAATACAGGATAATCGGAGTTTGATCATTTATTGAGTTTTATTGTTCCTATTATACAGGATAATCGGAGTTTGATCATTTATTGAGTTTTATTGTTCCTATTATACAGGATAATCGGAGTTTGTTAATTTATTGAGTTTTATTGTTCCTATTATACAGGATAATCGGAGTTTGATCATTTATTGAGTTTTATTGTTCCTATAATACAGGATAATCGGAGTTTGATCATTTATTGAGTTTTATTGTTCCTATTATACAGGATAATCGGAGTTTGATCATTTATTGAGTTTTATTGTTCCTTAATAATACAGGATAATCGGAGTTTGATCATTTATTGAGTTTTATTGTTCCTATTATACAGGATAATCGGAGTTTGATCATTTATTGAGTTTTATTGTTCCTATTATACAGGATAATCGGAGTTTGTTAATTTATTGAGTTTTATTGTTCCTATTATACAGGATAATCGGAGTTTGATCATTTATTGAGTTTTATTGTTCCTATAATACAGGATAATCGGAGTTTGATCATTTATTGAGTTTTATTGTTCCTATAATACAGGATAATCGGAGTTTGTTCATTTATTGAGTTTTATTGTTCCTATTATACAGGATAATCGGAGGTTGATCATTTTTTTAATTTTTAAATAATGTTAACAAGATATCGCATTGAAAATAATTGACACTTCAAACTTGTGTAATTTATGTGATGAAACTGCAATCGAAAAACTCGTTTCATTAATTGTAGCAAAGGCAACGTGATGTCATGATATCAACGCCATACGTTCTTAGACAAATTCATATCCCTATCATGAAGTATTAGGTAATAGTGATCATTGTGTATTAGGTAATAGTTGTATCCGATAGTAGTTTTAGCTTCATCATATTTAAGAAGTACGAACTATTAATATTGATACAGATTGTCTTCATTTACAAGGATAAACATACCCAACATATCAGTATATCGTCAATAATATGACAATCAACCCATGTATATTATGAGAAATTTTATTTTTTGTGGGTGTTCTTGTTTTCTCAAAGCAAGCGTCGTCAAGCTGGTTATAAATTTTGAAGCATTGACGTGATTCAACCACAAGTTTTATTTTCATGTACTAGTATTGAGGATTAAAAAGGGTTTATATTTACCATCGGAAACCGATATGGTTTGCTCGTATAATGGGGGAAACTTGGTAAATATCGTAATATGTATTGCATCGTATATCGTTAGTATGCTCACAGGAAAATACAAATTAGTATATTTAACGCGAGTTTATAAAACTAGATACTGTACAAAAGTTTAAAAGGAAATGTCACAGAAATTAGTCACCCAAAACACGCATTTAAAACAAATATCAATAACAAGGACAGATATAAACAAACTGTGCGACCCCACAAACATAAATGTAAAACGGCCAGTGTCATACATGCCACTAGAGGTTTAAATCATGTTCTATAGGCTAGTAGTATCCCAATTAAACAGTACATTACGTATCAAAAAATGATCACTCTCCTTCCTAATATCATCCCGAGAATCATTGTTCGAGGGATGATAACAGGTGTGATGTGGAAAAAGGAGAGTTGTAATTTATTTATCATTAAACTACACACACAAAGAGTATTATTTTGAAATATTTGTAGATCTATCAGGTGTGATAATGGAAAGTGAACAGTTTTGAAAAAAGACAAAAGACAAAATCTTTTTTATTATTATATTTTATAAGTTTCTTTATCGATTTTGAAAACGTTATTATTAACAAAGGGCTCGATTCAGGTATGTTTTTGCTTAATAATTTATATTTAACATTTGTTTTAGTAAGCGCGCATAACCCTAACAAGTGGGCATTTTCCTCCACCGCAAACTGGTATGTCGATTCATATAACCTTTCTTAGATTAGCACTCCCTGCTGGAAATGAAATCTTACATGACCGTGAACATTTGGAAAGACTAATCTCAGAAAGTACTAGACGAATCGAAATATCGGTTGAGACAGAGGGAAGAGCTAATTATGTAGAAGGATGTGCACTTCAGCTGAACTCAATTTGATAAATATTAAGAAAGTAATCAAGCAAAAACATATCTTAATCGAGCGTCATGTTGACATATATTTTGTGGTCAGAGATTCAAACGTCTTTTCCCCTGCATCCACTTCAACGGGAATGAAATTTAAACGGACGTCAAAAACGGCCTGCACGTTAATGAAGTCAGTAAATTAAAGGTTATTGACGTCACTTACTTTCGGGATATCATCCCGCACAGGTTATCACCCGCGATATGATAACCTGTGCGGGAAGATATGGACTGCTCACCATGTGTCATATCAAGTGGTACAACAACGACGTATCAGGGATAATAACGCTATAGTTTAATAAAAAGAAATAAGTACATCCCGCCAGGCTGAGTCCTCTAACAAACTAGACCGCATTCGGTCATAAGCCATATATCAAAGATAATTATATATACAGCAATAAAAAAGATAAAGCCTACAGATACTGAAAAGGGGATCCGTTGGAAGCAACAAACACAAACAAGAGAGAAAAGTAACAGACTCGGTTTTATTAATTCTGCTAATGAGGGCCACAAAGTAAGTAATCAGTGACTTGGTAGAATAAAATGAACCTTTAACAAGATTGAAACAATAATTAATATATTTTTCATCTCGGCATTATGTAAACGTCATTATAGGGTCCACAGTACAATCAAAGAAGATTCTGATTGATTGAATTGGATTTTATAGTCGCACCAACAACTACTTTCCAGCTTCCATTGGTAGAGGAGAACCCAGGTGCCCCTCCGGCCAATGTTCGTGCACGCAAGCCATCTGGATAGCTTCCTCACATACAAATCACAATCAAAGTATAGTAGCGAACTGTTTATGGGTAAACCAGTAAACATGAAGTGCGCTGCAATATGATAGGTCGTCACAGAACAGGCCTTGAAATCACCAACCATTCAGTTCTAAAAGTTTAAACGGTAGCGTTCATAACATTCAGCAATGTATAAATATGACTACTACTTATAAATAGCAACTTCATATGTTTGTTTATCTTTGAAGGTCATGATAATATTTCTTAACGAAATCTGAGATCTTGAGCTCAAGTCCAAGAATGATCTGAAGAATGGTTGATGAATTCGAGGCCTGGTCTTCGAAATTAAGATGTTCACCAATATGTCTTTGAAAAGTGAAGGGAAGAAGAAAAAAAAGAAGAAGAAGAAGAAGAAGAAGAAGAAGAAGAAGAAGAAGAAGAAGAAGAAGAAGAAGAAGAAGAAACGAACGAACGAACGAATGAACACAAGAAGTCTTTCCTTTCCACTGAAAATGTGGAAAGCTCAAATAACTTTCTTAAATGTGTTCTCATGCTGAAACATTTATTTTGATATATATAGGGTTTACGCGTACGTTTAAGCTAACGAAAATGTAAGATTCTGGTTAAGCATATCGTTGCAGTTAATTGACATCTATGTCTTATGTAATGGATTTCATGATCCTTATTTAACCCATTAACAAATGGTCTCGTGACAATTCATTATTTCCTAACAATATTAAAATGCATTTGTAGCTGGTTAGATATATATAGATTGTATTTAACGACAACACAAAACTGTTTTATTTGCAACGAAATACCAAGACATTTTTTCATTCTGAAATAGATTTAAATTAATTGCTTCTTGGTGTGTTATCGACGGCATTGATCACGAATGTGTATGCACTAGCATGCTATAAACAATTATACGCCTGGCACTATGCGGTTGATTTAAGTATACTGCTTAAGCACATATAAACCTAATAACTTCGTTGCGGACCAACGGGTTTGCACGTAAACTCCTTAAAAATTTCATATCCAAAACTTTCTAATAACGTTTTAAACGTAGAGTTTTATGACAGATTGATCACGTACACTGCCACTTATTTAGTCCTTAATGACGTTGCTGGGAAGTGTTACTGTTTTCCCTGATCAATTACACGATTCCCACGCACACGTGGTTCTATTGGCTCTTTTCTCCTCGTCTTGCTTAAAACGCGCACACTGAGAACTTTCATCTGCGGAACTCTGCATTTGTTGATGGCATTTCATCAAAGTCCGCTCTAAAAGACAGTCGCAATTTCCTACGGCTATATCGACAAAGTCAAGTGGTTATTTTATTTAGCGCGACTAACATTATATTTTGCTTTTTTATATTCGGTAATACGTGGCTTAAATAGTAGTAACAAACAGTATCCATCTGCATCAGGTAAGTTGAATTTGATTACGTTTTAGTACACGTTGATTGGAAAGGTTTCTAAAATATTGATTTAAATGGATACATTTGGAACATTACAAATAACCAGCGTGCTTTAATAATAAGACTTAAATATTTTAATTATGTAAAGTGCTAGTCATTTATGTTATTTATTTAAAAAGGTATGCACGGACATCTTGTGTTTTTTTAAACTCACTGCGTTCCGTTACTTATTTTAAACAACCGCATGATTAATAACTATGTTTATCACATGACGTCCCTTGTTAGCAGTGTCGAACACTCATTTAATATTATATTGTATGACGCGTGTAATACAACCTGGAACGATTTTGATTGGTTGAGTTAAACTTGGTAAACTACGCAAGTTTATTAACTGAAACTATTTTATTTATTATAAATTCACCCAGATCTAAGTATATTATTTGTGACAGCTTATACAAATAATGCACGTTATACAACACATTGTTGTTGGTTTGTTAAAAAGTTGGCCTAAACTGCTATTTTTTAAAGAGGTAAAAGACGAACTCTTTTATACGCAACGTTGTGTGTGAGACGCGACGTTACGACGTCACATATTTTATGACGTTTTGGCGCTAAAGTGTGTCTAACATCGTGACGGTTCTATGTACATCTGAATTATTTTTTACTAATTTGATTGCAATGTTATTTGATAAAAAGTATCTTAAACTCGTTCCCATTCAATATAAGATTTATGAAACTCGTTATGAATTATTTTTAATTTTAACTCGTCAAAAGGCTCGTTAAAATTAAAATAATTCATAAGTCGTTTCATAAATCTTATATGAAATGGGAACTCGTTTAAGATCCTCTATGTATTGGTTGTCTAAAGCAAAATTAAGTTTGCGTATACTACTAAATATTGCACCAAAAATAAATCAAAGCAGGTTTTAAGTCAAAACTATACTGGGATAAGTATGTTACATAATTACATTTAGGATTTCCAAATATAATATTATTTAATCTTAGTTACAGTTGCTAAAATTGTGTAATGTGGCATATTTTGAAAAACAAACGAAACAACAGTTTGTGTCTGATTTTTTAATTGTGCATCATAAAATATGCTGCTACCAGAAACAGCGTATTGTACTGCATAACTTTCAAAGAAGAAAACACCGTTTTAATTGAAGTAACATATTGCATGTCAGAGCGAGATATAAAGTTTTAATTGAAGTAACATATTGCATGTCAGAGCGAGATATAAATCAAAACAATATATAAATCATTTATGGTATACTTTCATATTGTCGCATTGAATTTTCATTGGAGCATGTGTTTAATAATCTACTATATTGCATACCTTGATATTTCAACACAAACTTTTTCATGTGGTTGCTGAGAGCTTCGAAATGAAGGCGAACTATTTTCTTAGCCTGCAAGACTTTTTTAATGCTAAATCTGACGGCTATTTGATAAAAATATTGCCGAAGATCGGCTGAAACATGTTATTTGATTAACCCTTAACCCGCTAAGCACGACTATAATAGCCTTTGCGTCCATTGTAAACCCAGATCAGCCTTCAAACTATTTCCAGTTTATATTACACATGCTACGAAACAATAAAATATAAAACGGGTATTCGACGCGGCTAACAAGGGACATTATCGTCTTATTTTATTCGATGTTTACAAATCGCCTCAGTTAAAATACTTCGCGACTGTTATGTAGATACTACCTTCACCATAACAATTTATGTTGCCCTTCTACCTACCAGTACTATGCAAAGTGCAACCTTTGCTAGAAGGTAAGGCTGACCCTAGTATTCGAGAAAAGACATTGCAGAGTCTAGTATCATTTTATCTAACTCGTTTATTAAAATCAATAATACACCGACAGTCACTCATGTAAGATCCTCTATAAAGGCGTTGATTTTGCAAACCCCTTTTGCCAAACAACAGTTAAAATTGGCGATGGTTGTGTAGCCCTATTTAAAGCCGTTTTACGACAAAATATTTTTTCTTGGAATGTAAGGAAGCCATTTTTGAAAGACCGTGCGCGCTGTTATTATTAAATTAGAAATATGAAATAAAGTCATATAATATAAAAATGACATCAGAAATAAGTATAAAAGTCGAACAGGAAATGCAGCTTTCACAGAACACAGTAAACCCAAAAACACGCTAAACGACAAACATGTAAGGCAATGTTAACAAGGAATAAAGGCATCTGACACAAAGTCACAAACACAAAAAGGGGTTGACAACAGGGCTACCGCCTTGGAACGGTCAGTGTCAAAACAATGCCGCGCGGGGTTTAAACCAGGTTCTAGGGTGCACCAAACCTCTGATCACGTAGATACCAATGCTTCATGCGTCAAATTGAATGAATTACACAGATAGTATCACCGATGATCTTTTTTTTTGTCAAGGGTAAGAAAAGTGATAAATGCGAGCCCCTCGTGTCCAGCTCCTCGTGTCGGGTATTTATTACATGTCAAGAGGCTCGCATTTATTCCTTTCATACAAGCCAAAATACAACTATAAGTTCTAAGTTCTTAAACATGTATAATTGTTATCATGCAAACTGTTTTAAATAACATATTTTACTTGAAAAAAAACAAGCAATGGAAACAACAGTTCACGTCTGATGCGGTTAAAATACAAATGGAGGACTTTTTGTCAAGGGAAGTAACTTTGGCGGAGGATGTTTTCGGCCGTTAAATAGATTTATTGCAATGATAAATGCAAAATACTTTCTTTTGATAATGCATTGCTTTCCTGAATTGATAAGTATGAGACATAAATGTGTATGTGTGTTGATCAACTGGTTGATTCATGTCGTGTTAACAATAACACGTGTACACAATTAGCGTAACAATGCAATTTGGAGGAAAATATTAGGATAGAAAGAAGTAACTGTATTTGTATAGAAGAACATTCGCTGCATGACAAGCGTATTTAAAATGTTCATATAAGCAGAAGGGTATGTTACAACGTTTTAATCACATACCTATTAACAAATATGTCCGTGGTTTAGTGGGTGTGGGTAACTCAAAAAGTTATTTTCAAGAAAAATATTTATTAACATGCAATTATTCAAAATAGCTATTACACTTAGATTCTACGTGAGCGTTTAAATATTTACTGACCGTTCTAACGCGGAACCCCACTTGCAAACAACTTTATGTTAGTGGTGTCGCAAACTTTGATTCTGTGTTCCCACTAAACTTGGTTACTGCGTGATTTTGGTGGATTGCTTTCTATGAATGCCACATTCCCTTGTATCCGTAAACTATTAAACTTCTTAACAATGCTATCATCTATATACACAAGCACAAAAAGAAAATTGATGTTGGAAGTATTATATTGTTGGTATTTGACGGTTGTTTCACGAAAATAAAATCATTTTGTCAAAGATGTTATATCAAAAAGAACCATCAAAAGAATCGGTATGTAAACAAAGCATGCTCATGCATTCACTTATAAACTTCACTTTTACCCTATTGTAATCTCAATAAATCAGGACTGTGTAAATAAGGACATCCCCGCCTGGCTATATCCTCAAATAAACTATGCAGAATTAATAGGCAATCTGAATACTGGATAATAAATACTTAAGTCATTGAAATATGTATATATTTGCTTTTCTACTAGAAACTCAGCAAAGACAGACTCACCCCTAGAGAAGTTAGAGTATAAACCGTTGAATAAAAGATGCACGTGTGTTGCGAAAAGACTACTTAAAACAGTTTCAAGATTTGTCTGTATAATTATATAATTGCTATGATACATATGCGTAATTATCCCTCCATCCTTATAGATCATGCCAAAAGGCATGGGCAGACAAAATTACTCCTATCATCAATGGTTTGCAAAGTCACTTAGACGCTTGTTCTATTTATAGTTTTTACTTTAGGTTTAACTCTTTTTTATATGTATCGCGATAAAACATAAGCATGCAACTCAAGTAATACATCGACACGTGTGGCTAACGAACAATATTTTCTGACCCGTTGACTTCCGGCTAACAAAATGGTAGTATTTTGTCGAAAAAACTTGATTCAGAACGTAGCGGGAATTGACAGAGTTTATTCGAATGAACGTCAATTGCGAATACCTAAGTATAGCACAATATTTAACAGGTACACTTTAATAACGTACTATTATATAAATTTGTTTTCATATATTGAAACCTTTCATGCACTCTTGGGTAAACACAAAACAGTTTAGTTTACGCGATCCTACAGGAATCGTTCTTCTTTCGAATATAGGAAAATCCATAATAATTCATAGAGAATTCCGCCATGAAAATGTTTTATCGGATTGATCTATATACTTCAAGATACAATTATTTCTGGCAGTTGAGGCACTTTATTTGAAAGTTGCTTTGCTTGTTATCATAGACGATTAATTGAATTGCCCCCCGGCTAATCATTCTAGACTTAAAGTGGTTATCTTGCACCTGAGGTAAACCTTTAAAAGGAAAAAGAATGCCACAGTGCAAAGCATCATTTCGCCGGTAATATTATTGGCGAAATGTCGTGCTTTGAAAGTATGACTGATGTTTTGTTTTATCAATACGTGTTAATCACTGTGATTCTCAGAAATAGCATGACATCCAGTTTACTGGTAGTTTTCGCAGAAGAGTCCAGTAAAGGACTGGAATAAGGGGCCGTGTCGTAAACATTAAACTTGGAGAAATCGTTATTTTGGTTATCACGCAATCCACAAACATTTTTACCGATGTAGTATGGACTGCATTTTAAACTACTTACAGTTTGAAATCATCATATTTATTACAATCAAAATGTGGCCATGAGATAGGTTAATTTCTTAAATAAGTTCCCACTCGACAAATAATGATTTTTGAATGAAATGATGATTTTCGACTTGCATCATAGCCATTGCATTTGCCGCCTACACATCGCCATCTGGCGGATAACCTACATTTTTCTCATAAACCGAGGCTTCAAGTCGTACATGTATGCTGATCTATGCTAGACGAACGTAATGGATGCTGAAAAAACAACTATAATGCAAATAAACAGGTCGAGAAACTCTACGAAAATCTCATTATGTATGAGTTGTGGGCGATTTAACAAAACACCCCGGACAAATTGAAACAGAATATTTTCCAATTGTTTCTAAAACAATATATAAATATATGATTAGAAAAAAGAATTGGACAAATTTTCTTCAGAAGAAAATCATTGTAGCGTATTTTGAAATTCGGATAATTGCGCTATTCGGTTACTAGTTCATTTATAATCTTGCCTGTTTGTACTAACATTATTTGCATTTGAAAATTGTACCCTAAATTAATTCTTGTATGCATATTAATTTTTCTATTTATGTTCGAATGATGTTATAAGGTAGGTTGACGTAAAACCGATATGTATAAAATCTATTTTAGTATCAAAATGAGCAATTGCTTTTTGTCCTCAGTTTCGTACCTCGTTTCGTCACAATATTAACTAAACACAAATGTCAGCGTACTTCGAGTTTGCACTTCGCGGAATGTATAGCCTTATTTAATCATGACAGAGTACAGTTGTATATCTTCAAGTTCATGTTTTCTGCAGTTTCTTTATGATAGTACAGCTGTGATAGTAGATCTGTTTTACTTTTGAAAATGAACATTTGTTCAATTTGCGAGGACAGTCTTGACATTGGACAAGATACTGTTATTTTAATGAAGAAAGGGTGTGATGGTGTAAATAGAGTCAGTATAGCTCGTGGCGACAATTTATGTGTACAGCCTGGGCAAAATGTTCATAAAACATGTAGAGCTACATATAGCAGTCCTAAATCAATAGCAGGGCATTATAGAAAATGGGAAGCTACTACAGGGAAAGACGACCCGCAACGCACGCTTAGGTCTGAGAGACATTTTTCATTTAGGGAAGACTGCCTATTTTGTGGCAAAACAGTAGGGTTAACAAGCTTCGGAAAGGAAACCAAACCTATATTTTCTGTACGAACCTATGATTTTCAGGAGCGAATAGTTGAAGCATGCGATAAAACAAAAGATTCTTAGTCTTAGTTTTAGTCTAATGAGGTGTATTCCCGCATTCAAACGGTACATAATCTTCAGCCGATGTCATTTATCACCAGTAGTGCAGTGTTTGTTTCAGGACAAGAGTGCAGTGTTTGTCAAAGGAAAGCCTCGACAGTTTTCCGAAGTAGCTTCTGGTTCCGGTGCAGTCAAACGTGGCGGACCATCTTCCACTGTCACCGATGACGCTTTTCTTAGTACAGTCACGTTCCTCGAAGAAAACGTCTGGGAACAAATATCTGTCATTGAGTTAATACTTAAAATGGACGAATGTCTAATAGATATGAACCATATAGCTTTAAATACATGGAGAAACGTCTTCTAGACCACTTAAAAGCTAGAATAATTAAAACAGAAATAAACGGAAAATCCGATGTAGTTACTTTTAGAACAACTGCTTCTGCGCTTCTGCATAATTGCTACTGCGAGCCCAAAAAGGCCATTTCGGAGTTAGAAAAGCTACGCATTATTGAGACCGTGGCAATCTGATACGAAATTAAATAAAATCCGTCAGTTCATATGCTGCATGTAAATTCTACCCAGATGTTGACGAAATATCGTCTAAACAAGCCAATTCGGAATATGTTGTTCCAACTCTTAAGCTCTTTTTGAAAACTTTATTTATGGGAAAAGACGTTGATAAGATATTTACATCGATACAGGCAATCATTCAATGTGTTCGACCACGATCGATTATTGTACCTTTACAAATTAGACTTGGGATTCAAATGCATAGGCAGCTCGAATCCAAATGTCTTATTGATTCACTCTTTAAACTTGGCTTTTCTGCTTCATACTCCAAAGTACAGAAATATGAGCGAAATGCGGCGGTTCACCAAGGTGTTGATATGGAAGGGATACAACACGGGTCATGTCTTTAATTTGTTCAATAATGTGGATCATAATATTTGCACTTTAGATGGCCTTATTATTGCAACTGCTATACCCGGCAATGTTAAATGCAAACCAGTCACAAGAATAAGTCTCTCAGCGAATGAAGTGACTGCTATTGGGAAAATACAACTTTCCTATTGTATGCCTAAGTGCAATTGCAAGCCAGCCTGTCAGATTTATGGAAATTTTAAATGTCCAGCAATCGTGCAATTATTCATACAGTCTTTCCTATCAAACCTTGCCTTCTCAGTACTTTTAGTGCTTTGATTTATGAAAGTGTCTCACACAGTGTGTTAATTAGTCAGTGTAATGTAATTTATGTATTTTCTAATACAATGTTTAAATGATGCATACTAACAATTAGGTTTAGTTTGTTAAATTAATCCAGAACCGTACTAATTCCGTACAGACTACCAATTCAATAAAAAGGGTATGTATGACCAGAATCACGTTAATAACTGACAGAAGGTTTATATGTTTTCCAGTCAATAAATAGTATCCGTAATCTATTTAAAACGAAGAAGGTGAATTCTTTGACAAAATTAAATTCTACAAATAAAGTTAATGTGAATTGACGACGTTTCTATGCTGTACGTTCGCTTAAATATTCCAGAGAATTGACACGGTAAAAGAAAACTCAATTTATCCTTTAAGATGTATTCACATTTTCACCAAACAAAGCAAACGAAACTTTACTTAGTGGTCCTATGGGGTCATCATGTCCGATCTGTATGTCTTTAAAGTTAAATAACGCTTCAACTGGTTCCAGTTGGTGACATTTCTCTCTTGCTTGTGTTTGTTCTTCCAATTGACCCATTTTAATATAGATATAAAAATCGAACAGGAAAAGTAGCATTCAAGGACGACTGTCAACCACAAACACACACAGAAACAAAGAACCCACAAACACACACAGAAACAAAAAACAACTTTAAAGATAAATAAAAGGACAAATAAACATCACACACACACGAACGGGTTGTCAGAAAGGGTTGTCAATAGGGTTACCTTGGAACGGTCAGTGGCAAGAAAGGCCGCTGGGAGGATTAAACCATGTTCTAGGGTGCACCAAACCTCACACTTACCCTACTGTCATAAAACGGGACAGTGTAAATAAAGAAATCCCCGCCTTGAATTATTCTCTAACCAACAAGGCAGCATTAATAGGCACTATAAGTAAAACACAAAGATGCTCGTGTATATATAAATACAAAAGAACAAAAGCATAGAAAGCCTCAAAGAAGGTACTCATTGACTTGGCAGAAGCCACAGCAACAAGAGAACAAACCATTAAGGGGATTAAGCTTTTATTGATATTCACACTAGCGTTTGTTTAGTGCTGTGTGACGGCTGTAAAATGTCGCACCGACTATGAATCAAAATTGGTCCTTTGGGATCATCAAGTCCATCATCCTTTATGGCTTTAAAGTAGAATACTGCTTAAAATCAACTCTATTGGACATGAGCCGCTTTATATTACGTCAGATGATCAGACACAATAAAACCGAATCTACTTCTTTTCTTTCTAATGTGTGTTTGTTGCTTTCAAGGGATCCCCATTTCAGTATATATTACTAAAGTGTCATTGTTAGTTCTTTCATTTTAAACCCATTAAACCATTATCTGACATGTCGTACGTATGACTCCGTAAAACTCGCGACCACGGTCTGGTTTTGTGAGCAATAGGGGAAAACTTATTTGTGAAAAAAAAAAAAAAAAAAAAAAGATTTGATTCTACTTATGCCTTGACTAATTATATTGTCTAGTTCACCAACATTCATCTGTTATCGTGTGATCGACCTTTTAAATGTGCCAAATCATGACTTTGTGATGTTTATTTATTTTATTTTTTTGTATGTGTTTCTTTAGTTAGTTTCTCTGGATGTGGACTTTATTGTTAGAGAATTCCTTTTGATGGGATGTAGTTTTGTTTACACTGTCTTGTCTATTTGGGCGCTGAAGACAGGATAATAGCGAGGATTGTGCGCATATAAAATCGATTCAAGCTAACCAGTAGGCCTTATTGCCTACTGACCGTTCCAAGTCGGTAAACCTGTCTTCACCACCCTTTCTGTTGTTTTTTGTCTCTTTCATTGTATTTTCAAGTCCGTGTTTGCAGTACAGTGCGGACCTACGATGCCATTGCGTTCGGGCGCTGTGGTTTCTATAGGACCCTATTTCTCATTTTTGTATATAATTATATATTCTCAGTCCATTTCACCTTTTTGTTTATGTTTATTTACGGAGCCGAATACTCATTTTATTTGTTTTTATTATATACCTAACAATAATTATATATATAGTACCTTCATTTTCTTACAGTGGAATACAAAAACCTGTATCACCTCTAGATGTTTTCTGAATCCGTATCAGTATGCTACTAAAAATAGATTCCGTATCACTATCCTACTTAAAATAGAACAGGGAAATTCCTAATAATGCTCGCATTTATACCAATTTGCACGAGAACGTCAAGACGACGTTACGTCAAACAAACAAAACAAGTATGTCACACCAATGAACTTTAACTTGTAAGCTGTAGCTACACACCAAATATATTAAAATACGTCCATTTCCCTTCTACGCTTTATCAAAAAATAAGCCTTGAAACATTTAGAAACCTTCTTTATTGCATACGTATGCAACAGAAATGCAAATATTTCTAAATGTTAATCAGATGTAGGAGGTATATAATAAAAGGATCATTACTAGAGTAACGTGTTCTGGAAGTGTGTATCACCTCTCGTAGGTAAATGACAGATCAAGTATCCGACTCGAGGCTCCGCCTCTCGTGAGATCATTGATCTGTCATTTACCTACTCGAGGCGATACAAACTTTGAGAACACGTTACTCTAGTAACAATCCTATTTTAATTGATAGGAATAAACCCGGAAAGAAGAAAATGTTTCAGGAATAGGATTGCAAGACAGATAAGAGATATTTATAGGCAACATATATCACATTCTATACATTAAGTGAAACGTAATTAAACGCTACATAATCTGATATTTTGCGTAAATTCAACATTTAAAGGTTAGATAACAATACATCTGTCATACGTAACTTTAATTTGCAGAATATACTGGCAGTATAAATTAATACATGTAAAAGGTTATCTAGTCGAACGATTCTCAAAACGAATCGCAGGTGAGCTATTATGATCGGCTTTATTCCAAAACGTTTGCACTATTGATAATAGTAGTGTGCTTAATACATCCTATTCACATGAACAAAGATAATAACACAATCCCAAACAGATTATCAAATGACAATGATATTTCGCACGACATGATAATGCTTAATCAGTAGTCGCACGATTTTGCAGCATACTGTAGAGATATATTGAGATAATAAAATAAATGTCAAGATCGATTAGCCAGTGACACACATATTTTGCGCGATGCTTCTGAAGTATCCGTGTCGACAAAATGCCCCCACAGAAGAGGTACGAAATGTTATCACGTCGATCTGTGTAATTTTGCCTAGAAACAGAGTGCCTGAGATAGAGAGAATATCATGTTAGTGCCTGATATCATCCAGTTTATCAGGTGAGGCTGAGAAAAAATGAAGCCCGAGGCTGTGCCAAGGGTTTCATTTTGTTCGTGCCGAACCTGATAAACTGGATGAGATCAGGCACTAACATGATATTCCATTTATCATGTTGATCGTTTAAAATTATTTAATTTACCTTTTTTCCCATTTATTGCCATTTTTCCCCTTCAAAACACCCAAACGTCATCAAATATACCATGACGTCATCAAAAGAGGTGCCGACGTCATCAAAAGAAGTGCACCTAACTGGATAGGAATGTAACTGCCGAGATAAGGTTTTATCTCAGGTACCCTGTTTCTCGGCAGAATTATGGAGATCGACATGATAAAAACTCTTTTCTGGGCAGTTACTTTCCTATCCCTACAGGTGCACCTCTTTTTATGACGTCCGGGTATATTTGATGACGTCTGTGTATTTCTGAACGGAAAGAAATGGGAAAAGGGTAAATTAAATGATTTAAAACGATCAACATGATAAATAGAATATCATGTTAGTGCCTAATCACATCCAGTTTATCAGCACAGCCTTGGGCTTTATGTTTTTCTCAGCCTCACCTGATAAACTGGATGTGATCAGGCACTAAGACATGATATTCTCTATTTACAGAGATGTGCACGTAACTGAGGAAACAATGAGAACAATCAGTGGCTTGTCTCCTTGGATAACTCTCTACAAATAACTTGGAGCAACAATATGGTTCACCTCAGTATTTATTGTTGTTCCACTGTATCGGGATGCATTTCAATCACCTAATTTTAAACTTGCTCAAGCTGGTTGCTTAAATTTCTTTTGCTTAAATTTCGATTCGTTGATTCCACTTCTATTGTTTAACCACCCATATGATATCTTGTCTGCTTTTTCAATTTAGTCTTTGGCTGTTACTTGTGATGCGCATGCTTCATAACCCACTGTCTGGTACGTGTTTCGGTGTAGAGTAAAATGGTTAAAGAATTTTGGAGAATTGTGTATTGTCTTTTCCATGGTAAATGACCTCGGTTCATGAGTGGACCAAAGCACAGGGACACACATGCGTCCCTCTAGCGTTAAATGAGCCCTTTTCACATGTTTCGGACAACTGCGTGCCAGTGTGTTTTGGTCCACTCATGAACGGAAGCCATTTACCGTGG
The DNA here is from genome assembly GCA_037043455.1 of Cyrtodaria siliqua. Lineage (NCBI taxonomy): Eukaryota > Metazoa > Mollusca > Bivalvia > Adapedonta > Hiatellidae > Cyrtodaria > Cyrtodaria siliqua. The sequence goes on along the minus strand of JAWPHD010000135.1, from coordinate 159,486 downwards.
GGAAGTCGTTACCCAATTCTCCAAAAATAGTTTAAATGTTTTACTGTATTTCATTGATAATGTGTTTTCACAAGCATAGAATTTAATTACGTCCACAAACAGTGGATACTGTGATTTCTATAGGACTATTCTTCTCATTTTCACAGGAATAGAATTTAATTACGTCCATAAATAGTAAAAAAGAAAAGTTCCATATTTTATCATTTTATTCATTTTAAGTCATGTTTCCAGATGCCCATATTTTATTATTCGTCTATATCATTTGGTAACCTTTCTTCAATTTCTTGTAAAGAGTCATTATTATTGTTTATAGAATGTGGTATTGGTTTATATTCTTACTGTTTTAGCAGTGTTGAAGTTTTCAAACGTTTATCAAAAGGACTTTCACTGTTTCTCTCGGCACCAATTCCAATTGACTGCATCTTCACATCAAACATGTCATATGCTAGTTCTTCCTCGGTGTATTCATTATGATCATCAGTGTCGTTATCATTACCATCGTACTGTAATTGTTTTTATTTATATTGTCTAGTCACTCTCGTCCACTTTCAGGTATAGATCATAAGGTATCAATAAATACTGATAAAAGTGATCCTATGAAAGCAACAAACATAATTAAGAGAATAAAGCAGCAGACTCGGTTTTATTGAGCAAACCATATTTTCTAGTTGTTTCATTCAGAGCTTTTGTACGTCTTCGGAGGATATCTCGACCGTGAACCTTTGAAATATGATCCATGCATCCGTGTAGGCCTTATGAATATTGAGACCCGCTCAACCCGGGGCTAGGGGCCGTGAGCGGTAGCAAGCATATTTCACTACCGTTCATGAACAGTCTCAATCAAACCGAGACTGCATATTTCGTAGGTATCGAGTTTGGCCGTTTCCAAAGGTCCACTCTCATACTATTTCTTATATTACCTCTACTGAACAGATTCAATAAAACCGAGTCTGCTATGTTATTCTCTTAGCTGTGTTTGTTGCTTCCACAGGAGCTCCCTTCAGTAGGAACGCCAGCCTTATGGCGTAGGAATATTTATCAAACAAGGTCACGTGATAAAATCGATAACAAAATGACATTATCGGGAAAATTGTCACTGGTCAGATTTCTTCACCTCTTATCTATAAACTGTGATTATGACAAAACACAATCACAGATCGTTGTTAAAGTAATAATATTCACAAACTACATTGTTCGAACATAATTGGTGTACACTTCGTGGAATTCCCATTAATAGATAAAGGTATTTTTCAAAGGGATGAATTTAGGTTGTTTTAAGGTTTAAATTGCCAACAATGCGCTTTTAAATCAAAATCGATTTATTTCGTCAATTTAGAAGCGAGAATAAAAACAAATGCATGTACGCATAGATAAATCTTTCTTCTGTCCATATGCAAAATTTTAATGAAATCGGAGACAAGTACTTTTTTTTTCCCAAAATTAACTAACATGACCCACGGACTCAAAGACGGCATAACGCATGTACATTTACAGACGCGACTGGGTACACGAAAAATGAAATAATTCCATTATTTCAATACATATATTTCAAATGTATGTATCGATGCATTCCAGATTAAATTTCTGATCTATACATGCTTTTGGTTTATGCCGGAGTGCTCGGAATAGGTTTTAACAAACCAAATTGCAACGGTACGTCGGGAAAGGAAATGAGGATGGTGAAAATATATATTGCAGTGCTAATTTTCTGAATCCGAAAAAATTGCAAAAAAATGAAGTTTTAACAACGAGAATGAGTTTTTTTTCTTGAAAGTGTTCATTGACATGTCTACTATTAAAAACCAAAATTTAAAGTCAATCAGAAAAAAGTACTTTTTTTTCCCCAAAATTAACAAAGTACACCGTGTTCGCTAAAATATGAACAATCGCCTTTCGAAGTTAATGTACACGCGGGATATAAAACCATGAAATTGTGAAATCCTTTTTAAGAGATATATTGATTTCAACATTGTTCTGTATTTAATGAATTATTAGAGTAGAATGTTCGCAGTTTTTTTCAAGGACACCATTACGGTAATATCCCTGCAACCCCGCCCTTCATGCCACCCCCACCACCCTCTATACCGTATTGATTAAGTTGTATATAGCTGCGAATGCGCAGTTTTAATCAAATTCAATTTATTTCATCATTTTAGAACAGAAAAAAGCATGTACACGTAAATACATTTTTCCTCTGTAGATATGTAAAATATAAAAAAAAAAACGGAGGCAAGTTCTTTCATCCCCCCCCCCCCCCCCCCCCCCCCCCCCCGCCCCGTATGTGTCTATGTATTTTACACTAAATTTTTGATCTATACATGCTTTGGGTTAATGTCAGAGTACCCAATTTATTTTACAATGTTGCAACGGTATATCGGAAAATAAAATCATGATACGTTGCAGAGTTAATTTTCGAAATCAGAAAAAGCGATAAACTAATATAAGTTTAACAGGCAGAAAGAAGTATATTCTTTTAACTGTTCGTTTGAAACTGAGGGGGCGACTCGAGTAAATGACTGACGAGTAACAGACATGCTACTGTCAGTAACAAACATGATTTTGTGTAAACTCGAAGATTGCATAACATAAATATGTGGACATGAAATTGTGTCAATGGTTTGTGGTGTTGTGAAACACTGTACGCGTGAATCCGAAAAGTGCGGGTCTGTTATCCTTATAGGGCATATATAGTTATATTATAACATGTGTGTTGTACCATATGCTTATCCTTGTTTATAAATGTTTGATAATGGATGTCAGCAGGAACTTGACTTTTGACCTAAAAATCAAACGGATCATCCTCTTTCCACTGTCCACCAATGAAGTTTTATGAAATTTGCTTTAGGTAAAAGGAAAAACTGTGTGGACAAGACTTTTCATTTTCCGGTCATGGTAACGGACCTTTCAACTACTGACTTCAAAATAAACAGGGATTATTCACCAAAGGCAGTCAAAGTATGACGTTTTATGAAATTAGCTTTAGAGAAAGTAAAAAAGAGTTTCATTACGGACATTATCCGGTCTGTGACCTTGACCGTTGACCCACTCACAATCAAAAGGATCACCCTCTCGCCAGAAGCAATCCATCCATTAAGTTCATGATATTTGACTTACAGTTTACAACATTTTACATTATCATGTTACGGTGACAATGATCTTTGACCTAATGACATCAAAATCAAAAGGCATCATTCTCTCCCCAAATGCACTCAAACCATGCATTTTGATAAGATTTGCTTCTGGGGAAGTGCACAGTGCAGACAAGGGTTTTCATGATCATTATTGGGTCACGGCGCACTTGACCTTCAATATTTGATATGCACATACTGATGCTTCTTACAAAGTTTCGTAAAAATCCAACAAATAGCGCAGACAAGATTTGTGACGGACGAACGGAAAAGCCAAATATAATCTGTCTCACCTACCACTTTGTGGTGGAAGACATATTTATAAAGACAATATTTTAGTTCATATGTATACTTTATTAAGCAAATAATTAAGCGAACATAAACTTCAGCATTGACTCTGGCCAGTGGTGTACATGGAGTCTTCTTCCACATGACGAGCAGCCTTAAAGAAAATAAAAAGTAAAAATAAGTCGCGTACAGTATTCAATTTGAATCAGGTGTTGCTAGGGGGAGCTAGGGCATGTTAAGGGGAATGGGACAGTTTGACACAATGGGCTAGCAGGATACATCGAAGTAAACCAGTAGCGCCAGTAAGACTTGAATCCGTGTTCACTAGATTCAAAACCGATATGCTATAAACGTCCCTTGACCAAAACTGAGTAAATGGCACATCAAATAAAGGGTCAATACATATTATATTGTGTATCATACGAGTATATGATTGACCTGACATGATTACAGAACAATTTTAATGTATTTTTAACCCAACAGTACTACAGCAAGAATCTATTATAAGGAAAGTTAAATCTGACAGATGGTGCAATTCTCTATAAGCCATTTTTACTAGAAGGGGAATAAAATACAACTCTTGCCAAAAATCTAAAATTGTTAAATTTTACACGTTTTGTTGATAGAATATTTTACTTTAATGACTTAGTAAGGTCATTTTACATGGGGAGAAAACATTAATATACAACTATTTATTTTCTATCTCAAAACCTGGTGATGCCGCTAGTTTTAGTAATAAAACACGATTAAATAGGGCAGTTGAGAAGACACTTTTGTAGATGTGTGGTCTGTTCTGATGTGAAAATGTGTAAAACAGACACAAGATTGAAAAATTTGCTCCGTGTCCCTTTAATAAATTGGGGACCCATCACATAGACCATAATAATATTGTAATTAGTTCATGTTAAAGGGACACACGGCACTCTTGAAGTATTTATCAAGCATTAACATAAGCATCTCCATTTGTTAACCTGGTAACATTTTAAATTTAAACCTGCTTGCATTAAAAATTAAATAAAAGTGTTTCATTTTGTCTTCGTTATTCTATCAAATACTTAACTATATTATAGGTGCACTGTTATCAACAGTTCTGAACTATTCTAATAAATACTATTATTGATCCCTAATGCAAATTATGCAGAAAAATTGACCGAAACTCCAGAAGTTTAAAAAAAAAAAGATTGCCTAGTGTCCCTTTAACACAACTTGTTTTCGCATGTATCCAGTACATGTAGTTTACACGAGCTCATATGACAATCACGCTGCATTATCACCGAAAACATTTTTTACTGTAACTTTGAACAGCACCGTGCAAGCATAACACAAGCTCCATTTAAAGAACTACACAAGTGTAAACATTTTTTAAAAGGGCTCCCACCTCAAAATGATCCAATGGCATTTAACTCGGCTTGACATTCTGAAGTCGTCAGTATCAATTCACTTAGAATTGCTCAAGGGCACGATTCACATTTGAGGCCTCTCTGAAAAACAACATCAGTCCAATGTCAATGATCAAACAGACAGAGTTTATCCTTTGTTATACATAATGTAACATATTTATAAAGGAAAACTCAAAACTCTACTAACTGTCATGGATATATATGTACACATATGTGTATGTAGATCTATGTTACTGTACATAAATATTAATCTGACATGTCAATGGCTGTTTACATTATTTCGATGGTAGTTGTATCGAGTACGTATTCACGAATGTGCGAAAAAATGGGGATAACATAACGATAAAGAGAGAACGCTAACAATTTACATTCATGAATCTGAGGGTAGGGGGTGGAGGGGGTTTCTAGTTTCCTTACCCCCTCCTTGTTTTCGGTATTCAAGCTCCATCTACCCACCCCCATCCTCCCCACATCAACCGTACTTGGGTGGGCGGGGGTGCGGGGGACATTGATAGCATTTCTACTTGTAATTGTTTTATTCCACGAAACGTTCTACAGTTTACAGTACATCCAGTTACTGGAAAGATCGGAGTACACGAAAAATATAAACTTTCTATTATACAGTATTCGCCACTTTTTTTAGGCACTATATTTGGCTTATGTCTAAATATGTACGATCTAAAAGTGGTGTGTACTGTTTATTAACAAACACATTTTAATGATAAAACAAATACCTTGATCATGGACCTCTAGCAGCAGACAGTAATCCCAAATCCAATTTGACCAACATGTCAATTTCACGTGTCAAGTTATGTCACGGTGACCTGTCAGTCACCAACACTGCATCGTGTTGACACATAATGGGACGTTATTTCGTCCGGTAAGGTATTACTGTTTACATAATATACGGTATGAAACACTGTACGCGTGTTGTTAGACTCCATAGGTACCCGTAGTTCTCGCCGAAGTAGCGCGCCCAATTTCGGGTGTAAAAAAATGGCGTCTGTTTTAATTGAAAATTCGTAAAATAGTCCGTAAAATACAAAGAAATAGTCCATGTTCGCGGAGTTAAAATGCGAACAGAACTGATATGTTATAGGTCCGTGGCGTTTCTACTGCTTATCAGTATTTATTACTTATTATTAAATGTGTTTAAAATATGTAAACATTATTAAAGGAAAATATTCTGTTGCAACGTAATTGTTATGAAAATCATACTGTTAGAAACAATCACATTTAAACAAAAAAATAACTAAAACTGTGCATCGTCTTAATGTAATACTTGTACAATGAATACAAAAAGCCCAAGTTGAGGGTGATGATAAGATGATAAGGTTGCTGAAGACTGAAGACTCCCATAAGAGTGGTATTTAGCGTAAAGCACCTTACTTACATGGGCAATATGGTTTGTAACAATAACGTCTTTTGAGTGAAAAAGCTCCTGAACAACAGTTTGAGATATATATTGTCACTGTTTCAATATAGCTGTGTGTGGTTGAACGCTTAAATGTGGCCCACTCATATGAACTATAATTGTATGTATGTGTGCGTCTATATGTTAATTGTGCCTCCAGACGAGTGTGTTATGATGTAGAGATACAGTTCATCAACGTGTGTTGCAGCTACCTTTTTTAAGGAGTGAATTTATACGCTTGATTTCTGTGTATCTCGTCATAGCTAGGCGCCCTGCCGTAGTTCGTCCGAAGGTTGTCTGTCCTTGGTAGTTCACAATTATTTCTCCCTATATATAATTCTGCCTTGTGAACGTGAATCTCTTACGAGATCCCAATTTCGAAAGTTGCTGTAGTGAGTTCAAACTCTCTCCCTTTATTATATTTACCTGAATTCACAGTATCCCCAAGATCCGGCACCTTTCATTGTCACTGTCTCAATATAGCTGTGTGTGGTTGAACCTTTAAATATGGCCCACTCATATGAGCTATAATTGTATGTATGTGTGCGTCTATATGTTAATTGTGCCTCCTCCAGACGAGTGTGTTATGATGTAGAGATACAGTTCATCAACGTGTGTTGCAGCTACCTTTTTTAAAGAGTGAATTTACACGCTTGATTTCTGTGTATCTCGTCATAGCTAGGCGCCCTGCCGTAGTTCGTCCGAAGGTTGTCTGTCCTTGGTAGTTCACAAATATTTCTCCCTATATATAATTCTGCCTTGTGAACGTGAATCTCTTACGAGATCCCAATTTCGAAAGTTGCTGTAGTGAGTTCAAATTCTCTCCCTTTATATATATATATATATATATATATATATATATATATATATCCTGCAGTATAGATTCTTTGTCTTAGGTATAGAGGTAGGGTTATTCACTCACATACTCTCTCTTCATAACTAATCATAAATGTCAGCGTACAATTTTACTTTCATCCAACCAGCAATGTTCTATTATTAGTACTTTTGTTACTTCCCTTGATCAGAATATCTCCATTTATTTTATTTTAATTGTTTAGCCTTATTCATTGCTTTTTATTAGCTTTGGAGTTGCTTTATACTTTACCCTGCAGTATCGACTTTAGGTTTTAGGTTTTGAGGTAGGGTTTGTGTTATCATTTTCACATTTTTACTCTCTCTTCATAACTAAATGTCAGGGTACAGTTTTACCCTCATCCAACCAGATATGTTCTTTTATTAGTATAACATTTAGCTCCAGAATGTCTATTCAAAGTAACCAGTTTCTACAACATTGCCAAACGATAAGTTGTTTTTTAGTGTTTTTTGTTTCGTATTTGTTATTTTCGTGTTTGTGTACCCCTGATGAAGGCGTAAGCCGAAAGCACTTGGTTTTTTATAAACTGTAGCACTGTATAAATGTTTTTCCCCATCTATTAATTTATTCCAACATTTTCGTATCCCCTCGGGGATCCAGTGCTTTTTGAAAGGTATTTTGTAGATGTATGTATTTTCTCACCCTTATATATATATATCTGTATATATAAGTATATATTTAAACAATTTAACCAGACACATATGTATGTAAAGAGTTTACTGGTTTCGTGAATGCATGTTGGCTGGTAGAGACTTCTATACAACATGGGTATACGGTGAAGGTCGGTAATTTCAAAACAACGTATCACTGTTTTCATAGGAACCATTTCTATGCCGAGGTTCCGATAAAAATAGTTATACCGAGGATCCAAATCGGATATGATTTATTATGTGCGTAAACGTTTTATATGCTTATTTACAAAAAACGTAGGTATACAAGTCGAACAGGAAACGTAGCTTTCCCAAAACACAGTCAACAAGAGATACGCATTATCATCGACAACAATTACGATGTATTTTTAGGATTGGAACTCTATAAGCAACTGCTTTTGTTCCAATTATTTTACACATTTTGTATTATAGATATAAACATCAAACAGGAAAAGTAGCCTTCAAGGACGACAGTCAACCACAAACACACACATACACAAAGAACAACTATCTATAAAAATGAATAAAAGGCAAAATAAGACATCACAAACACACAAGGGTTGACAATAGGGCTACCGCCTTGGAACGGTCAATTGTAAAAAAAGGCCGTTGGGGTTCTAGGGAGCACATTTTGTATTATGTACATTTTCACCGATTGTATAAATATTGAAAATAGAATAAGTTTAAACCAATTACAATGTTAAAAAGAAGCAAGACATGTAACATCACAAACAGATATTTGTTGACAAAAGGTCTACCGCCTTGGAACGGTCAGTGGCAAAATGCTACTGGTGGTTCATCTAGGTTCCAGATTCACCACACCTGACTCTTACTCTATTGTCTTCATAATAAAACGGTTGTTGTTATAGACATCATTGTGAATGCGCATGACTGGTATCTGCCAAATAAGTCGGACCAGCCTTTCCTGCACTTATGTTAAAATGCGTATAATTTGCAAGCATAAAGGCTGATTAAGACTCAGTGTTTTATGGATGATACTGTCCTCTATTTTAAGCATACCGTAAAAAGTTGTCCCTACATCAAGTACATACTTTGACAACAAAAATGCATTCACCGATGAGGCAAATTACGTTACCATGGCATTCGCGATTGTATGTATATGTAGTAAACATGTTTTTTGTATATATTTCACAGAACCAGCTGGTAGACGATTAGGCGATTAGGCGAATTCACACGTTCTTTGTTTCCGAAGGACTTAAGACAACACAGTTTAAAACAATGATCTCAAGAATTATTACCATTGTCTTGGAGATATGTTTAGCGATGATGTCGTCAGCGTCAGTGATAAAACGATATCAGGTAGGTTGTAGATTACAATTTCCAAGCTCTGTGAAAATAAAGAAATAAGGTTTTAAAAACGTATTTTAATACAAACCGTGCATATTTACTAACACAATATGCAAATAATAGAAAAGCATCACATAGGTGTCGCAAACAACGATTGTGCCAATTGTTTGTCCTCTCGTGAATGCTTTAAGATCAACGGCATTTTGGAATATCAGTTATATTTAACAACGTTTGACATAAAATATGCAAACTATTTACACATGTATGAATGTTTATATAAATATACGAATACATTTGGGAAAATCAAACAATCAGTGATGAAATTGCTTATGAATTGACTTAAATACAATGATTTTTCTCAATTTCAATTAGCTCTGTTGGACATATTTTATTTCATTTAAATTTCTCTTGATCTTCGAAGTGCCTTTATTAAAACATTAAACATATTACTACCGTATTTCAGAAGTTTAATAAAATGAAGAAATGATTGAACAGTATTGCAAAAATCAACTATTCTTTTCACATTTCAGTATAAATAAATATTTTGAGAATTCACAGACGCTATACACGTACATAATTATCTTTCAGTAAAATAGGTTTAAAAACCCTAGTATTCTGATACCTAGGAAACCAAGCGAAAGTAATTTATATAATATCCATCATCATATGTCATACTTCTACAATAAATGTATCAAAAGAAGTCGCTTGGCGTCATTGATGTGACAATGCCGTAGGTGTAATAATATCGGATAAGGTTATGCAATGTTCAAGAATAATAAACGAGGCCGACTATATCAAAACTGTGTTACATGGGCATATCACGATTAACTTCTTACTTTAGGGAATAACTGCAACAGATGATTTCATATGATAAAACGAATTTTCCATATGTGTTAATTGACTTATTCAGAATGACAACGTCATTTTCCCCATAAAATGTTTTCGAAATATGCAAAACAAAAATGTTTGCTGGATTTTTTGGACAAAAAGATACAATCGAATCGGCGGATTCGATGGTAAAAGCAATATTGTCCGGTGTTATTGACTCAAATCATCGGCAAAATCAGTTCGTCGCAGAGTAGACAAAAAACATCCAAGAAGTGGAAAACGGCGTACCACTGGCTGAAACTTACTGGTGATGCGGAAAAGGCTATGTTATGCATTCAAATACCAACATTATAAATATAATTCCGTGTAAGGGTAATAGTAGACCTAACCTTTAAGGTAAAACAAATATATACCACTGGGATACTGCAGAGCAGGCTTAACGCGCATCAAATTGTTAAAATTTACGCCACAACACAAACACTTTGAATGGCAAGCGGATAATGAAACTAACAGCAAACTAACAGAATCAAAATATCAAAACACATCACGTTAACACTAAACGTTTTACAGATACCATTAGTCACTAGAAAATAAAACATCTCATTGTCAACTTATGTTAACAGGAGGTATAGGGGCCTCGAAGCGCTCACCTTACCTGAGTTTAGAGGTAACGATTACGTGTATGGAGGGCTTGGTGCAAGACTGTTTATGTGCAAGATTATACTAAGTGGAAATATTAGTTGTGTTTGTAGCAGAGGCTTGCACATCGTAGTCCATTTCGGGTGATTTAATATCAATGCACCAAGGGACTAGGTCTGATAAGGGGGTATTTGGCCCCCATTCGAGGAAAGTTGATGCAGATTGTTGTGCTTGTCAATTTATATACAGGTACCCATCCCCTAAAATATACACATGATAACTCCTTTGCGTAATTTGTTGCTCGTCTATTTAAATATTATAAATTAATATTGTACCTAATTTTAGTTTTTATTTGGTTTAGGTGATATTTTTTTGAAACAAACAGTTGTTTTGCAACATTTAAAATAGGAATAGTGCAGATATATAGCTCCATAATTTATCAATATCTATAAAATCATTAAACCATATATTTTACGAACTATTATATGATAACACTAGATGCATACTAAACTGCAATAATTGTGTTTTGTTTACACGTTTCTTAAAAATAATTCCTTTTCTTCTTCAGTTAAACCATGTAACTGAAAGAAAAAGCTACATTGTTTCATTTTAGGTGTTCAATGATTTATTAAAAGAGAACATCCTTGAGTTGGTGATTCCCCACAATGCAGCCTCAATCTTTCTTCTTCTCTAAACGCAAAATGCATAGGGTTGTGGTATGATGCATGTCAATTCATCAAAGTTGTACCTGGGGTCAACATTGACCCAACCCCTCAGAGAAAGAAGAAGGCCTTGAGTTTGCAACTTTCCTCGAATGGGGACCAAATACCCCCTTATCAGACCTAGTCCCTTGGTGCATTGGTATTAAATCACCAGAAATGGACTACTTTGTGCAAGCCTCTGCTACAAACACAACTAATATTTCCACTTAGTATAATCTTGCACATAAACAGTCTTGCACCAAGCCCTCCATACACGTAATCGTTACCTCTAAACTCAGGTAAGGTGAGCGCTTCGAGGCCCCTATACCTCTTGTTAACATAAGTTGACAATGAGATGTTTTATTTTCTAGTGACTAATGGTATCTGTCAAACGTTAAGTGTTAACGTGATGTATTTTGATATTTTGATTCTGTTAGTTTGCTGTTAGTTTCATTATCCGCTTGCCATTCCAAGTGTTTGTGTTGTGGCGTAAATGTGAACAATTTGATGCGCGTTAAGCCTGCTCTGCAGTATCCCAGTGGTATATACTTGTTTTACCTTATAGGTTAGGAAAGAAACTCCAGTATATTAAAGTTATAAACATAACGTCCATATACTTTTTTGGAATATGTCCATGCGTTGATTAAACAAGACATCCACTTGATGTATCACTCTTTGATTTCAAAAATATTCCATGTGCATGTTTTTTAAATTGTCGTGGTTTCGGTTGTCCATTGAAAAGCACTCAGTCTGAGTTTCGTTTTTATTATGTGCACTCTTAGCCTCGTCCGTCGGATGGGGATGTAATTCAGGCAGTTCCGTGTATCGGAGTCTATCCTCCGAGCACGTTAAAGAACCATGATCAGTATATTGTTTGTAGAGTCTGGCATATTCTCGGATCCCTATGTGTACTTCCCTTTCTTTTTCCATGACATCTCTAAATAACCTACAATGTGTTTATGAACCGTTAAACAGTATCGATACAATTAAATTAATTTTAATAGCTGCGTTCTGTGGTGAATGCTACTCTTTCTGTTTAATCATCGGATAAGTTTATAATATATGTATACTGTTTATATAAAGCGCATACTATGGACATTGATACAATTTGAAATAACGGCTGGACGTTTTCCTTCTTTCACTAATTCTTCTTTACTAGCTTAAATACGGAAATATAAACTATAAGATCGACATAACAAATGAAATAGATTCTAAATTAAAATCCTGTTTTACTGCAACACATCCTATGTATTTTGAGTAGCTTGAGTAAGAAAGCACGATCATAACGACAATCAAATCAGAGACTCTTAATTAATGTTAGATGTTTTACTGCGAAAAAGTGTTTCGTCATCAAAAAAAGGCAACTATATATTTTTTTAATTTTCTAACAAGTATGGGAAATAATCTGACATCAATTGCAATTACTGTTCGTGCAGTTTAATACGTTTACGAAAATGTCCGTATTTGTTTACTTCATAAAGTTCCAATGCTTAAAACTTTAGAAACTCCATATTAGGTTTTAATTAAAGAATGTATACTAATCGTGTCTTGCAATTATGTCTCAACGCATAAACAGGCAATGTTTTAAACAGGCGTAACATAGCTGCCGTGAGAAAACGTCATTACATGGAATTACAAGTCAAAAGTCATAGATAAATCACGGGAGAAAATGGAAAAACAAATGCGGCATGTGGACTTGCAAGCGTACAATCACGCATAGCCAGTTGACTGACGCTTTTACCTACTACGCTCATGCGGCAATTACATATACCTGAAAACGTATGCAAATTGAAGAAGCATGGTCATATAGAAACCCCAGCACCCACAAGCAATGTCATCGTATATTTAGGTCCACACTGTACCAAGACAATTTACTAATGCATGGGAAAACTTTTTTTTAAAGTACACTTTCCTCATGATGAAGATGAAACCAAAGAAGGAACTCGCCAGTGTTATTTCATTGCTTCTGTGAGCTGTCATAATTAGTAGATATAAAAGTCGAACAGGAAATTTAGAATTTAAGGACTACAGTCAACCAAAGACACGCATAGAAACAAGGAAACATTCCAAATATCAATAAAATGCAAGATACGACGTCTTAAACAGTTAAGGGTTGAATAAGGTTAAGGGTTGACTAAGACTGTTCATGAACGGTAGTGCAATATTCTAGCTACTGTTCACGCCCTCTAGCCCCTGGTTCTAGAGTAAAAACAATATTAATACTGTAAGAAATGTAGTTCTCAATTATTTCTGAACTTTTAGCACCAGTAACAATAAGCTCAATGGCATTTGTTTTGAGACAGAGTATAGTTCAATACAAATGTTTATGCGGTATTAAGAATATTTACGCATTTTCTTTCACATAACGTTTTAGACGTATTGTTTGGGGCGCTTGTTTCAGCCAAAGGGTTTTTGGTCTTTTACGATAAAATGTATCTACTACCTAAATAAGTTGTATGTCAGTCAAACAAACATTTTTAGTGGTAAATAAAAATACCTTACTTTTCAAAATCGGGTGAGAAATAAAACTTTCGTGCGCAATAGTTGTTTTTGATGGAGCATTTTCAATGCAAAATTCTGCTGCATGAACAATTTATAAAAAGTTTTTTTTTAGAATTTTTATTCACAAATGGTTTTAAATTGTTGGATATAATTAAATTAAAACACCCTAAAAGTTTTATAGCAAAATATGAAGGCTAACTGAAGTTATTTGAAATTTCTTAATTTTCTGCTGTTTCACCAACAAGGAATTTACATAGGAAAAGCCCACTCAAAAAATCATTTTGGCTGTAAAATATTTATTTCTCAACCGATTTTCAAAATTAAAATAGTTTTATTTACCACTAAAAATGCCAGTTCTAATGCTATATACCTGATGTGCCGAGTATTTAAATTGCTAAAGTTACTGCAGAAAAAACGTTGGCTGAAACAAGCGCCCCAAACAATAGTTAGAATATGGCACATTCCGAAAAATGCGAATCACTTCTTATATTTACATTAGATAAAGAAAATTATTTTTAAACCGTTATATTAAATTAAGAAATAAATATTGTTTCAATATGAATTTTTGATTTGTGAGCTGTAGTGATTATTAAAATATGTTCTGGGTTCGATATGTAGCAACATATAATCCGTGAGCCTTTAAAGTAGAATATCGCTTAAGCCGGTGCTAGGAGGCGTGAAAGGTGTTTCACTTTACATTATCTCTCATGAACAGACTCAATAAAACCGAGTCTGCTACTTATATCTCTTGTTTGTGTGTGTTGCTTCCAAGGGATCCCCTTTTCAGTATTTATTAGATATTTCAATCTCTGTTTCATTGAAACTGTTTATAAACCGTAGTGAAAAATGCTTGTTTTCGTTTAGGTGCTTTAGCCACAGGTTGAGCAGAACTCAATATTTAAAATCCAATAGAACGAGCCATCCCGAAGTTGGTAATATGAAATTACAGATATGTACTGAGTATCGAATTGCTCCTGCTTTTTATGCCCCCGAAGGGTGGCATATAGTAGTCACACTGTCTGTCCGTCCGTCCGTGCGTTCGTTCGTCAGTACAAACGTGTCCGGTTAATAACTCTGACAATAATGGACAGTTTTTCTAATAACTTGGCACAATTGCTCACCACAACAAGACGACCTGTCGCGCACAAAATCCAGGTCCCTGGCTCCAATGTCAAGGTCACACTTAGAGGTCAAAAGTCAAAATAAAGTGCTTTCATGTCCGGTTACCATGGACATATTTTCAAATAACTTGGCACAATTGCTCACCACAAGACGACCTGTCGCGCATAAAATCCAGGTCCGTGGCTAAAGGTCAAGGTCAAACTTAGAGGTTAAAGTTCAAATCGTGTCCTGTCAATAACTCTGGCATTCCGGGACGGATTCTGAAATAACTTGGCACAAGTGCTCACCACAACAACATGATGTGTCGCGCACAAAATTCACGTCCGTGGCTCCAAGGGCAAGGTCATACTTACAAAGTTCACTTCGGGGGCATTTTTTCACTTACAGGACATTTCTTGTTCTGTTATCAATCACAAGTGCACATTATTGTATAAACGCAGTTTGTTTACGATGTGACAGCGCATTTCACAAAGCGTGACTTTGAATTTTGACTAGATATTACGAGATATTATCAGTATTCGGTACAGTATTCAGCGGCATGCACATTTTTATATGTAATCCTTAAGCATAAATATGTTATTGTTTAGAACTGATCGTCGAAATTATAATCAATATAGCTAAACTGAGAACAAGAGGTTCGCTATAATTATATAATCGATGATAAATTGAGTTTTGAATTGAATTGGATTTTATAGTCGTATCAACAGTTAAGGTCATATGGTGACTTTCCAGCTTCCATTGGTGAAGGAAGACCCCAGATGCCCCTTCGGGCAATTTTCGTGCACGGGTGGGCACCTGAGTAGAACCACCGACGTTCCTGATGATAAATTGAGAGGAAAGTAATTAAAAAAAATTAAATTAGTATGTCAGCATCGACCTGTAGATACGTATTAATCGTTACATATACAAAATACACATCTAAACCTAAATGAGTTGTATAGGGTATACTTTCATTTTAACCCTTTTGCTGCCAAATTCCAAATTTCGTCTGCTAAAATTTTAATTTAAAGGGGTTGTTGCACTATTCTGGAACTAGCTTCATTTGAAAGGGCTTTAGAAACCATGAAAAAAGCTGAAAGAATTATCAAAATATCTTAACAAATACAGGAGATATGATCCTTTAAAAAATTGCAAAAATTCTCAAACGGAGGCAGCCATCTTGGATTCATGACGTCATCGCGCCTTTTTACCATTTATTGTATATTGATACATATCATTTAAAACAAAGACTATCACTGTAAATACATGTAAATAGTAAAAAGAGCATAAACAGTATCAATATTTTACTTTGTATTTATAATTTAATACATTTATTTGCTTTAAACACTATTTATTAACTATTTTCCATATATGAAAAATGGCGCGATGACGTCATCATTCAAAGATGGCTGCCTCCATTGAAGTCTTTTTGCATATTTTCAAAAGGTCATATCTCCTATATTTTTTAAGATATTTTGATAATTTTTTCAACTTTTTTCCATGGTTTTTAAACCCTTTTAAATGAAGCTAGTTCCAGAATAGTGCAACAACCCCTTTAATCCTTCCGGTAATATTTTATATCAAACGTTTTTTTTTGTAAACATTCTTACTGAATGGGGAACAGTGTAACCCCGATCAGCCAGCTTATAGTGTGAATGTTGATCTGGGTCTACACTGGTCGTACAATCTATGTTTTTGACTGTTGCAGCGAATGGGCTAAGTGAAGTGTTCAACATTTGCTTTTTATTTATAACACATTTTATGTCTGCGGGTCAGTTAAACGAACCATAATTGAAATGAATCCTATTATGAAAAGACAACCACTGTGGCACTTCCGTATGCGCAATAATTACAAGAACATATGTATTCAGAGTTGAAAACCTAGGTTCTCGAAGTTGAAAACAATAATTATGAGAACCTAAGCCCTCGGGATAAATCATAAGTTGTTTTGAAAACTAAAGTTCCCAGCGGCAATTGCACAATTGTTCCGAGAACCTAGGATTCCACCAAGTATCATAAGTTTTCATGAAAACAATGGTTCTCACAAAACCTGGGTTCCCGAGATGAGAACCTAGGTTCCCGGCGGCATGTGCACAATCATTTTGAAAACCTAGTTTCAACTTACGTTTGTGTTTATGGTGTCGCATACTTTGCTTCTTCCTTCTTTCTTCTTTTTTTTGTTTGTACGTGTAAGCCCCATATTTGTGGTTTTAATGTAGAATATCGCTTAAGCCGGTGCTAGGAGGCGTGAGAGGTGTTGCAATTCATATTACCTCTCATGAACAGACTCTTCTAAAACGGAGTTTTCTACTTTTATCTCTTGTTTGTGTTTGTTGCTTCCACGGGCTCGACAGTAATTATTGGATTGAATTAGTTCTGTGAGAGCTATATTTCCCGTTCGACTTTTATACCTACTTTTGCAGTCATACTGCGCTATCTATTTTAAATTTCTTGCAAGGATTTACCGAGATTTCTGACGGAAAAAAGATAATAAATACGAGAAAATAAGTCATGATAACTCGTGCCAAACGTTGGATTATATACTGAAACATTCTGAGGTGCGTTCAAATGTATACTGAAGCGAAAAAGAAACGCAACTCGGTCATTTCCGCTATATATTGTATAAATTGCACACTTAATTCCACATAATTTCCCAAAGAAATCCCAAGATGTTTTGCAAAAGAAAAAGTTGCAGTTAGTTAGAGAAAGGACACAACTATGATGTTGTAGACGTTTTAATCACAGTACACTTTGTAATAACAAATTTATCAATGTTGAACCATTTAACGTAAAGAGCTTGCACAATTTTGCATCCTAAGTTTGCTCACGCGCTTGAGCCAAACGCGTACTCTGTCAATAATGAAACTTTGAACTATTTGCTGTGTTATGTGTTGTTTTAGTGTTTTTTCCGAAAGGAAAGCTCTTAGGTATCCATGCACCATTCGATTAACAGAATCATATTGTATATACAATTAATAGCGGAAATTCCCGAGTTGCGTCTCTTATTCGCTTCAGTATATTAGGTTGTGCTATATCATAATAAATTATAATAAATATACCATGTTTCCAAGAAGTCCCCCTAGTTCAAACGATACCCTGCGTTTAAATGTTATCATTAATTCCCCGTTTCGCCATGAGCTGATGAACATGAAAATTCGAATAAATACACGCCTTCAAAGCGGCATGCGATTTAGGTATATCCTATGTAGCTTTACGTTCATGTTATTAACTGGCAGGTGACCCGGGTTCAGTCCATGTTAATTACACTGTGAAATCAATTCTCAGAGTAAACTAGGTATTTTATTGTACTGATACATCTATGGACAAAGTACAGTATATGTTTATTGCACTCAATACTCTATTCATGAGGTTCTTGGCAAGTTTTATTGCTATCAAACTTGCCCCATCTAATCAGTGACCACATTTATACCATCGGTATCACAAACAAATTGGCTAAATCCTCCTTTAACTTAATTAGTTGTCCATTTAAGTGCGCAAGATAGCAAATATATTAAAATATTTAACATCATTAAATCATGATACAATTTGCAAAGTTTAAGGGTTGTTTAATGTCTCATGAAAACGTTATCTTACTCTAGCTTAAAGGGACACAAGGCAATCATGATTTTTTTTAAAAACTCACGGCGTCCCGTTAGTTTTTCTCGTAACTTGCATTCGTTCAATCATTAATTATAATTGTTAAAATAGTTAAAAGCAAAATATTTTTAAATATTACTAACTTTTTTATAATATTGCACCAATCATATATTTAAACATGGTAAAATAGTAAAGAAAATTGAAATCTCATTTTTGAGCCGCCATGCGTCAGCATGACTCATTAGAGTCGTATATACAGTAATTTCTGAATTTGGGGATTTAGGACCAGGAGCTTTACGCAGTTCGATAATGTAGTTCCTTTAGCTGCCTCAAGTATAACTTAATATGATAAGGTGACTGACATGAACGTTACGTATACCGAATAATATATCTACTGATTGTGAATAATTGTAATTGTATACAGTATATACGTGTCTTTTTTGCAAATTTGCTGAAATACTTTGAGCATTACTACACGAGTTTTTGGACGAGGAGCTTTACGCTTCGAGAATGTAGTTCCTTTTACTGCCTCAAGTATAGCTTAATCTGATAAGGTGGCGGACATGAACGTTATGTATACCGAACAATATAACTACTGATTGTGAATAATTGTAATTGTATACAGCATATACGTGTCTTTTTTGTGTCTTTTTTGTAAATGTACTGAAATACTATGGAACGTTTCAATAGCGTAGTTAACCGGATGTCGAACATCTCATTAATATTAATTCATTTCATTCGATAGTGCAGTAGAAACCCGATAATTATCCATTCATTCAGAACCATTATTTTGAAAATGTACAATCATTGACGAAAAATAAGCAAAACACATTTTAGGCACGGATTTCTAAACGAGTTTAATAGAATCTAACAATCTCTACCCAAGTGCACTCGTTTCTCATTTGACTCTGCCAACGTCAAAGGAAGTAGGGCGAATGGTTAGGTCACGTGATTATTCAAAAATGTTATAACGATGGTTATAATAAATCCTGTTGCGTGATCTGCAAAGATAAAATATAGACCTATATTAAATAATTTCAATTTTTATTTCTATGAGTTATTTTTTTTAGTAATTTTCTGCTATCGAGCTTCGGTTTACATATGCGTTTCGATTGAGGAGACCTAAGTACGTATTATTTTTGTAGTAAAATAGTCCCGATTAAAACTAAATTGTTTTCATGCATTAGTTCAAATCTTGCAACATCTAATTTGCGGATATTCTGAAAATTATATTTACACAAGAAATAAATAAGTTTCAGGCAAACATATTCTAATTTAACAGGTTTTACCAAAATCTTGTAATTAAGTAGTTAGCAGAGATATATGTGGGTGCAAGGAACGATAACTCTGCGTGGAGATTGAGAATCTAGATCATATACGACCCTTGCTTTTATTAACGACAAAGGGAAACGTTAAACAAGCAAGCGTCGCATATGATCAAGACTATTCAAAACAATTGCAACAGACGGTGGATTGAATATTATAAACTGACGATTTCTCGTTAAATACAGCAATTTTAAAAAGGTAAGCATAATAAATATGTTTATTACTTGTTTCGTTGTTGAAATCATCTCGGATTGAACTGATTGACACTGGTACATTCGGGGAATCGCCACCAACAGCGGTGGATATGTACTTTATTTTGTTTCCCCGGATCCCACCCGGGGGTCCTCCCCCGTGAAAAGTTTTGAAACATTGAACCCATAATAAGTAGTTTTGAGCGACTTAGAAACGTATTTTGAAGCAATTCTAATTCTCCAGAGTCATTCTTTTTTCTTTGATTTATTGAATATTTGCCAGGGTTGGACGGGTTGGTCTACCTTTTACCCTAACCCCACTTCGGCTTCACTATTTATTGCATTTTTAGCTTTTTCATTTTTCCGATACCCAACGCTGAATTATACACACGGGCGTATAGGAGTATGCCCAGGTACGCCCCTGGCTACATTTCATTTTAATACGCCACACCTGCAAAATTTTAACATAACCTTTAACCTCGCATAGACGACAGACACTGTTCAATCTTTGCGACTCTCAGGACCTTCAGTCTTTTGTTTTTATTTAATTATATGCAACTAGTTTTAAAGGCAAAATTACGCAGGATGACTACATCGAGAGCTAATATGAATGTTTGAATAAAACTCAAGATTGACATGTGTCCCTTTAATGTAATAACAGAAATGTATGACTTATCAGAAATACTGGTCTTTGAACCGAACTGGAAAGTAGGGTTGTTGTCATTTACAACAATCTCATAACTAAATTAGTCAAAACATTACGAACTATTCAAATGCGTTTGTTTAGTGTCGAGTCTGATGTCTACCTCTTGTTTGTATTCTTTGCTTCCTAGGGATCTCCTTTCCATTATGTATTGGCATTTAAACTATCTTTCGTTTATTACTGGCTGGCGGCTGTAGAACGTCCACCGACTACAAAGCAGTAGTTTTATTTCTTACTAGTCCTTTGGGATCTTCGAAACCAATCCAAGCTACTTAAAACCCCAGGCGGCATATCTGCCACTGACACTTTCAAGGAGACAGCTCTGTTGCCAACCCGTTTCAGTCGGGGATGTCACTTGCCTTGACTCTTATTACCGTTGTTCCTTTTATTTGTTTTCAATGCGTGTTTTGCTTGACTGTGTTCTGTGAATGCTACATTTTCTGTTTGACTTTTATATTTATATCTATAGTCAGAATATACCTTAAGCCGACGTTTGAGACGTGTGAATAGTGTGACGTGTGCCATATATGTGTTACTTTCTTACTATTTGCATGTAACCTTCATTTGTCCGTCATAGTAATTACATATATGCCACCTATAAATAATACAAATGTGGCACATAATAACCACATATATTTGATTGTTTGTGTTAAAATAAAACACCTACGTTTAATATGAAATGTATACATATGTATTTCATATGAAACTTAACTGTATATTCAATCCATATAGAATTCGTATACATTATGTAGAATTTTGTAGAAAATGGTTACCCAACCTGTTCATCTTTCAATATTATGTAGTGAAAAAATAGTTTCAAGTGTATTACACATGTGTTAAATTTCACACATATATTTTCTTTCTGTGTAGATGTTGCACCTTATATTTCCTCTCGCTTACTTTCACTAAAATCAATGGATCTTATGTTTCATAATTTATTTTAACAGATGAGAAAACTGGTCCTATCGAAAACGCAGCAACCAATCGCAATGTCATCGCACTGTACCACAAACAAAAAAAATTAAATAAACGAATTGACAAGAGAGGTAATGAATAAAAAGTACATATCCCATTAAAAGGAAATCTTTGAAATATAGTCCACATGCATATGAAACACGTATGTGGTAAACTATACAAACAAAAATACAGGAATAATCTAGTACTGAACCACCGCAGCAATTGCAGTCTAGTTACCAGGGTCCGTATTCATAAAGCTTCTTAGAAACAGCTTAGCTTAAAATGTATCAATATTTAAACACCTTTTGCTATCGTTTGAAGACATCTTCTTTATATTGCTAATAATGCTATGGATTACTAAAGAAGAGTATGACAATTGACCTTTGGAAACGGCCGAAAACGACAGATACGAAATATTGCAGTCTCGGTTTGATTGAGACTCTTCATGAGCGGTAGTGAAATATGCTAGCTCCGCTCACGCCCTCTAGCCCCGGGTTAAGCAGAACTCAATATTAATAAAATCAATAGTACACAATTGTAACCATCCCGAAGATATACGGCAGTGGACATGGAGATTAATCTCCCCCATGTCGTACGGCGTATGGTCCCAGTATCTAATAAAAATCTATGCCCCGAAATCCCACAGGCAAACGATTATCGTAAAATAAATGATTTGTATTGTCGATGAGAATTAGAAAATATGTAAAAATCTGAATATTCAGACTTAGGTAATATTGTCTACTTAACTTGCTTGATGAATACGGGCCCTACTTAAAACCGACGATTTTTAACAATTTATTTTGTTATATATCAAAACACAATAGTTAAGCTGTTAATAAAATAACTATCATTTAAACAATGGGTGTTCGGGAAGTTCGTGGACTTTTGCTATAACATTTTCATATATTAAACAAATGACTTGATATTTGGTAAAAATAATCTAATAACGGCACCGATGAAGATTTTTACAATTATTGTAAATAGAGAATATATCCGTTACTATAGTTACACATCACGGCACAGGCGGAGCACTTCGAAATTTAGTCATTCGAGAACAATGTACTGCGTAAAATAGCATCCGATTAAGTCCTTTCTGTCGATGTAAAAAGTTTGCGAAAAAGAAAAGTGTGCCGTTTTAGCATTGTCGTGAAATTATTTCCTGTATATTTCACGTTCGAGACTACTTCCGTTGTTGTTTAAATAACATTTTACATCACGCAGTCGCTAGGTATATGCAGAAAAAAATGACAGAAAAAATGACGTCAACGGCGACGTGGAATCTAGGACTGCTATTAAATTTTATGTCGGTCTGGGTAAAACAGAGAAGTTGAAAATGATTAAAATGTCGGGAATCGCAAAGAAATGCTGTCGATCTTTTGTATTCAAATGGCCGGAAAGGTTTCAAAGTGGAAGAATTTTGTTGATGACGACATTGGCTGTCGAGTAGGTGAAAGAAATGATTAGTGATGACAGACGATACACCGTAAGAACACTGTCATCAAGTTTGGGAGTTTCGGTCTCCACAGTACATAGGATTTTGAAGAAAGAATTGAACATGTTAAAAGTATGCGCACGTTCGGTCCCAAGGCTGTTAAAAAGTAACGAAAAGGAGTCGAGAGTGAATTCTTCAATTGAGTTCTTACGGCGGTACGAAACAGAACGGGGTGATTTCCTTGATCACATCATAACAACAAACGAGACTAAAATCTATGATAAGAGAGATGATTACAATTTTAACATCGTTAACTATCCACACCTGGATGGAGATGTACCTCGTTCTACCTCATACGGGGTGTATATCTCCCAGCTCATTCGATTTGCTAGAGCGTGTAATGATGTTATAGACTTTAATGATCGAAATCAAGTTATTACAAGTAAACTTCTTCAGCAGGGTTTTCGTTATCACAAACTACGTAGATCTTTCTCTAAATTCTACCGCCGCAACGAGGGCCTGCTGGAAAAGTACAACACCAACCTTAAGACCCTTCTGCGACTAGGCATATCACATCTCTCATTTTATGGAGATGTGGTCTATAAACTTCGAAAGTTAAAGGGATCTGACGGGTTTCCTGACCGCTTTACAAATTTAATCAGGAAGTTCGTCAGAAAATGATATAACCCTTTGGTTTTACAGCGCACTGCATGTTTAGTGATTGACCCCTCTAAAGTCAGTCATTACGCTTCACTTCTCACTTGTGCGATGACTGGACTACCTCTCGGGACTCTATGATTGTACCTACTGAAACCCCAACTAAGGGAGGAGGGTGCATGAGCTTTCGTCCCTCGGGTTTTCTGGTCGTACCCTAGATTGGTTTTCTCTTTAGCTGCAACTACTATGGTTGTTCAGTACGATTCTGGATACATCCTGAGATGTTTTATTATTTTGTATGTGTTTCTTTAGTTAGTTTCTCAGGATGTGGACTTCTATTGTTAGAGAATTCCTTTTGATGGGATGTAGTTTTGTTTACACTGTCTTATCTATTTGGGCGCTGAAGACAGGATAATAGCGAGGATTGTGCGCATATAAAATCGATTCAAGCTAACCAGTAGGCCTTATTGCCTACTGACCGTTCCAAGTCGGTAACCTTGTCTTCACTACCCTTTCTGTTGTTTTTTGTCTCTTTCATTGTATTTTCAAGTCCTTGTTTGCAGTACAGTGCCGACCTACGATGCCTTTGCGCTCGGACGCTGTGGTTTCTATAGGACCCTATATCTCATTTTTGGTTATGGCACTATTCTCCCGAAACAAAGGCCCAGTCGTCAGTATGGAAAACACCTTAACACACCTCCCCCTAAGCAGGCAAAAGTTCAGAAGAGCGGCGGAAAACACATATTTATTTCATATTGAAGTGTTTACGCTTTATGGCAAATGCAAACGTTTTAAACACAATAACATAGTGGATTAAAAACTGTTTTGAAACTCGTAGTTTTAAACAAGCCAGCGCACATAAATTGTACATAGTGATCAAAATAAGTATAAATTTATTGTGATGACTGTTGGGTAAGTGTGAGGTTTGATGCACCCTAGAACCTGATTTAAACCCCTAGAGGCGTTGTTTTTTTTTGCCAGTGACCGTTCCAAGGCGGCAGCCCTATTGTCAACCTTTTTAATACTTGGGATGTCGTGTCTTGCCTTGTAGTCATCTTTAAAATTGTTGTTTGTTTCTATGCATGCTTTTGGTTAACTGTGGTCCTTGAATGCTGCATTACCTGTTCGACCTTTATATCTACTTGTAAAGCGTTGGGGGCATTTTTGTGACCCATTGCATGTAGACCTCGGTTTTAAGTCTAGTAATGTTATATTTCGATAAGTAACCCAAACTTCAATCATAATGGTATGCAATACAAATTCAGATTATGAATAACCGTTTTGGCACTGACATTTAAGATTTCATTTATGAATATTAAGAAACATTTCAGCATTGACATTTGTAATTTGAGTTTTGAACATGTATAACCGAAATTATAATTTCGATAATTATATGAACGAGTAGAACAGTAAAGCACTAACATGATTGATATATTCTCAATTATGAACATTTATCATGCAGATATCCACTTTTCTGCCTAAGAAAAGGGTGACCTAATAAATGTTGCTTTATTAGGCACTGACCAATAAAGCAAATCATGCGGAATTCCTCGAAGTTTATTGTACGTATTGTTATCTGACGTCATGTACGTAACGTGTTCTGACGTCATTGACCAAACAACAACAACATGGCGGCGTCCTCGATAAGCGTAACAGTCTGAGAAATAGATAATAATAGTAATTCATACAGAAAATGTGGATAATCTGCATGATAAATAGAATATTTTGTCTGTGCCTTTTACTATCAAGTTTATTAGGCTCGGAACGAAAACGAAGAATGGCTCGACATAATAATAAACTTGATAGTAAAAGGCACTAACATAATGTTCTCTATTTATAACCACTTAAGCATCTTAACTATAGATCCTATGGAATGGTATGAAAATACCACAGTAAAGGTTCCATGTTCACCGTCATATGCATACCATCTTCGGGATGGCACAGAAGTTCGTACTATTGACATTTTGAGTTCTGATCAACCCGGTGCTAGAGGAGGTAAACGGTACCGGGCGTGAACGGTATCTAACATTTTGCACTACCGTTTATGAACAGTCTCAACCAAACCGAGACTGCAATATGTTTTATATTTATCGTGTTCGACGATTTCCAAATTTCTCCCTTCATACTCTTTTATATGAACATTTAGAACCGTGATTTCACCTACATAATTAAACGTATTATTTATATAAAGAGTTCAGCATGTTTATATTCTCTACAGCAAGCATTTATATAAAATGGCATTTCTTTAAGGAAGTAATAAATGTCAAATTAGTGTTAATGGAACATTGATATATGTTATACATTTGAACTCGAAAATAGATAGATTCTTAACAGACCTTACTTTAGGATGTCTCTCTTTCATTATCGTACATTTGTATTTGAAATCTGCTCAAAACTTAGTCCCATAAGGGTCTTAATCAAGATTCGGTTGGAAAAAATACATAACACGGTTTGATTAATACTCGTATCCTGATGCAACGTCCGTATTTCTTGCCATAAAACAAGTTTTTATGTTTCGTAGTTGACATGGAACTGTCAAGTTAAAAATGATTTATGCCGGTCATAGAACATAATCTACAATATATCCTATTCCGATATAGTAAATTAAATTGTACTCTTAGTGTTTAAATAAATTAACTCGCTGTTGTCGTTTTTTTTTGTTATTGCACCAGTTACTTAGTGTTGATTAGTCCCTTTCCATAGGGAGCACGGTGATACAGTGGATAACCAGGTCGAATCCGGATATCACAGGGTCTCTGAAAACTGGCACAATGGGTAATTCGATGTCTTTAACCAAGACATTTCCCCTAGCCTCGTTTGTGGGATAGACCCATTCACCAGCATGTTGTGTGTATCGGTGTCTTTTCCCCGAAAATGTTAAAGAACCATAGGAATGTATTGGATTTAAAGAGAATAGCCGGGTTTCCGAATTCATATATTATAATTCCGCTATATCTGGAGCAGTTCGAAATAACATTAAAAATGTATTGATGTACTAAAAGAACAATTCAAATGCGTATACATAATATGAATGGTAAATATGGTAAGAAAACGTTGGTACTAATAGTAGCCTTGCCACTTTAATCGACTTGTCTCAAAAACTATTTTGAGAGTTTTTCTTCGTATAATTTATGTAGGTTAACATGAGGTCAGATGATGAGAGTTTCAAAGTATTGATTGAAATCTTTTGATGTGATCGAGAGTTTAAATATACCTTCTCTGCTGTTTTATAATGATCTTGTTAAATCAGGCTAATTTAGGAACAGTTCCCGTGTTCTGGATGAAATCTGCTTTAATATACGTGTGTTATTTAACGCTTCCATATCACTTGTGTAAAACATGACACAAAAATAACCAACAGAAAATACAAGTTAGAATGAATATTGCATAGCTGTCAAGGCCCAGTGGATGTCAAGCGTGAGTTGGGAGCCACTTCTCATTAGGTGGTCCGAATATTAACCTTCATACCCCATCCAACCCCTATTCCAAAAAGCGAATACGGGGTTGGCCGGGGTATGAAATAAAACCTTAATTTCGGCTTAAAAAGTTTGCATATTGTAAAATTAAAACATGTATATGTAATTTTAAACAGATTATCACATTCTTTCAGTAAAAAATCTTTTTAAACATGTTTTATTGTCGAAATATCCGTTATAAAATCCTGCCAATATAAGCTTTCCCATCGCTTAATGGAATCAAGGCGGTACCACGTAATGTTTATGGGGTCAGTGGGGTGAAGCCCGCTACAGTCCGGGACGGTCTGTGTTTGAATTACAGGTATGGTAGCTTATATTAGAGGAAAACCTTTGCTAAAAACGCACCTTTTTATTATCGAAACCCTGATCTACATTTAAGATTTTTAAAGTAATTTAAGAACTGTTCTGCGGTAAGGACTATCACAACCTGACTTATATGGTGGTGTGATTTACAAACTTCGTAAGATACTTGGTCATAATCACTTTTATACAATCTTTATTGAACTTGTTAAAATGTTTATCAAAAGAGGTTATGACCCTATCATTTTGCAAGTTTAGTGGTTGACTCATTTACAGTGCGCCACTATGCTTTCCTCTTTGATTGTGCGATGACCGGATATATTGTGTACCCTATGATGACGTCTATCTAAATCCTTATAAGACGGTAGCGTTTGATGTTTGTCTTTAATCTTGTCTTGACGTACCCTTAACGGTTTGTTCTCTTGTTGCTATAGCTTCTGCCATGTCATTGAGTACTTACTGTGTGGCTTTCTATGTGTGTTTTTTATATTATATATGCATGATCATGTATTTGTTTTACTAATAGTTCCTAGTATTGCTGCCTTGTTTGTTAGGGATTATAACCTGGCGGGTATATCTTTGTTTACACTGTCCCGTTCATTGGGATGACAATAGGGTAAAAGTGAGTTTTGGTGCACCCTAGAATCTGGTTTAATCCTGGTTTAATCCCCCAGCGGCTTCGTTGCTACTGACCGTTCCAAGGCCATATTGTCAACCTTTTTGAATATTTCAAAGTCATATCTTAGCTTTTATTCATCTTTAAAGTCATTCTTTGTTTCTGTGTCTGTTTGTGGATGACTGTCGTTCTTGAATGATACGTTTCCTGATCGGATTTTTATATCTACTTTTGTTATACTGTTCGTATGACCATACATTGTAACTGAATTAATTTAAGTCACACCATATACGGAAAATGTCTATATTTTATTTATAAAACTGCAGACAAAACATTTTGATCAAATTTTCGGAATGCGTGAGAACGTAAAATGTATGCGTGTGAGCGTGATTTGACACAAACATGTCAATGCGTGAGACATGACAGGTAAGATATGGCTGTTCTGCTGTTCTATTGTACTTCTCAGATCAAATACGATAATTCTTCAGCAATGCGATTTGTCCCTGTTTGAGTTAAAGCATTCGTATGCAGGTTCTTTTTATGCAGATTCTCATTTTTCTTTCAGTGAAATATGTTTGGAAATAGGCTGCATGTGCTTGAAACATCGGATTTAAGATTACCTCGAAATATCTGAACATTTCAGGCACAGCTTTAAGAAATTGAATTTATTAAACTACTGATAAGCGTACATGTTCCCTAAAACCTTCTCTGTTGGTTTATAAGCCTCGTCATATTTCTGTTTCGATCAAATCAGACTCACAAACATAGACATTGCAACGTATAAACAATGTAACTTTGGAGCTTTATTTAAGGAAAAAAATAGCACGAGTTTTGATAATCAACGACTGATAGATACCATCACAACAATTGGAAGTTCAACACTGGTTACCCAGTTTCTATCATATTCATTGTTTATAACAGATTCATGTTAAACGCATTTAAACAAAACTATTTGGCGGTTTAACGTCATTCGACTTTATTTGTTAGCGTCATACAATCGGAGTGCGGGAGTGTTACCAAGTGCATTAGAAATGTCTGTTTGAACTCAGTTTGTGACAAGAAAAGATCGAAAGCATGTCGTATGTTTCGATGATAATTATTGTATATTTTCGGGAGCATATAGTAATCGTACCATCTGCATGGCTGTCCGTCCGTCCGTCAGTCCGCAGTTTGTGTCCGGTCTGTACATTCAAAACCCCTGCATGGATTTTTAATTAACTTGGCACAAGTAATCACCATAACAAGACGATTTGAGGCGCGCAAAACCCAGGTCCGTACCTGAAAGGTCAAGGTCACACTTGCAGTTCATATGTCAAAAAATCCGTCCGTCTGTCAATCCGCAGTTCGTGTCCGCACTGTACCTTCAAAACCCCTGCATGGAATTTTTAATTAACTTGACACAAGTGATCACCATAACAAGACGATGTGTCGCGCGCAAAACCCAGGTCAGTATCTCAAAGGTCAAGGTCACACTTGCAGTTCATAGGTCAAAAACAGGTACGCATTTTCGTGTCCGGACCGTAACGTCACAACAATTGCAGGAATTTTTAAATAACTTGGCACCATAACAAGACAATGTGTCGCGCGCAATACCAAGTTCCGTATCTCAAATATCAATGCCACACTTACAGATCATAGGTCAAAAACAGTTACGCAATTTTGTGTCCGGGCCGTAACTCTACTGTAACGTGTCCACTCTACTCAACTCCTTTGACAGTCAGTTAAGGGAAATTTCACTTTCATTTCCCTCAATTCACTTTGTCCAAATCACACCTTCAACTTGAAGACCACATGTTCTGGAACAAGGACACTTTGGGGGCATTTGTCACTTTACTGTGACATTTTTTTTTAAATATGTGTGGGTAAATTATATTGAATAATCCCATAAAAATAATCCCTACTTTATATAAATCCCCTACGGCCTTTTTTTTCCACATTCAAGGCGGTAGCCCTATTGTCAACCCTTTTGTGTGTGTGATGCCTTATTGGACCTTTTTTCATCTTTAAAATTGTTCTTCTATGTTTATGTGTGTGTTTGTGGTTGACTGTCGTCCTTGAATGCTATTTTTCCTTTTGGATTTTTATATCTATATTTGTATAAATATTCCCTTTGACGAACCCCTAAATTGCATTCGAAGCTTTCACATAAATTATTTTCTATTCTGATCTTAGTCGTATAATGAACAAAATAAACAAAGTGCTCAATATTCCCTCTAACGAAACCGTAAATTAAGTTTGTGACAAGAAAAGATCGAAAGCATGTCGTACGAGTATGTTTCGATGATAATTATTGTATGTTTTTTAAATATATGTAGGCAAATTATATTGAATAATCCCATATTTTATAGAAATATTCCGCCTGATGAACCCCTAAATTGCGTACCTCTATTTATAATATGAGGAGAGACACTATGAAAGGCGGAACTCTTGTGCGATTAAAAACCTACTTGCGATTATTTGTAATATTACATTCCTATACAAGTCTCTAAGTGAGATTTGGTGCACCTAGAACCTGGTTTAAACCCAGGCGGCCTTGTTTGCCACTGACCGTTTTAAGGCGGTAGCATTATTGTCAACGCTTTTGTGTTTGTTTGATATCTCATCTTGCCTTACATTAATCTTTATAGTAACTGTTGTTGTTTGTTTCTGTGTGTGATTGTTGTTGACTGTCGTCCATGAATCCACTTTTCCCGTTCGACTTTCCTATCTACTTATAAGTGTATTATGAAATGTTACACTAATGTGCTTATTAATGTTTTAACCATGAACTAGATGAATCTAATTGTTTAAATTCCAGATGTTAGCATACATTCCGTTTTATATTTTCCAGTCGTGTTATGCATGTTTCCATATTACATCAAGGCCGTGCTATTATCTTTGCTCTCTCCGTATTTTGTTCCTTTTAAAGGGCATGTAGCCACGCAGCCATTATTATTGAGAAATATAAAAAGATCGGACAGGGAAAGTAGCATTCAAGGAGGACAGTCAACCACAAAACACAGAAACAAACATGCAAACAGACAAACAAGAAGGCAAAAGTAATAATAAAAGTAAACGACATCACAAACACAAAAGGGTTGACAATAGGGCTACCGCCTTGGAACGGTCAGTGGCAAATTAGGCCATTTGTGATTTAAACCGGTTCTAGGATGCACCAAACCTCACACTTACCCTACTTTATCCCATTAAAACAGGACAGTGTAAAAAAAGAAATCCCCGCCATGATCTAATCTCTAACCAACAAGGCAGCATCAATAGGCAATATAAGTAAAACACAAATATGCTCGTGTAAATATAATACAAAAAAAACAATAGCCTAGAAAGCCATAATGAAGGTACTCAATGACTTGGCAGAAGCCAGAGCAATAAAAGAATAAACCATTAAGGGCACGACAAGTTTTGAAAAGCTTGGAAAATGGTGAAAAAATATAAAAATCGGATGATAAACACAGAAAATATGACCATTTGAAGGTTCTGCAGACACTTATATGTAAGCTGCCATTTTGAGAGCTATGACATTATAGTTCTAAATGACCATAATATGAAATTGTTGTGAATGTGATAATATATTGATTTATAGAAGAAAAAAGTAACCGTATTACAAATATGTATACTTAATGGTATTAATGCATTATATGACCAGTAAAAGATTTTGCACTCATTTGCAAATATTTTCTTTGCTTTAAATGATATTTACTAATATGCCATATATGGTGATTTAGAACTATGACGTCATATTTCTCAAAATGACTCCCATATCCGTTTTAAAGTAACCTTCAAATGGTCATATCTGCCTTGTTTATTATCCGATTTTGACAATTCTTTCACCTTTTTCCAAGTTGTTCAGAACTTTCAATACTAACTTGTCACTACATTCTCGTCCATTTCATTATTTCGGTATAAACTAGTAATATTCATATAGTAGAAGACATTTTACACGACAATAGTTTTTATTAAAGCAATTGCCCTTAACCGTCCTTCTCAGATTTACATGATAGCTGTGTATAATCTAGTAGAAGAGTCCCGACTCGCTATCAGCAAAACTGCGCTGCCTCCGAAGGGAATGTAAAACGAGTTATGTAGTAACGTTCTCTTTTTGTGTCTATAATACCATCAAAGATCGTAAGGATTTAGCTTCCATAACTGATTTATGTCAAAATGCATTTCATACTTATTCAATATCTTCACGTTTTATCATAATCGTAATGCTGAAGGCAAAAGCTCGGGAGTATTGTAAGTTTAGGTAAATTAGTTTGCGAGGTAACATTTATTTTTATCGACAATGTCATTTAATGTCCTTTAAGAGTGCAGATTTCCGAGAAGTACGATTAATTTAAAACAGAAATAAAAGTTGCACAGGAAATGTAGCATTCAATGGCCACAGTCAACCAAAAACACGCATCCAAACAAACAACAATTACAAAGTTAAAAAGGAGCCAAGGTATTTGACATCACAAACATACAATGGTTGACAATAGGGCTACCGTCTTGGAACGGTCAGTGGCAAACCTCAGCTGAGTGTTTAACCCTTAGCCTGCTAAGCACGACTATAATAGACTTTGCGTCCATTGTAAACCCAAACCCTGATCAGCCAGCGAGTAACTCGTAGGCTGATCAGGGTTTACAATGTCCGGCTGCTGATCACTCATTTTCCCCCAAAAGACCCCTTGTCACATAAATGGAATGGTCTTAATTCAAGGAAAGAACAGTCCATTATATATATGTAGCGGGTTAAGGGTTAAAACAGTGGTCTATGGTGCGCCAAACCTCATTCTTAATCTATTGTCATCGCAATAAAACGGGACAGTTTAAATAAAGCAAATCCAACTCGGCTATATTCTCTAAAAAACTAGTCAGCATTAACAGGCAAATAACACAAAGATGCTCATTAATCCACTAGACGACACGTAAATACATACCCGATTTTAAATGCTAATTAAACATTATTTTGTTCACGTTCTTTAAAGCGGTGTCTAAATTTAATCGGGTTATCAAATTGATTATTTATTTTCAGTTTTATTTGATGAATCTGTTAAAATTATATAAATGACATTCTATACGATTGTTTGTCAAAATTACAATTGTACATTTCATTTATGTATAAGTATGTGTGTGTGTGTGCGCGCGCGCGCGCGCGTGTGCGTGCATGTTTCCGTGCGTGCGTGCGTGTGTGTGTGTGTGTGTGTGTGTGTGTATGTTGTTGCCAGGATTGGAATTGTATTTTAAAAGTGGAAAAAGCTTAAAGGGACACGCGGCAATCTTGAATTTTAAAAAACGCGCGGTATTCCGTTATGTTTTCTCCATCACTTGCATTTCTTCAATTAGTAATATCAATTATAAGAATAGTATAAAGAAAATTGTTTTTGCATATTACTAACTGTTGATAATATAGCACAAATAATATATTTAAACCTATGTTAGAATAAGAAGACAAAAAATAAAAATCATTATTGTATTTAATTATATGGAAGCTGGTTTAAAGTCAAAATGATACTGAATTAATAAACCGAGACTCATATTTTTATACTTGTTAAAACCTTCAAGATTGTCTGGTGTACGTTTAGGCGTGAGACATTTCACGCATGCAAGGATTTGATAATATGGCTCCCTATCGACTGCGAAAGGTTTGATGGTATAGGATCAAATTAAGATAGGTTGACGTAGTATCTGGTTCTAGGACGCGCCATACCTTTTTGAAATGTTTTAAATATGTATTTTTTATTTTATGGAAATGCTCTCGCATGTTTCCCTTCTCCTATCGTTCGGTAGTGATATATTCAACTACCTCGCGTGATTCCTTTTCACATTGTACTAATGTTACTTTACTAAGTGAATGTTATTCATAAACTAAATGAACAAATCAAATCTTGCTCTTTTTTAATTAACATTAGTTATGCTAATTCGTATGAGTACGCAAGCGGCATAATACTGTAAACATGACACTATACTTCAAAGTATTGCTCATAATTTAATAAAATAAATACTGATAAGGGAGAACCTTTGTAAGAAACAAACACAACTAAGGTAATAAAGTAGCAGACTCGTTTTTATTGGGACTGTTCATGCAAGGTAATATAAGAAGTAACACCTACTACGCCCCCTAGCACCGGCTTAAGCATTATTCTACTTCAAAGCAACCTGTTTAGGCTCGTGGTTCCCAAAGGACCAGTAAAAATAACACTACAGATTCGTAGTGGTATCAGTGCAAAGTTGCATATCCTGGCGGGGATATATTTATTTACTCTGTCCCGTTTATTCGGATGACAATAGGGTAAAAGTGAGGTTTGGTGCACCCTAAAACTTTGTTTAAACCCCCAGCGGCCTTTTTTCCACTGACCGTTCCAAAGCGGTAGCCCTATTGTCAGCCCTTTTGTGTTTGTGATATCATATCTTGCCTTTTATTCATCTTTATAGTTGTTGTTTATTTCTCTGTGTGTTTGTGGTTGTCGCAAGATGACCCTAGTGGTTGGGGCTAACTCAGGAAAGAATCAATGACGGTGAATGCATTTACATACGTTTAATGCAACTTTTAAAATATGTTAAATTTATATACAATTATCAAAAAAAACAAGCGAATACACAGATGAACTATGAAAAGAATGTTCTCATGAACGTTTAAGACGTTCTTAGTATTGTTACAAATACTGAATTTGTCGACTGATTATATACGACACTAAAGTGTTGTTAAAGTTATAACAATGTTGATCTATGATCTAGCGCGATAACTGTGATGCGCGAGAGCTCATGAAGATGATGATGAGCGAATCCAATGGGTGATTGTCATCAAATGCCTTCTATAAGGGTTAATGACGCGATATGTATGATGATTAACCTTCACTGAGGTTGTGGATGATGTTCCTCCAGTGAGGACTGATAACGGGCCCACCTCGTGTCCCGGGGTTGTCGCTATTAGAACCTGGCCATGCTGCGCAGGTACGGGGACCGTCTCCACCGCTCTTAACGTTATTCGTGCAAGCTTAGCTACACTCCGGTAGGCTTACATCCATACCTGGATGGCTTATATCCAACCCTGGATGGCTTATATCCAACCCTGGATGGCTTAGGCTGTAATTATACATACGTTTTATATGTCGGTTGATAAACATAACAATATTGCATAATTATCATTACCAAAACAAATCATTATTTAATAAATATATGTAAGCTGTACTAATAATGAGTAGCAATGTATACATATTCTACAACGCCATTTTTACGCCATGTACGTCGCTGTTAACCAATGCCCCTAATACATGTAATATACAACGTTATCACATCACTCGTATATTACATTCACTGAGTTATACATGCACCCATGTATGTCAACTAATGCCCATATTATACAACGCTATGTATAGGCGTCGAACATTTATACTAGTCACTCATCTCATTGTTAACTAACGCACCTAATATACACTGTTATCAATTCAATCGTGTATTACAATCACTGAGTTATACGCCAACGTTAACTTATTATACAACGTTATCAAATTAATATTGTTTTACAATTAATGATCAATTACAATAATTACATCTAATAAAGTAACTTCAAAATCATATGCTAGTGTCAAGTTAATGTTTGAGAAACATCAAAGCTAACCGGATGTCGTAACCTCGCCAAACAAGAAGGCGCCGCCCACTGAATACAAATGTACGATAAAAGTTAATAAAATAAATACTGACCACATATTGCCTGTGAATTTCGCCGTCCAATTCCTGCTCCAAACAAAGCAACTATCGAGCAATCCCGGCCAGAACTAGAAGACAATGGATTTTATAGCAAAAGTTACACCCAAACCATTATTTCCCCCGTTCAGTCCGTGAAATACGTGGCTAAATTCGCAGTATTAAAATCTACACGAAAGGACCCTTACACAATTTTGCATTTTAAGGAGAATGACCTATACTTTTACATGCATTAGCACAAAACTAAACTTATTAGACGGCCCATCCGGGCGTCCTATGGCGGCCACTTAAAATGTGCACGGTTTTCCGTGTTACCTGAATATATCATGAATATTGTGAATTTGGTTCAACTAAACAATGAATTAGGGTGTAACTAACATGTACTAACAAGGGTTATGTACGACCAATACGCTCTACCCGTGACATTTTGTGACAACATCTCCCAACTTAAAGAAAGTGCAACACTTTTTAAAATTCAACAAAATGATAATTAATATTTACATGTTAATAAACTATTAATTAGTCCTAGCAAAAGACATGGTTGCATAATAAGCAACATTAACATTTCAACAATATTCTACAATTGTACACTCCACTGTCGTAACATACACTGCTATTGTATAATACACTGCAATGCACTATTATACTATTGTATTAGACCTGTCATTATGTGCGGCGACTT
Organism: Cyrtodaria siliqua; assembly: GCA_037043455.1. NCBI lineage: Eukaryota > Metazoa > Mollusca > Bivalvia > Adapedonta > Hiatellidae > Cyrtodaria > Cyrtodaria siliqua. The sequence continues at coordinate 123,030 of JAWPHD010000135.1, read as the reverse complement.
AAATAGTCCGCCCCAATATTGTCCTTTTCACGGTCTATTACCCGGACTCTCCTGTTACCAATAACACTACTTCCTGCAACTACAAGAACACCAACCTTACACATTGCATCCATCGCATTACCAGTATACTGTTTTCGAAATGGAGTAGGGTCTCCCGTTTCCCTAATCGGCTTTGCTAACGTGTGCTTAAAGCTACACTGCACTACATCTGTTGTTCTCGACTTATCGGGCCGAACAGTACTACACTCAGAGTGTAAACGACCTACCTCTCGTTTCTCTACTACACTAAGCATGCCCGATATGTCTACATCGGCTGCTGTCTCCTTACCTACACTAGTGGGAAAATACAGGGGACTAGTGTACTCACTATTGCCTTCCTCACTATCCTCAATAACTGCAACATTAACTACAGTTAACACCCCTTGTTGCACATTATCGGTTCTACTGATATACTCTTTCAGCATATTCGTACGAAAGGTCTTTTACTTTCCGTTTATCTCGATACGATAATCCATAGTGTTCACTATCCCTCTAACGTAAAACGGACTTTTCCATTGTAATAACAGTTTGTTATTGTCGGTCGGGAGTAACAGTAACACCTGGTCATCTATCTTAAATTCCCTAGCTCTAGTTTTCTGGTCATAGTACCGTTTGTACTTGGTACTTGCCTTGACTAACTGATTTTGAGCTGTCTTATAAGTCTCCTTTAGTTTCTCCTTCAGATCTAAAACATACTGATATGTAGTCTTAACCTCATCACTATCTACTTCATTTGCCCACATCTCTCTAAGAATCCTCATGGGACCTCTAACTGATCTACCGTACAATAACTCAAACGTAGAAAATCCTAAACTCTCTCGTGGAACCTCTCTGAATGCAAACAATAAAGCATTGAGCTACTTGTCCCAATCTTTGGGTCTCTCTGTACACATACGCCGTAACATTTGCTTTAACGTCCCGTTAAATCGTTCGACTAACCCGTTACACATAAGGTGATACGGTGTTGGCATGATTTGACGCAAAGACAATAACGTGCTTACTTCAGCCATAAGTTCTGACGTAAACTGTGACCCACAGTCAGTCAGCATTTCCTCTGGTACACCTAGCCTACTGAACATATCAACTAATGCCTCCGCTACTCTCTCAGATACCTCCGGATACCTAGTTGCATAGTCTACCATGGTTAAAATGTACCTATTTTTCCTATCCGACACTGGAAAAATTGGTCCAACTATGTCTACGGCTACCCGCTTAAATGGTGTATCTATCAGTGGCATCTGACCTAAATGCATTTTGGTCACTCGACCGTTTGGTACTATCCTTTGGCATACATCGCAGGACCTACAATACCTAGTTACATCTCCACTAACGCCTGGCCAATAAAATTCTGACAATACTCTATCTGACGTTTTCTTTACGCCTAAATGACCTCCCATAATCGACTCATGAGCTACCTTAAGCACTATCGTTCTATACTGGGTAGGTACCACTAACTGGTGAAACTGTCTACTACCACTATCTTCAAATTCTTATGTACAAACTTACAACTACCGGACCCTTTACACTTCTTCACTACACCATCCTTGGCCCTCACTTTACAAGGACCTAATGACTCCTCTTGAGTTTGTGCTTCTACAAACTCCGCTTTGGATATGTCACCTACGGCTGCAGGAACCTTTAATTTTCTATAAGCCTGAGCGTGCTTCTGAACCTGCGCTCTAGTCTCTACTGCATTACTTATGCTACTTCTAAAATCGGACACTACCGGAAGTACTGAACCTTCTATGTTCCCTATCGTTAAATCATACATCGGGTCGTCCATACATAGTGCCTCTGTTGTCCCTTTAAAGAAAGGTGTATCTATCTCTATTCTCGCTATTGGCACGTACTCTACCGACTTATTTAACAACATACACGGTGACTGTTTACCTACCAACTGGTCATCAGTAACTAAACTACGTTTAACAGCCACACCTGTACAACTTTATCCCTCATTACAACCACGTTCATGCCATTCACTCTACCATCTGCCGTTGGAAGATTTGCAAACGGAAAGAGACATGTTCCGATCTTCGCCATTACACCAACCGATCTAACACAACAGCTACTACTCTCGGTTTTAATAACCGGACTATATCTACCTCTGCCTCTACCTCTACCTCGGTTTTGACCACCCCTACCTCTACCGAAATTCCATGGGTTGTTAAAACCTTGGTTCTGACTACCTACATTGTTGTCCACTCTACTATTGTCACTAAAATTGTCTACGACAGCGGATACTTTCACCGCTTTCCTACACTCATTTGAAGCATTATTCCCATTACAGTGACGACAACGAATAAAATGTCTACCTATGTTGTAACCACTATTGTTACCTCCTCTAGCACCCATCGAACTACCTCCACCTCTATAGTTTCCACTCCGGGCTTTTTGTTTATGACTATGATCGTCCCCTTGCCTATCTCTAAAGGTTCTGTCTTTCGACACTACATTATGAGCTCCACCTCTAGCCTCGGCAAACTAATCTGCTTGTGTTGCCATTTCATCTACACTAGTTAGTTTCCTTTCTTTCAGAAATAAGAACAGATTTCTACTACAAACATTGAATAGCTGGTCCCGCAACAAGTAATATATGAGGCCTTGATAAGTCTGCGTTACCTTTCCTAACTCTAACCACCTAACTAAGTAATTTCTAGACCTACTAATAAACTGAATAAATGACTCCCCTTTCTCAGGCAAACAAGCTCTAATCCGATTTCTAAAACCTTCTTCATTTAATTCAAATCTCTTTGAAAGAGCATCCTTTAACTTGTCATAGTCAAGAGAATCTACACTAGGTAGTCTAGCAAATACATCTAAGGCCTTGCCTCTCAATAACGCACTTAAATGAACTGCCCACTTATCTTTGGTCCATTCCTGTAACTCAGCATAACGTTCAAACCGTAACAAGTAACTGTTCATGGTATCTTTGTCAGCATCAAAGTATGGTAACTTCGGAACTTTTAACTTCCCAGAATACTCATCTTTCCCTACAGTTTTACTGTCCTTACTATCTGTCTTAGCTGCTTCCAACTCTAAAGCCAACTTATGATCAAACTCTGATTTCTCCATCTCCATCTTTATCTTAGCCTTCGCTAGCCTACCATCTGTTTCGAACCTCTCATGTTCTAACTCTTGCTTCTCCCTTACCATTCTACTTTCATCATCTCGCTTCTCTTTAGCTAACCTACCTTCTAATTCTAGCTTCTCTGTAGCTAGTCTACTTTCGAATTCTAGCTTCTCTGTGGCTAATCTACTTTCTTCATCTCGCTTCTCTTTAGCTAATCTACCTTTTAATTCTAACTTCTCCTTATCAGCATCTCGCTTCTCTTTAGCTAATCTACCTTCTAATACTAACTTCTCTTTATCAGCATCTAGCTTCTCTTCAGATAATCTACCTTCTAGTTCTAACTTATCTTTAACTAATCTACTTTCTTCATCTCTTTCCTGCTTTGCTAATTCTCTTTCCTTAAGTCTAAATTCCCTTTCCCTAGCCTGTTCGTCTTTAACAGTATACCCTAACTCCTTACCCATATCCGTAAGTTCCTTTATGGACGTCATGGTTATAGACATTGTGGAATACTCACTACAATAATTACAATACACAAGTCACTAATAAGTCTACTCTACTAACTACTGATGGTAAGTCACTGTGTCCTCAGTAAATACCTGGGCATCATCATAGGACAAGGTACATACACATTTGTACTAGCGCTAACTACTAATGGTTATGTATAGATAGTATCTAACTTCCACAAAACATATACACTACATAAAATATCTATATTTGATAATGGACATAAACCTTAAACTATTATAGAAATGTGTATAGCCTGTACATTTATATTTACTTCTCCCATCAATATAAGTATACTCGAGTGTCACAACATGAGTAGAACGCCTTGTTAGCCAACCTAATTGTATACTATTGGTATATCAAGGGAGATAAAAACAAACACCCACATTATTGAGCAAAAGTACCACAGACCCAATCGTTTAGACCACTGCGACCTCGCGCCAAGGAAAGAACGTACAAAACCACAGTTTGGACTTACCCTACCCTTGTCGTGTCTTGACTTATCTTCCAAGCTTTGATGGATCAGAGGGTGGTACACAATTCTAAAATAATAAGTAGAGATTTAGTATATCATAATAAAGATCACTTATTGATTCTTTCACTCCGTAGTCGCCCAAAATCCCACTTCTGACATCAGTTGTCGCAAGATGACCCTAGTGGTTGGGGGGCTAACTCAGGAAAGAAACAATGACGGTGAATGCATTTACATAAGTTTAATGCAACTTTTAAAATATGTTAAATATATATACAATTATCTAAAAAAAACAAGAGAATACACAGATGAAATATGAAAAGAATGTTCTCATGAACGTTTAAGACGTTCTTAGTATTGTTACAAATACTGAATGTGTCGACTGATTATATACGACACTAAAGTGTTGTTAAAGTTATAACAATGTTGATCTATGACCTAGCGCGATAACTGTGATGCGCGAGAGCTCATGAAGATGATGATGAGCGAATCCAATGGGTGATTGTCATCAAATGCCTTCTATAAGGATTGATGACGCGATATGTATGACGATTAACCTCCACTGAGGTTGTGGATGATGTTCCTCCAGTGAGGACTGATAACCGGGTCCCGGGGTTTGTCGCTACTAGAACCTGGCCATGCTGCGCAGGTACGGGGACCGTCTCCACCGCTCTTAACGTTATCAAATCACTCGTATATTACACTCACTGAGTTATGCATGCACGCACACATGTATGTCAACTAATGCCCATATTATACAACGCTATGTATACGCGTCGAACATTTATACTAGTCACTCATCTCATTGTTAACTAACGCACCTAATATACACTGTTATAAATTCAATCGTATATTACAATCACTGAGTTATACGCCAAAGTTAACTAATGTACCTACTATACAACGTTACAATTAATGATCAATTACAATAATTACATCTAATAAAGTAACTTCAAAATCATATGCTAGTGTCAAGTTAATGTTTGAGAAACATCAAAGCTAACCGGATGTCGTAACCTCGCCAAACAAGATGGCGCCGCCCACTGAATACAAATGTAAGATAAAAGTTAATAAAATAAATACTGACCACATATTGGCTGTGAATTTCGCCGTCCAACCTAGACCTATACTTTTACATGCATTAGCTCAAAACTAAACTTATTAAACGGCCCTTCCGGACGTCCTATGGCGCCCACTTAAAATGTGCACGGTTTTCCGTGTTACTTGAATATATCATGAATATTGTGAATTTGGTTCAACTAAACAATGAATTAGGGTGTAATTAACATGTGCTAACAAGGGCTATGTACGCTCTACCCGTGACATTTTGTGACAGTGGTTGACTATCATCCTTGAATGCTTCTTTTCATGTTCGATTTGTATATCTACGTTTTAATGTCTGACATTATTTTAATCTACCTGACTGTTTTACTTTCTGTTTCAGGACTACCCATTACAAGTGTGTCCAATAAACGCCGTGTGTGCCGAAATCTACAGTGTACCATCACAGAGTATGGATCCTAGTTATTTGAAATCCGTCCAATGTAAATGTCCAACGGGATTATATTGCCCGACGGAACCTGGACCACAGACAGTCAGTACAGACTCAAACAGATGGTGAGTTTCTTTGTTAATAGGAGAGGAAAAAGCAATATGTTTAACAATAAAAGAAATATATCAGGACTGCTTCTTGACCATGCAACTTTCTTGGTTTTGGTTTGAACGTATATATGAAAGCCGAACGTCAAGGCCCACGATCAACCAAATTTAGGCATCAAAACAAACGACATTTACAAGGATAAAATAAGAGGCAATATGTATGACATCACTGACATAAAAGGGCTAACGTCTTGGAACGGTCCGTGGCAAAACAAATGCCACTAGGGGTTTAAACCAGGTTCTAGAGTGCACCAAACATCACTATTACCCTATTGTAATCCCAATAAAACAGTAAATTGTACATAAAGAAATCCCCGCTATTCTAGCCAACAAGACAGCATTTATAGGTAGCATTACTTTACCACAATTATGATCATGTGTATATGAATATAAAATACGAAAAGCGTAGAAATTCAGAAAGCAAGTATTTAATGACTTGGCAGAAGTCAGAACAATAAGATAAGAAACCATTAAACACACGGCAAGACACTATTGGAGACAAACATGAAACGTTACCGTCCTTTCAGGCTTTAGGTAGACGTTATTATAGTACCCACAATCAGTCCGGTCATCACACTGTCAACACAGAAAGCTTAATGACGAACTGTAAATGGGCCAACCACTAAACATGCAGTGCGTTACAAGATGATAGGGTCATAACCACTTTTGATAAAACTTTTGTCAAGTTTAATAAAAAGTGTATGAAAGTGAACATGACTAAGGAATTTACGAAGTTTATAAATCACGACACCACATCAGCCATGTTGTGATAATTCTTAAAATTACTATTATATTTTAAACGCAGATCAGGGTTAGGATATAAAAAGTGGAAAGACTTTTCGAAGTTAATGGTAATGGTAGCCCTGTTGAAGTAGTTTGAAAGTCCTCATTGCTTGACTACAAGTTCTTGAAAAAGAATAAGTTAAAAAACATATGGCCCATCAAGTGTTGCTCTGGGAACATCCCCTGACATAGATGTTGCTTTGTTTCTCCATTTGCAACTTGAGGAAAGAAGCGACAGTGTCAGAAATATCATTTTTGTAATGTGGACGTTTTTTAGAGTATATATTATTTACAATAGTAGAAAAGAAAAGGTTGTCGATGTTTAATATATCATCAGATACCGAGAGTGGTTATTAAAGGTTTCGATGTCATCTGCCTGAGAATCTGCTGAAAGATCAACGTAAAATCTATTTAATAGCAATGCAAAAACAAATATGTGACAAGAGTAGTATTCACGAAGACGCATTTAACATTGCACTTAAATCATGAATGAATGAATGAATGAATGGTGTTTTACGGCACGTCGACACATAAATAGGTCATATTGTGCGCAAAAATTGATAACAAATGAAGAAATGAAGTATTAATTAAAAATTAATGTAAATATATGAAGATATCAGAGAACGGAGTCATTAGATGTACATACAAAACGAATGCATTGTTGTTGTGAACATATCAGGAGAAAGTATGCAACAGACAACGTTTACGATACAATCGGTAACAGTAGCGATAGCATAGTAGTATCTAAATATAATGTGGAAACCGATTTTGAAGAAAATGAAGATGAACAAAATACAAGAGATGATCGTTAGTTAAATATGATGTCTGAAACAACACATTCACATCTGTGTTGTTCATGCTATTGAGAATCAATTATTCTGTACATAGTTTGCGAGATTGTAAGTCAATCAACCGGCATTCGCTCAGCAATTTAAAATCGTGATAAAAAATATGTGATGTTTAAAACACTATCTATTTTCTGAAATAGCTGACCAAAACTATATCAATTACACCATGTATACTGTATAGTCGTTTTTACGTATTGGTCACGAAAGAAAATATACAACAAAGAAAACACCATTAGGCTTTTAAAAATCAACGCCCACCGCTACTGATGACGTTGAAGTAGAGACAATCTCCAAGAGTTGTTTATGTCTTTAGAGTTTGATTTTTTTTGTGAGCAATCACTTTCTTGGTGATACATTTAATACACAGGTAATTCGTGCATGATGCTCGGGTAGACCATATCGCAGTGCACCTTCCACTAAATACATTAAGTTATATGCAGAACAAGTATATACAGAAATGGACCAGGAAATGTAGCTTCGCAAAACACAGTCTTTCAAAGGATAAGAGTGAGGTTTGGTGCACCCTAGAACATCCAGCGGCCCTTTGTGCCACTGGCCGTTACAAGACGGCTGCCCTATTGTCAACCATTGCATGTTTGTGGTGTCATATATTGCATTTTATTCATCATTGTAGTTTAGATGTTGTTTGTTTCTAAGCGTGCTTTTGGCTACCTTTGGTCATTGATGAAGCATTTCCTGTTCGACTTTTATGCATACTTAAAAAAACGCACTCAAAAGAAACAACAATTACATGTATTTATAATTATTTAGAGGTAAAGTTCGGGACACTTAAAACGTAAAAGCGTTGACAGCAGACTGAGGTACAATGGCAGAACGGCCGAGGACGTTGGGTGTTTAAACCAGTTTCTAGGTGCACCAAATCTCAATCTAACCTATTGTCCTCCCAATAATATAAGAAAATCCCGGCGAGGCTTTATCTTGTATAAAACTATGAAACGATTCGACAAAATGTTAAACTTAAATTTTAAACAAGTTATTAATTGTGGATGCTTTGTATCTTCAGCTATGCTGTTAGGTCCTGACCATATGCTTCATGTTTGACATGTTTAATTATATACATAAATGCCATGACGGCATTACAATCGACATTATCAAAAACATATATTTGGCAAGTGACATTTCTGTATATAAAAACTCTATCATTAATTTTTACATTTGCACCATCCTAAAGTTTTTCAGAACGTCTAAATAACTAAGTGTAAGGTTTGTGGTATGAATAAATAGATGTTAGATATCGAATATCAGGGTTGTGATAATAAAGATCAAATAATCAATGTTAATAGAAAGAAGACTCTATGTGAGCTTAGAATTATGTGACAGCTTCTAAGACTGAAGCAGTAGTCATCCGATAAAACCTTCCCAGAAACAACACACAATATATATGCTACGTCTACCGTTTCCTCAAATGTGCCGGTAAATAGACAGTTTATCTTTAACTGTGAATATCAAAGTCGTGTAATGTGTTGATATAATACGGATAATTGTTTTCAAAATTCACAACGGGAAATCAATCAGAATGATATCCCGTGGGAAAGATGTCAACTTCCAATTAGATTCATCGCGTTAATTTTCATATTGGAAATTAGATGATTTACTATGATATCGGTTTACACATAGTGGATTGAATTATGTTTTGGAATTGTTGTGTATCTGCTCTTCACCGCTTATAGCAGGGTCTCCCACAGGCCATTTAAGAGCATATTGCCCCTATCCCTTAATTCTAAAATCTAATGTTCCCCTACTCCTTAATCAATCCCCTATCATTTGATCTCGCTGACCTATTCTTTAAAAACACAAATAAACCAGCAAAATGCATTATACCTGTCTATAAATAGCTCCTTGTAGGCTATACTTCTTAAAAATCCTTTTATTTACAGTTGAAATATACTTCAAATTGCATCTAAATAAATCATGATCCGTAAAAAGATTGGGCAGCCGAAGGGTATCTCCTTCGCACACCCACCCCATGACATTCAACTTTAATTTCCCCTATCCCTTAAATAATTTCTGTTGAAGACCCTGTAATAGTTTTACCCTAATACTATAGAAGCAACTCACGATGACCCTCATTGAGTTGCTTCTAAGTTCTATGTAAATTAGGGGACACAGACTCGCCCGTGATCACTATTATTATCCACTAAAATACTCCAGTACAGGGGACTGATGGCCCAATTTCGACGGACATACCTTTGGAAGGAAGTGACTTAACAACGTGCAGAACCCGCATCATTAAGGTTTTGAGTCGAGAACTTTTCTAATAGACCGCGGTACCACGAACTATTTGATACACGCATGTTCTTTCTAATGTGTTTCTAATTTTGCCCGACAAACTAGCGTATAAGAAAGAGTACGGCAGCTGTATAATCGTCTAAGACAAATTGTTTCTCTGGCTTATGCCACATCACTGTTTTTATGATTGTGCTGCAAGTGGTAGTATAAGTATTATGGTATAAGTATTACCACAGTAACCGGTCAGTGACAATATTATTGATCGTGTTATTGTGTCACTTTCGGGCGGTCAGTTAAAATATTGTCCATAGCCAGACTTTGACGACAATGAGCGCTTCGACGAAATTACTTAGCCATCTTTGAACGGTCGGTGGCAATATGTCTAATGATGTGCATCACCTTGACACAAACTCGTCTTTCAATCACAAAATAAAAAAATATTCATATTTTTTCTGACATTATTAAGCTCAAGTACATTTACCTTTCAAACTCTTCAAATGAATAACAACAAGGCCTTTTCTTTGTTATTTTATTAAACAATATCTTGATATGATACGACGGGATTCAGTAAGATGTAAGATTACCATGTGTATATATGTGTGCTATGTTCATTCTTAAAATATTCTATATGTACGACTTATCCACCGAAGGGTCTAATTTCTCAATAAGTGTTAAACAAACTCCACAAAACAAAGAAAAAGGGCTGAACAGAAACCGGCAATATGAATACTTGTCTTTGTCATCACGTTTCCGATAGCTCACGACTAAAGACATTAACACGTTGTTTATGGGTCATTTAATTATGGTTATATTGAATCAGATGCCAATAACTCGCAATGCAAAGTCTGTATTCACTTGGATCGGCATGACGAGTTGTTGGAGTGGTTATTCATATTAATAGCTCGATTCTTTTTTCAGATAGTGACATTTACTGTTTAATCAGCGTCCGATCTAAATTATTAAATCTGTAAAGAAAAATGCTGGTCGGCATCTTAGATTATATAAACAGTTCATAGATTCAGATTAATTGTTTCGGTAGCATTTTATTTAGCTAACAACTTTACATTTTTACATGAACTGATAACGAAGAAAAGTTACTGTTAATGCAAACAATTATTTTTATTATGACATTTGGCTCCTTTAACACGCATGTAAACAAGACACAAAATAACAGTTAATTATTTTGACTGATTTCGAATTGGATTTCAATCTGTCCTTTCGACCATTAACGACGGGGAGAGACATGTGGTGGTTTCCACAACCTCACCAATGCAAAACTAAATATCAGAAATTTAGTAGCTTCTTAAGCAGATGGCAACGTGCTGCCTTACGACTTGTTTTAACAAGTTCGTCATAGTTTATTGTAGTATACACTACTAATATACACTCAACAGATGTGAAAAAGCAACACGTGAATTTCCGCTATATAGTGTATGTGTAATATGCTGCTGTTACATGGCTACGTTAGACCTTTCCTTTTGGAAAAAAGACTAAAACAACACATAACACAGCTATTAGTATTTCTTTAAAGTTTCATTACTGACAGAGTATGCGTTTGGCTCAAGCATGTGAGCAAACTTAGGATGCAACATTTTGCAAACTCTTTACGTTAAATACAGTACTGAACTGACTCAGTTTTTCAAAGATCAACTTCAACATTTATGAAGTTCTTTTTACAAGGTGTAGTGTGATTAAAACGTCTACAACATCACAGTTGTGTCATTTCTTTAATTAACTGCAACTTTTGTTTTACATTTCTTTGGAATATTATGTGGAATTAAGTGTGGAGAATATACAATATATAGCGGAAATTCCCTTGTTGCGTTTTCATATCTCTTGAGTATAGTAATACAATGCATCCTGTCTGACGGAAAATTGTCTTGTTATCATATATATACCTGATATAGATATAAAACTCTAACAGGAAAAGTAGCATTCAATAACGACAGTTAACCATAAACACACACTGAAACAAAGAACAACTATAAAGATGAATAAAAGGCAAGATATGATATCACAAAAAGAAAAGGGTTGACAATATTGCTACCGCCTTGGAACGGTCAGTGGCAAAAAAGGCCGCTGGGGGGGTTTAAACCAGGTTCTAGGATGCACCCAACCTCAATCCTACTATTTTGTCATCACAATAAACGGGACAGTGTAAATAAAGAAATGCCCGTCAAAAACTATTTTCTAACCAACAAGGCAGCATTAATAGGCAATATAAGTAAAACACAAAGATGCTCGTATATATATAAATACAAAAAAAACAATAGCCTAGAAAGCCACAAAGAGTGTACTCAAATGACTTGGCAGAAGCCAGAGAGACTTACAAGAATAGAAGCTTAAGACTGTTAAGAGTATGTTAAGCCTATTTTTGACTTCGCCGCTTGTGATTTTGACGAGTTATCTGTGATAATGATAGCTCGTACAAAGGACTATAACGCCTCAAATTCAAAAATCTTTAGAGTATGCACAAGGACTCGATTCGCATTTTCGTCGAGGTTTCTGAAGCGATAATGCAATGCCTACATCAACAGCCATCGTTTTTCCGGTGTAATACAGCTTAATAAACAAACGTCAATGCGCAACAATTAGACAACAAATATAGCAAAATGCACTCAAAGGAATTAAACAACAACGCACTGGAAATTCTAGAAGTTGGCGGAGCTAACGAGCAAACAAACGTTTGTTTTAAAACATTGAATATACATTTTAAAACATTGAATATATCGGCGTGATATTGTTTTATTCGGTGAGTAATATGCATAATTTCTTATTTTAAATGAAATACGTTGATCTTTTAGGCAGGTATTGGTCCGGTCTATAGAAAGTCGTGTCGCATACCTTACCGATTGTTCGAATCACAGGATTCAAAGCTCTGTGGTAGATACAGCATATTAAACAATAAGAGATTTTCAAGGCTCAAAGTGGCGATTATTTATTTGTTTTCTACAGCTGAAAATACGTTTGTAATCATGTTAATTGATTTTTCATGCAAACTGTTTTAAATAACATATTAATTTATCTGAAAACAAATGCAAATAACAGATCACGCTGTTGTGAAATTAGAAATGGCGGTATGTCAATCAATGTTGTTTTTGTCGTGTTTGGCAGTTGAAATTAATGCTAATACTTCGTTCGATACGGTAGGCTATTCTTAAATTTTTAAGAATATACTCATATTGTGAACACGTCCATGCATGACTCTTTAATTCAGCTAACATCTACAGACGGCACCTGTTCCTATATAAGCAATATAAAGTTTCCAGTAGTCAGCTAAAAGTGACAAGTCAGGCAGGTATCCTGGCATACGCACGTACGCCAATGCGTACAATTCGTCAGCAAAAGTGAAAAAATAAAAGTTCAAAATGCCATATTAACGCTAAAATATAGCTTGAGAACGCATCATTTGGCTCCTAATTTTCAAAATTGTCTGGGGGCGGAAACCCCCTCCCACACCTACCCCCACTCGCAGCGTCGCTGCTCGGTTCGCAGCTACGCTTCTCATTTCAAAATGCTCCAGGTACGTCCCTGCAAGTGTAGCAAATTAGCATTACTGATACACAGCAGTCAAATAAATATAGCCCGAGTACCCATTTAACATTACTAGTACACAGCAGTCAGTTAAATATAGCACTTGTACCCAATTAGCATTACTTGTACACATCAGTCAGCTAAATACAGCGTGAGTAGCCAATTAGCATTACTAGTACACATCAGTCAGCTAAATATAGCACTTGTACCCAATTAGCGTTACTAGTACACAACAGTCAGCTAAATATACACGTGTACCCAATTAGCATTCTAGAACAGAACAGAACGTTATTTACATCTCAGGCATACATATAGGCAGTAAGAGGAAATGTGTAACAAAATAACAAATAATATATTACAGGGTGTGACCAAAGACATGAAAATTGTTCATTTAGTACATTTCATTTGATGGGAAACAACTGCTATATTTGGAAACTATGTTCCTACTGATATATTTAGTTTATATATGTGCCACATTTAAGAGCATAAGGGATAAGAAAAAGCAAAGCAAATAACCTTTATACACGAGGTTTAAACAATTCTAACAATGAAAAATTTATGAAGACTAATAATGATTAGGCATAATAAACTAATAAATAAATACTGAAAATGTGATCCCTTGGAAGCAAAAAACACAAACAAGAGAGAAAAGTACCAGACTCGGTTTTATTGAGCCTGTTCATGAGAGGTAATTATAAGATGCAACACCTCTCAAGCCTCCTAGCACCGTCTTAATCGATATTCTACTTTAAAGAAACACAGAATAGGCTTGATGATCCCAAAGGACCAATTAATAATAACACTATTGATTTATAGTCGGGCCGACTTTTTATGGCCGCCACACAGTTCTAAACAAACGCTAGTGTGAATGTCAATAAATACAGAAAAGGTGATCCCTTGGAAGCAACAAACACAAACAAGAGCGGAAAGTAGCAGACTCGGTTTTATTGAGTCTGTTCGTGAAGGTAATTATAAGATGCAACACCTCTCGTGCCTCCTAGCACCGGCTTAAGCGATATTTTACTTTAAATCAACACATAATGGGCTTGATGATACCAAAGGACCAGTAACTAATAACCATGCTGATTTGTAGTCGGGACGACTTTTTACGGCCGCCACACAGCACTAAACAAACGCTAGTGTGAATGTCAATAAATACTGAAACGGTGATCCCTTGGAAGCAACAAACACAAACAAGAGAGAAAAGAAGCAGACTCGGTTTTATTGAGTCTGCTCATGAGAGGTAGTTATAAGATGCAACCCCTCTCACGCCTCCTAGCACCGGCATAAGCGATATAACGAACATACCAAATAAAAGCCGTTATTCTGATTGAAACTATGTATGGAGTGTGTTTGAAGTACTGATCAATTTGTTGCATAAATCAGTGGAGTGTTTCACGTGCAAAATTCATAAACATGTAAATAGCTAAATTACTTCATTTTGAAAGATTTTCAGATGTCATTTTCGGGGTTCGTTAGCCTAATCAGGGAATGAAGGTGTTTCCTATCGTTCGAGAAGTAACTGCATTCTTTTAGGTAGTGTTTTTCGTTTCCTCTTTTATTTGCGTTACATAAGTGACATATTCTTTCATTTTCCACTGTTCCAGTCCATCTACCAGTTTCTATGGGGAAATTATGATTAGCATGTGTACCCAATTAGCATTACTAGTACACAACAGGCAGCTAAATATAGCGCGTGTAACCAATTAGATTTACTAGTACACAGCAGTCAGCTAAATATAGCACGTGTAACCAATTAGCGTTACTAGTACACAACAGTCGGCTAAATATAACAATATAACAACTAGTATTTTACTAATATATATCAGTTGAGTTAGAGGCCTTTAAAAAGTGGCTGTACTTGTTAAATATCAGAATAAACATAACTTCTAACGTACTTGACAATATTCGTGTAACACGATTTATATGCGTGTTTCGGTTAAAATATCTAAAGAAGTTAAATGTGACAGAAACGGATTGACCAGTATTTATTTGTTTCCTTTTCCGACTGTATATCAGCCGTTTCATTGTCAAAATATGCGTTTAACGAATCCACTAGCTCATCGCCATTAAACGATTGATACAGGTCTACCGTGGCACAATTCAAACTTTCAATACAGTTATTTCTGTCAGTTTTTAATTCGCTCAACATGATTTTACACCTATATGTCTTTTAACCGGGAATGCTTTCATAGCAGACAAGCCGAATCAAATTTACATTAAAAACATATTTTGTAAGACTCAAAAGGCATACGCGGTAGTTAAACGGCCAAAATGATGACAGATCTGTTTTAGTACGCGGTCACCGATCATAAGCCGCTACGTAATGGGAAATGGCACGTCTAGCACGAGTTTTATGTGTTAAGGCGATTTGCATCGCAAATCAAGAAGAAACGTTATGCTTATGTCAGGGAGTTAAACAGCTCTGTAGACCATTTGCAAGGTGCGATTGTGTCAAAATGATAAAACCAGGGATGTCTACGAGTTTACATTGGCAAACAAACACATTGGCGGGAGGGAATTATATTAGGTTCATTTTGAGGTTCATACGAGTTATATATATATAAGGTATAAAAGTCGAAAAGGAAATGTAGCTTTCACAGATGACAGTCAACCAAAAATACGCATTAAACCAAACAAGCATTAAAATGTTATCAAGCAAGCCATGTGGCATCACAAACAAAAACTGGCTGACAATAAAGATAAAGATATCCTCGTCAGGTTATATTCTCTAACAAACGAGACGATGATCATGTATATTTGAATATAAAAAAATCTTAGAAAGTCACAAGCAAATACTCAATGACATGTCAGAAGCCAGAGCAACACGAGACCATTAAGTGTTCGACAAGACAATATTTAAGACAAACATCAAACGCTACCGTCCTTTGGGGATTTAGGTAGACGTCATCATAAGGTCCACAGTCTGTCCGGTATGCAAGTTTATGGATCTGGCACTCAGACCAGAAACGGTAAATGGAGGAATGGAATCGGAATTAGTGAAACCAAGTTTGGAAATTGTGAATATTTAGTTAAAATTAAAACTACAATGGAATTAGAAAACGGAAAGCAAGTCAAACGTCCACATTCTTCTGAAAGGAGTAGGATATGACGTATCTGTCAACTCTATAGAATAAACACAAACTACCAGGCTGAGCATTGTGTGCCTCTTTCTTTGTTTTCCCTTGAGTAATATTGTATTATAGTCTATCAAACGCACTATTGACTTCGCCACTCGAGCTTGAATATGATAGAAACAAGTATTATCCCAGAGGAATGTAACCTGATGAACGGAATACTAAACTGTCGATGAATAGTATCCCGCTGCTACTATTGAAACACTGGGGAGTCATAATGTACACATGCCCTTTTACTGATTTTCGGCATCATTTCGACATGCTTTATGCGAGTACTCAAGTGAAATATAAATTCCTAGAAGTATATACCTATGAGGAATATATAATGTAATGTTCATTATGAATTATTTTTTCTATAATATAAATGACCGTTTCTTTACATCATGTTTATTCAGAGTGTGCATACATCTTATTTGTTTATTATTTGATACCATTAATGTCCGGATCTGTGGCATGTTCGATGTTCTTGACTGACGGCACGGTCGATTGTAAATATTGATACAGTACAGCTGGAAATGGGTTAAGATAAAAAGATAGGAGTAAATGATTCGATGCCGTATAACTTAAGCTACAATGTCTTTATGTCACGTTCTACAGTGATACAGTGAAAGTATTATATATATATATATATATATATATATATTTATTTATATATGTATAAATGTGAGACAAATTATCAACCAAACAGTGCTTAAACTAACAAATATCGAGCGCTTTCGGCTTTAATCGCCTTCCTGAGAATACATACATAAAGTTACAAAAACAAACACATACATTTCGGAAAAATAAATAAAAGCAAAAACATTTTCACTCGTAATAAAAATCCTGTATTGATAAACATCATGGTAATTAAACGCTATATATTTTAGCGAACTAGAACCAAAGCTACCACTGATGATACATTTCGCAGGTACGTGTTGTTTGCATCGGGCTAGTTTTGTCCCTCACTATATAAAATGGTTAATGATAATACTTCGCTCCGTGGCGTTGGCATGTCTGATGGGAAACTTCCTCCTTAATGTGTTAACGGGACGTAAAATCTAATTCAACTTCTAATTATACAGATCTTGTGAGTATTAATTAGGTATAAATAGCGTGTCGATCATAAGTATTCGGAAGAAGGTGGAATACTTTACACTAGATTCGCTAATTTTATTTGTGGTTGTTTATTTTAGTATATTTATATATATAAATATAAAAGTCACAGTGTTTATTTCACTGTTTGTCCTTTCTAGACACGCGATTGCTATGTTATTCTAAACTCTAGGTGCAATTATTTAGGAACTTTTGCATATAAAACTTATCTGTCTCAGTCGCCTGACTAATTTAGAGGTAACTGCCAAATCTGGTTACATTTCTTAGCATTTTCAAGCTAATTATGGGTTCTCTGTATGTTAGGGAACACAGTCAATCTGTTTTATAAACTCGTGGTAGTAAGTTTTTCTACATAACTTGAATAATATCTGGAAATGATTGTTAATAAATGGAATATAAATCCAAATATTAATGTGAACACTTGGTTTGAAGTAAATAGTATATTTTCCCAGACAGTTCATTCAACTGGATTGCTAGTAACTGCGAGCATGTTGTTGTCTTGTGTCAGATTTATGCCGTTATTGTATATCTGTCTGAGCCGGTATGACCTCCTGGTCCCTGTAAATGACCTAGTTGTGATGACTTATCTGGAAGTCCTCCTTATCTTGCCTAGTCGTTGGTTGTTCTCCTTGTCAAGTAACTTAGTTTACTACCATGTTTATGGAAGTCAGATTGAGATGGTTTGCGTTCGGATTAGCTCGGATATATTTTCTCTTTAATGATTTTATCTCCATAGTGTTTCCACAAGGTTGGTGTGCATTTGATTGGGGCTGTCGCTATGGACTTCTTGTTTTAGTGAAATGTTCAACAATGTGCGGTTCATGGCTGTTCCAAACATTTATTTGAATATAGATCCCCTGAATGAGAAATAAGTCGTTGCGAGTACAATACCAAACAGCTCCGTGATATAATCTGTGGTAATAAGGGGAAGTAACTCCCAACATTTCGCAGATACCAGTGATCAAACGAAAAGTCCAGGTTGTCTTTATTTTCAATGAGGCGTTTTAAAAGTCCTCGAGTATATTATGTTACACAAATGATAAAAATATGGGGTGTCGCCTGTTATCATTATTTCTCCAATTGAATTGAATGGTGTTTAACAGTTTAACGGAGATAGGGGATACATAGGAATCCGTACATATCGAACGAATAGATTCCTATGGTTCTTTAATGTGCTCGGAGGATAGACTCCGATACGTGGGACTGCCCGGTTTAGATCCCCAACCGAAACAACTCAGTGATGCCGGTCAGTCTTAAATCCGGGTCCTCAGGATAACATGAGTATGATAATGGACCTTTGGAAACGGCCGAACACGACACATACAAAATATTGCAGTCTCGGTTTGATTGAGACTGTTCATGAACGGTAGTGAAATATACTAGCTACCGCTCACGCCCTCTAGCCCCGGGTTGAGCAGAACTCAATATTCATAAAATCAATAATTTTAACCATCCCGAAGATGGCATGCATATGGCGGTGGACATAGAGATTTTCCTCCCCTATGCTATCAACTGTGGCGAGCCAGCCTCTCATGTCTCTCGGAAACTACATAATACACAGAAAGAGATCCATAAAGAGTATTCCACAATCACTTATGAAATATGAAAAAAAGGGTCCTGTAGAAACCACAGCACTCGAACCGTAGTTCCGCACTGTACCACAAACTAGATCAAATAGTCAAAGTAAATATAGTCACTGAACAGGACAGCACACAACATACAGAGTGGTGAAGACAAGCTTGCCGACTTGGAACGGTCAGTAGGCAATACTGCCTACTGGTTAGTTTAATAGATTGTATGTGTGCATGAACTCACTATTGTCCTATCGGAAAAAATAGAAAAAAATACATTTAAATGTTGTAAAGATACATAGAACACATCAATACTTAGAAACATCTCAAGATATATCCAGAATTGTATTGGACAACCAGAGAAGTTGCAGTCAAAAAGAACATATATCTAGGGTAAGACCGAAAAAATGTGGGATTTGCGTGTGGTTTTCATGCACCTTCCAAATTGTTTATGGTTTCAGAAAGATCAATCATAGAGTCCCACTAGGTTATCAAGTCATTGAACAAAAGAAAAGTGAACACACACTTTTGTGAAATTTAACTGACATATCGCTTTTCATTATTCAGACGGATGAGTTGGATGTATTGTAAGTGACTTTCTATGGTACAGACACGTCATATAAAATAACAAATCTAAAAAAAACAAAAGACAACACTATTTTGTAATGTCGGAATTTATATTCCTAGAGCGCTGATATGATTTATTGAGCCAAACACATAATGTGAAACCTTATCATAAAAAAGCACACATTGTTGAACCTCTATCTTGAAAAGCTGTTGATCGGGTCTAAAATATTATTTAAAAGAAGGCTTTTCACATACATATCCACTGTACGAAAACAATATCAGAGACAATTAAAATGCAATAAGGGTTAAAATCAGCGGTTTCTTTCGGAATGTAATTCTCTACATCAGAATGTTCTATTTTACTGTTATATACTTACAGGTATGGACTGTGTAGAGCAGTGGAGGAACTACCCAGATGTCAGACAGGGGAAGTAGCCGAAGAAATCCGCGTTAACGCCAGGGATTTTGGTGGCCGTACTTATACAAAGGTACTGCAATAATAGATCGTCAAACTTTGAAGCAAGCGAGAATAACTTAGAAACAAAAACAAATGCGACGCTTGCACAATATTTATAAAACTTCAAAGTTCCAAAATTTGTGGCAGACTAATTGAATATATGGTATAGTAAGCGTTGCGGAGTTCGCCTGTATCAGTATTCTTAAATACACAAACGTTTTCAACAAATGTTTATTATTTTTTTACAAACTGACGAGGAAAACAAAGTCACCAGTGTCCATGACAAAATGTTCACTTACAAAACTTTGCACTGTCATCAACAATCAAAATGTATGCGTGTGTCTCAGTATTGCAATCATTCGCAACATCTCGTACACTGCTTCGCAGCATTACTCGAATGTATATCGAAGGTTGCCATATTGGTTATGCCATAATAGCGTGACGCGAGTCAGATTCACAACAAAAAGAATTTGCAGTCAAAATCAAAGTTATCTTCAACATTTTGCAATATCCTTTAGCCGATTGCTCCATCTATAGTTTATTTACATGAAAGAATTGATAAAACCATGTAAATAACAAACTTGCAACGCAAATCGTACATCAACACGTGTGGCTAACGACTGTATTGTTTATATAGCAACAGTGCACTATGTTTTGTGCCGTTGACTGCCGGCTAACATAATGTCAAAAAGAAAATGAACATACCGAAGCGACGTGATACACACGAGGCGGAATCCCGAAAAATGACGGGACTGTCCGAGCGTACATGATTGTATTGCAATATCGGTTTCTAGAAATAAATTTAAGAGCTAAAACATTTCCAGCAGCTTTATAGTGTATGCGGGACTTAAATAGTTTCGATACAAAGGGTCTTAGGTCAGGGTGTAATTTCGCACATTATAAATATAGTATATTACGTACCGGACATGTATTATATTATTTATATAATACGCAGTCTTTTGAAAGAGTTAACAAATATTTGATTTGATGTGATTTTGATTTATTGAATACAAATATTGAACATAATACAACCACATTCTCACAACTTACTTTGTATTCCCATTAATCAACATAAAATGAAGAAAACATGCAGTTTCATCCTATTTTAACAAATTAAATTTGTTGTTGGAACGTAAAGTTGCTTAAACATATATTTAGCTTGTTTTGCATGTTTTTATGGCGATCCAAAAACGTTTTAAATGACGTATTAATGGTCAACGGACGTCCCGTCAGATGTATTATAATTATATATGACACGTAATATCTCCTCAATAACCAATCAGCATTGAGCAGTTTAATGTATTATTTTAGATATGACATTTCAATACCGATTTTAGGCTAAGATTCATTTTACATATAATTTGTCCGTGGCAAGTTTCGGAATATTCGGGGGGAAAATACCCTGCTACCTAAATTAAATGTAAATCTTCTCTACACCTAATGGTAGCCGCTAGGCTCTGCTATCTCGGATTTGTACTAGTCAGTCACGGCATTTTGTAAATCGACTCAGGTCCAAATAAATAGAATTCATATTCCTACGCTTCGAATGTCACATTAAGTGTCAAATGTTGGCTAAAGGTAAATATGCAGTGGTAAAGGGTGATACTTCCCATGCAAATTAAATCGACCTGCTTTTTCTCTGTGAAATATGTATGGGAGAATAGTTACTTATAGATTACACAATTTTTGATATGATCTCAGTGTCGCCGGGAATCTTATCTAATATATTATTTGATAAGAATGACATTTGTTAGTATGACATTTCGATTCAAAATTAATTTCAGAAGAAAGGAGTATGTTAATGTGTACGAGAAAAGCAGTAGCCATTGCTCCGCTGTTTGCTTTTTTAGCAATTCCCGCCATTTTAATTAGCTTTAAAATAATAATAGAGTGTTTTTACCCTATTATTAGCGACATGTTAACCTTTAGAGGTGCTGCACTATGCAAGATCCCTGTTCACCTTTCGGTGCATTAGTATTCATAACAGTATTTAAGTTATAGAAATTACCTTTTTATCCTAACTATCTTTTAATGTTTGTATGGGAAAACTGTTTTCTGAAAAAAGGGAGACAAAAATGGATATAAGTCAAAGCTCTATCTCCGTCTTAGAGACATAAAATAAAACGAATGTTCTAAAAGAGAAAATATAATCAGACGTTCGGCTTGATAAAAACATTAAACATTTTACAAATGTTCTTGTTAAAATTATATATAAAAGTCTAACAGGAAATGGATCACAGTCAGCCAAAAACGCGCATAGAAACAAAAATAATTAAAAAGATGAATAAAAAGCAAGATATGACATCACATAACAGGGTTGCCAATAGGGCTGCTGCCTTGAAACGGTCAGTAACAAAAATGCCGCTGGGGTTTAAACCAGGTTCTAGGTGCACCAGTTGTCCCTCTTACGCTATTGCCATCCCAACAAAACGGGTCAATGTAAATAAAGATATCCCCTCCAGGTTATATCTCTACAAAAATAACAGAACTATTAGGCATTATACATATATAAGACATATATGATCATGTATCAATGAATATAAAAAATTAAAGCCTAGAAAGCCGCAACACATGTACTCAATGACTTATATGACCAATTGCAAACCATTAAGAGCAAGGCAGGACAAGATTTAATACAAACATCAAACGCTACAGTCTTTTGAGCCTTTATGTAGACGTCATCACAGAATAAACATTATGCCAGGGCATCGCACAATCAAAGAGGAAAGCATAGTGGCAAACGTTAAATGGGTCAACCATTAAACATGCATTGCGTTGCAAAATGAAAGGGTCAAAACCTCAGTTGACAAAATGATAAAGTGTGAAATTCTGTTAAAGAAATTCGAGAATTAATTTCGTTGAAACATTGACACCTACTATAATAATTGTATTAGTGATGTAAGTTAATAAACCGTTTTTTGAGGGTTTTTATCTCAAAGAAGGAATCATGAAACTGAATGCATTTTTCAAATCGATAGGGCGTTTTTTTTCCAAACCGGCAAGTTGTTTATTGCAGGATATTGACAATTTGAACACAATAGTGCAAAACGTTCATACACATAGACATAAAAATCGAACAGGAAAAGCGCAGTATTTAAGGACGACGGTCAACCACAAACACACACAGAAACAAAGAACAAATTTAAAGTTGAATTGAATTGAATGTTGTTAAACGGCTCATCAACACAGTATAGGTTATTTAGAGCCGCCCCAGCGAGAGAGGAAGGATACATAGGAATTCGGGAACCATGCCATACTCTCATTATCGAATAGATGCCTATGGTTCTTTAACGTGCTCGGAGGATAGACCGAAACACGGGACCCGCCCGGTTTACGTTCCCATGAGATGGACGAGGCTAAGGGAAAGTGTCTTGCCCAAGAACACACCGACGAAACTCAAGGGCACCACGCAGAAATTTAAAGATGAGAAAAACCCAAAATAAGACATCACAAACACAAAAGGGTTGACAATAGGGCAACCGCCTTGTAACGGACAGTGGCAAAAAAGGCCGCTGGGGGTTTAAACCAGGTTCTAGGGCGCACCAAACCTCACACTTACCCTACTCAATAAAACGGGACAGTGTAAATAAAGAGATCTATTCTCTCACCAACAAGGCAGCATTAATAGGCAATATAAGTAAACACAAAGATGCTCGTGTATACATAAATACAAAAAACAATAGGACTAGAAAGCCACAAAGAGTGTACTTATTGACTTGGCAGAAGCCGGAGAAACAAGAGAATAAACCATTGAGGGCACGACAAGACAAGACTGCAGACAAACATCAGACGTCACCGTCCTTTTGGGCTTTAGGCAGACGTCATCATAGGCTCCACAGCCTGTCCGGTCATCGTACAATCAAAGAGGAAAGCATAATGGCGAACTGTAAATGGGTCCACCACTAAGCATGCAATGCGTTGCAAAATGATAGGGTCATAACCTCTTTTGATGAACCTTTTAACAAGTTTAACAAAGATAGTATGAAAGTGATCATGGCCAAGGATCTTACGAAGTTTGTAAATCACGTCACCATAGAAGTCAGGTTGTCGCAGAAGAGTTCATAATTGATTTTTATATTTGGAAAGAAGATCAGGGTTACGATAATAAAATTATGCAAAGGTTTTACGAAGTTTATGGTAACGGTAACCCGATGGAGTAGCTTTATAGTTATACACAGATTACGAATATTAAAGTCCTCAACTCGAGTTCTAGAAAAATGAATAAGTTGAGACACGTAGACCCCATAAGAAGATGCTCGGGGAACATCCCCATCTAAATGGGGATAATTAACAATATCAAAATTAATTATCTATCTTGTCATATAGTTTGCTAATTATTTCACCATTTTAAATGGAGAGATGTAAACCAAGAACGCGTTAGTATCAGAAATATTAGCTTTGTTAAGTTGAAATTCTTTAGGGTATATATTATTAACCATTGTAGAAAGGAAAGGGTTGTCAATGTTTAATATGTCATCCAGATACTGAGAGGTGTCATTAACATGATTAAACGCCTCAATAACATCTTCCTGGCAATCTGGTAAAAGACTCAACATGAAATCTCTTTCATAGCAATATAAAAACAAAGCTGCGACAAGTGGTGCACAGTTCGTACCCTTAGGGATACCAACAATGTGTCTATAAACGGTCGTTCCATACCTGACGAAGATGAGTGCTTCACAAATTTATTTACAAGTCCACATAGTGTAAAAACTGGCGTTAGTAAAAAACGGTTTAATATTCTTACAGGCCAAAAATGTAGTAGTTTCCCTAGCGAATGTTTTTTGATAAGGTCATGTGGTCACTATGATTATCAATTTACATACTTATTCTATAACTGATAAAATGTATGAACTGCAGACGAGTAATGGTTGAACTAAATTAAGAAAGTTTAAAACAAAAGCAAAATCATTTTGGGTTAACAATCATTAGTGTTAGCAAAACAAAAAGGGATAGTCATGTTAGGTCAACAATCGTGTATTCAGACGAGTATAATAAACATGAATAGTTAACCATCAAACTGATGCAATGACAGCTATTTTTCAAATTGTCACGTGCAAAATGCGCGTGGAAAATGCGCAATGATTCACAGTGTGTGTTAACGTCACAGCTAATTAGCTTTATAGTTCCAAATACAAAATTGCCGGCTCTCTTAAAGAATATACAGTCATAATATCAAAACATTTCCGTAGTATGTCTGGTTCATACACGCACGCCGTCACAAAATAGCATTTTGATCGTAATGCGATATAAGTAAATTTGTCACAGAGCTGTTAATTAGTCTTTCGTCTGGTTAAAGGGGAAAACATGTCAATAGACCGGACATTTATCGATATAGCAACTTACTAATTGGGATCACCTTAATTGGACATATGAATATTTTTGACAAAACATAAACAACAGGAAATGCAAAAGTCGTGCGATGAAGTTCCAATGACATTACTTAACAAGGTATACATAGAGCAAGAAATAGAAAGTTCCCGTACTGTTAAGTCTTGTATATCCATAGGCGAGTATTGAGTGAGTATAAACACTTAAAATTATTTTAAATAAAAGTAGTGTGTGATATTTACAAGTATAGCTAATTGAGAATACAATATTCCACTAATTTCAAATGTGCTGGGTAATAATCTGTTCTTGGTTCAAACACTTCAAAGGCAGTTAATTTTATAATTTGGATAAACAAAACTTACCATAAACTTCGCAAAACCTTTGCACGATTTTATTATTGTAACCCTGATCTTCTTTCCAAATAAGGACTATCACAACCTGGCTATGGTGACGTGATTTACAAACTTCGTAAGATCCTTGGTCATGATCATTTCACACTATCGTTGTTAAACTTGTTAAAAGGTTTATCAAAAGAGGTTATGACCCTAACATTTTGGGTATAACGCACTGCATGCTTGGTGGTGGAACCATTTACAGTTCGTCACTATGCTTTCCTCTTTAATTGTGCGATGACAGGACAGGCTGTGGACCCTATCATGACGTATATCTAAATACCAAAAGGACGGTGACGTTGATGTTTGTCTTCAATCTTGTCTAGTCGTGCCCTCAATGGTTTATTCTCTTGTTGCTCTGGCTATTAAGTACACTCTTTGAGGCTTTCTAGGCTATTGTTTTTTGGTATTTATATATATACACGAGCATCTTTGTGTTTTACTCATATTGCCTATTAATGCTGTCTTGTTGGTTAGAGAATAGATCATGGCGGGATTTCTTTATTTATACTGTCCCGTTTTATTGGGATAACAGTTGGATAAGCGTATTGTTTGGTGCACCCTATAATCTGGTTTTAACCCTCAGCGGCCTTTTTTTTTGCACTGACAGTTCCATGGCGGTAGCCCTATTGGCAACCATCGTTGTGTTTGTGACCTCATATGCCTTTATTCCTTATTAACATTGGCGTTCATTTTTGTCTTTCTGCGTGTTCTGGGGTTTACTGTGTTCAGTGAAAGCTGCATTTCCTGCTCGACTTTTATACTAATGTTTACTTTCTACAAAACCTGTGCTGTGAAGTTTATTTATTTTTTTTGATTTTTATTTTTTTGGTGAGGAACCTACAGAAAATATTGTCTCTGAAAACTTTAGGTATTTTTCAGTTTTCAAAGAGTTGATGTTACTTGGCCATAAAATATTTTTTATAGAAACAAAGAAGTGTCTCCCTTGCTTACTGAACGCTTACTAATTGTTCTTTGTTTGGACTATTAGTGGCGGTCTATCTACTTATTCTAATGATATTACCAATAATCTTCTGTATTTTTATCCGGAAAATAATGAATATTTAAAGCTTTGGTGAATCAATAAAACTTGGTCATAAACTGACATCCAAATCGTCTGCAGTTAAGTGCAGAAAATCAAACCGATATTCGTCAAGTCTTGATGAGTAACTAAACAATTATTTACATTCAGTAAATGGGATTGTCATAAACCACTTCACTAGTTTTAGTAACACCATTACTTAGGGTAATATTTAAGTTAAACACTTTGAAACAGTCCCTTTAAGTGCAGATAATCGCACCAATATTCGTCAAGTCTTAATGATTAACTGAACAATTATTTACATTCAGTTAATGGGAGTGTCTTAACCCACTTCACTAGTTTCAGATGAACAATTATTTACATTCAATAAAGGGATTTTCTTAATCCACTTCTCTAGTCTTAGGCAAATCATTACTGAAGGAAATATTTATGTTAAACACTTTAAAACAGTCCCTTTAAGTACAAATAATCGAATCCATATTCGTCAACTCTGCATGAGTAACTGATCAATTATTTACATTCAGTTAATGGGATTGTCTTAAATCACTTCACTAGTTTTAGCAGCAACACTTCTTAAGGGAATATTTATGTTAAACACTCTGAATAAATACATTAAGACGTATAAATTGGCATAGTAAAAAGATAGTAAAGAGTGACTATATTAGTAGGCTTCGGAATGATAACGTATAAGAGAAAGTACTTTGGAAAAGGAATTGTTGCTTAAAGCTGTACAGTCCCTATTTTAACTGATAATAACTCATGAATATGAATGAGTCACGTGTGAAGTAGTTTCAAATCGACGAACACCCCAAAAGTCGGTATATAAGGAGAAATCGATACGTAAAATTTCACATTTTTATTTAGCCTTCGTACAGGTAACATCGATAAATATACGACCCCAGAATATATGTGATAAAAAAATAGTTGCCCGGAACGGGATTTGAACCAAGGCCTTTGCACTTGTAAGATTTGGAAGATGTATGCTGAACCTCTAGACCACTGCTTTTTATTGGTATTTTGTAGCATTTTTAACACTAATAGGCATTACGTAATAACAAGAGCGCGCACACAAACTCATCAAGCGCTAAATAACAAGTCGATATATGGTTGATTTGAGACGAAGTATTAGTTTCATATTGATAAGATACAGTATTACACCAGGCAATGTTAATTTACACGTGCAACAATATGGACTGCATATGTATTGATCTATCTTTAGTTGCGTTCAAATATGTTAAGTTATTTTGCCTCTTAATATATGGTAGATAGTATACTATTTTCTCAAGTAGCGTTGTAGTTCAGTGGTTAGAGCACAGGACTTGAAATCCGAATGTCGTGTGTTCGAGCCCCGAAAGAAGCTAACTTTTTTTTCGGTAAAAATTACTGTTACTTGTGTATAGGTACGATGTGCACTGGTCGATGTATATACGTAAATGATTTCATGCGCTGTATTTGCTCGCTTAAATACCCGATTTCGACATGAGCTGGTGAACATGAAGTTACAAATAAAGACACGCCTACAAAGTAGAAATCAATTGATATAGGGACTCTGTAGCTTTAACAACTTATTTTTCTTAATAAGAAATTCTTCCATACAGATATCTATATACCAACTATTGGATCTTCTACTACTCTGGTTCTTTTACATGTCAGAGAATAGATTAATATATATTCGAAAACATAGAATGACTGACATTGGTCCAATAATTAAGACAAAGTTTCGAGGAATGGCGGGAATAGACCGAGTAATAATGTAGAATGTGTTCTAATTTCGTAACAAAGAGTCTTATTTACATTATTTCTTCACCAGGTTTCCTGCACGTGTCCCCGACACGAGAGCAACGGCGTATTTAACGGCAAGACGGCGACGATGTGGGCGGGGACCACCTCGGACAGTAGTGAGGCCAAAACTATATACCACCTTATGTGTAGTGGTATGTATGGTCATTACGAAATTGACAAATATATTTTTATCACATTGCTGTTAAAACGTTTAATTTTACTAGCATAGCATTAGGGCAAAGCATTACACACAGTAACTAGTATATAGAACATAATTATGCTCTTCTCTGAGGATAATAAAGAACACGGACAATATAATGAATGTTGACGAGAAAGATGTATAAAATTGCTATTGGCGAATAATCAGCAGGATTGCTCAGTAAAATAATGTTCATAATCTCTAAATATTAACAACTAACTCCGAACATTAAGGAAACATAACACGTCATGTCGTTTCCAGACGGCTTACATATGCGCGAACGCTTCTTGCAGGAAAACATTTCGCGATAGTTCTAATATGTATTATTTCATTTTAAATGTGTTTGTAAATCTTAAAAGTTCTTTTGTAAATGAACGAGTGTAACTATACGGATTACGTGTGTTTTATAGTCTATGCATAAAGCTGTTCAAACATTATTCAATATGTGCTTGATTTTGATTTTGTTAAAGGTTACACATGCATTAGCTCCATCAAATATTTAATTCTATTAAATGAAATGCATATGTTGCTGAAATATTATCAGGTTCGGATAGTTTCTAATTATATATGTTTGTATAGTTTTACAATAACATATATACGTGTATCGTTTCCTAATTTCTCTTTGTATAGACTTTATTGTTAGAGATTTCCTTTTGATGGGATGTACTTTTATTTAAATTGTCTTGTCAACTTGAGCTGTAAAGACTGGATAATAGCGAGGTTGTGTACACTGATAATAGATTTAAGCTAACCAGCTAGGCCCTAATGCCTGATGACCATTCCAAGTCAGTAACCCTGTCTTGTATTGTGTATTGTTCTTTTCATTTGTATATTTAATATTCTCTTTGGACCTACGATGCCATTACGTTTGGGTGCTGCGTTTTCTATAGGACATTTTTTCTCATTTGTTGTGTCATTCAAAGTACGCTAACCCTAACCCTAACCCTAAATGTTGAATGTCAAATAACGAAGTCCGCGATAATTTTCTTCCCATAAAAATAATCATTATACAACCATATAATAACTAAATCAACAGCAGGCTCAATTGTGTAAAGGAAAACATACATTTGTAAAACGTATGTGTCTGGCGCATACATTCGTGCGTTGTAATGGAGTGTGGGGGGATCATTTGCCCGGGTTAAAGAAATTAGCGGATATGTTTTGTATGTTCTAATATCGTAACGATATATAACAATTATATATAACATGATAAAAACATATCTATAATTGGTACTGCTATTACAATGCATTTGAAGAAATATAAAAAGATCGGACAGGGAAAGTAGCAATCAAGGAGGACAGTCAACCACAAAACACAGAAACAAACACGCAAACAGACATACAAGAAGACAAAAGTAATAATAAATGCAAACGACATCACAAACACAAAATGGTTGACAATAGGGTCAGTGGCAAAGTAGGCCACTGGGTGGGGAGTGTTAAACCGGTTCTAATGTGCACCAAACCTCACACACCCTACTGCCATCCCATTAAAACAGGACAGTGTAAATAAAGAAATCCCCGCCATGATCTAATATTTAACCAACAAGGCAGCATCACTAGGCAATATAAGTAATACAAAAATATGCTCGTGTAAATATAATACAAAAAAACAATAGCCTAGAAAGCCACAATGAAGGTACTCAATGACTTGGCAGAAGGCAGATCAACAAGAGAATAAACCATTAAGGGCACGACAAGAAAGATCACAGACAAACATCAAACGCCACCGTCCCAATGGGCTTTAGGTAGGCGTCATCATAAGGTCCACAGCCTCTCCGGTCATAGTACAATTAAAGAGGAAAGCATAGTGGCGAACTGTAAAAGGGTCCACCACCAAGCATGCAGTACGTTACAAAATGAATGAAACATATATGTAAGGTAGTTAATAAGTAGTAAGGTAGTTTTTTGCAATGATATACACTTTTTTGCAAATTAACTCAGGTTAAAGAGTGATCCACTCCTAGAATGCCTAACCATATGCACAGATTTTACTGAAAAAATAAAAACATGATAAATTAAAGAGCATGTATGCATCTATCCGGGGACTAGTCTATAGTCCAAACAAATATGTAAACGTAACTACAAATAATATTAACATACTGAGATAAAACAAAAATAGATTTTGTTTTTTTTTAAATTAATAAATTTAAACAAATATTAAAGGAGGATGTTTAATAAATATTAAAGAGTTTACTCGTGCACGCACACACCCAAAGGGTATATACATGAAGGCAGAAGTTCCACAAAGTAACAGTAGAGCAAGTTCAATTTATGTAAACTTCCGTTCCAAGCCGGTACCCCTGTTGTCAACCTTAGAGACCATGAAGAAAAATCTTCAAACCGAAAATGAGTGAGGTAGCGACCGATCCGGCCTAGTGTTTATCGATAGTCTCATTATAGGTCACGCTCTAACATGTAAAGAACGCTGGCCGTACATTCTTCATGAATACATGAAGCCAGTATTTGCAATTCTGAGCCATCGGATTGGTTTAAAAAGTAGGGTAAACCCTAAGTTTGCGGTGTCTTATATTTTGCTTCTGTGGTTTTTCTTGGAAGTGCTGACTGTTTTGAATTCGTGTTTTGGGTGTTCTGTAAATGCTGCGTTTCCTGTTCGACTTTTTTAACTACGTTTTTTAACATATGTGTTTGTATTTACAGAAGATTTCATGACAAAGCGTGGCCGATATGGAGGCGGAGACAGCAACAGATCGAGGGGACGATTTTATTTCTACAAGAAATAAGACAGGAAGAAAGACGAAGTGGAATCATTCGTACAGTTTCGGAAAATTTCGTCAATGTCAAAAATTACATTTTGTTCACACAAATGCAGACATGTTCAACAGGAATTGCCCGTTTATACTGGAGTCAGGGATTTATGTCAGTTAGCCAATACAAATATGATTTAGAATATTTTCAAAATAATAATAATTGTAAATGAATAAAAAAATGTTTCGTTACTACGATTTGTTTTAAATATATTTTTCCAAGAACAACGTTATCTCATGTTTGAATAAGCCGTACTGAATCCAACATGTCACAGTCCTGAAATATCTTAATATCCTTTATGAGAAAGTGGTTGCCAAGTTAAAACACCGAAGGATAAGAGGTGAGCTATTGGGATCCCTATTCATCCGTCGACCGTCATCCGTCGTTGTCGGTCTTTTGTCCGTCCGCTCGGTCTTAACTTTTACTTAGAATTACTTCTTCTCAGATACCGCTTGGACAACTTTGATCGAATTTCACATGCATGATTTTTAGAGCAATGGCTTTCAAGATTGTTAAAGTCAGCTAAACGCGCCATGTAATATGTCCGCCGCTATTATAAATATAGCCCTCATATAGTCCATGTCGCATGAGACTCTAGGTCTCACAACACAGTACACTTTTACTATGTTGGCCTATATGAATAAACTTTACTGGGCCATTTCGAACCTAAAGTTTCCAAGCTAAAAGTCACTTATTTATGAAACACAGTCATTTGCCCACACAAAAATGTACAAAATATGGTACGTTGACCAGGTTGGGTTTTTTTTAATTGGAGTGGTGGCATCCTTTGCACTATTTTGGGCTTTTACTCCAGAGTTTGTACCAGAATTCTAACACTGCTTTTACCCCCATAAAACTGTCATATTCTGGTGCCAGTGTCGTCTAATAGCTGCACATCCAATTTCAGACTGTGTTCATCTCACCTGCAACAGCAATACATATATCTGTCAGCAATTATTAAAAATATTTAAAACCGAACAACACACTACTACTTTTTATGGCGCAAGTTTTATCCTACCGTGGCTTTCAGGGGAGCTAACTGTGTAGTGAGACCTTCAAGGGGGGCTCATGTGTGTGCGCATCTTCAAAATTATAACCACAACAACCACAACAACTATAGACAACTATCTAACACAAACAAATATTTGCCGGTACTTTTGTCATAGATTATATGAGTTTATGGCTCAAAATACAACATGCATCAGTTCGCTTCACGCCATATTCATGGCGTGAAAAAATCATGGATTTTAATCTGTATTGAGAATAGAAAATATTGAGTAACTTTTGTGTTCTAAGAGATTTTGTTCTTAAATTTTGTAGGATTTGTGTTGGATATGTATGTAATCTAAAAAAAAGTGTGCTGTTTGTGCTGCAGGCAGTGTTACTTAATTTATTAATGGTTTACCTATGGCCATACATGATTGATTTTTTTTTTTTTTATTATTTTTATTATTTAATGATTTTCTTTCAAACAGAAGTAGTGGTGAGACTTATTTTCTAATTCAAAAATAGTTTATTATATTACTTGTCATACAGTGCCATTAAAGGCCATTAAGGTGGCTGTCAACACAGGACATGGCTCCAATAAAACAAGCCCTACCTGCATTCAACTGTCAAATTGGCATCTTCTACCAGCTTCCTGTATAAAAAGATAAAATGGGCTTTACTAAGCACATGTTTACAATATTGATAACAATGTCACTATTCCTATTTGAAAAATCCTGTTGTACAAATCAAAATGTAGAGAGAAAAATCAGAAAATATACACAACAGTAATTAAAAGGGGAATAACTACATAAAACCAGCAGGGGAGATAACTCGGAAACACCCAATGACACCACAACTTGCGAAAAGCAGAAAAACAGTTGAAAACCACCGGCATGCAGTTTAGTCAGAAATTATCACAATGCAGATAACGTTACCAAATATACATGAACAGCGCTTACGTTAAAAATCAGTGAAATTATAACAATCGGTATATTTCATAAAACTTCTGTCAATTCCATGTTATATCGAAACTGTCAATTAATCGCATTGAACCGCGTTGCGTACACTTTTTACATAGTTGAATTCATCTCAAATAACAGTCAATCAATCAATCAATCTGTCATCAAT
Organism: Cyrtodaria siliqua; assembly: GCA_037043455.1. Lineage (NCBI taxonomy): Eukaryota > Metazoa > Mollusca > Bivalvia > Adapedonta > Hiatellidae > Cyrtodaria > Cyrtodaria siliqua. The sequence goes on along the minus strand of JAWPHD010000135.1, from coordinate 89,411 downwards.
CAGTCAGTCAGTCAGTCAGTCAGTCAGTCAGTCAGTCAGTCAAAAAAACTTTGTCCAAATGACAAACACTGATAAACTGCTTGCGACCGACTGCGATGTATCCCAGACGACACTGTACACCATCTCAAACCATTCGGATCAGAGCGAAAAAGTTTGCAGCATGAAACTATACATACTGCAGCACAACATTATACATGTCAAAAATAAATTCAATACAGATCTGCGAAAAAAATATATTCACGGAAAAGATTGCCTGTGTCAGGCAATCTTTTCCGTGAATAATGACAGAATCAGAAATTAATGTTTTATTATGACGCGAAATTCACGATGAAAACATGAAATTCGCTTGCTTTTGTTAAACATATATTAGCACAGTTTTATTTCTTAGTGCAAACTAAAATTTATAATCAGAATTTAGAACTGAAAATAATTATAACGCCATTTTTTAACTTACGTAAAAAGAGACGATAAAGAATGTAACGGTACATTAAAATTTTGTCTGTATTTTTTTCCCCTATAAATAAACAGACATACAATATATTGGATGTTTTTTATTTGACATGACGCGAAATATTACGAGAGAACAAATTGATTGCGTACTAATGGAATACAAGAAATAAGATGAATAAGCTAAAAGCTGGAACACCTCATTCAGCAAACACCAAGCCCAAAACAATTTCATGTCTCGACAAATGTGCAACTGCGAATGACAAATCTTCCCGAAAGGCACAGCGGTTGGAAAAAGGTTGTCAGACAACTTCAAAGCAAACAAGGAAGAGCGACTAAGTTAATAAACATACTTGATGAACATTCTCGACAAATAAAACACACTGCACCGCGGTTTTGAAATTTGCTGCACTGCATAGGTGGGTGGGGTATGTTTCTAATATTGTCAATAGCTGAAATAAACAATTTGCTATACAAACACATACCTATTAGAGGTCATATGAAGCTGCTTTCCATGCTGTGAACAGGTCCTTGGAATAATGTCGGTACATTGTATCCATTTGAAACCGACCGAGACGAGAACTAAACGTCCAAGTTCCAGAAACAATTTATCGACTCACAAGCACACACTGTTATTGGCAAATCCAATTGAATATCCATGTTTCACGGAAGAGTTGACACTGCATGTATGTACTGACATAAGCGCTCAAAGATTTATAGTGTTTCATCAGGATGTTTCATCGCCTAGAAACCATATCGACATTAAGGAAGTGATTTGAGAAGTTCACTATGAACAGTATACACAAAATAATCCATGTTGATCAATGTATCGTCCATTTTCATGTGCCAAATCACTAATTTATGCCAAAATCCAACTTTAGTACATTGCATTTAATGCTAAAAGGTCCAATTCAACTTTTTTACACAGTTGAAAACATCAAACTCAGAAATATTGATCTATGTCAGTGCAGGCTGGTAATCCAAGCGTCTAGGTGATTGATCTTTCAAGGTCTCACAACGCAGTACACTTTTACTATGTTGGCCTATATGAATAAACTTTACTGGGCCATTTCGAACCTAAAGTTTCCAAGCTAAAAGTCACTTATTTATGAAACACAGTCATTTGCCCACATAAAAATGTACAAAATATGGTACGTTGACCAGGTTGGTTTTTTTTTAATTGGAGTGGTGGCATCCTTTGCACTATTTTGGGCTTTTACTCCAGAGTTTGTACCAGAATTCCTACACTGCTTCAACCCCCATAAAACTGTCATATTCTGGTGCCAGTGTCGTCTAATAGCTGCACATCCAATTTCAGACTGTGTTCATCTCACCTGCAACAGCAATACATATGAGCCGCAACACACGAAAACGTCCCTTCGGACGTTTAAACGACAACGTCATAAAGTAACAATTTATGACGTCGGGCGGTAATCAATTAATTACATATCATTTCTCGTCACTTCCGAGTTTTACATTATTACTATATCGTATGGAATATGTTTTCTTAATATAAATAGTTGATGCCATAGAAAATGGTAATTGTTTATGTTCTTTGTTGTTATTTAATCAACGACGTCGTCCAAGACGCCGATGTCAACGTCAAATTTAATGGTTAATACAATCTTTAATTTTCAAATTGAGATAGAATCATTTTTAAATAAGATATCAGCATAAAATAAAGAGATTTTTAAAGAGAAATTCAACGTGTTTCATAAACATGAAAAAATATAAAATGTCAAAAATAAATTGTCTGAAGGGTCGTTTTCGCGTGTTTCGGCTCATATATCTGTCAGCAATTATTAAAAATATTTAAAACCGAAAAACACACTACTACATTTTATGGCGCAAGCTTTCAAGGGAGCTAACTGTGTAGTGAGACCTCTAGTCCTCTACAAGGGTGTTTAAATGGTGATCCCGGGGTTAATTTTTGCCCCGCCTCGGTGTCACAGTTGTTCACAGAGGTTCACAGAGGTATATAGGAAATATATAAAAACATCTTCTCTGAAACTACATCAGTTAAAGTTATATGTGTATGCATGTAGCAATAGCAATGATCAGTAGCAATGATCTCCTTTAAATCTGGTTCAACTGCTGGTATTTTAATATGCCAGTGCTTTAATAGTTAAGCATTGAGCTCTCTGCTACTAGAAGAGACCTATATGACTAATAGATTTAAATAGCGACATTAAACTCACACTTGGCAAAAAACTCCGTAAAAATAAATTGTACGCACGCACATACACACATGCACACACACATACACGCACACATAGACACACAAGCACTCACGCACATACACACGCACATACACACGCACATACATCCACACACACACACACACACACACACACACACACACACACACGCACACACACACACACACATACACACACACACACACACACACACACACACGCACATACAAACACACATACACACACAAGCACGCACACAAGCACGCACACTCACATGAGCGTTACAGTATCACAAGGAATATGACCCCATTATGGTGTTAAACTAAGACCGAAGTATCAAGGAATAATTCCAACCTTAACTTTACTTAATTGGATGAAACTTATTGTATGAACCTAGTTGGTCATACTCTTTCTTGATTCCTTTCTCTGGCTTGAGTAAATCAGTTCATCTCTTAGTTTCAAGAATTTGACAAACTGCTTATATTCATATATACATGATCATCTATGTGTTTTATTTATATTTCCTATTAATGCTGATTTGTTTTTTGGAACAAATAACCTGTCCGTGATATTTTTATTTACACCGTACCGTTGTATGTGGTAGACAGTAGGGTAAGAGTGGGGTTTGGTGCACCCTAAAACCTGGTTTAAACTCCCAGCAGCTGTTTTGCCACTGACCGTTACAATGCGGTAGATAATATGTATACATTCAGGCAGGTAATAATAATATTACATGGAAATTTATTAAGAGAAAAAAAAATAACTACAACTATCACTGAAGGTGATGAATACCCGCGGATAAATTCTAAATCAAACAAAAGTTCGTAGTTCTGTTATACATTAGGCAATCAATAATGGGTGATGTAGGGGGACATAAGGGCGTCGGAATAAAAATGTATTACGTGACGGGACGGGACAAGACGCGAGGTTACGACCAATGCGATTCTTGTGGCAATATGACCCTAGTGGTTGGGACTAACTCAGGAAAGAATCAATGTCGGTGACTGCATTTACATAAGTTTAATGCAACAAATGTTAAATATATATACAATTATCAAGAAAAACAAGCGAATATACAAATTAAATATGAAAAATACTGTCATGAACGTTAAAGACGTTCGTAGTATTATCACAAATACTGAATGTGTCGACTGACTATATATATATATCACTAAAGTGTTGTTGAAGTTACAACAAGGTTGATAATCACAAGCATTATAAAGAATGATGCGCAAGAGCTCATGAATATGATGCGCGACTCCAATGATCGGTGATTGTCATCAAAGGCCTTCTATCAGGGTTGATGACGCGATGAATATGATGACGCGATGAATGACCTCCACCGAGGTTGTGGGGTAACGTTCCTCCAGTGAGGTCTGATGACGGGCCCACCAAGTGTCCCGGGGATTGTTGCTCCTATGAGAACCTGACAATGTTGTCCAGGTACGGGGACCGTCTCCACCGCTCGTTACGTTATGCGTTGATTCCAGTTGAATCACCTAGAGAGCCTACACACCCTAAAGGCTTAGCTCCACCCGGGAGGCTAAGGCTGTACTAATACATACGTTTAGATGTCGGTTCATTAACACATCAATCTTATACAATTATCATTACACAAACAAATCATTATCTAGTAAATATATGTCAGCCATTCTCTAATTATGATGGGTAGCAATGTGTACTTATTCTACAATACCATGTATACGCCTCGGCATACACACAGGTATCTTATCTCACCGTTAACCAATGCACATAATATACAACATTATCAATTTAATACTGTATTACAATCAATGAATGATCGACTGCAGTAATTATATATGAAAAAGTTAACTTCAGAATCATATGCTGGTTGTATCAAGTTAATGTTTGAGAAACATATAAAAGTTAACCGGATGTAGCAACATCACGAAACAAAATGGCGACGCCCATTGAATACAAATGTACAATACAAATTCATAAAATAGATTTTGCCTGTTAATTAGAGAGATAGATTGTAAAATACATATACTTCTACATGCATTAACGCACATAGACTTACTGAACGGCCCTGCCGTACTCTCACTACCGGCGCTATAAAATTGCTCGCTTTCCGTGGTACATGAATATATCATGCAACTGGTGAATTTGAAATTGAACAATGGATTGGCATGTGACTGACACATGTCACCAAGTGCTTACAAGAGCTATGTACGACCAATACGCTCTACCCAATATTATATTTTGACACTGCTTATATTCATATATACATGAGCATCTATGTGTTTTATATTTCTTATTAATGCTGATTTGTTTGTTGGAACAAATAACCTGCGGTGATATATTTATTTACACCGTCCCATTGTATAAGGTTGACAGTATAGTATGTGTGGGTTTTAGTGCACCTAGAACCTGGTTTAAACTCCCAGCAGACGTCTTGCCACTGACCGTTCCAATGCGGTAGCCCTCTTGTCAACCCGTTTGTGTTTGTTTTGTTACATGCCTTGCTTATTAATATTGCAATTCTTGTTTGTTTTAATGCGTGCTTTTGGTTGACTGCATTCTGTGAAAGCTACAGTTTCTGTTGGACTTTTATATCTACTTTCAGGTAATAGGTATATATTCAGGCAGGTAATAATAATATTACATAAAAATTAAAAAAACACTAAAAATAACTACAAGTATCACCGAAGGTGATGAATACTCGAGGTCAAATTCTAAGTCAAACAAACGTCCATAATTCTGTAATAAATTAGGCAGTCAATAATTGGTGATGTAGAGGGACATAAGGTCGTCAGTTGTTATGTGTATATAAAGTTTGGGAACAACCCATTTAGAAGTGTTTGAGGAATGCACGACGGAACAAAAAGGTATCACGCGACGGGATGGGACGCGACGCGACGTTACGACCAATGTGATTCCTATACAGCACGACTTCACTTTGTGAAAGCGGTGGTATAATGAGTTGATAACATGGCTTATTGTGTTTAGAAATAATTGCATGTGTGCTCTGACTATTCTATGGACCACTTTAGGTCACGTAAAAAGCAAAACAACTTTGAAAGTATTCTTTCTGATATTATGCTCTCATCAGTAGTGCTGAATTACTTTCCTGTCCTATATGATTCACAATGTTCATGCCTAACATTTTTATTAGGTTGACAACTTCACTTTGACACGCTCCAGTCATTTTTCATATATTTTTAAATGGCTTACCAATAGCTTTTGAGTGTTCTATAGTGAACTACGCACGACTCCTAAACAATTAGAAATCATATATAGTTAACAATCGAAGAAACAAATGTTTGTATTGAAATAAAACACAAGCAAATTACATAAAACTCGTTAGTAACACAGTAACTATAATACACAAATCCCACTGCCATTTCTAATTTAAAAACTAACGGTAGTCGACAAATAGCACCGGAATACACCATTGTCATCAGATCAAATCAGCCTTCTTTACTGTGTATATATAAGGTATTTATAAACGGAGCCGATCCCCTGGGCATGTTTTTAAAAGCAAAATTTGAATCCATTCGATCTCAAGAGTAGGGCATGGTTCCTGGATTCATTTGTATCATTCCCTTTCTCTAAGGCGCCTCGAATTAACATGAAAAGGGTCCTAAAAGACATAACACGGACACGAACCCGTCAGATTATCTCATATCAGAGGCATAAAAGTATGTCTCATGGCTTTAAATTTGTCATAAGCGCCTCAGTGGTGGATAGGGTAAAGACGATGAGTTTGAATCCGTCTAGCCTCTCACCGCGGCGTGTTCGAATCTCATTGGGAGCTCCACATGTAAGTGAGAAAATGTTGATTCTTACCGATGGCGGGAGGTATACAGTACTGGTTCTACCCAGGAATAAGTGAGTGGTCCGCCTCCACTTTTAAAACACGACCATCAGGGTTCAACAACTCGCTTTTGAGGAAATATACATGTGTATGGCCTCTATTCATCTAACAGGATTTGTTAGTATGAGTTTAATTTCAAATAAACAAGAGGGCCAAATGGCACTAAATCGATCACCTGGCCTTTGCTAAGAGGAAAGAAAACGTATAGTTTTATAACATAACTGGATAACGAAGTCGATGGCAAATTCCTTTGCCACCCTTATAGTGTTCAGGACCAGCAAGTGTGTATATGGTTATAGGATGGGGATCCTAACTGTTTCCAACTTATGACCAAAAGCAATGTCCTTAAGATGGAAATGGACCCTGGGCCAATATTGAGCGAATGGTTGCATCCGTCTGTGCATATACACTAAGTTTATATAGGGTTATAAGGTGGGGGTATCTCAACAGTGTTCAAGTTATGACCCAGCCAGGGTTGGGGAAAGACCCTAGGGAAGATACTAGTTGTATCCGTCTGTTGATGCTCAGTAAGAGTGAAACTGTGATTTCACAGAAGACAGTATTTTTCAGGTTTTTCTATACGTAGTATATGTAATGCATGTGACCCCAGGGGTGGTGCCGCATTTGAGCCCATGGTCTTGATATGAACAAACTTGATAGAGGACCATGAGCTTATGGTACACGCAAAATATTAGACCTCTAGCTCATGCAGTTTCCGAGAAGTTTTGTTTTTTACAGATTTTCCTTCATAACTCTATACATGTAAAACTGCAGGACACTGGAATGTGCCAGATTTATCCCCAGGTCACCATTTGAACAATCTTGGTAGAGGGCCATAAACTTATCCTGCATGCAATATATATGAGAGCTTAAAACCTTGTTTTAGAGAAGATTTGTTTTAGCTATGTGTGTCTCCCTTTAAAACATGTGGTCTCTGGTAAGGGGCAAAAACTCCAGGTTCATCATCAAAAAAACTGATTGAGGACCATAAGCTTATAGTAAATGCAACATATCAAACCTCTGGCGCTTGTAGTTTCAGAAAAGAATATTATTTAAGTATCTCCTATATTAGTCTATGTAATAAAGGTGACCTGTGAGGCGGGGTCAAATGTGACCAAGGGTCACTATTTGAACAGGCTTGGTAGCAGTGGGTAGAGGACCATAAGTTTATAATAAATGTGAAATATTAATCCTTTGGCTCCTGTTGTTTCAAAAAAGAAGATTTGCTTAAGTTGTGTTTCACTTTATAAGTATGTGTAAAGCTGTGATCCCTGAGTTGGGACCAAATTTAACTCCAAAAATGTATGTTTCATTTATTGGGGGTGGGGGTGATCATGGATCAGCAGAGAGCATATGACGTTGTGCGTTGTTCGTCTGGCAGTCCGTCCGTCCATAAACATTATTTGTGGAGACTACTCATCTAAAACTGTTATATGTATTTTCATGAGAATAAATTTACAGAAATGTTGCCCATAATGTCTAGTTGATCCTAGCAAACATTCAGGTTTACGTGAAATCCAAGATGGCCACCAAAGCTAAATAGAGATTTTAAAAATATAATTGTGTGGAGACTACTGCTCAAAAATGATATGGGGTACTGATTTGGAACCGTTACCAAACTAACTGGCATGACATAGTGTTGGTCCTAAACAAAATGAATTTTGATTCGATATTAAACATGGCCGCCAGCGGACATATTTTTTTGATGGATTTTCATAAAACATTACATGAATGTTGCTCTTGATATCTAGTTCGAAGTGTTAAGTATTTGTGTTTACATAGTTATATAGGAAAAATGTATTTGATGGAATTTCATGAAACTGTACATGAATGTTGCGCTTGATGTCTAGTTGGTCCTAAGTGAAAAAGCAGGTTTGCCGGAAATTCAAGATGACCACCATAGCTAAAGGAATATTTTAAAAATAGAAGTTTGTGGCGACTACTTCTCAAAACCAACACGTGGTATTGATTTTGAACCTATACCAAAATGACGGGCGTAACATGTAGTTGGATCTAAACAAAATTCATTTTGATTTGATGTCAAACATGGCCGCCTATAGCCTCTTTGTTTAAATATAGTTGTATAGAAAAAACCTGTTGCGACTGCTCCTCTGGAACTGCTTGATGGATGGTCATGCAACTTTACAGGAATGTTGCTCTTGATGTCTAGTTGGTTCTAAATAAAACTCAGGTAAGCCGACATTCCAAGATGGCCTCGATAGCTAAACATAGATTTTAAAATACAGTTGTGTGGTGACTACTTCTCAGAAAACATACGGGTTACTTATTTGAAACCTTTACCAAATGTATTGGCATGACATGTAGTTAGTCCTAAACAACACCAATTTTGATTCAATATCAAACATGGCTGCCAGCGGACATCTTTGTTAACATATAGTTATAAATAGGAAAACCTTGTGGCGACTATTCCTCTGAAACTACTCAATAGATGTTCATGAAACTTTATCGGAATTTTGCTCTTGATGTCTAGTTGGTCCTAATTAAATATCAAGTTGGCCGAAACGTTAAGACAGCTAAAACAAGATTTAAAATTTAAAAAAATTGGAGACTGCTGCATTTCTCTTTTATTTGACTTTTTATTTTTATTATTTTTTATTTGACTTCAAACATATCCACACCCAGCCATCTTTGTTTACCCAGAATTATATAGATACAACGTATGGCAACTACTCCTCTGACACTAATTGAACGATTTTTATGAAACTTTACAGGAATGTTACTCCTGTTACAAAAATTATTTTCCTTTCATAAATATTGAAAATAAAATGAATTTAATCTGACAAAAAATAATTGTTTAAATTATGGACATACACTACCCCTTCAAATAATGACAAACATAAAATGTGTTATGATACCTTTCCAATGCCTATCTTTTTAGATCTTGGGGAGAGCGTTTCAAGGTCATGGACCTCTTGTTTCATCATCATTTGTGTTGTGAAAATGTAAAAAATGGAGCCAAATACATCTATACGAAGAATCTGAACGTTATAATCGTACCTGTTACTGTGGCTATATAGAAAATGGCTAAGAAAACCCCACAGAACGCTGTTGTTTCTATTGTGATGTGTAAAACGCACTAAACGTAAGTCCAAAGTTTGCTACAGTATGTGGGCATCAATAATCATGACAAAAGAACAAATGGAAATTCCATGAGGACACGTCTGGTGAATAAAGGAGGCAATTATTAACTAAGGTGCATTTTGATTCTCAATGACTAGTCTAGAATAATTTCACTAACACTAAACAAAGTTTGGTATGAAACTGACAAATGTATTACCTATACCATATCTTTAATACTTCAAATTCTGAGTTGAGAATGTAATTAAATTTTAAAACATATCTTATATGAATTAAAATGTTGAATTAATTAAATATTTCAAGTCAATTGAATAAATGTGATGATTTACATTGTCTGATTTTGATGATAATACAGAGTAGAGGCAGTAGAAGCCGTCTGCTGCAGCACGCTTGTTGATAAACACAGTCATGAGGGAAATGTTTACATCCTGTATTAGCAGGGGTCATAACCGCATAGGCTCCTCCCGGCAAATTCAAATTGTTTGACAGTTGGTTTAAATTATTTTTGAAATTACGAGGGCTGTTCAAATAATACGTGGACATTTTTGATATCGCACTCATTTATTGACGTAACCCTTTAAGATTCATATATGTTGTAATCCAACTCATAAGGAATCAAACGATTTGAACGAAACACCAATACCATGTCTAGTTACGTTGCAATACATGATATAATAGGGCGAGTAACCCATCTACGGAGCAGTCCAAAATGTGAAGTCATTATATTATAACTGCATTTCGGGAATGGCTAAATAAAAGAAAAATCGTCGGCAAAAAACACAGAAATAAAGTAGCATTGTCACTGTATTCTAAAATTACAATTATGAAATTCTATGAATATTGACGATGGAGAAATATAATAATTATATAAAAGTATACGAACACTTCCTTGCTTTTAAGTTGAAATTGACGACGTCAGAAAAACTCACGGAGCACGTCATTTGTGTGCTATGGCGTCTCCTGGAAAACCACCAACAACCCAATGTTATAAATGATGAAAAATGCTATAAATAACAACCGTAATTGTTATTTAATTAGATTAATGAAGTATTCATGATTTGTATTAAACAAATAGTTTGAAGAATTGTTGGATAATCATTTTTTATTAATATATCACAGCTTCGGAAAGAATTCGATCGCGTTTTGCATAAATATTCAAAGTATTTAGAAAACAAATAGCACAGTCATTCCAAAAGACGTGTTTACTGAACATATATCTGTCTTCTTAGTTTATTAACATATATATTTTGAAGAAAATATATAAGGTTTTAAAAGTTTGTATTTTATTTTTATATTTATTTTTTGTTTTATAAGAAGTTCATTTAATATTTTATTAACATTTTAGTGCTCCATGGCGGCTGCAGTGTGGTTAAAATCTCGTAATTCTTAAAATCTGTTTTAAATAATTTTATCATATTTACTGATAAAAAATTGGAAATGTAAACCTGTATAGTTTACTTGATTTATAAAAGTGTAGTAATTATTTAAAATGTCCACGTAATATTTGAAATTACAACAATTGATTTAACATGTTTAAAAGTGTATTCGTGCAATTTTTCATGATTTATTTTAGAGCAGTTTATTCAAAATTTTGAAAAGGGACAAATGATGTAAAACAAGCATAATTTATATAGAAACCTGCCCCGGCGCCATCTTCTGGCTTTTATATGGCAGTTGGGGGTTAAAGTGGTAAAATCCACATTCGCAACTTCTCGAACAGTGCTTCGCAGCATTACTCGTAATACGCAGGTTTCCGTATTGGGTACGTCATCGCGCCTTAGATTACCGCCAAAACAAATTTGCCTTCAAAATCAAAGTTATCATCCAAATGTTGCAATATTCAGCCGATTGCTCCATCTAAAGTTTATTTACATGAAAGCAGTGATAAAACCTTCACCTGTATTGTAAAAAACAAACAGTCAACGCAAATTATACATCAACACGTGTGGCTAGCGGCATATTGTTTACATAGCAACAGTGCACTATTTTCTTTGCCTTCCGGAAATCAAAATGTCAAGATTTTGAACACAGCGTTTAAAACATAAACGACTTTAGAACGCTGCCAGTATCGGTTATTTAGTCCCACAGCGATTGGCCAGTTATACAAACGCTTTACGTCATTAGAGGATTTTCAGTGGAGAATGCACTCCCCACACCCCACCCACTCTGAACAAACGTGGATCTATATATGTGGATACTGTATTTTCAATACGTCCACTCTCCCAATAATTTAAAGAAAAAAGTGGTTAGCGCTCAAAGAGTACGTTTTTCCCTATATAATGTTGTAAGTTTTGGTGTAATTGAGAGTGGATAACGTTGTTGTTTTTTCGTGTAAAAGGTTTGCCTCCTCAGTAATTGAAACATACTTTTTTGATTGTCAAATATCTTTTTAAAAGTTTGGCCTCGCCCCCTCCCCACCCCCTATGTCGTTCCCCCTCTCCCACTCCCCCCACCCCCCCCCCCCCACCCACCCCCCATAATTGAAACGTTCCTACGTCCATGTACATGCGTTTACAATATTGGATTGATTTTAACTAGGTCAAACCTAGACATACAGGCTAGAACGGCGTTAGGAAATGACATACTAGTATGTTTTGATAACACCCCAGTCCCATGGAAATCTCTAAAAAAAAATACCCGAATCCTTCCTGCAAAATAATATCGAAAACACTACCTGGATCCCCATCCCCAACCTTCCCCTTCAACAAATGTTTCTTCCTTAGGTGCTTACGGATATTGTGTGAAAAAGCCGAATTAGGCCAACAAAGTTGACACCGCGGTAGGGACTTTAGACAGAGCTGGTATAATACCAACATTGGGGATTACCCTGAAAATGTTTCTCCTAGGGTGGATATTTGCTTTGGGTGAGCCCGTTGCTGCCCTACCCCCGGCGAGGGAAAAAATAGATTAGATGCTAAAAAGAATTAGGTGCTATAATGTCTTAGGCTTAGACATTCGTCATTTAAGACACAAACAACACCATTAAAGATATAGCCTTTATTACTACAGTTTACTACGAACTACATGTAAAGACTCCCTTCAACCCCAGCAGTCTAAGCATCTTATACTATTGTAACATGATAAGAATGTATTCATATAAACCCACAAGGGCATGCGGGTATAACTGCTGATACTACACTCCCTCCCTTTTTAGATAATTAATTCCCCAAAATATATATCAAATATTTGAAAACATTAAATATCAATAGCTTTCATAATTGTAACATTTTAAGATCTCAAAGTTATCTGCAACTTTCCAAAGTTCAAGATAGTTAATACAATCTGTGATCTTACAGCCATTTATCTTTGTCTGTGAGTGGCAGCAGACAGCTCAATGTTCAAAGAAAGTCCGTGGGAATTGTTAACCTCCACCTAATTCAGTTAATGTACAGTTATTAGTCATTCCAGTTATTATCATTATCGTTGATTTAGAATAACATGACAGTCCACACTTCCCAGGAAACAGATAATCTAGTAATTAACACACAAAACTGACAAACGTCTCAAAACAAGTCCAACTGAAGTCACTGTGCATTAGAATTGTTTGTTGTGTTACAATAGTGATGCCATAATTCCACAAGGGCCTGAATTGAGTTTTAATCCAGAGTATAGTCTTTGAGTTTTTCTGGTGTTTTCTTAATTCTCTCTGGTCGAGATTATGTCTGTTCACCAGGTTGATCCGTTTGCATATTATCAGATGTTTCACTCATATTGTCCATTAAATCTTGAGACATAGAGTCTGGTTGAGGCAAATTTTGGTCATTGTACTTTTTGACATTCCATAATGTTCGTAACATTCCGTCGGTATTCGACACTGTCGTTGTCGGCACGAATCAATACGCTCTTATACATCATTAGATACTCATTTAAGTCCGATTTCCAATTTTATTTCCTCGCTTTGCGAAATTCGAAGTCGTTTGAGAATTGATCGATTTTGCCTCTCTACTTCCCCATTGGCTTGCGGCCGTAATGGTGTAGTTCGTCGATGTTTAATACCGTTGCTGCTTTAAAAGCTAGCAAAATGATCGAATACGAAAATTTTAGCATTGTCCGTTCTAAAAGATAATGGTAGGACATGTGTGACAAACCATTTGCTCAAAAATGTTGACGATCTCTCCGAAGTAATTGACTTCCTTATTCCAAGCTCGAAATAACGACTATAATAATCAATACATACAAATATGTAATCACCTGTCGGTAATGGACCCAGTACGTCTGCGGCTAAATCTTGCCATGGACATGTCGGTAGGTTTATACACGTCATAGCCTCTGGACTAGTAGGCTGACCGCCTAATTGACAACCATGACACGTTTTACAAAAGGTTCCTATCTGCTTATATATATATACATGACCACCATACTTTTGTTCTTAGATGCCGTTTCATCGCTACTATGCCCCGAAGACCACTATGTGCTAATGTTAACGCACATTTTCTGAGACTTTCGGCTACTAAAATTCTTGTATCACGGAGCACAAGATACCAAATGACGCATAGTTCATCTTTTATCGATAAATATTGCGTTTGTTGCAACAAATGCCATTCTCCAGATGTTAAATAATTGCGTAAACTGCTAATTTCATCCTCAGCAGCTGACGCTTCCTCAATCTCACGCGTTGTCGTAGCACAGGGCGTAGCTTCCATAGCAACACATTTGACATATGCGTTGTCATCGACCAAATCTAGATGGTTTGACCTGGTTGCTTAGGCAGCAACCTTGACAGTGCATCTGCAATGTTTTTAACACCCTTAATGTGCTTTACCTTAAATGTGTATGGTTGCAATCTAAGCACCCATCGCTCTATCCTAGCACATGGTTTTGACCTAGCCGTATAAATGTATTCAAACGGATTACCATCCATCAGTAATTCAAATTTAGTACCGTATAACCACGGATGAAAACGTTCAAGAGTCCAGACGCAACTCAGACCTTCCTTTTCAGTCTGCGAGTACCTACGTTCAACGTCTGTAAGACTTCTACTTGCATACTTTATTATGCGGAATTCATCGTTTTGCTCTTAACGTCTTCTCCCCATAACATACATCGTCCCAAAACACTTCCGCAACTTCCAATGGCGATTTTGAGCCATAGTCATCCGTCGCTCATGTTTACATTGGCATAGTATATTATATAGAATGGAGTCTTGGTGTGGAGTCTAGGAGTGGAGTGGAGTGCATAATTGGAGTCACGTTTTGGAGTAACCTTGGAGTCAGATTTGGAGTGAATATTTTGGATAATTATCAATTTAATCTTTCTGAATGACCCTCACAAGGTGCACAGTTCCTAACATACTCAGAACAGCTGGATTGTCCCATGAGACATGTGCTAACCTTAATGTGAGCCACAGACCATCTAAAAACAACATAAATGACCTTTTTTTTTTTTTTTTTGGCCCACCTTCTCAACCCCTTTTATCTGCTCCTTTCTTTCGCCTCCCCTCACTCCGTCTTCCGCCAGCTCTGCTGTTGTCCCTCCTACTAGATGGTGATCTGTTCTGACATACTTTCTGCTGAAGCCCCGCTGTATATTCCGTTTCTGAGACGACTCTCGCTGTTCACCCGCAGTTCACCTGATTTTTCTCTTTTTTTCTTCGGATTGAACTGTTTCTGGGACATTGCTGATATGTCTTCTGTTATTGTCTATTGCTGTGAAACAGCCTCCCCCTAGTACTCCATGGTACTCCATTCAAGCTACTATGCCACTACTAGGCTACTGGCCACTGCATACTTTAGACGCGCCATACGAAGAACCAACGAATTTCTGTCTACAGCTTCCCTTCTTTCAGTGAACGTCGGCCTAACATCGTCACAAGACAGCAGTGAGATACTAACTACTCATGAATCAAATTTGAGGGCCGAGAAGGTGGATTTTTGCCGAATGGTAATGAATGATAAGCACTGAATAAATGAAAGATGATAATGGAGAGACCAGCATCCGGCGGGGTTTGAACCCACGACCTGCCGCTTTTGGGCCCAGTGCTCTACCACTGGGCTATAGAGGCCTCACGAATAAATGAACTTGGTCATCCAAACATTAACCCCAGTATTGAAGCAATGACCCTTTGGCCTGACTAGTCCCGCGGGGCCAACTAATCTTAGGTCAGGACACTGACATCCAGTGCCAGAGGTTACAGAGTTCCAATATGTCCAATATGTCAGTCATACCACAGAGACTGAAAACAAAAATCATTTAAGTGTATGGGAGCTCCTCTCTCAGCCTAACTGTTCCACAAACATGGATTTTTCATTTAGAACAAGTCGTAACAGTGCCCAAGTTAAAATTAGATGTGCATTTTTGTTATGAGTTGTTGAAATTGGGTAGCTTAATAGACACATGCATTTTAAAGAATTATTTAAACAATAAATTACTGTATGTGCAACTGAAGTAACCCATGTAAATGTAGTAGTTTCTACAAAGTTATTAATTGTAAGGGAAATTAAGACTTCAAGTTTAGACTCAAAAATTGACTCCAAAATATTCACTCCAAATTTGACTCCAATTTTTCTTTCTGTTTACATTTGTTCTGATATTTCGCCTAAAGTAGTTTAAGATTCTGACATAACAGTGTCCATTGATCTGGCGTGCCTAATATTATCTGTATTCTCAGATATTCTTGCTATGTTCAAAAGTTCAAAAGTAGTGTGAGATCTTTCCTTTTTTCTAAGTATTTTTCTCTAAGACTGGTCGATTTGCACTTCTCAATTATTTGGTCCCTTATATGCTCATCTTTGATGTTCCCAAATTCATATATTTCTGCTTTCAGCCTAAGTCTAACCACAAACTGAGCTGTCGATTCTCCGTCTTCGTGTTTAAGTTGTTGAAATCGATGCCTCTCAAATGGCACATTTTATTGTGAAGCAAAATGTTCACTCAATTTTGCAAGAGCTGTTTTGACATCAATTATCATCGGCAATATCCGACAAAGTGTAGGAAATATCCTGTATTTTCAGTCCTCCACAATGAAGCAACAATGCTCGTTTCTGCTTATTTTTTTGTTACATCTTTACTGATCAAAAATATTTCAAACGCTCTTTTCCTCTATTTCTATCTTTGAGCTAGCGTTGACGTTTCCCCTTTACAGTCAAAATGCTCTAAAGTTCCAATGTCTGAGACCGCTTTAGACATGTTTTTTTAATTAATCCAACACAATTTGTTAATATTTAAATATCCTCGTCGCCAAGTGTAATGTATTTGGCTTAGACATTCGTCGTTTAAGATCTTCATTCGGCAACCTCATTTCTTGTTCCTTCTAATAATATTACTAGGATTTTTAATAATGGCTCAAAAGTTTCCGTTACTCCTCTAGGATCACCTGCTTTGAGGAAATACCATATAAAGTCTCCTTTCAGAAATCATTTAGTTCATTCAAGACGCAGGGTGTTTCCCTCTATTAATAAGTACAATGCTAAGAGGTGCAGTTATTGCAAATATGTATCTTGCAAGTCCACTATTAAATCAGCTGTTAATGGTTAAATTGTTTAATGTATGTCTAGCTTCAAATGTTGATTGACGTACTACTGCTTATATTTAGTTATCGGTGGTACATTTTCAATTTCTTTTGTTTTCTTACTTAAGTTTTGATTCGGTGGTTCCACTACTCCGGCCGATAAAAGGCTCTGGGTATTGTTTAACCACTCATAGGATATGTTGTCTGCTTTTTGATATGCAGGCTTCATAACCGCTGCTCCCAACTAAATTCCATTATGTTTATTTCGCTCTTCGGGGCATTTAATTGTATTAGATACTGGGACCATACGCCGTACGACATGGGGAAGAAGTACGCTCCATGTCCACCGCCATATGCATGCACTCTTCGGGATGGTTAAAATTTTGAACTATTGATTTTATGAATATTGAGTTCTGCTCAACCCGGGGCTAGAGGGCGTGAGCGGTAGCTAGCATATTTCACTACCGCTCATGAACAGTCTCAATCAAACCGAGACTGCAATATTTCGTATGTGTCGTGCTCGGCCGTTTCCAAAGGTCCATTATCATACTCGTTTTAAAATGCACCACGTTGCGGTATACAATATGTTGGACAAACAGGTCGATCCTTGCAAGTTCGATTTCGTGAACACAAATATAATGCAAGTAATCCTAAGTTAAAAAATTACTTGTACCAACACTTTCGTCAGTCAGGTCATAATTTTAATTACGTAACTGTTCAACCGGTTGAATATATATTTTTTGATAATTATGCTACTAAAAGCTTCAAAATAAAAGCTAGACATATTGCAGAACTTATGTGGATGAAAAACTTACAGACACCTTATCCACTCGGCCTTAATGACAATATTTATCAAGAAGGAAATATTTCTAAAGATCCTAATATTGACATGTTTTCTATATTTTCTATTCGAAAGCGTACATCTAGGTCTCATGGTCTTAGGCGTAATGGTAACATCAAACGTAAATCGCGTGTAATTATTTCTGTCGCTGATTTACATACTATTTTTAAACAGTCTGGAAAGCACTCTATGCTTTCATGGCGTACCTCTTTGTCCATTTCTTAACTAAAGTTGATCGACGAGGAAGCCGACAAAATGTTCATTCTTACAGATCCCTTGTATAACACTGCTTCCATAGTTCAAAGCTACACACAACATGTTCTCCGACCCCATATTGACAAGGAGTCTGATCACGTCAGGCATTTTCTAAATCTATTATATATTAATAAAGGTATTGATTTCATTGACTTGCCTAGTATTTTTCGAGATACTCATGTAGTTGATTCTATCCCAAAATATTTCAAAAAATCCGAAAGTCCTGTAATTTGTAAGTATAAAAAGCCTATTAGAAATATTATTTTCAACTACAACAAAATAGTTTCTGACCTTGATATAGTACATAATACTCCTAAGGAATGTGAATGCAACACATCAAAATTGTGTTATGCTCCAGCAGATCATTTCATCACTGGTAATTTTGATATTGTTGATAAACGTATTCGGCATTTGTTTTCAAAAGGTCCTAAATATAGATTACCTTCAACTATTGATTTTAATGCCTGTCGTGCCCAGAATATTAAAGTTGAGGACTTTAATATTCGTAATCTTTGTATAACTAAAAAGTTACTCAATCAGGGTTACCGTTACCATAAACTTCGTAAAACCTTTGCAAAATGTTATTATCGTAACCCTGATCTTCTTTCCAAATATAAAAGTAATTTAAGGACTCTTCTGCGACAAGGACTATCACAACCTGACTTCTATGGTGATGTGATTTATAAACTTCGTAAGATTCTTGGTCATGATCACTTTCATAGTATCTTTGTTAAACTTGTTAAAAAGTTTATCAAAGGAGGTTATGACCCAATCATTTTGCAACGTACTGCATGCCTGGTGGTGGACCCTTTTACAGTTCGCCACTATGCTTTCCTCTTTAATTGTACGATGACCGGACAGGCTTTGGATCCTATGATGACGCCTACTTAAAGCCTATTGGGACGGTGGCGTTTGATGTTTGTCTATGATCTTTCTTGTCGTTCCCTTAATGGTTTATTCTCTTGTTGCTCTGGCTTCCGCCAAGTCATTGAGTACCTTCATTGTGGCTTTCTAGGCTATTGTTTTTTGTATTATATTTACACGAGCATGTTTGTGTTTTACTTATATTGCCTATTGATGCTGCCTTGTTGGTTAGAGATTAGATCATGGCGGGGATTTCTTTATTTACACTGTCCTGTTTTAGTGGGATGACAGTATGGTAAGTGTGAGGTTTGGTGCACCCTAGAACCGGTTTAAACCCCCAGTGGCCTACTTTATTTGTCATTTAAGACACAAACAACTAATAGTATTTTTCAATTCGTTATGTAGATACGTCAATTCGTTATTTAGATTAGTCAATTCGTTATGTAGATAAGTTAATTCGTTATGTAGATAAGATACTTTGTTATGTAGTCCCGTCAATTAGTTATGTACAATTGTTAATTCGTTATGTAGATAAATTAATTCGTTATGCAGATAAGTTACTTCGTTATGTAGATAAGTCAATTCGTTATGTAGATAAGTCAATTCGTTATGTACAATTGTTACTTCGTTATGTAGATAAGTCAATTCGTTATGTAGATAAGTTACTTCGTTATGTAGTCCAGTCATTTCGTTATGTAGACAAGTTTATTCGTTATGTAGTCCAGTCAATTCGTTATGTACAATTGTTAATTCGTTATGTAGATAAGCTAATTCATTATGTAAATAAGTTACTCCGTTATGTAGTCCAGTCAATTCGTTATGTAGATAAGTTAATTCATTATGAAGATAAGTCGATTCGTTATGTAGTCCAATCAATTCGTTATGTACACTTGTTAACTCGTTATGTAGATAAGTTAATTCGTTATGTAGATAAGTTACTTCGTTATGTAGTCCAGTCAATTCGTTATGTAGATAAGTCAATTCGTTATGTAGATAAGTTACTTCGTTATGTAGATAAGTTTTCTTGCTTCCTCTACAGGAATTTTTTCTCTTTTAAAATGAGCCCAAACTATCGTTATTATTGAGAGTTCAGAAAACGTGTAAAAGGTGAAAGAATTATCAAAATCGGATGATAAACAAAGAAGATATGATCATTTAAATATTCTGCTGAAAAGGATATGGAAGCCATCATTGTTAGAGGTATGACATCACAGTTCTAAATAACCATATATGGAATATTTATAAATATGAATATTTATTGATTTATAGTAGGGAAAATGACATCAACCGTATGAAAAATACGTATACTTTATAGCAATAATACTTTATATGGCCAGTATAGGATTTTCATTCATTTGCAGAGATTTTATTTGCTTCAAATGATATTTATCAATATTCCATATATGGTAATTTGTAACTATGACGTCATAGTTCTAAAGAAATGGCGGCTCCCATATCCCTTTTAGAACATACTTCAAATGGTCATATCTTTTTTGTTTATCATCCGATCTTGATAATTCTTTCAGTTCCCAAGTTTTTCAGAACTCTCAATAACAAAGCTTGTTTGACTGTGTCGCTACATTCCCTTTAAACCAACTGCGGACAGAATCGCCTCCATTTTAGCTAAACGGTGTTAGCGTTTGATTTACCCCGATAAAATAATCTACTTAACAACGAAGTAACGTATCTACATAACGAATTAACAACTGTACATAACGCATTGACTGGACTACATAACGAATTAACTTATCTACATAACGAAGTAACTTATCTACATAACGAATTGACTTATCTACATAACGAATTGACTTATCTACATAACGAATTAAATTATCTACAAAACGAATTAACAATAGTACATAACGAATTGAATGGACTACATAACGAATTAACTGAACTACATAACGAATTAACTTATCTACATAACGAATTAACAATTGTACATAACGAACTGACTGGACTACATAACGAATTAACTTATCTACATAACGAATTGACTTATCTACATAACGAATTAAATTATCTACAAAACGAATTAACAATAGTATATAACGAATTGAATGGACTACATAACGAATTAACTGAACTACATAACGAATTAACTTATCTACATAACGAATTAACAATTGTACATAACGAATTGAATGGACTACATAACGAATTGACTGGACTACTTAACGAAATAACTTATCAACATAACGAATTAACTTATCTATATAATGATTTAACTTATCTACATAACGAATTAACAATTTTACATAACGAATAGACTTGACTACAAAACGAATTAACTTATCTACATAACGAATTAACTTATCTACATAACGAATTAACAATTGTACATAACAAATAGACTTATCTGCATAACGAATTGACTTATCTACATAACGAATTAACTTATCTACATATCTACATAACGAATTCACAATTGTACATAACGAATTAACTTATCTACATAACGAATTGACTTATCTACATAACGAATTGACTTATCTGCATAACGAATTAACTTATCTACATAACGAATTAACAAGTGTACATAACGAATTAACCTATCTACATAACGAATTGACTTATCTACATAACGAATTAACTTATCTACATAATGAATTGAAAAATAACTTATCTACATAACGAATTGGCCTATCTACAGAACGAATTAACAATTGTAGATAACGAATTGACTTATCTACATAACGAATTAACTTATCTACACAACGAATTGACTTATCTATAGAACGAATTAACAATTGTACATAATGAATTGACTTATCTACATAACAAATTGACTTATCTACATAACGAAGTCACTTATCTGCAGAACGAATTAACTTATCTATATAACGAATTGAAAAATACTATTAGCAGACAGCTATGGCTTTCCATATTTATTACTACAGTGTACTGCGAACTACAAGTAAAGACTCCTTTCAACCCCAGCTATCTAAGCATCTTATACTATTGTAACATGATAGACATGTATTCATATAAAACCACAAGGGCATGCAGGTATAACTGCTGATACTACAGGTGCATACTTGTTTTGCGTGTATCCCCTCAGTAATTACTGAGATCCTACTACTTTTTCCCTGAAAGGAAATTTGTAAAAGTGCATTAAAACCGAAGGGGACGGTGAAGGGTGCGTAAAGGGGTTGGGGTGGGGATTGAGAGTTTTGTTGTAAAATATTCCGAAAGTGGACTGTTTGTAATAACGTTCAGAATAACGTGAATATCTTGAAATCCGTCCAAAGAACGATTTGGAGTTCTCTTTATTCCCCAAAAACGTCCAGCAAAACTTGAAAGAATGCATCATTTCATCAGGGTTTTTATATATACAAACCCTAATTTTATTTTAAAACATAATCTAGGAGTGCTTGTCCCAATACCCTCTAGAAACTTCGCGTTAGCATACCTCAATTGATCGGGCCTATATTTTAAAATCGGACAGCTACGCTCCCGCTCCTGGAAGAATTTTTGGAAGATTTCTCCAAATTTTAAATACCTATTCTGACGTCATTTTTTATTTTTGCAGACAATGTTTACGCGGTTGCATACTCTGCATACAGACAGCTAAACCCCTGACTTTAAAGCATTTCTTTTAATATTTGTATAATGTGGATACGAGTCTATCTCTCTTGGGTACTGAGCTACTTGCAGCTATGCAAAGTATTAGTTGTATACGCTTGTTGTACATTCTCCGGGATGGGTGCATGGATGCGGGGAGGTTCGGCGGGGCATAACCAGAGGATTAGACAGAAACGAATTTCTGTAAGGCGGGGGTGGGCTATTCCAGATATTCTCCGTACTCATCATGCATGCCCCTGTATATTTAAGCCCAGAATACACTCCTAATACACAACAACAGCAACAACAACAAAAATAGAATTAAGCGTTTCTTCGGTGCCACCAGGAGAAAGTGTACAAAATACCGCCCTAATTCCCCTGGAAATCCATTTCTTACCTCATCCCCATAAAACAATCCGCAAATACCCCCACCTCCCCATAATGGATTAAAAATAATAATAATAATAATGAAAAAAGGGGGTTCCCCTCAACAAAATGTATAGACTACCCCAAGATTAAAAAAAATATATATAAAAAATACATCACCTGAAAATATGTGACTTACCACCTCCTAAATAAAACATATAGTGAAAAGGAAAACTGGAAAAAATCTCGAGCCGCTCGAGCTAACATATCCCGGTTTTATGTTCGTTACTCCACCCCACCCCACGCTTCCCTCATGGAACTTGTTTACACACCCACCCCTCGCCCACTCACACACAAAAACACACACATCCGCCTCCTGCCCCCGCAAAAAAAATCCTTACCCCATTCTCACAAAACAACGAAATACTTTTGTTCACCCCCCACCACCACCCACACTCACCCCAAAAGCCCTCCCCCACCCCCTTCTTTCCTTAGGAGGACACCGGGTACAGAACTTGGTATAGTAAGTATCAGTGAGTGTGTATTTTGCGCGTACACTTCTTCAGTAATTGTAATATATGCATTTATTATATACTTTCCAGCGAAATAGTTCATTAAATCCTTTATTTTATGCTTAGCAACGAAATAGTTGATTTTAGCAATGAAATAAAACCGGTATTTCATAGGTGTGAAATATAAAGTTGTATTGTTTCATTGCCGGAACTACTTTTTTTCAATATCAAAAACAATTGATTTTTTTATTTGTTTAGAAAATAACTGTTTAATATATGTCATTCGAGTGTAATTTGTAACTAAGAAAATGACCTATAGTTTTTAAAATTGGTCAAGTATTTCAGAATTGTTGTCATTTACCAGTGTAAAATGCCAGTTGGTCATTTTTTCAAAAAAAAAATACTTTTTTCAGAAAGTTGCTATAAAGGTTATAGCATTGGATCGGAAATACCTTAAAGCTGTACAGTCCCTATTTTAACTGATAATAACTCATGAATATGAATGAGTCACGTGTGAAGTAGTTTCAAATCGACGAACACCCCAAAAGTCGGTATATAAGGAGAAATCGATACGTAAAATTTCACATTTTTATTTAGCCTTCGTACAGGTAACATCGATAAATATACGGCTCCAGAATATATGTGATAAAAAAATAGTTGCCCGGAACGGGATTTGAACCATAGCCTTTGCACTTGTAAGATTTGGAAGATGTATGCTGAACCTCTAGACCACTGCTATTTATTGGTATTTTGTAGCATTTTTAACACTAATAGGCATTACGTAATAACAAGAGCGCGCACACAAACTCATCAAGCGCTAAATAACAAGTCGATATATGGTTGATTTGAGACGAAGTATTAGTTTCATATTGATAAGATACGGTATTACACCAGGCAATGTTAATTTACACGTGCGACAATATGGACTGCATATGTATTGATCCATCTTTAGTTGCGTTATTTTGCCTCAATATATAATATATGGTAGTTAGTATACTATTTTCTCAAGTAGCATTGTAGTTCAGTGGTTAGAGCACAGGACTTGAAATCAGAAGGTCGTGTGTTCGAGCCCCGAAAGAAGCTAACTTTTTTTTTTCGGTAAAAATTACTGTTACCTGTGTATAGGTACGATGTGCACTGGTCGATGTATATACAGTAAATGATTTCATGCGCTATATTTGCTCGCTTAAATACCCGATTTCGACATGAGCTGGTGAACATGAAGTTACAAATAAAGACACGCCTACAAAGAAGAAATCGATTGATATAGGGACTCTGTAGCTTTAACTAAGAAAATTAGTCATAGATTATTGAAATCGGTTAAGTAGTTTAGAAGTTATGGGGAATTAAATAAAGCAATTTTATCATACTAAGCCAACGACGTCGTCAAATTTGAAAATGGTATTCTGCATACTGCAGTACGCTTTGATTATAAAGCATAAAATAAAAATAAAATGTGTTGTTTTGTCGTGAATAACATATTTTATTTCATCTTCAAGTGATCAATCTTCAATATTTTCACTCGTCCTTCGCAATCGTGAAAATATAAAGTTTTCATACTTCTCGATGAAATAAAATCTGTTATTCACTCCAAAACAACAAATATCCTCTATATAATCATTCCAAACAAACAAATATGCTATATTTATTCACTCCAAATCAACAAATATCCCCTTTTTATGTATGTCACGCGCGTGCATTCTGTAATCAATATTGAGGTAAATCCCAACTTTTCATATCGTTTTATAGAACATAGATCAGAAGCTTGGCCATGATCGCGGTTGGAATGCGCTTTACTAAGCCGTAATTTAACGGCTAAAAAAATCGGCGTTTGACATTCGCAACATCTCGTACACTGCTTCGCAGCATTACTCGAATGCAATACGCAGGTTTCCATATTGGTAACGTCATGGCGCCTTAGATTCCCGCCAAAACAAATTTGCATTCAAAATCAAAGTTATCATCCAAATGTTGCAATGTTATTCAGCCAATTTCTCCATCAATAGTTTATTTACATGAAAGCAGTGATAAAACCTTCAACTGCATTGTAAAAAACAAACAGTCAACGCATATTATACACCAACACGTGTGGTTAGTGGCCATTTTGTTTACATAGCAATAGTGCAATATATTTTGTGCTGTTGCCTTCCGGCTAACAGAATGTCAATATTTTAAAATACCGAAGCGCTGTGATACACACGAGGCGGGATCCCGAAGAACCCGGCTGTAGAAATTCCACGGAAAGCGGAATAAATTCTGTGGAAATTTATCGGCATTCCGATTATCGGAGTAATGCCAACTAAGTTTAATCGGAAATTAATTCGGAATTCCGAAAAAGAAAAAGAAATTGGAACAAATTCCACTGTTTTCTCCGGACAAATTTCCGATTTCCTATTTTTCGGACTCCGATTTCCGATTTTTAAATGTCCGATTTGCGATTTTTAATATCGGAATTCCGAGTTTTCAGCGGAAATTATTCCGATTCCTGCTCGTTTTTTCAGAAAAAAAATCCGATTTCAAATTTTATCGGAAAATATTTCGACTCGGAAAATATTCCGCTTTCAGCAAAAATTCCGAATTTACAGGTAAGTGGAAAAAATTCCGATTTACATTTGTTTAAGTAAAAGAAATGTCACTGCAACTGAAATGCCCAGAAAAGGATTATTGTAACATTGAACTTCAAGTATGACCTTGACCGTTGATGATCCGATTCTTGCGTGCAATACATCTTCACATTGTGATTTATAGTTGTGTGAAGTTTGACATAATTCCTATCCTTAATTTCTGAGTAATGACTGAAACAAGATTCTGTCGGACGGACAGACTGCGATTACTAGATAGCAGTCTGAAAATTGGGGCATAAAAATCATTATGCAATTGCTGAAATTATGTAAGAAAACACAGACTGGAATTTTTGAATGGACTGAACTGAAAGAAACAAAACTTTTAACTTTTCTTTCATATATTTTTTCAATATTTTTAAAATCTTAAAATCTACAACATTCTCAAAAATCGTGATGTTTAAAGCGAATATAGCGACACAGCCAAACAATCTTTATTATTAAGAGTTCTGACAAACTTGGAAAATGGTGAAAGAATTATCAAAATCGGATGATAAACAAAGAAGATATGATCGTTTCAAGGTTCTATAGAAACGGATATGGAAGCCGCCATTTTTAGAGCTATGACATCCCATTTCTAAATGACCATATATGGAATATTGATAAAAATGAAAAATTACTCATTTATAGGGGAAAAAAATAAAGTAACTGTTTAAATAATATGCACAACTGATGTCAATAATGCTTTATATGTCCAGTTAAGGAGTTTGCATTCATTTGCAGTGATTTGCTTTGCTTTAAATGATATTCATCATTATTATATAACCTATAAATAGACGCGTTTTCATTGGCTAAAAAGTAATTTTTTAGAAAAAATATCTAGCGATATTCACCGTTTTTTCTGATATTGACCAGTTTTATAAATAGTAACAGGGGAAGACCGGGGAATCCCACGAGCCGCCTATTAATATCATTCGCCTTTATCCGTACGCTACGGAATTTTCCGAGGTGCGTTCCGATGACCACGGAAACTTCCGAAGCTCGTTCGGATGATATTGATTAAATGCAATCAAGCGTTTGACTTCCATTGATCATTTGTGTTTCCAAACGACAATATCTGTCAAAATGGAAAGTGAACCGCCACCAACGCGCTTTGCGAACCTTTCGGAGGCAGAAATGAACATAATTATAGCGAATAAAGATGCACTGAACACAAAGAAAGCTACGAAGCAAGCAGTGAATGTGTTTCAAGCGTATTTGAAAGAGAAGAATCTGCCTTTGAACATTGAAGGGTACAATGTTTCCGAGTTGGACGATTGTTTAGCCAAGTTTTATGTTGAACTCCGACAGCAGAGTGGCAAAGTTTATAAGAAGACTTCATTCAGTGCTATCAGACATGGAATAAATAGGCATCTAACAAATCATGACATTGTTAATGGGTCTGACTTCCCAAAGTCACAGAAGGCATTTCAGGCAATGTCAGCTGAGTTGAAGAGGCAAGGCGCCGGTGGGGTTGATCATCACCCTCCTATAGAGCAGGAAGACCTTCACAAAGTCTACAACTACTTCGACGTTTTCGATCCTGAGATGTTGCAGCAGAAAGTGTTTTTCGACATAATGCTGCATTTTGGGCGACGTGGCCGTGAAAACTTGAGGTATGTATTGAAAAGAATTAGAAATGTGTATATATCATAAACAAATTAATATCGAAACCTATTAACTCCCAGTTTCAAGAATTTCCACCTAACTGTTTTCCTAAATTCAAGAATTTAATAGCGAAGTTAAAGCGCCGCACTATTAGTTGTGAGTTTGTGACCCACATTCTGTAATAAATGCTAAATGTTGAATACCCAGGAAGCTGTGATAAAATTGAACTATCAATGAACAAATGAATTTTAGCCTTGAAATGATAAATCATATTAAAAGTGTATTTTGTATAGATTTAGAACAGTTTTGAGCTTACCTTTCTAAAAAACTCAATTGATGTTTATCTCTTACATTTTGTACGATGGTTTATTTCAGAACATTGTGTGTGAGCGACTTTGCCCTTACTACGGATGCAGAAACGTCACGGTATATTTACATCAAGAAAGACGAGCAGACGAAAAATCATCAGTCTGACACAAACACAGCCAAAGCCAGCATGCATGAAATATCCAGTAAGTTAAATTTTAGAAGAATAAAAGATTTAAACAATGAAGAGTAGTTGTTGTGTTGACTCATTACATGACAACAAAATAACTATGGTATGTCTGCTATGAAAAAATCATACAAATCCCATCATTGTCAAAATAAAAATTAAAAATCAAATAACTGGATAAAATTAGGAAATTGCCTTCTGACTACTGTAATATTGAATTTAACTACTCCATTTCATACATGTTTCTGTGCTTTCAGGTCAAGACGAGAAATGTCCTGTCGCCACATTTCTTAGGTACAAGCGAATGTTGCCGCCTGGCTGTAACCATCTGTTCCCTAAACCTCTGAAATCACCAACCGCAGCAGGGTATTACTTCAGTAAACAGAACATTGGACACAATAAACTTGGGTCCATGATGTCAACACTTAGTGAAAAGGCACAGTTATCCAGAAAATACACAAATCACTGCCTGCGGGCCACATCAGTGCATCTTCTTGACTCGGCAAACATACCATCAAGACACATAATGACTGTAACTGGCCATAAGGCAGAGTCTAGTCTTAAGACATACACTGGTTTTACTGACCAGAAAACCAAGAAAGCAATGTCTCACACAATAAGTAAGAGTTTGGGGCTTGATGTTCATGGTAGTTCCAGTAAAACAGTTGTGCCACCAGAACAGAATAACTTGTGTAATGATGAACCTGTGTTGGGAAATATTGACTTTCTTGATATTGATAATTCAACATTGGAGCCATTGTCAAACTCGCAATTTGATAATATTATGATGGAGTTCAATGCCCCAAATGATCCGATTGATGCTATCCTGAAAAACTTACCTGAGCCATCCTATGAATTAAACCGTCGCCAGTCAAGTTGTGATTCTGTGATGAATTACCAGTCAAATCGTGATTCAGTGATAAATTACCAGTCAAGTAGTCATGCTGTTCAGTCTCTTCCAGCCCCTATTATATCGGGAGCTTCAGCCAACGTAACAATCAACTACAATTTTTACAATGGGCCTGGGAAGTGAATCAGTTATCGTTGAACTTCGAATTAGTCTGAAGATTGTGTTTGAAATCTTAAAATTTGTGTAAAATTTCAGTGATGTCTGAGATGTGATATAATTGGAAAAATCTATTTTTCTCATTGTTTAATTGTTATAAACTGTCCGAGATGTGATAATATTGATTTTTTTTTTCTCATTGTTTAATTGTTTTAAATTGTCCGAGATGTGATATTATTGAAATAATCTATTGTTGCCATTGTTTAATTGTTATAAACTGTCCCGAGATGTGATATTATTGAAAAAATCTATTGTTTAATTGTTATAAACTGTCAAATTCTCTGTGACTTTACACATTGTTACTGTTATCTTATATTTTTAGCAAGTTTGTGCTATGTTAATAAATTGTGAAAATTGTTAAATATCTCGTACCAATATTTTTTCAGCTCACTATAACATAAAGTGTTCATGGTGAGCTTTCGTGATTCTTTGCTGTCCGGTTTCAACATTTTAAAAATATCTCCTCCTAAATTGCTTGGTCAATATAACCTCAAACTGTACAGAAATGTTGCTTGAGTGGTCCTCTGTTTTCTTTTAAGTTGGTCAATATCAAAACAATATGATAAATTGAGGGTTATATAATAAAACAGTTATGGACTTTTCAGCTGTTATACATGATGCCTCGGTCAATAATGATTTTTTTGGTGCATATCACATCATGTATAACAGCTGAAAAGTCCATAATTGTATAATATTCAATATTTGGTCATATGGAACTATGATGTCACAGTTTTCAAAATGGATGCTCCCACATCCATTTTAGTACAACCTTCAAATATCTCATATCTTTTTTGTTTATTATCCGATTTTGATAATTCTTTCTCCTTTTTGCAAGTTTTTCAGAACTCTCAATAAAAGAGCATGTTTGGCTGTGTCGCTACATTCCCTTTAACAATTACATTAATAGAACATAATTTGCTTCCAAAAGTTTAAGTCCTTGTCAATTTCCAAACTAAAAAAAAACAGTTATACAGATGTGTCTCCATGGTCAAGGTGTTAAGATGTTGTGCTATTCTGGAACTACTTTCATTTAAAAGGACTTACTCCGTGGAAAGAGCTGAATAAATTATCAAAATACCTTAAAAAATATAGGAGATATGACCTTTTGAAAATGTGCAAAAATACTCCATGGAGGCAGCTGTCTTTGAATAATGACATCATGGCGCCTTTTTTCATATATAGATAGTGTCGATTCTAACGTATGGTGGGACTGGTATACAGTACTCAGGTTCTACCCATGATTTAAGTGGGTGATCTGCCTCCAACACAAAAATTGACGGTCTTGCATAGCCTTAAATATAACCTGAACAAAATATAAACACCAAACAAATTAAACATAAATTCATAATACACTCCCGGTCTCAGCTCAACTTTTCAACATGTTTTAGTCATTCTTTAACACTATAAAGACTATACACGGCAGGGTTTTGTCAAGTCCGAAATACTTTTATTTATGTCCGCATCCTTCAAAAAGTTCCACCTTTCTTTTATAATCCCTGAAAAATAAAAAATAAAAAACATTGTAACATAGTTTTATATCTTGTTTTGGTTTGAATATAAAAAATAGACCCATTAGGCATATTATTTTTTATTTAACCTTTTTTAACTAAATAATAAATATTTTTTTAAACTAAAAATGGGTACTTATGACCATGCTATTGCTAATACACATTAATAAGTGAAATAGTCTGTTGGACAACATTAATTTAGTGAATTTTTACTATTTCAAGGGGCATAAACTTCA
This sequence comes from Cyrtodaria siliqua, assembly GCA_037043455.1. Classification (NCBI taxonomy): domain Eukaryota; kingdom Metazoa; phylum Mollusca; class Bivalvia; order Adapedonta; family Hiatellidae; genus Cyrtodaria; species Cyrtodaria siliqua. The sequence continues at coordinate 58,469 of JAWPHD010000135.1, read as the reverse complement.
ATAACTATCCAAAGAAACTGAGTACAAGTCCAACAGAAGAGTAGCATTCACAGACCTCAGTCACTCAAACAGGTATTACATAGCAAAGGACTGAATGAAAAAGACTAAGAACATCACAATCAAATTACCTGTTAAAGTAAAACAAAAGCACATCATGAACAAATAACTGGGCTGACAAGTTTTATTATAAGAGTCCGAAAAACATTTTTGTGACACATACACAAGGACATGAAACGAATCAGAAACTCACAGTTCTACCTTCGATACACTAAAAAGTTTACTGTGTTCTATGAAAGCTGCATTTCCTGTTCGACTTTTATACTACTTGTATAAATCAAATATAGTTATAGGGACACTAGCTGCCACTATATTTTAGTTTATATATAAAACACAGAATAACTTCGTTTACAAACATTAAACATCTAAAATAATAGATCATTTAGCATTAAAATAAAAAGAAAACTTTTTGGTGGATTTCAAAGTTACAGAGTTGAACTCCTTAATTACACTTGACGGGTAACAACGGACGAAGGCTTTCCCAACGGAGTACATTGAATCATCATGTATGATGCAATTCATGTACGATAATAAAAACGTAATGTACTAATGAATGTAGATTTAGCAGTAGTACTATACAAAAATTATTAAGGTTCCAGCAATGTTTTCTAACAATAAACAAAAACTTGTTTCTTAATTCTTAATTCATGAATTGATTATGACCAACTTTAAGTTGGGTCCATGTGAATGTTTTCATACATATTATCACTGAATAAAAATCAGCGTACTCATGGACAGGTTCACTTTAAACTGGTTCATAGTTAAAATCTGCATGTTCACAAGTTTATATCCAATAAAATGTAAGAAAAATAATAAGAATTGAACGTCATTATATAAATAAAAACAAAATTACCATACAGAAGTTGCATTTTCGACTGGTCAACAAGGGTCTTTATCGATCTCCATTTGTACTCTTCCAAAGAAAACAACCTTCTAAACACTTGTTTAGCTGCTTTTTTCCATTCTTTGGTCTCGCCAACAATACCTTGGAGTTGGACCGATGTAATAATGAAAGTTTGACATTAGTAAAATATGTTGCAAGTGGAGTTTTCTACATGAGAGCTATATAGCTAAAGGTATGAATTTAAATGCAGGTATTAATTTATAATTAATTAATTTATAATTAAATATGTAACAAGAGGCCCAGGAAAAGTTTTTGATCACTCTACTTACTGGCTGTATCTGAGGTGTCTGTGTTTGGGGGCTTAGGTGGTGTATCAGATACGGCAGTATAATATATTTGTTTAATTTTGTCCACGCTTGCTTCAATGACCAAGATAACTGCATTAAAAAGAAAAGTAAGTTGATAAAGATCATATAACAAATGGAGGTGCTGGAGTGCCCACAGAAAAAACTTCATTTTTGTCAATGGAAGAGCAGATATGTACTGCTATGTTGTGGGTTTGCAAGGGTCTGCACATAGTAGACGGCCCAATTGACCTCAGACGGTTCACTTTTCCAGTTAGTGGAACTCTCTTGCTGTAACTACACCGTATTAATTATACAACGTAATTACACCGTGATTCGATCACGGAATGTGTGTTAAAATCTCTCACTGAGTATTTAACCTAGACTAACAACAGTGTCTACTTTACCAGGAAAACAATATCCGTCTAAAGTGTCAATATGGCCAGTTTATATGCTGATAAATAAATTACCTGCAAAGCAGAGGTTTTTGAAAAAAAAACATGTTACTTTGGGGTGTGTGGCAAGGTCGCGGAAAACCTAAATTGAACATGTTTCTTCGTCCTTGATAGAACTGTACGAATGTGGTACTACAATATCAGTATTATCTAAGACAATCACTGTCAAAGCAATGCTTCTTGTTATGACAATGGACCTCCAGGCAAGGGCATATGTCACTAATATGACAAAGCATAATGGGGAATTTGGATGCCTGTACTGTCTTGAGCCAGGTGAAGTGGTAAAGAGTGGGAAGGCTCATTGTAGGTCATATACAGTCAAAGATATACCAACAAATGACAGAACTGATGATGATATTAAACACCATGCCATAATTGCCCAACAAACAAGCAAAAGAAGTCAATGTATCATGGGTGAAAGTGTATTGAGCTATTTGCCATATTTTTTATTGACAAACAACATCGTCATTGACAACATGCATGGCATTTTGCTTGGGGTTACTAAGAAACTCTTAGATGTATGGTTTAGTGCAAAGTACAAGGACATCCCTTACTATATTGGTGATAAGATATCTGTAGTAGACAATCTTATGAAAAGGATAAGTCCTCCATATTTAATTCACAGAAATCCGAAAAAACTGACTGATCCTTACCAACACTGGAAGGCTTCAGAATTAAGGAATTGGCTGTTATTTTTCGCAGTGCCTTGTCTTAATGGTTTTATTCCAGAAATGTACATGAAGCACTTTGGCTTGTTAGTGGATTCAACTTACATATTGCTGAGTGAGGGAATAACAGCTGCAGAACTCGGAAAAGCTAACAGTGCTCTCAATGTGTTTGTCAAAAGTGTACAGTTTCTGTTTGGCGACAACTTCGTCAGCCTGAATATGCATAATCTTTTGCATATACATGTATGTCAATGTCTGAAGATTGGGGTCCACCTTGGGCGTACTCGTGTTTTCCTTTTGAGTCATTTAATGGAGAAATTAAAAGGTCCATACATGGCACAGGAAATGTGTGTAGGCAGATATTTTGGTCTTTCGAAGGACAAAATATATTATTGCACACTGCAAGCAATTCAGACAACACTAATCCTATGCAGCAGTACATAACAGGAATGTTGTGTAAGGAGAGAGCCACCTCAGGAGCTAATGCTTATCAGTGCAGAGTGGTAAATGAAATGCCCTCTAAAAATATAGACGAAACAGTTGTGGAAAACATAAACGTTTTGCACCCGGAAATTGCAGCAACAGATCTTACTCTCTTTCAAAAAATTACTAGAAATGGTTTTATGATGTATAGCAGAGCTTGTAGAAAGGTTAAAACTCAAAACTCATTCTCAATAGCATTTCAAAATGTTGGTGTCTTTTTCGAAAAAAACAATAGAAGTCAATTACCCTGTGATAGAAAGTATAAGTCTTCGTTTCTATGTTGTGGGAATTTTGATGATGAAGTCTGGGGATGCATTTTTCGGAAGGCGTGTGAAACATATCCTCAAACTTGAAAATAGGTGAGAACTTCAGCGAGTTTACTTTTTGTTTTGTTATTTTCAGAGTATGACGTACTATGAGACATTTGAAATACATGTAGAATCTCATAGTCATGCTAACTTATATTTTAATTCATTAATAGCTTGGCAGAAATGATGTGATGCTCCGCAGGATGTCTCATCATATCAATTTAATGCCAATTTGTTTAATAATAAATTCAGAAATAAAATAGCACACTATGATTTAAGATCATCTATCATTTAAATGTTTCAGCGCACTTACACTAACAAACGCCTGTTTACAACTTAATGACTGTCTGGGACAAATATACTATTGAGTCCGAAAACTTTAATGATTAAAATTTAAATATGCCTGCTTAGACAAATACTTTTCTGCACATGTTGTAATATAGTTACTATAAAAAAAACATTAACAATAGTAACATATATACATCTTGTATACTAGTTTTATATTTGTATTTCAATATGTATTATGAAATAAAAGACAAAATGTATAACATGATACAGGTTTCCTTTTTATAAATATAGGATCTCAACAGTTGTTGACATTGAGGGACTTCGATCACTAACTATAGTTTAACTATGGTCGTTGATCTATGCATTTTAGTTTAGGAGCAATGCGAACTTACTCTAGCTAAAACAAATACATAGTGTAAAACCTGGAATGTGTTTAGTTTATCATATAGATATATGTCAATCAAAAATAACAACTAAAACTAGAATAAATACAGGCATATGAACAAATATGTGATATATAGAGTCTAGTCTCAGCGAGTTGGTTACCAGTTAACTGAATACAGGCACATGAGCAAATATGTAAATATAGAGTCTAGTCTCAGCGAGTTGGTTACCAGTTAACTGAATACAGGCACATGAGCAAATATGTAAATATAGAGTCTAGTCTCAGCGAGTTGGTTACCAGTTAACTGAATACAGGCACATGAGCAAATATGTAAATATAGAGTCTAGTCTCAGCGAGTTGGTTACCAATTGAATAAAGGCACAAGAGCAAATATGTAAATATAGAGTCTAGTCTCAGCGAGTTGGTTACCAGTTAACTGAATACAGGCACATGAGCAAATATGTAAATATAGAGTCTAGTCTCAGCGAGTTGGTTACCAGTTAACTGAATACAGGCACATGAGCAAATATGTAAATATAGAGTCTAGTCTCAGCGAGTTGGTTACCAATTGAATAAAGGCACAAGAGCAAATATGTAAATATAGAGTCTAGTCTCAGCGAGTTGGTTACCAGTTAACTGAATACAGGCACATGAGCAAATATGTAAATATAGAGTCTAGTCTCAGCGAGTTGGTTACCAATTGAATAAAGGCACAAGAGCAAATATGTAAATATAGAGTCTAGTCTCAGCGAGTTGGTTACCAATTGAATACAGGCACAAGAGCAAATATGTAAATATAGTGTCTAGTCTCAGCGAGTTGGTTACCAATTGACTTTCATACATCACCGAGATGGGCTTAGCCCATCGAGGTTTATAAATAAGGTCATATCGAGTTTTTTTCTATCTTTAGCGGGTCATCCTACATAACACATCTAATGAAAATAAACATTTCTCCTTTGGTTGAAGGGGTCATCCTGCATTTAACAAATAAATATCGAGTTTTTTTCTATCTTTAGCGGGTCATCCTTCATAACACATCTAATGAAAATAAACATTTCTCCTTTCGTTGAAGGGGTCATCCTGCATTTAACCAATTAATATTATACTGTAAATAAACATTTCTGCTCTGGCTTATGCAGTCATACTTCAAAACAAATATACTGAGAAAAACAGCATTGCTTTCTCGACATCTACCTACCAAGCAGGAAAAAACAAACAAAGAGTCGAGAAAAAAACACAAACAAACTACGATGGCCCATTTGGCTCACATTTATTTTACTTCTATTTCTTGACTTCCGCAATCCGAATTCCGCATTCCGCATTCCTGATTCCGCATTCCGCATTCCCGCATTCCGAATTCTGCTTTCCGAATTCCGCATTCCGAATTCCGCATTTAGAAGTAGGTAATAATAATAATAATAATAATAATATTAATAATAATAATAATACTTATAATAATAAGTTATGCGTGCATGTGCATGTATGTGTTTTGTGAAATCACAGTGTTAAAGATGCAGTTACTTCTCATATTTTATATTTAATAATCATGTAATATAAAAGTGTATGAATATTGCCAGTGACCACGATTGTTGTATTTTTATATAAACCACATACCTTAAGTTGAATTCCCTATAACCTGAGTATCCGTGTACCCTTTGTATAATTACACCATAAACGTATATATTATTATACCCTATAAATATACACAAACTCCTACTTGAGTATCTGTTAATTGAATTGGGTGTTTACGGCGCACCAACACATATAAGGTTATATGGCGCCTAACAGGGATGAACATGCCAGGCTCATCAAGATAAACTATAGAGAATGGGCCTCGAGCCTTCTAACCTGCAGAACTGCAGAGATGCTGCAAATTCTATAGTAAACACTTCATTTAAGATGGAGCCACGTTTCCATGTTTGCATACGCGTTGTCATGATGAAGACCTTGAATGAGCATGATAAAAAATGACAAAATGAGCATGAAGGGGGGTCCTACCCCTCTGCCTCTAGCGGGATTTGCAGTGGTTGTTTTCTACCCCGGCAACCACAAGGGGAGAGTATCTGTTAATCCTTTGTATATACACACTATAAACTTCAATATAAAATATAAGATTTTCAAAAATACTCTTATTTAGTATTAGTATGGAAAAAAAAGCACATTATTATGGAATGCGGAATTCGGAATGCGGAATACGGGAATTCAGAAATCATGAACTATTTTATAGTTATGTGTGTGGGTGGTGTATATCACTAGCGGATCCAGGGTGGAGTATAAACTCAAAGTGGATCACTAGTGGATCCAGAGGAAAGCCCGTGCGAAGGGCCGGACTGATATTTTATAAATTACATAAAATATTAAGGTTTGTAAAGTTTGGACCGCCTCTGGACCTCACCCTGGACACCCCCTAGATACACCATCCTGAAACAAGAGCTGTCAGAGAACAGCGCAGCTCGACTATTCGATTTTTCAGAGAATAATAAATTATATAGCTTGTATATACCATCAGAAAACAAGGCTACAACAATGTGGGGTGGGGTTGGGGGCAGAACATAACTATGTGTAAGAATTGACCAAAACTACACAGAAATATGTAAAAAAATAAAAAAAATAAAAAAAAATAAAGTTTTGAGTAGGGTGCAGATTGGGGGTGGGGCAGATGCGGGGGTGGGTGGTGGGGGGAGTGGGGGTGGTGAGGGAAACATATATGTGTAAGAGGCTATGTAAGAATTCACCAAAACAAATGCCAAAACAACATAAAGTAAGTAAAACAAAATAATTCAAAATCAACTTTTGAGTGGGGATGGGGGAAAGGCGGGGGTGTGGGAGGGGGTGGAGGGGGTGGAGGGGACAACACATATGTGTAAGAAGCTATGTGTAAGAATCTACCAAAACAACACGGATATATGTATAAATCAATAAACATTAAATAAAAATTCAAGTTGGAGTTTGTGTATAATTATGGGATTATAATAGTATATACGTTTACAAAGGATTAACAGGGATATTCAGATTTATCACATAACTTACGGTGTGGGAGTGGAATAACACCATTCTATATTTTCGATATACCACTAGTTATATAAGTATGCAAATGAGCCTAGTATGCGCTGTCAAAAATATCGATAATGACCATGATCCAATTCCCACGGTATATGTCGGTTTCGCGTGTTAAAGCGACAGGCAAAATGCAATAAAAGTCGATATGTGAGTTATGTAATAAATAGAATCTAACATTCGTTCTCATTATTTTTTTGTTTATTAAACTCGTTAGCAAAAATGATATAATGCTCGGCAAGAGCCTCGCATTATATCATTTTGCCAACTCGTTTAATAAATTCAATAATGAATGAGTACTCATGTAAGATCTCTATATATAGAATTTAATTTAAGATTATGGATTTTATATTATAAAAAATACAACATTCTTGGTCACTGGCAATATTCATACACCTTTATATTACATGATTATTAAATATAAAATGTGAGAAGTAACTGCATCTTTAACACTGTGATTTCACAAACACATACATGCACGTGCACGCATACATACATTATTATTAATACTATTATTATTATCATTATTATTATTATCATTATCATTATCATTACTATTATTGTGGTTGTGGTAGTGGTAGTATAGCAATAGTAGTAGTAGTAGTAGTAGTAGTAGTAGTCGTTTACTCGTACTACTTACTTACTACCTACTTCTAAATGCGGAATACGGAATTCGGAATGCGGAATGCGGAATTCGGAAGTCAAGATGTAGAAGTAAAGTAAATGTGAGCCAAATGGGCCATCGTAAAAAACAGCTGTATATTTCATCATTCTTTGTTTTTTTACCCGAAACCATATTCAAACAACAAAACAAGTTATAATGATACTCGTGTAGTAAGATTTTTGTTTATTCCAATTAGGAATTGATATAGCTGATCAAGTCTTTCATTTCCCTAGTCATTTTATAAATTGTTTTGTGTTGTCGTCGACGTGGAAATGCGTTTCCGATAGTTTCCATATGAACGTCAAAAATGTTGTTGTTTTTTTGGCCCAGACATTCGAACTCACCAGCTCAATGACGCTAAACATAGAAAAAGAACTTGTTTAGGCACCAACAAGCTGAGACAGACTCTATATTTTTTTGTAGTATGGTGTACGCAGTGACCTCGTCCGCGCGTGCTATCCTTAACTTCCATTAATTTATCAGACGTTATAGTATGGTAAAGCTCAGCCCCTTTGTCTGTACTGAATTAAAAGAGTTAATGCTATGCATTCATCAAAGGTAATTTCACCGACCATACTACTGTAAACGGACGAGGAAAAACTAGTACACTCAGCGGGGTTTGAACTCGGAACGATTGCATGTGAAGTGGGCGCTCTACCGATATCACCATAAAAGTTAGCTCTGCGGCGATACAGCAGTAACGGGCGTACAAACCTATATATTTACATACACCCAATTGAGTCCTACTACACTACAATGCTATGATATTGTGCACTGTCTTTGTTATTAGTTTGCGTACATGTGTCTGCCATGTACATAATTGTGTGTGTGTGTGTGTTCGCGCGAGCGCGCTCGCGCGCGCGCGTGTGTGTGTGTGTGCGCGTGTGTGTGTGCCTGTGTGATAGTCTGCATGTGCCAATATGTGCGTGTGCGTGTGTGTGTGTGTGTGGTTAGAGGTTATAATACCAATAGGTTAGAACATGTCAGATATATTACATTGTGTTCCCATGCTCATTCCATTCCAATTCCATCCCAGGTTTTAGACTATGCCGATACATGGTGCATTTAAACCATAACGTTTTTTACCTTGAACCTTTCAGATTAAGTCATTAACTCCTTTTTACCACAGGCTCATAATTAAAAATTGATATAGTTAATTTATATTTTGTTTAAAATCGGCATAAAATGTACATTTTCAAACTCTTTGATAACAAGGTTCTTAAACTCGTTCCCATTCCATATAAGATTTATGAAACTCGTCATGAGTTATGTTTAATGTTATAGGGCTCATTAAAAATAAAATGTTTAAATAAATCTTAAGCCTAAAAAAAAGATTTGTTTCCGCTTTCCCGACCGACCCTAACTTTTAGGCCCGACCCTAAAGTTTTTATGAGAAAAATAAATAAATAAAATAAAACTATTTTTTGTTTATAATAATTAGACAATTGAACCCACCAACCACTGTTTCTTATGGGGGAAAAAAATCCAACAATCCCTACCTACCGACCCTATTTTTTAAACCACGAAATAGGCAATAAACAATTTTTTTAGGCCTTATATGAAACGGGAACTCGTTTAAGATCCTTTATTTATTTGCTTTTAGCTCAATCGATGCCAATATTTTAATTAACATAACACTTGTACTGACATAAAAACAATGTGAGCTGTAGGAAGTTGCGAACTGTTACTTTTGGTAAACTCATCAATTTTTATTTTGTAACAATAACAATAAGGAAATTCTGTTACTTTAAAAATGTACCACTACCAGTTTTGATTCTCGCACATTTTTTAATTGAATAAATGTTTAATTATTCAATGTAGTTATTCTTGAGTTATCTCTTTTATACATAAGATATTTAGAACAAACCGTTTAGTCTTGGTTGATAGTTGTCTCATATGTATGCATGTATGTCACATGTGTGTATACATCATGTATATAATAGTCTTGTATATGAATATATTTATAGAGAATACTACAAATTAAAATATCATAAACACAGTTTTCAAAGAAATAAATTGTGGCAAATGTAACATTTATAATATATATGCAAAATATGAAGAACAATGGTTCAATATGAAGACTTCATCATTTTTTTTTGTTCTAAAAAAGCTTTGTCATTAAACGAAAAAAAATCTAATCCTGAAGAAATTACTAAGTTATTTTCCATACAAAAAAATGGCAAAGTCCAAATATTGAGTCAAAAGTTACTAAGTTCTCATTTTCCGAAAACGGGATTGGCGATTGGTAAATCCATTTCTAAAAATAGACCATTACATGTAGCTATAAATACACATTCGTAAAATTCCCAACTGATAAAGTACTTATATAAGTATATGGCATATTTAACATGCCTAATGTGTATACCGATAACAAGAGCTTAAACGTAAGTAAATTATCATAATATGATAATAAATGATATTAAATGTAGTATTTACAAACTAGGTTTTAATAATAGTATCTATTGTATCGTATTAAATGATCACTAATGTGTTTCTTTAAACCACGAGTCATAATTCAGTACAACATTACCTGCATATTATATGTTACTCGCACATTATACGTACATACTGATATTTAATAATATTAATATTAATAATTTTAAATGAAATATGTTTCGAAAAACCCTGTTTCACATATATCTGTTTTGCAAGTTCAGCAATTACCAGAATGTATACCCTGCTTTGCACCGTTAACGTCAAACACATCTTATTGGAATGTGTAGACTTTGATCCTATGCGTCAAAGGTGCTACAATGTTAATACTATGAAAGAGTTATTTGATACTATAGATTTTATTCTTGTTTTAGATTTCCTAAAAGAGATCAGACTATATCAATCATTATAATGTGTTCTTATATATATTCACTTGTTTATATACCCGTTGATGGGCATTTGTTGATTTACATACTTAGTTTATATTACACCTTATCATCCCTTATTTTTTAATAGTTTTATCTTTATATATTTACATTAATTTTTAATTAATACTTCATTTCTTCATTTTTCATAAATTTTTGCGCACAATATGACCTATTTATGCGTCGACGTGCCGTAAAACACCATTCATTCATTCATTTAAAAAAAGAAACAGATACGAGACACAAGTTGTGAAAAATAGCCATCATATAATCAATGACACAAAACCTAAGAAATATGCCAAAATGAGAAAAACTTCACGAACTTTACTAATCTAGCATACAATTGTACCAGCATAATCTGTTCATCAATCAGGTCATCGTTTCAGGGCCATAAGTTTGCGGTTTACCGAGGTTTATGAGAATGAATCTCATATATATATATATATATCCCAGTTGCATCTCATATAGATATATATCCCAGTTACGGCTCATATAGATAAATATCCCAGTTGCATCTGATATAGATATATATCCCAGTCTGATATATATATATATCCCAGTCGCATCTCATATAGATATATATCCTAGTCGCATCTCATATAGATATATATCCCAGTCGCATCTCATATAGATATATATCCTAGTCGCATCGCATATAGATATATATCCCAGTCGCATCTCATATAGATATATATCCTAGTCGCATCTCATATAGATATATATATCCCAGTCGCATCTCATATAGATATATATCCTTGTCGCATCTCATATAGATATATATCCCAGTGGCATCTCATATATATATATATCCCAGTGACATATCATATACATATATACCCCAGTGGCATCTCATATAGATATATATCCCAGTGACGTACGGTATGTCAATTTTCTTATTGTATGTTCTATGACAGTATAATTTCAGGACACAACTACATGTTTGTGGGGCCAACACATAATTTAGAAAATATTGAAGTATTTGGAGGCAAAAACAAACACTATCTGCCCCCCCCCCCCCCCACCCCACACCCACCTTCATAGTATTGCCACCCCACCCACACACATACACCAACACCTCCGACTCTAATATATCAGTTCTTGACCAAATGCCATTGTGTTTTGTTAAACCTCAGCGTGCTACCGTCGTGAGGTATAGGAGTCTGTAAGTCAGGATTTTGTCGGCTTCAAGATAAGGGTTCCAGCCTTCTGAACATCACTGATTTTATTTTTACAGGTACAGCTATAAATAGATGACATATCAATGAATCTACATGCTAGGTTGTATGGTTTAAAAAAGCTTTTATTTAGAAATGTGTGATTAAACTCTGAGTAGCCTTATCTGTCAAATGATCAGAAAGGTTTCTTTTTCTGGGGTCATGTTGGGTTTTTATTCTCTACGCTGTCTTCAAGTATATTTCGCAATGTTAAACACGGGCATTTTATACATTTTACACAGCCAAACTCATCTCACAATTTTAATAACATTTAACAATGTGAAGTTTTTAAATTCTATATAAAACAAGTAAAGCACAAACAACGTCGTTTGCCTCGCTTATCAGGGAAGGAAACTGTATATAATACTTGACTCATGGTTGCCTGTATAGTATATTAATGATATATATTAAGCGGTTGAGTTGTTACCAGCTACGATATCAGACCAAGGTTACCGAAGACCGAATGAGTGATATCTTGGTTGATAAGAATATGTCTGCAATGATACATATATATATATCAAACGTACATTTATTGTCAGTTTTCACAAAGACACTATTTGCATTACCTACTTTTTGAAATGTTTACAGAGTTACTGTGTATTATTCATGGGTAGCAGTTAATAGATAAAACTGTTAAAGTTATATACAGTCAGGACGCACGGGAACGTAAACACGTGCATAGACCTAAGTGTTCTACTCATTTCACCACAGTAGTTTGACGCAAAATAGTCCCATTATCGGGTCACGTGCTGTTTAATTGAAATGTGTATGACCTTATAAAACACACTATAAATCGAAAGTGACTGTATTAAAAACGTCAAAAGTGTGCATGTTCATGTGTTATATAATATTCTTTGATGTAGTTGTTGAATAAATATCTCAAAACTCTTTACTTGTCATTATTGTGATGAACGCCGTTCGTTATTAAATTTTGACGTTTTTTAAATCCATTTTATTGTCAAAAGTTCATTTTGTGCGCCCATTTGGTGTCATCACAGATTTTCCTAATGTATATTTCATTCTCTTTTGAGTTCAGTATACTACCTATTTCATATTTAATTTCAAAGGGAACACATACACTCTTAATACTATTTTATTTAACTTACGTTTACCGGATCACTACACACATACAATATACATCAACTTTGTGGAGAAATGTGGGCGTACATTACTTGTAGTTCATTGCTGTGCAATAACACTCATATTTTGTAACGATCGATCATTGGCTGTTACTTGTCAAAAGTCAAAAGCTTATCAACCAAGATATCACCCATTCGATCTTCGATAACCTCGGTCTGATATCGTAGCTGGTAACAAGCCAACCACGTAATATATACTATGGATTAATATAGTCTACAAACAACCATGAGTCAAGTATTTTAACTAAGTTTCCTTCCCTGATAAGCAAGGTAAACAACGTTAATACAAACTATGCTTTCCTCTAATGCTGTGCTGGTAGTAATGTAAATTGATCAACATTATTATACATGTACATATAATCAAAATTAATCAAAATAAGTATATATAGTATATATATAATCACGATTAGGGATAGCACTTGATGCAGAGTTTATAGTTGCTGTCAGCAACCATTCTAGCTCATTTCTTCTTTATTTATATTATATAACTTCAATAAAATACTGTCACACGCATGAAAATATAAATTGTCTACTGGGAGACAGATTCATAAAAGCGTATATCTTACTTCTGAATCCCATTCCTGCGTGTATATTTAGTTACGTCGTTTATGTAAATGTATAAATATTTGTATGGTGTTTTACGTTATTTTCAACACATGTAAGGTTATATATGACGGTCGATTTTTTGTGGTGGAGACAAACTATCCACTTTTCCTGGGAAGAACCAGTAATGTACCCCTCCCGCCATCCGTAAGAATCGACACTTCCTCACTTACTAGTCGAGCTCCCAGTGGGATTCGAACCCGCAGCGGTGAGAGGCGAAGGTTTACAACGCAACGTCGTAAACCATTCGGCCACGTAGACGCTATAAATATATAATGTATATATATGTATTTACTAGTTGTGAATAAAATATGCTTAAACTTACCACGTAATAACCTACACATTTATCATTTCGATTGCATATTCATACTCTATGTGCCTTAATGTATATACAATATCATCAGTTAGAGGCCAATATCGAGCAAAAGGGGACATTGTGCATTACATTGTTCCCATTTGCAACATTGGTAGTTGAAACTGTTTTCATTTGCTTGTTCGCCTTAATCCGAATAGAAGCTTTACATAGTCTTTTTAACAACACAATATAGCTGCAGTCATTATTGTTATTTAATCTGATTATTTTTTCAGATATTTTCAACAAATACTGAACAGAACATCTAAATACTAGTCACGATACTTCATGAATTAATTCACTAACTTGATACCTGCGCATACCATGGAGCCTTTTCATCAGTACTCTGCAATTGTGTCAAAAGCTCTAGACACCCTGGGTTATAGTTTTAATAGTATCAAGACCAGACAAGCCAACTGGAAGGAGTGGTGTAAACAAAGGAATGATGAGATAAATGATAAAGACTCTACATATATTTTTGCTGGCAGTAAGGCTGAGGGTATTACTGGTGTATTAGAGAGTGATATAGATATGATTTGTGTACTTAACACCTGTGTATGCTTTGAGGAAATCCGGGATGTAGAAACGGACAGCAATACAGTTGTTTTGGTGATGAACAGAGACAACGTGGCTCCAGGATATACAAGACTGAGACATACTGATTTCGGGAAGGTGAGGAGAATGTCCCGTAGAGATCGTGATATGAAGGATCTAGTCAGTGGCACATTTCAGAATGAAAATGGGGATTTCCTTCTATCAAGTGAATTCTATATCGCCTGCGCGTATGATGATGAGACTAAACTTGAAGACAGAAACGGTCCAGCAGTTACAAGAAATGATTTAATGGATGTTGATAGTATGAATAATAATGTCAGCGTAGATGTAGTCATTGCTTTCGCATGTAAGTGTAACAGTATCCTTCAGACATGGATATACCGCCCGCGAAGTCATAATTGGCCTTCAAGGGAGCTTATTCAGGAGATATCGACAATGGATGGACACGTGGTGCCAGTTGGAGTTAAAGGATGCAGTAAACAGTATGAAGATTGGCGGATCTGCTATACCACGGCTGAGACGGCACTCATTAAATCCTTTAATGAAACGCAAATGAAACTGTACGTTCTCCTGAAGATGGTTGCCAAGAAGCTTCTGAAACCTGTGTGCCCCGATATCACGTCATATATCATAAAGAATATCATGCTCTGGATGGCAGAGCAGATTCCCAGTGAGCTGTTCAGATTAGAAGATTTAACGGGTTTGCTGATGCTCTCACTCAGAATCCTGATGATTAAAGTTGACACAGAATGCTTGGAGAACTACATGATTCCCGCACGAAACTTGTTTGCCGGTAAACTGGAACAGCCACAAAAGCTAGAGTTGTTACGGTTGTTATCATCACTTATCGGAGAAGGACCAACATTTCTCTTGCAATATTCAGAACTAGATGTTCTTAGAACCAGGATGATCCAAGTGTTGAAGAAACCTGAACTTGCTTTATATGAACAACGGCAAAGAGAGGAGACTAATATGTGCACTTTTGAACGGTTTAATAAATCAGCATGCATAACTACCTTGAAAGCTTTCTGTGCAGGAAAGGGTGTTGATCCAAAACCCAAAACAAATGAGTTGTGTAAGCTGCTGTTTGGTTACTATAACTAAGACAAACTACTGATGTATCATAAAAACTGTAGCATTCTATTATGAATAATGGCAATTTCTTCGTTCGTCGTTATATACATTATTAGTTAGGGGTTGCTGTTTTTGTTTGAACAGTATTTTGGAATTATAATGATATGCATATTATGTTTTTTCAGTCTTTACTAATAATCACACATTTGCATTTTACTAGTATCCAGTATAATCCAATAGTAAAAGTTTTTGCCAAAATTATTGTTTCTTTTGATTCAATATCCAAATACTTCATTTTATATGACCGGCTAGCAAATATAAATTGTCTCAAGTATGTACAATACTAAAGGCAGCATAAATGCAACATGAGCATTGCAATATCTACTGTAGTGCTGTAAATTCTGCAATTACAACTGACTGATTGCAGTAGACATCCAGTATAAATGCAGCCTGCATGCAGTATCGTAGTCACGTTTTCCGTAAGAACTATACTGGTAAATCTAGAGATGTGTTCAAAAGACAGTTTGAACAGTAGTACATTCCATAGTATTGATTGGATTGTAATACAATTTGTATTGATTGGATTGTAATACAATTTGTATTGATTGGATTGTAATACAATTTTGAAAACTTAACTTTCCGTTGCACGTTTTAATTAATAAGCACAATTGACACGAACGCTCAACCCATCAAGACATACATGGAGGCCCCAGGCCCAAACCCCTCCTCAAAAAAATATTTATTTACCTTTATTATTTTATTGATTTATTATCCCCAACGAATAGGGATATACCTTTGGCGTTGTCCGTCCGTTCCGGGCGTTCCGTCCGTTACAATTTCCGTGTCCACTACATAACTCATGCACACATATGGAGGGATTTTGAAATAAATCGGCACATATACTCAGCTCATCAAGACGACTTGCGGAACCCAGCACCTGAGCTTTTTTTATTTGTTCGTCTGTATTTCTGTATTTAATTTCCGTCCATGCTTCTACCCAGAAGACAATTAACGCTTCGTCGGAGGATATCAATTTACCGAATGTCTTGCTGTGTTTGGTTTTAACGCCATTTATCAACATTGGTTCAGTCATTTTCGGTCAGTTATCTTAACCGTGGCTTCTGTTACCAGTACTAACCAACATTATGTAAGACATTGTTTCACTTGAAACTTTATTAATATTTGGCGTAATTGTGTCATTGGGGATTACTTGGACCTTATAATTGAATAGCAAATAATGGATATTTCTTTTGGAAGAAACAGAATATAATGTTCGTCTAGTATTCTCATATGCATTGTTATAAGAAAATCTTATTTGTATATATATGAACAGATAAACTCGTCAAACTAAAATGGATAGGGCAACATATCTTCTTTATATTTATGATGTCTTTAGGAATTCAAGACCTTTTCGTTTGTTGATGAAGTGGATAAGAAGACTAGTTTTGTAATAATAAATGACCGAGATTTGAAACAATGTAACTGGTAAAACCATTTTCCCGATTTTCCTTTGAATTATTTATTTTGAGAGCGTTAAATCGTACGAACGTAATACTAATTCGCACGCACAGAATAATAATTCATGTGCATAAAATAATTCACACGCACGAAAAAAAAATCACGAAATAGCGCATAGGCAATTAGCCAATCGGTGACCTGAACGCCATTTGTAGTAATGATACCCTCTCCCCATTGAATAGTCATACCTCCTCCCCATTGAGTATTGATACTAGTACCCTACGTTATTGAGTATTGATACTCTCTTCACATTCAGTATTGATATCTCCTCCCGTTTGAGTATTAATACACCTTTATTACTGAGTATGGATACCCCTCTCGAATAAGTATGTATACCCCTCCCGATAATTTTGATACCTTCCCGACTGAGTATTGCTATTCCCTCCTCGCTGAGTACTGATGCCACTCTCGGTTGAGTATTAATAAACTCTCCTCACTAAGTATGGATACCCCCTCTCGAATAAGTATTAATACCCACTCCCAACTGAGTTGTGATACACCCTCCCCATTGAGTATTGATACGCCCTCGCTATTGAGTATTGATACTAATTCCACGTTTACTATCGATGAGTATCGATACTCCCTCTCCATTGAGTTTTAATAACCCTTCCCCACTGAGTATTGATACCCGTCCCCATTGAGTATTGATACCCCACACTATTGAGTTTTGATAACCCTCCCCATTGAGTATTGATACTCCTACCACATTGAGTATTGATGCCTCATTACTTAATGGGGAGGTGTTATCAATTCAATACTCAATCGAGTGGTATCAATATACAGCTGGGAGGTTTTATAGTTTCTAGATGTGGAGGGCGTATCGATACTCAATGAGGAGCGGTATCACTACCAGAAGTGGCAAATTATCTCGTAAGCACTAACTAATATTACCTCGAGTGCATGAAATATTTGTTCACATATGCCCTTCCGTATATACAGGCACTACATGTACATATACAGGCACTACATGTACATATACAGGCACATCTCTAATTTTTAGGCGTCACTTATCCAGCTAGCTGTTTGATGAGTGTTTGGTGATGCTGCCAGGAGCGTACATAGGCGAACGCACGCGTGACACTTTGAAAGTATTAAAACTTAACGTCGAAAAATGGAACTCATTTGAAGGCGATTTTGTTAAATTATTGTATGAGCCATACATAATTATACGTCAAATTCCACCATATCGCACCACAGAAAACAAAAATTTCCGGGAGAAGCATTTCTGTTTCGATGCTTTGTATCAACAACGTTCATATCAAATATGTCCATGTCTACTGCAAGCGAACTTTTCAATTGCCATGTTTTTCCTTGCGAATACACTTGACAATTCAATGGTATTTTGATTCATTTATGCCCCCATTTCACTTGCGCTGCGTCAGTGTCAATCAGGGTCGGTCAGTAAATTTTGGGCTGTCGCAAAACTCTTCGAGCATTTTCGAACATTTTCGAACACAAATGTCACATCCACGATTCATATCGGTCAGAGTTACGTCAGTATTCGGTCAAAATGGGCCGGTGTCGGTCGGTGTGCGGCAATAGCTGCGTTGATGGTGCGATGATGAGTGTCAGAGTTGCGATGCACTGGGATGCACATAGGACAGACATACGTCGATGTGGGTTAGTGTGCGACGCAGTTGCGTCGATGTTACGCCATGGAGGGTCACAGAGGGTCAGACATGTTAATGGGTGCGATCTTCGTTGATTTAAAATAGTGTGATTTCAGGCCTGGGGTGGTCCAATCTAGTCCAGTCCAGTCCAGGGACAGTATGGATGAGCAAGTACTAGGACTTTTCCAGGCTGATCTGATTGTTCAGCATCATGCCTACATCCGTGTCCATGCCGAGGTCCTGCAGGAAAGAAGGAGGCGATGGGCCCGAAGAAGATATAGCAAGAAGCGGTTCTGGGTGAGGACCTGGTTAACAGAAGATGAGCGAGTCTCAGCTGGCCAGTACCACAACCTTATGGTCAAGCTCCGGAACGATGATGTGCAGTCGTTCACTAACTACCTGCGCATGCCTCCAGACATGTTCCAATTCCTGCTCAACCGGCTGACGCCTCGCCTCCAGAAGAAGGACACCAAGTTCAGACGACCACTGGAACCAGGGCTGAAGTTGGCTGTGGTACTCCGGCACCTGGCTACTGGGGACAACTACCCAAGTTTGCAGTACAACTTCAGAGTGTCCAGACACACCATCACCAGCTTTCTGCCAGATGTCTGTCAGGCCATCATCGATGAATTTGCAGAAGAGGAGGTCCAATGCCCCGTCACCCCCGATGAATGGAGAGAGGTGGCCCTGCAGTTCCAGAGGAGGTGGAACGTCCCTCATGCTCTGGGTGCCCTGGATCGGAAACATGTGGCCATTAAATGCCCAATCAAGTCAGGCTCCTACTACTATAACTACAAGGGGTTTTACTCCATTGTCCTAATGTCCCTGGTTGATGCCAACTACAGGTTCCTGTGGTGTGATGTGGGAGGAGCCGGTCACATGTCAGATGCCCAGATCTTCAACGGCAGTGAGCTCAAAGAGGCCATGGACAACCGTACCATAGGGTTCCCCCCAGAAGATCCACTGCCTTCTGATGATGAGGACACCCCCTACTTCCTCCTTGCGGACGACGCATTCGCACTCCGTACCAACTTGATGAAACCTTACTCCACCCGAGGCATGACCAGATCACAGGCAATGTACAATTACCGCATATCAAGAGGACGTCGGGTTGTAGAGAATGCCTTTGGCATCATGGCAAACCGGTTTAGAGTACTCCTTGGTAGGATGCAGCAGTCTCCAGAGGTGGTCCAGCTCATCGTCAAGTGCTGTGTGATCCTCCACAACATGATGCGCAGGCGGTACCCGGGAGAGCAGCCGGGCCAGTTTGATGGGGAAGACGATGACCACAATCTCATCCCAGGAGAATGGCGCCAGAATGCCAACATGCATGAGATACGTAATGTGGATGCCCCTAACAAGGACAGCAAGGCTGGGAAGCAGCAGCGTGAACTCCTTCGGCTCTACTTCAACAGTCCCGCTGGCTCCGTGCCATGGCAGGGCAGGATGGTGCCTGGTGGAAACTAAGGTCAAGGACCCCGGCAAGGAGAGGAGATATGACGTTTGTGTTTGTAGGCTAATAAATAACACTTATGTTTTGCTATACTGTTGTCCGTTGTTGTTCATTGGTATAATTCCCAAATATGGAAGTATGAATTGACCATCCAATTGTCAATTACGATTAATAAAACAAAATTATCATGTTATGTCATGTTAAATTATCACAACAAGTGGATGGTCAATTCAGACTTCCACACCCAAAGTACCAAATTTCTAATTAATTATTTAGAAATAAATTGGCATTTTTATACGCCCGTTTGTAAAACGGGACGTATTATGTGTTGGCATTGTCCGTCCGTCTGTCCGTCCGTCCGTCTGTTAACTCAGGTTCACCTTGTTTGTAGTAACAACCTTGCGTAATCAACTCCTCCTACAGTTTCCAAGCAATCCATTTGAAACTTCACACGTGCATTATATACATCATGAACATGTGCACTTCCTCTTTTCATGCCGAATTTTTTTTTCACACTTTTCACTAGCGTTATATATTTAATTTATATGTAACCCAACTCCGACAACGCCTCGACAGGCGTATGTTGCGACCTTCGGCGCGCTTATGTTTGTCAAATTAAGTAAGTTGTTATTAACAACAATTAACAAAAATGTTGCAAAACAAAGTTTTGTTTATTATCACCATCTCCACGAGTGGGCTACATACAAGGGCAACACGTCATAGACAACGCTATGTATACAACATTATAAAACAATAAGCACATCAAAGTGCAACACTATCCAAAATCCACATTTGTCTCTACGAAAAGTGCAGTGTCCATAGACTGTCTACTGCTTTCTGGTGTCTTCCTGCTGTTGCAGGTCCACTTCGTCATCTAGTAAACTCCTGTGAAAGGTAGGGGTGTTGAGCTCGCTAGACTGGGATCCACCGAAGCCGCTGAGTGATAAGTCAGATAACCTGGCTTCAGGATTAGGGCAGGAGGAAGGCCTGGCTGTGTCTGGCTGCTGGTCCGGAGGTGGGCACGAATAATTGAAGCCCTGGATGTTTCGGGCCATCCAGGCTGGTTCTTGAGACCCCCACACGTCAGGCTGGGTTGCAAGCTGCTGGGGCTGGGGCCAACAGTGTGGTGGAGGCTGCCACTGGGAGATTTCGGCTGGTGCTGGGCTCGTGTAGGAGGTGCGAGGCTGCTGGGGAGGCTTGAAGGGGACCTGACCAGGCTTAGTAAGCTGGGCAGGCTGCAACTGAGGCTGAGGGTTCTGCCTGTTGCTCTGCTGCTCGAGGAGGGACTCCATAAACCTGAATGACTCTCTCTTGAAGCTCGACCACAGCTCTTGGTTCAGCTGCTGGCCGCACTGATTGAGGTAGTCACAGTATGCAGACCGGTCCTTGTGGGGTCCCTTTATCCCAATGACTGCATCTAGCGCTGCTCGATGGCTGACCAGTAGCTGAGTGCCCTGTCTCTGTAGGTCAACCAGGGGGTCCAAGGGAGCAGCATCTGGAGTCTCAGCAGCTGGCGGTGGTGGAGCTGCACCTCTAGGCCTTGGGGTTGGCTCTTCATCACGGACTGGACTGGGATCACGAGAAGGAGGAGTGTGAGCGGGTGCCTGGGCAGCAATCCTCTTGCGGAGCTGAAAAATATAAAATATAAAAGAATGGTAGGTGAAAGGTAAGTGTGAAATAAAACAGTGAAAGTCAATACAGATGTAGCCTACTATATATTTAATAAATATTTACACAATTGTGTTCATTATCAAGCTTATTAAAATGTTATAAAGAAATAATAAACTAGAGTGGTCGATGAGACATCGCATATACCCGCACCGAGGGCTGGACAATGTAACGCAAAAAAATAATTAAAAAAATAATAATAATTATTTTTGCCAATTATCTCCCCTGGTATTGTTCCAAGTACCCAACAGGCAACGGAATGAATGGTATTTACTGTTACCTATTGTTCTCAGTTCCCAACAAGTGCCTGTTCGTGTGCGCGGACGGACGGAATGACGGACGGACGGACGGACTGACGGAGGCGATTGCAATATACCCGGTTTTTTCTTCGAAAAGTGCGGGTATAATTACACAAAATTAACTAATATACATACACTGGCAACTGGCTCCCGATTGGCCTTCTCCTTGACGAAGTCCCCCAGAAACTGGAATAGCTGCCATACAGTCTCCTCCCGGAAGGTCAGGGCTGGTTGGGCACCAGATCCGGACTTGCCCTTCTTGGTTTTGACACGACCAAACTTGGACCTAGTGCTCCTGTACCATTGTTTGAGATGGCTACCCGTCAACCCCATCTTCTGGCCCTGCTCTTCCCACAAGAGGTCCTTCTCAGGTGTCTTCCTGTAGCTTTCATGGCGCGTGTTCCAGACTTGTGGGAACTCTCGGAGCCAGTCACAGACGGCTTGCTCTTGTTCGGGAGTGAGCACCACCTCTGCGGTCTTCTTTTTCTTCTGGGCTGGAACCTCCGTTTCATCTTCTGAAGAAGTACCACCATACTCGTCCTCCTTCTCAGCACCAACGTCTGCCTCCTCCATGGCCTCGGCTACAATATCTTTATCGCCACGTCCAATTCCACACCCTCTGCTCCCTGCACCACGACCAAGACCTCTTGGATGTTCCCCTCGCTCCACGATGGTTATCACCTGGCCCACACCTTCAACAACTGGCTGGACCTAGATAGATAGATATATTTATTTCTGTATAAAATGTATAAAACATGGAAAACATTATACAAGATTAAAACATCAAGCATAAGTTAAACAGTCAATTACATTATACACAAAGGATAACACAAAAAAGGGATTAAAATTCCCTTATTTCCATTGTGGTCCTTGAGATAAAAAATAAATTGACATAGGAAGACACATTTAAATACTATATTTATCACAGTTTTTAAGAAGGACAAGTAGTTAAATATCACTCATAAATTAATATAATTATAATTTCACAGGCTTAAGACATATTAAATTTTAATAAATAAATAAATATCACATAATTGTTATACTAAAATTATCAGAGAACTAACTTACAAACATGACACAATGTTATCACAGAAGGCGTGTTAAAAATTTGTCCTACGATTAATGTATTTATAATAAATCTATCTAAGACAAGAAACAAAATTAATACAATAAAAATAAGGAATGGCCTTAGTCCAACAAGTGTGCCTTAACAGAGGACTTAAATCTATTTAAGGACTTAATATTCCTTATATCTTGAGGTAACCCATTCCATATAAAGAACAACCACGATATGCAAATGACTTCTTCCCAAAACTCTTGACTTTTGGGTAAGAAAAAAGACAACTATCGATAAAAGTACATGTGTCGTTATCACTAGTCGATGTGGACACTCTAAACCTTGTGCTATATGTATGAGCAACACTAACAGGGATAAAACGATCCATCATATAGGAAGGAGCTGTTTTAGAGGAAATCTTAAAAACATGACAGAGAGTTATAAAATCAACTCGACTTGCCACAGGTAACCAATTAAGACGGGCGAACTGCTCTTTACCAACATGGGATCTAGAATCTAAGTTTAAAACAAATCTTATCAATTTATTTTGAGTGACCTGTAACTTGTTTCTCAATTCCTGAGTAACTGAATAAAACCGAACCGTAGATGTATAATCGAAATGGCACTGAATAAGGGACTTCAAGTTTCATTAACAGTATATCATGGTGTACTGTATCAAATGCTTTCTGCAGGTCAAGAAGTACCATACCGACGAGATTTCCTTTATCCATGTTAAAACGAATATAGTCTGTCAAGTGTAAAAGGCAAGTCTCAGTAGAGAATTTGCGCCTAAAACCAGATTGGTAGTTAAAAAGAAGATCACTCTACCTGGTGCTCGTCGTCTCCTGTTGGATTGTCTCCGGACTGCATCACGGCTTTGCCCTTCATCTTCTTTATTGCCTGGATCAACGTTTTTCTTGGTTTCTTTGGTGGCATGATGCTGTGGAAAACAAATGTATTACTAACCAACCGTGTGTGGCGCACCCGTATTTATAGCAAGCGACATTGACCAAACTACAACCCAAGCTGACCGAATATTGACGTAACACTGGCGCAGGCTGACGCAGCATGACCGAATGACGACCCATGTCTAACCCCGCCAGGCAGTGCATGACTGTCCTTGACATTGTTGGCTAACTGAATGTGACCGAATGTCGACGCAAAGCGACCGACTGTGACGTAACACCAACGCAGAGAAACGCACTGTTGACCGAGTCTGATAAAACACTCGGACAGGCAGGGTTTCTCAGGGTTTGTGTTAGGTCGATGGGGGTTGCTATTCGGTTAGACTTACGTCACCTTGCGATGCAGTTCGGTTGATGAGGGTTAGTACTCGGTCAAAATGCTATCTTGGCCTGTCGCAGCCGATTTTTATGCATGCTCAAAATTTGCCGGGGTCAGAAAATGTTCTCTCGGTCACTCTGCGTCAGTTGGGGTTTCTCGACGTCACCCTTCGGCCAGTGTTTGGTTGATATTCGGTCGATCTACGTTCCTGTCGGATGCTGTCGGATGGTGGCTACGGACTGTTCTCTAAAAATGTTCGTTTAATGCCCATGTTGAATAAATGACGGTCGGTTTGATTCGGTCGGTATTAGAGGCCGCCAGTGCAAATTTATTATGTGTGTTTGCGTAATCGATATGGGAGAAATTTCCGTTATTATGGTGACCTATTAAAATGCAATACAGACATTTTTTTACATAAAAAACAATTGTTGTAGTTGTACATTTTATAAGAGACGTATTTTAGTATAGATATTTATAATAAGGAAGGAAACTTATTTTAAAATATCGTCTCCCGAGAAAAATAGGGTAGGGGTTAAAAGCCGTACCTTCTCGAGAAACCTCCGAGGTGTAGCCGAATGTAGTTCCTATAATAAAAAGTAATCCCTCCTCTTTTGATGGAAATGGGCATTATAAGTATATGAATAAACTGCCCATTTCTATTCGATTTTGTTGTTGTATAAGTAGCATATAAATAGGTTTTACTGGATCACGGATGAACATTTTCGAGAATGTCGACTGTATGCTTAAACTTTGTGAGCAACTATCAATGAAAACAGCTGTACTTTTGACCTGTTTAGTAAACAAACAAGAACTTTCTTACATGTCTTGTGACCTCACCTTTTCTGGTGATTTTCCAAGTGGAAAATTAGTTTTCTATATGAAAACTAAACTTCCGCATTATCCAGACTTGAGTTGAAGTTGCAGCAAATCATTTTAACATTAGTGTCAACGGGGAATAATTAGTGGTTTCATACCTGCTACGTGCAGTAATTAGGACTCGTTCAGATTCGTACCTAACGACACTTTTCCGATAACAATTGGTAAAATAATCTCAGAAATAAGTTTTTCGAAGTATATACATAGTTTTGAGCGTTTTTAGTCCACCTTTGTCTATAAAAGCCGTAATTTTGAGTTTCAATTTTTTGCGGGTTTAAAGTGATGTGTTTGTGAAGTGTTTGCAATTGAACTATGTTTTTATTAATTTGAACATGTAGGGTTGCATGTTTGTAACATGTTGTTTTTTTTTCAATTAAATTTGCATTGCAACAGATTTTAACCCCTGTCATAAATGGGCTCTTATACAGGGGTACAACTTGGTTCAGTTGCATTCATTTACTATTACAGAGTTTCGGCCTTGTAACAATTTCTCCTTGTATACCCTTTGACATTTCAAGTTCATGTGTTGTTTTTTCTTAGTTAAGTAGTTTAGGGTCATTGATGATTGATTTTGCCCTTTGCTTATTATGCTAAAACAGAGGTATATTTCAAGTTAAACTTGCTAGTAACACACATCCATTTTTTTTGTTTTTTCAAACTTCAGCCAACTTTTGCGAGTTCATCGGATCTACATATAGACCATTTTTAAAAAAAAACAAAAAAACAAAAACATCCTCCTTGTATGTCATAAGAAACAAATGAGAACCTCTTATTTTATTATTTCCCCATTACATTTCAGTTACCTCATACTGCAATTCCCAAACCAAACAATCTTAAATTATCATGCATACTTATATTGTAATGCTAGAATCGTTTCCATTAATTTTCCTTAAATATGCTTATGTAACTATTATGTTTTACAAAGTCTGTACAGTCTTTTTAATCTGCTCTTTGCTTGATACAATAAACTTTTTCCAACTGTTTTATTGGCAGATTCATTTCATTAATATACCTCATGTATATTTGCTATTGTCACATCCTCTCAATCAATCAATTGCCTCGTTAAAATGGGCCAAAATCTGTTGTAAACAGTTATATGTGCAAGTTACTGTCAAGTGCCAATGCTTCATATTGCCATGTATATGTTGTATTTTGTATTCTTTTGTACTCACATTTAAACGTGATGTGTTTCTCCTGCTAACAGACTTAATTGTTAAGAGTTTGCATTCTATTATAATGTGTGTATGCATATGTGTTATTTCATATGTGTGTTTTTTCACTGCTTCACATGTATAGATTCACAATTCTTGCTACACATACTTTAGGAATGAATTGGAACCGGTATTTGCATATCTGTAAATAAATATGTCATCCCTCATTTTTTTCCCGAATAATGTAAATCTTCACTTTATTGAGACAAGGAAAACAATTTCTTGTTTGTTTTATTATGCACCAAGATTTGTTTGCAAATGAAAATAAAAAGCTTTTTTTATATGCGCATCTGTCTCGTTGTATTTATTGCCAACTACCCAACACTACCTGATTCATGACTCATGTTGCCTAATTGGGTTGTTTCTATTATTTAAAGAAGCTTTTGATCAAGTTTAAGAACACATTCAGTTTGTCACATGCATTGCAACTCCTTTACTTCCTTTATTAAACAAAAGTGAGGCGTCTTGCGGATGCCTTGCATCAAAATTCGTCTTGTTTTGATTTGATTTAACACTTGTTCAGTTATATATGGCGGTCAGTTATCCTAACCGTGTTCCTGGCTTCTGTTAACAGTATTGGTACATCACCACGAAAGTTGTGCCCTGATTGCGGTGTAACAGTACGGATATATACAGCTTGCAAGGCCAGGTGTATTCATAACTCGAATGTCTATATTGGGGTCACGTCATTCCGCAGTTCGTGTCCGGACTGTACCTTCAAAACCCCTGCATGGATTTTTAATTAACTTGGCACAAGTAATCAGCATAACAAGTCGATGTGTCGCGTGCAATACCCAGGTCCGTACCTCAAAGGTCAAGGTCACACTTGCAGTTAATAGGTCAAAAACAGGTACGCAAGTTCGTGTCCGGACCGTAACGTCACAAGCCCTGCAGGGATTTTTAAATCACT
The DNA here is from genome assembly GCA_037043455.1 of Cyrtodaria siliqua. Taxonomy (NCBI): domain Eukaryota; kingdom Metazoa; phylum Mollusca; class Bivalvia; order Adapedonta; family Hiatellidae; genus Cyrtodaria; species Cyrtodaria siliqua. The sequence goes on along the minus strand of JAWPHD010000135.1, from coordinate 31,235 downwards.
TGGCACAAGTGATCACCATAACAAGACGATGTGTCGCGAGCAATACCCAGGTCCGTATCTCAAAGGTCAAGGTCACACTTGCAGTTCATAGGTCAAAAACAGGAACAATACAGTTATTGGTGGGTGGGAAAGGGGGGCCAAACATTTTGAAAAAGATATTTGATACACAGGAAAAGTATATTTCAGTTATTGTGGGGGTTAGTGGGGTGGGGAGGGGCAAACAATTATATGTGGAGCCATACTTTTTCACAAAATATTTGAGCGCTAACCGTGTTTTTCTTCAAATTATTTGGGGGTGGGGTAGGGGGGACCCATACCCATACAAAGCATACTCTTAACCCCACGCCCCCGACTCTGAATATTGGGGGCCGGGCCCAGACCCCTTGCCCCCTCCCACTGGCTCCTACGTCTATGTTGACACCGGTGACTTCATTTGAACAAACGTGATGGTACAGAGGGTTAAAGTTACATTTTGATCCAACAACGCAGATGGTGGCGTGTTGTGATCGGACTTTGGGAGGAAACCGGAGGACCCGGAAAAAACCTACTGTCTTACTTAGTGACCATTGTACCACTCACATACTTCCAAGCCCGTCCAGGATTCGAACCATTTAGCGAGTGCACTACACACTTTTAAGCCGCCCTGTCTACGAATATGGCTGTCTAATTGGTAATGTAATATTACAAATCTACACACTAATGTTGAATGTTTGAGGGATAACGTATTTAAAAGAAAAACTTGAATTTCAGCCGTTTTAATGTAAAAAACCGCGTATGTTTTTAGAAAACAGACAGATGAACGTATTAACATGATTAAAAGTCTTAAAAAGGATTGCGGCTTTGGTAGTTCAACAAGGCCACAAGAGAATGTTTTATTTCCTCTAGATCTGCGAATATAACTTTTATGAAATGATATGTTTATCATTATGAGGATGTAAACCCCCTCCCTCCTTCGTTTTTCGGTTCATTTCTAAAAATAACCCATTACAGCGAGCTATAAATACACATTCGTAAAATTCCCAACTGATAAAGAAAGTAAGGCGTATTTAATGCGAGTACCGAAAACAAGAGTTTAAACGTAAGTAAATAATCATAATATATACTTAAATGATAATAAATGTATTATTTGTAGACTAGTTTAAAGAATAGTATATATTGTATATCGTATTAATGTGTTTCTTTCAAACACAAGTCATAATTCAGTACACCAGTACCTGCATATTACGTTACCCGCACATTAAACGTGCACAATCACTGATATTTAATTATATTAATATTAGTAATGTTAAATGAAAAATGTATCGAAAAATCCTGTTTCACAGATAGGCCAGTTCATGTTGAACAAAAACAACAACACAATAACAGCAGAAACGAGAGACAAGTAGTGAAAAGCAGCCGTCATATAATCAATGAACCAAAATATAACAAACATGTCAAAAAATTAGAAAACCTTCACGAACTTTATTATACAATTGTACCAAGAGCAAGTATAATATGTTCATGAATCTTACTGACATTAAAATCATGTCATCGTTTCGGGGCCATAATGTTGCGGTCTAACGTGATTTGGAATGAGTCTTATATACATAGGCGTAGGAGTCGGGGAACCAGTTGCCATGTTGGGCCCGGCCCCCAATGTTGCTCGATATAATGTTGTATGTTTTGGTGTAATTGCGTGTGGATAACGTTGTTTATTTTGGCTTTTTGATTGTCAAAAAAAAATTGAAAAAGTTATTGGGTTTTGTTAAACCCCAGCGTGCGATAGCAGCTACGTTAAGAGTTATAGGCTTCCGTAAGTCAGCATTTCGTCTGCTCCAAGATAAGGGCCATCACTGATATTATTTTATCAATCGGAACTGCCTCAACCATTTTTTTTTTATATTTTATTTCCGATGATCTACGGAAATGAGCGAGTTTGCACGATTGATTATTTTATATGTAAAGCTATTAATAGATTCACTATCATTTACATGCCAAGTTTTATGGAATAAAAAAGCTTTCTTATTAATAAATGTGTGACTAAGCCTCTCTGATTAGCATAATCTATACAATATTCAGAAAGGTTTCTCTAGGGTACGTTTGGTTTATACGCTACCCTGCCTTTAAGTATTCTTTGCAATGTTAATCACTGGCATTTTATGCAAAGAAATCTCACAATTTTAATAACGTTTAACAATGCGTAGGGTTTAAATTATATTTAAAACAAGTGAAGCACCAACAGTGGTGAGAATGCCGGATTGCGAATTCAACATTTTAACCGAAAAATCTAATTAAAATGGGGGGTAATCCAGATTAAATGCATGACAGAGTTATGGTTCTTGTAATATAACAATGCGTAATGATAATGAACATGTGTGCCAAGTTTCAAAACTTTCCGACAATTCGTTTTTGAAAAATGAGGAAAAACAAAATCGTTACCAAAATTTGACCAAAATATTCAACGCACGGACGGACGGACAGACGGACAGAAACACAGACGCAAGTTGCCAAACTATAAGCCTGGATTTGCTAGGCAACCCGGCTAAAGAGACATAAATATGAATACTGGAGAGAAAAGGTCTATAATTTAAAAAGGTCGTTATTGTATAGTATTTATGTTATATTAGTTGCATCAGGTATGCAAGACATTCAGTTGCAAAAAAAGAACTAACAAAAAGAAATGTCACTGTAAGTGACAAATGTCCCCGAAGTGCTTTTGAAGTTTGACTTCTAAGTGTGACCTTGACCTTGGAGCCACGAACCTAGATTTTGCGCGCGACACGTCGTCTTATTGTGGTGAGTACTTGTGCCAAGTCCGTCCATGTATGTCAGAGTTATTGGCCGAACACGAGTGTACGGACGGACTGACTGACGGACGATGCGACTACTATATGCCGCCCTTCAGGGGCATAAAAAACGATAGTGGTTTTTGGTAAGCTTAGAAATACACGGAATAGTGTTGTTGAACAAAATGTATATAAATGTGTATTGAAATAACAAAACAGAATGTTGTAGAGTTTGTTTTATTGCTGCAAATAGTGAATGTTTAAAGGAGAAAAGACAACCCCGTCATATTTTTATTTCAGATTTAAGCGATGGGATCTACAATTGTTTCTGCTGCTGCTCTATGTCACATAACAAAGAAATATAAAGAACAACTTAAACTGCCGAACAGTGTCCAGGAATAAGTGGCATGTGACAAGTAATAGCCAATGATCGGTCGCTACAGAATATGAGTTCAAGCAATGCTCATCCAAACCTCCCCAAAAGTTGATGTTTACGGTTGTCTTGATCCGACAAATGTAAGTTTTAAAATAAAATATTATTAAAAATTTGTGTTTACCTTTGAAATTACATATGGCATAGGTAGTGTATAGAACTCAAAAGCGAATGAAACATTACCAGCTTTATCTATTAACCGTATCCATAAATAATATTCGATATCTCAAAAATCATTTCAAAAAGTAGGTAATGTAAATAATGTCTGTGAAATCTGACAAATAAATATTTGGGTCCAGTGTATATATATACCCAAGGGTAGCACTGCAGAGATAAATAATACAGAAGATATAACGTAGTAAGTTAGTTATCAACGAAGATATCACTCATTTGGTCTTCGGTTACCTCGGTCTGATATCGTAGTTGGTAACAACCTAACCACGTAATAACCTACACATCTATCATTTCTTTTACATATGCATTCCCCCGATTGGTTGCCGGGGTACAATACAACCACTGCAATCTCACAAACACACTGTATATGCAGAATTGGTAAGACTCTCCCATTCATATTCTTTGATCATTACTTTTTTTTATCATGCTCATTCAAGGTCATTACCATGACACCGCGTATGCAAACGCGAAAACGTGGCTCCATCGTAAATGGAGTGTCTACTTTAGAATTTGCAGCAACTCTGCAATTCTGCAGGTAAGACGGTTCTATGCCCATTCACCATATTTTATCTAGATGTAAATGGAGGATCAGCCTGGCACGTTCATTCCTGTCAGGCGCCATATTATCTTGCATGTTCGCCTTAAAGGGGCTGATGGCCTATTTTCAAACAATATTTATTCAGAAAGGCTCTGACAACATTAGAAATAGCTGAAAGAATTATCAAAATGCCATGGAAAATAAATGAGATATGATCTATTGCAAATTTGCAAAGAACATAAATGGAGGCGGCCATCTTGGAACGATGACGTCATCGCGCCTTTTTACTATATATAGCATATTGACAAAATACATTATAAAGCAAAGAAAATCACTTCAAATTGATTAAAAATAAATACACAGATGTAAAATGTATGAATTGTATGCTTATTTTTCATTTCCAGCGATTTTCTTTGCTTTAAAATACATTTAATCAGTATGCCATGTATGGTAAAAAGCCACGATGACGTCATCGTTCAAAGATGACCGCCTCCATTTGTGTTTCTTTGCAAATATTCAATAGGTCATACCTCCTTTATTTTTCATGGCATTTTGATAATTCTTTCAGCTTTTTTCAAGTTTTCCAGAGCCCTTTGAAATAAACATTGTTTGAAAATAGTGCATCAACTCCTTTAAAACCCAATTCAGTTACGTATGCATCCACAGTGACTATGTACCTGACAATATCACAGTCAGAGCAGATATATAGATAAGTGTTGACTGCAATGACTATTTACTACCAGATTCTAAATGAGTAAAACATAGTTCATACTTCCAAAATTGATGTAAATCCATTTACTATGTACATTTTTAAAGAAACAACCATTCTGACTAAATGGATGTTAAGTAAAACAAGTAAAATAAAACACTGTATGACCTTTGATCTTAATATAAGACCCATGCCTAAAACAGTTTTCATCCACAGGACAATGCAAACGAATATAATACTCATGATTTTTAAATCTTACGAGTATTTGCAGTAACATGATAAGGCCAAATAAAATTATACCTGAGTTTACTGTAACCCGACCGACCCGCTGAAAACACCCCCGACTCCTTTTTTTTTTATTGAAAATAAAAAAAAAAAATGAAAAAAAAATGAAAAAAAAAAAAAATGAAAAAAAAATTGATTTTTTTTTTAAATAATTATTTTCACGCGATCAAGGCCGACTCATGTGCTCATTGTCCTGCTGTTGGAACTGACCCTCTTTCGGACTTGCAAAAAATAAAATTAAACGGTTTTACCCCTTTGCAATTATTGCAAGTGATTGGGAAAAGAGCCAGTTGTTGCCATGCCTTTTGGGAAACAATAACACATACACAATTTCATTTGTTATCTATTGTAGTTTTAAAAATACCACACTTTCCCATTCATCAAAGCTCATCGCCACCTTAAATTAACTTCGCCAAAAAATAAAATAAAAAAATAAATAAAATGCCTACCTACCTACCCACCCGATTTTTTCCAGCAATGTTACGGTAAACACAGGTATAATTTTATTTGGCCTGAGTGAAGATACTCACAGTTTTAAAAAACTGAGGGTTTTTGTAAAGACAATATAAGTAAGCTCCGGTCAGAGGCCAATATGGAGCAAAAGTAGAAGTATTCACCTACATCACATAGTTCCCATGTGTAACATTGGTAGTTGCAACTGTTTTTATTTACTTGTTCACCTTAATCAGAATAGAAGCTGTGTATTTGTAAATAGTATTTTTAGCAACATAATACAGCTGCAGTCATTATTGTTTATCTTATTTAGTATCTGCTTTTTTTCCAGATGTTTTGGAACAAATACTGAACATCTAGAAACTAGTCACAATAGTTCGTGAATGCATTCACTAACTCGATACCTGCCCATACCATGGAGCCTTTTCATCAGTACTCTGCAATTGTGTCAAAAGCTCTAGACACCCTGGGTTATAGTTATAATAGTATCAAGACCGGACAAGCCAACTGGAAGGAGTGGTGTAAACGAAGGAATGATGAGATAAACGATAAAGACGCTACATTTATTTTTGCTGGCAGTAAGGCTGAGGGTGTTACTGGTTTATTGGAGAGTGATGTAGATGTTATGTTTGTGTTTAACACCTGTATCTGCTGTGAGGAAATCCAGGATGTAGACACGGACATAAATACAGTTGTTTTCGTGATGGACAGAGACAATGTGGCTCCAGGATATACAAGACTGAGACATACTGATTTCGCAAAGGTGAGGAGAATGTCACGTAGAGAACGTGATCGTGGTATGGAGGATCTAGTCAGTGGCACATTTCAGAATGAAAACGGGGAATTCCTTCTATCAAGTGAATTCTTTATTGCCTCGCTGTGTGATGATGATGATGGGATTAAACCTGAAGACAGAGCGGGTCCAGCACTGACAATATCGGATATTCAATTAAGCGGTGGCGTAGATGTACATTTAGATTGTGTCGGTGCTTTACCATGTAAATGTAATAGTATCCTCGAGCCGTGGATAGCCCGTCCACGACATCACAATTGGCCTTCAAAGGAACTTATTCAGGAGATATCAACAATGGATGGACATGTGGTGCCAGTTGGAGTTAAAGGCTCCAGTAAACAGTATGAAGAATGGCGGATCTGCTATACCACGGTTGAGACGGCACTCATTAAATCCTTTAATGAAACGCAGCTGAAACTGTACGCTCTCTTGAAGATGGTTGCCAAGAAGCTTCTAAAACCAGTGTGCCCTGATATCACCTCATATATCATGAAGAATGTCATGTTCTGGGTGGCAGAGCAGATTCCCAGTGATCATTTCAGATTAGAAGATGTAATGGGCTTGCTGATGCTCTCACTCAGGATCCTGATGATTCAAGTAGACACAGAATGTTTGGAGAACTACATGATTCCCGCAAGAAACTTGTTTGCCGGTAAACTTGAACAGCCACAAAAGCAAGAGTGGTTACGGTTGTTATCATCCCTTATCAGAGAAGGACCAACATTTATCTTGCAATTTTCGGAACTAGATGTTCTGAGAACCAGGATGGTCCAAGTGTACCGGAATCCTGAACTTGCTTTATATGAACAAAGACAAAGAGAGAAGACTAGTATGTACACTTTCTTTGATAGCCCGTTTGAATGTTTTAAACAATCAGCATTCATAACTACATTGAACGCGTTCTGTGTGGAAAGGGGTGTTGATCCAGAACCACAAACACTGGAGCTGTATAAACTCTTGCAAGGTTACTTCAACTAAGCCAAACTACTGATGCATCATCGCATCACTATAAAGTTTTAGGCAATATAATGGCAATTACTTATGTCGTTCTATACATTATTGGTGAGGGGTTGCTATTTTTGTAGTTTAAACAAAATAAAAAATACAAGAGGCCCAAGAGGCCCTGTGGACGCTCTACTTGCTAATATGGCTCTTATAACATCAATGAAGCGAGTGACTATCATCTTAAAGAGGCAAAATATAACATTTTTAACTAAATCAAGAGCCATAACTCCGCCACTACTGGTCCGATCTGGCTGGTTTTCGAACTTGGCCAGTAGAGATAGTAAAAATAAAATAAAAAAAATAAAAATAAAAACATAATTTTTTTTTTAAAAATATATAAAGAAAAAAAAGCCAAAAAATCTGGTAAAGATCAGATGAAAAATAAAGGCCCTATCGCCTTAACAAGGCAAAATATAGCATATTTAATGAAATCAAGGGCCATAACACCGCTGTTACTGGTCCAATTTGGCTGGTTTTCGAACTTGTCCGAGCTTTTATTGACATTAACAATCTGGTCAAATTTGGTAAAGATCGGACGAAAAATGAAGGCCCTATCGTCTTGAGGCAAAATATAGCATTTTTAACTAAATCAAGGGCCATAACTCCGCTGTTACTGGTCCGATCTGGCTGGTTTTCGAACTTGTCCGAGCTTCATTGACATTAACAATCTGTTAAAGTTTGGTAAAGATCAGATGAAAAATGAAGGCCTTATCGTCTTAACAAGGCAAAATATAGCATTTTTAACTAAATCAAGGGCCACAACTCCGCTGTTACTGGTCCGATCTGGCTGGTTTTCGAACTTGTCTGAGCTATCATTGATATTAACAATCTGGTAAAGATCGGATAAACAAAAGGCCCAAGAATTGAATTGAATTGGGTTTTAAGGCGCACCAACATATAACAACATGATAGGTTATATGGCGCCTAACAGGCATGAACATGCCAGGCTCATCCTCCATGTACATCCGAGATAAAATATAGAAAAGGGCCTGTGGACGCTCTACTGGCTAACATGGCTCTTATAACATCAATGAAGTGAGTGACTGCAATTTACGGTTTTTTTGGAAAGTTTTGGGCAAAATACAGCATTTTTAACTAAATCAAGGGCCATAACTAAAAAATCTGGTAAAGTCTGGTAAAGATCAGATGAAAAATGAAGGACCTACCGTATTAACAAGGCAAAATATAGCATTTTTAACTAAATCAAGAGCCATCACTTCTCCGTTACTGGTCCGATCTGGCTAGTTTTCGAACTTGGCCGATAGAGCTAAAAAAAAAAAAAAATATTTAAAAAAAGAAAGAAATACTAATATAAAAAAAAAAGAGTCTTAAAATCTGGTAAAGTTTGGCAAAGTGAAGGCCCTATCGTATTAACGGGGCAAATTATAGCATTTTTAACGAAATCAAGGGTCATAACTCCGCTGTTCGTCCGATCTGGCTGGTTTTCGAACTTGTCCGACCTTTCATTGACATTAACAATCTGATAAACTTTGGTAAATATAGCAATATATCATTTTTAACTAAATCAAGGGCCATAACTCCGCTGTTACTAAAGCGATCTGGCTAATTTTCGAACTTGTCCGAGCTTTCATTAATATTAACAATGTGGTAAAGTTTGGTAAAGATCAGATGAAAAATGAAGGCCCTATCGTCTTAACGAGACAAAAGTTAACGACGGACAACAGACGGACGGACGACGGACAACTCGGCATCCCATAAGCTGGCCTTCGGCCAGTAGAGCTAATAATGATAAGCATATTCTGTTGTTATGACTAATTTTGACTTCAGCATTGTACTAACATCCTGTACATTCCAACAGTATAAGTATTTGACAAAAGTATTGTTTCTTGTCATTTAATATCAATTTATTTTATTTTTGGATGACTTTCTAAGAATGGCCGGAGATAAACTACATTCAGTTCAAAATCATTTCAACAACACTAATGTGTTTTTATATTTTTTTATTGTGTTAATTTGTTACATACATATGCAATCTTTTGTCTTAATAATTATTATGACTTCTAAGTACATAGTAAATTTACTTAACTCGCATAAACATTATGTAACGAAAATATCTAAGTACATGCACACACGCCACCATTTCTACATGTGATAGTGAATATAGCATAGCTAATAATGGAAGTAACATATACCATGCTACACTAACGGGGCCTAGTTATTTAACCAGTGTGGATTGGGAGATAACACGATTGGTGGCAGAATATAGGACCACTACATGCCTACAATGTCACTTAAGTGAGGGTTAACATAAACAGCTGCAATTATGCGGGTGGGTGTGGGTAGGTTTTTAGTTAGGTTTAATATAAATGGATGTTGGGTTCGTGTGTCACTAAAACCAGTCATATTCTTTATCTCTATTATAAAAATTAAATTTTTACTATTCAGAGTAATCATAATTCAATATTTCTATTTAATTAATTTAATTGAATTGGGTGATGCAATAGCGTAATGTCAGCATAGCATGGTAACGTAAAAGTAAATTAACCTTAAACAATGATATAATGCACATAAATTACCATAATGTACGACTTGTCCAAGATAGCTAGTATGTCAGTTTTATCTGAAAATCAATATTCAATATTTACACATTCGGCTTTCAGAGAATAATTTACTTCCACGAGTAAATCCACAGACCTAATAAATAAGACTTCCTATCTGAACCAATGAAGTAGCTAAGATATCACGTTGCACTTCTACTTTTCCTTCTGACCTTTCTCTCAAATATTCACTGATTTTGATGAGATTTCATCCAAAAAGATTTATAATGAACAGCAAAATGGGATTTTGAAATTATTTTCCAAATAATAACGTTTATTAATAACAAGAGGTCAATGACCTTGAAGCTCTACTGATTGATTTTTGATTTCAGGAAGTAGTCGCTACAGACTTGTTTTTTGAAAATCTATTTTTAACCGTGGCGGCCATCTTGAATTTCCGGCCAACCTGAAATTTTGCTAGGATCAATAAGACATTAAGAGCAACATTCCTGTGAAGTTTCATGAAAATCCGTCAAGTAGTTTCAGAGGAGTAGTCGCTACAAGTTTTCATTATATAACTCTATGTAAACAAAGATGGCCGCTGGCAGCCATGTTTAACATCAAATTAAAACGATTTTCGACAAGGACCAACATCATGTCGAACTGATCATTTTAGAAAAAGTCCAATATCAATATCTCTTATAGTTTTGAAGAAGTAGTCGCTACAAACTTATTTATTTTAAATCTATTTTTAGCTGTGGCGGCCATCTTGAATTTACGGCCGACCTGAAATTCTAGGATCAACTAGACATCAAGAGCAACATTCCTGTGAAGTTTCATGAACATCCGTCAAGTAGTTTCAGAGGAGTAGTTGCTACAAGTTTTTACTATATAACTCTATGTAATCAAAGATGGCCACTGGCAGCCATATTTAACGTCGAATCAAAATAATTTTTCGACAAGGATCAACATCATGTCATGCTGATCATTTTAGAAAAAGTCCCATATCAATATCACTTATAGTTTTCAAGAAGTAGTCGCTACAAACTTATTTTTTAAAAATCTATTTTTAGCTGTGACGGCCATCTTCAATTTCTGGCAGATCTGAAATTTTGCTAGGATCAATTAGACATCAAGAGCAACATTCCCGTAAAGTTTCATGACAATCCGCCAAGTAGTTTCAGAGGAGTAGTCGCTACAAGTTTTTACTATATAACTCTATGTAAACAAAGATGGCCGCTGGCAGCCATGTTTAACGTTGAATCAAAACGATTTTGACAAGGATCAACATCATGTCATGCTGATCATTTTAGAAAAAGTCCCATATCAATATCACTTATAGTTTTCAAGAAGTAGTCGCTACAAACTTGTATTTTAAAACTCTATTTTTAGCTTTGGTGGCCATCTTGGATTTCACATCAACATGAATTTTTGCTAGGATCAACTAGACTTTATGGGCAACATTTCTGTAAAGTTTCATGAATATCCATCCAGTAGTTTCAGAGGAGTTGTCGCTACAAATAAAAGTTTACGGACAGACAGACTGACTGACGGACGGACGACGGACGCCGCACCACGGCATAAGCTCTGCTGATCTCTGATCATCTGCTGATCTCTGATCAGTCGAGCTAAAAACGCTGTTTGAAGTTTGTTGTTAATTTAAGGGATTTACCCAGTGGAACTTTCCATTAAACTCCATTTTTGCATCAAATGAAAATACCGTAACTGGAAGGAGAAATAGATGTATGTTGTTTTTTCTCATTAATGAAACGTATATGCATAAAACTCTTTACCATTTTGTGTTTAAAGTGGAGCAATATTTCATGAAATCTCCGCAATTTGCCACATGAATTTGACTTTTCACAACACCATAAACTTATGTATTTGTTATTAGGTCTGCGGGTATATCACAAAACAATGTATGTCAGTTTGCAGAACTGACTATGAAGAAGCTAGACTAAGAAAAAGTTATCATACCATGGCATCAGACAGGACTAGAGAAACATGGTGCTAACATACTAGAAGTCGGCAATACATTTATAGACTGGCTACTGCATATTAACTTCAGGATAATCAGTAATTGTTTCGGTCTGGTTGCCAGTCTATAGAGAAGCATATTTGTGTAGACTACTGTATATTATAGGTTATTGAATTTGTATGGCTAAATATTACTTGGAACGAGTTGTTTTGGCAAAGGACGACAAGCTTTGGCAAAGGACGACGAGCTTGCGAGTCGTTTTGCGCCAAAACAACGAGTTCCAAGTAATATTTAGCCATACAAATTCAATAACCTTTTTATTGTATACTTTCATATTGTTTTCGATCAATGTTAATTGTATGACTATTACTATTGATTGCATTTGTGTTATTTTTTATAGCTTTTGATGGAATTCCTATCTTGTCATTCATTTTCATTTTGTGTGGATGATTATTTTGCGCAAAAACGACGTCGACTTCAGATGACGTCATTAAAAACATCAAGCGATTTTCTAAAGTTTGTTTACCATTCGATAACGTTAAAAACAGTGGGTGAGTGACAATTTCAATTATTTTATCAATTTCTGCCATAAAAGGTTGAAAAAAACACGTATTTTTTTGTTGACACTATAGGAAGGATTCCGTAGTTTTTATTTAAAAGTAGTTCCTTATTTCTATTTCGCGGCTCTTAGGAAGCACGAGAAAAAGTTCCAGTGCAATATTAATGTGTGCAATATCGTAGAATATTGCACACTTAGCTCAATGCAAACTAAATGGGACAATATGAAAGTATACAATAAAGGGATAATCAATGATAGTTTCGGTTTGGTTGCATAGGAACGTTTCTTGGTTGTTCTTTGCTAAATGAATGAAATGGATAAAACATGTAAAATAATGCCAACAAAAAAGAAGAGGTATACATTTGTTTTAAAAAAAAATCTGATATCGTTAATCATGTTAATAAGACTTGCAAATATTTAAAATACATAAAAAAAATGTGCGAAACAAAGCCATCTTTTAAGAATCAAGTTTTCCGTTCATCCCGTTAAAGATGCATAAAAGTCAAAACGTTCATCTGATTTGTTACCTTAAAATCACCTAAAATGCTATTCTTTGTGTAATACCTGGTATGAAAAAAATTGAATGTAGCATTTTTAAAAGAAAAGGAGACAGAACTTCACATCAATGAAATAAATCTTACAAATATACTAAATAATAAAATAACAATATGTATAGAAATTTACTGTATTTTGTTTTGTTAAATTTAAAAATTATATATAGTAAATTAAGTAGTTATATATAAGTACACATGCAATTGAGTAACTTTTATATTCTACACAAATATGTTTTATTGGGTTTAACAAAGAATACATGCAATGTCATTATATAATCAATTCCAAAATCCATCGAAATGGCTCCAAAATCCATTGAAATGGCTCTACTTGTCAAATTATAAAAAAGTATACGACGGTCAATTTATTTTTGCTGGTAGAGGCAGACCAACCCATTTTTCCTGGGTAGAAATAAAACTTTAGCTTAATCTTATATCTGGTATGCCTTGGATAAAAGCAATACTTCTGGTACCTGAGAGAAGCCAATGTTTAATAATTCAATAATACGCCATTTAGGATCCTCTGTTCATCCTGCTCTAAACAGTATAACATGAATGAAGCAGACAAAAACCTGATATAATCAATACTGTTCGTAGTAAGTAAAAATGCTGATTGTATGAGTACCAGATAATATACAAAAGAATTTCAGTCTTCAATCTATATGTTTGGTGTAAAATAAAGTGTTATTTCTTTCACACTAGTATAAAATGGACACGAAAATCTTGATGTTTTGAAAAAACTGCAGCATCCCATTAGTTTTTCTAAAAAACTTGCATATATCTATACAGCAGTTGTAACCTATGATAGATTGATTGAATTGGATTTTATAGTCGCACCAACAGCTATGGTCATATGGCGACTTTCCAGCTTCCATTGGTGGAGGAAGACCCCAGGTGCCCCTCCGGGCAATTTTCGTGCACGGGCGGGCGCCTGGGTAGAACCACCAACGTTCCGCAAGCCAGTTGGATAGCTTCCTCACATAAAGATTCCTAGGCCCCTGAGGGATCGAACCTACAGTGGTGAGGGGCAAGTGATTTCAAGTCAGAGACGTTAACCACTCGGCCACGGACGCCCCTACCTATGATAGAATAACACAGATACAAGTCCAAATATTGGCATGATTATTACCTTTCATTTAATTGTATGCAAGAAGATTTAAAAACAATACTGGATTATTGAATAAAGGTGTTAATTTTAACTGAACTGAACTGAATTGGGATTTACGGCGCAACAACACATGAAAGGTTATATGGCGCCTAACAGGAAAGAACTTGCCAGGCTCATCCTCCATTTACATCAAGACAAAATACGGAGAAAGGGCTTAGAACCTTCTAACCTGCAGAACTGCAGAGTTGCTGCAAATTCTATAGTACACAATCCTGTTACGATGGAGCCTCGTTTCCACGTTTGCATATGCGGTGTCATGATGAAGACCTTGAAGGAGCATGATAAAAAATTATAAAATTTACATGAAGGGGGGTCCTACCCCTCTGCCTCTAGCGGGATTTGCAGTGGTTGTATTCTACCCCGGCAACCACACGGGGATGTTAATTTTAATGTTTGATAACTACTTCAAGATTGGAGTGTGCCTCTTTTAAGCTAATTTATGAAAAATCTAGACAGATATTGATAAAATTCTGTTCAATCTGAAATTAAAAGAATAGACGCTTTTTACAGGACTGTCTTACTATTAAAATCATAAACTGGACTACCATGACGATGAGAACTAAATCATACGATCATTTCTGTATGCCTACATTCTTAAACACCTGGGAGCCTGAAGTCCAGCTGATAGTATGCTCGAATCTGAATACGGAGTTCGAGTTCAAGCTGCGGGTGAGTTTGGTGTGTCCTTCGACAGGACACATCATCCAGCTTTTCCATCAAATACAGAGTTAAACGGAGTAGCCTTATGTGTCATGGTCTTATCAAAGAACCATAGGAATTTATTCCGTAGTAATAGAGGTGGATTCCTATGTATCCTTCCCCTCATACTGACGGCTGGAAATAATCCGAAATGAGCAATTAAACAATTCAATTATAATACATCAATAAAGCAGTATTTATACAAATCATATCATCCTCAATTTTCAGAACGAGGTATAATTCATTATTTCTTTCTTAAAAAATAAAATATATGTATAAAATGTGACATTCTCTGGCTAACATTTGTATAATACTTACAACTGAAATCAAAATAATTTAAGACTATTGTGTTTACATGAAACTGTACAAAATATTATGTGTACTAAAAAATCAAAGTATGTGTGGAAACCAGTGTACATTCCATTACCCAGAAATATTATAAAGTTCTCAAATCATCTCAGTCATCTCAAACAACCTCCTACTCGACTAACAACACAAATACCGTTACCTTAAAAGAACACGAGACAATCTTCATTATGAAGCATTACAATTTGTATCTTGATCTACTATTTCAATCTTGTTTTGATTTTTAACGGTTTGCTAATTAATTAAATATTGAGGTAATAATATTTTGAGATTACAGCTTTTCTTCGTTATACCACTATAGATTTAATTGTAAGTTGTGCATTATTCACATCAATTAGTAACAAACATTTTTTTTCAATCTATTGAGGTAATTATTCCAGAAATGATCACTTATTGCAATTTGTAAATATTCCTTTTAAGTAGAAACGTGAAACGGGACAACTCACATATTTAACAAATCACAGTGCCAAATGACCCTTTTTTCTAGTGAAATTTAAGGCTGTTGTGACAAGAACAGAAAATGAATAATATATATCCAAAAAATCAAATTTTACAAACTGAATATCTTTCTATCAACAACAAAAAAAAAATCACGAAGAAAAAGTGGTTGTAAGCTATTAAACAGTTTTGTTTGTTTTTTGTATATTTTTCTGAATTGAATTGAATAGGGTTTTAAGGCACACCAACACATGAAAGGTTATATGGTGCCTAACAGGCATGAACATGCCAGGCTCATCCTCCATGTACATCGAGATAAAATACGGAAAATGGGCCTAGAACCTTCTCACCCTGAACTGCAGAGTTGCTGCAAATTCTATCGTAGAAACTCCATTTACGCTGGAGCCAAGTTTATTGTTTTTCTGCCACTGCTCTTTTGATGTGAGCGAGATTGCACCTGAAACAATGCAGGGATCATGATGAAGACCTTTAATGAACATGAACAAAAAATTAATGAACATGAACAAAAAATGATAAAATGAACATGAATTTGGGGGGATTCTACCCATCTGCCTACCCCTCCAAAGGGATCTGCAGTGGCCCTATTCTTTGCCCCGTGACCAAACGGGGCCCCCGGGAACCACACAGGTTTATTTTTCTGAAGCATGACGTGTCAGCTAGACGTGGTATAGTGTGTGGATATGTGTGTGCGTGTAAGTGTTTTTAATTAAAACAATAAACATATTAGACATACATTTTGAAGACATGACTACCTTCACAAAATATTTAAACAATCGTTTTAAATGAACCGATCCGGTCATGGCATGGACACCACTGCGAAATAAAAACGTTACAACTCAAAATAAACCAATATCTAACAATGTCAATCAACACAGCCTAGTTTATTTACACTAAAACACATCATCAGTAACTCCATTTTTGAGAATAGTTACATGCTTATTTTGTTTTCCGAATGTTTACTAAATCATCGTTTAACTGAAAAACTGTGTGTGACATTGTAAGAACAAATGAAATACAGCATACATGTGTAACGTACAATCATTCTCTATAGTCGATACAAACACAGTTCCAAGATAATAATGAAAATGTTTGCTGTACTTGCAATGGAGGACTTCAATAGTTGCTGTCTTTGGATTTGTTCAAGAGGCATAAAACTCACGTTAAAGAAGTCTTTTATTTTGCAAGATATTATTATCAGGGACAGTAAATTAAAACAAATGTCAACATTTACAAGTTTTTAAGATATTTCATATATTAAAATACAAGCATGTTTAGATACATGAATGGGTGATTTTTAGATGTAGTTACAGGTTTTCAACAGTTTAGTGCTACCACTTACAATTTCAACTTGCAGACATTTCTTCAAGTTCAGATTCATATTTTGGAAAGCGCAGAGAGGATCACAGGCTAGGAAACGTAGAAAGTGTTGAAAGTGATCGACTGTGCTCTCAATATCACTGTGCTCTCAATACATATGTACAATATAAGAAAAACTTTATCGAAACTTAATTATATTTTCCTAGCAACATATATGAGGAACAAATTCAAGTAGCCAAGCAAATAACAGGCAATAATGACCACGCGCATTTTTGACACAAACATACAGTATAACGCAAGTTAAGTAAAAATAGACTTAAACATTGGTCAATGATTTTCATTCGGCGAAAGGACTATTTCACGTGTTTGATCTTTTTAATTATAAACTACACATTTTGGTTAAAGTGAAAACTTAGTGTGTTTTTTACATTTAATCATAAAAAAAGTGTGTATAATGCAACAAATGAATGAATGGCAGTTTGCAGTACATGCATAATATATGTACAACTGATTTTTTCAAAAATCACAAAGATCACCAACAAGCAGGATAATATTTAAGTACATATGATCTCCACACAAGCACACTTCTGAGGGTATACAGCACATTTCTGAGGGTATAGCACAAATGGGGTGACTCTTATTAAATTTCAAAAACTGTGGGTTTGGTCTAGAAATGTTTATAATAAAGGCAGCGGCCCCAAATTAATTTTATAAACAAAAGTACAATTGTTATATAATAAAAACATAATGTTTGTGTTATTTTGTTTTACATTGCAAATTTAATACTACTTGGTATAAGCCACAACTATTCACCATCATAAATTCGAAGTACAGTCAAACCTGTTCAAGAGACCGCTAAAGCGAATAGCAAAACTGGTTGCAGTGCATACCGTCGTTCGAGGACCAACTTCCCAACGCTAAATGGGTCATTGAAAAAGCATTGGAAAGCTTTCTTATTTACTGCCGACATGTTACATGAACGATTAGCTCAGGTATTTAAATTGAGGCCCGAGTAAAGTTTTTTCTTTGAACAGCCTTGGTATATTGAATTGAATTGGGTTTCAAGGTGCACCAACACATGAAAGGTTATATGGCGCCTAACAGGCATGAACATGCCAGGCTCATCCTCCATGTACATTGAGATAAAATATGGAAAATGGGCCTAGAACCTTCTCACCCTGAACTGCAGAATTGCTGCAAATTAATTGTAGAAACTCCGTTTATGCTGGAGCCACGTTTATTGTTTTTCTGCCACTGCTCTTTTGATGTGAGCGAGATGGCACCTGAAACAATGCACATTATCTAGGACACAGCAGTATGTCATACTTTGAAATTTACTTTTAGGAACGAAAAAACTACAAATTAACCAGTTAGCTGCAAATAATACGAAATGTTGATAATCACTGGAATTCACTAGAACAAAAATATAACCAAAACACAACTAATGAAAAACCTGTTTTTATGTTGGCTTCATGTAAAAGCTGTATAAGGAGGGTTTAATCATCTGATATAAAATTGAAAACCACCATTTTCTCAGGGCTATTCCATTAAAACATATGCAGGACCCCAGAAAGGCATTTAATAAACATCTATGGTGAACCCTATTTCCAGGTATTTGGCTCTTAAAACTCAATTTTGCATCTATGGGCATGATGGGTGGGTGTTTAATTTCAAAAGTGCCTTCCTGGGGTCCCATGTACGTCTTAATGGAATAGTCAACATGCAATTGCACGTCTACAGGTATTTACAGTTACCTATACAAATTCTCTAACCCCACAAATACAATAGGCTCGAAAGGTGTACTTAATACATGTCATATTGATTTAAATACATTTGGGAACTGAAATGCAGGTCTCTTGAGCAGGACTGACTATGTAGTGTGTACTTACGATAAGATAAGGTGCATTCTCGAAAAGAATGAAAATTCATTTATGTCAGCTGACTATTTAAACCAGAAATTTAGTTTCATCAATGCTGGTGGTGTTGGGCTGTTCACATGTTATGGAATGCCATTGTTATTTTGTGTTTTACAAGTTGTCAATTTCGATCAATTTCAATCATTTTTTCTAATAATCCCCAACCAACATTTTTCTTATGGAAGCTGATTAAACAGCATTCAAATAAAGAATGCAATTTAATAACATTTTCTACACCAAAACCAAAATTTATGGCTAAAGAGCGTCCACACATTAAATTAAGAAATGCATAAAAATAGATACTTGTCAATAATGAACACAAAAATGCTGAAAATTAACAAAACCAAGAGGTCAATGGCCTACAGCTCGCTCTGCTGATCTCTGATGAGTTTGAAAATTATATACTTTATGCCTAGTCCAGCAACCCTCCCTAATTGTATTTGGGGACAAAGAGTAGACTGCTACCCTGTACTCAGTATTGTTCTAATGGTACCCGAAAACACACTCATGACTGCCTAGTCCAGAAACCCTCCTTCAGTAGTTTTTTTCAGGATGCAGTAGAGTAAGACTGGTACCCAGTACTCAGTATTAGTCTACTGGTACCCGAAACAGTCACAGTCATGACTGTAGGGTAACCTAATGCCTAGTTGTGTACCCTTCTTCGTTAGTTCTTTTTAGGAGGCAGTCGACTGGTACCTAGGATTCAGTATTAGTCTACTGGTACCCAAAAATACACTCGTGACTGCAGGGTACCCAAATGCCTAGATTATCACAAAAGTCATGCAAGGTTACTTCCCTATAAGGTTTACGTAATATGCATATATAATCATTAATTTTTTGAAGTCTCAAATGTACTCACATGTTACTACTACGTCTCAGAATCTCGGATAAAAACAATATCCGGCCGATAAAATTCATCTCCCCTTCCTGTACAGATGAGTATGATAAGTTTTTCCTACAGCTCGTGCTACATGCCGAGTTTGATGGAGCGCCTTCTACGTCCCAAGTTCAAAGAGGAAAAAGATCATATTTGTATCCAATAAATGATGTTGTTTTTCAAAGCAGTTGCTAATCTAACTTGCTTAAATTAAAGGGAATGTAGCGCCACAGCCAAACAAGCTTTATTATTGAGAGTTCTGAAAAACTTGGAAAAAGGTGAAAGAATTATCAAAATCGGATGATAAACAAAAAAGATATGACCATTTAAAGGTTGTTCTAAAACGAATATGGGAGCCGCCATTTTTAGAACTATGTCATAGTTCAAAATTACCATATATGGAATATTGATCAAAATCAGTTAAAGCAAAGAAAGTCGCTGCATCCTTTACTGGTCATATAGAGCATTATTGCCCTTAAGTATACATATTTTTCATACAGTAGCTGTCATTTTTTCCTATTAATCAGTAATTTTTCATATTTATAAATATTCCATATATGGTCATTAGAACTGTGATGTCATAGCTCTCAAAATGGCGGCTTCCATATCCGTTTCCACAGAACCTTCAAATAATCATAACTTCTTTGTTTATCATCCGATTTTGGAAATTCTTTCACCTTTATTCATTTTTTTCAGAACTCTCAATAATAAAGATAGTTTGGCTGTGGCGCTACATTCCCTTTAATACAAAAATATGATAACATTTAGTTCTTAAATCTTTTCCAAAATAAACCATCTGTATTACACTTTATTTAAAATGCCAGGAAATGTGTCTTGTAGACAGGTATCATTTAAAGGGACACACAATAATCGCAATTCCTTTTTGTCTTCTTGTAGATTATGAATATTTACAAATCATATTTGATTATTTCAAATTACTGAGCACAATGCATTCAGTAAAACCTGTTCAAATAACAAAGAAAAAAATATATATAATGTTAAAGTTTATTTCATCTATATTTAAATAACTACAAATAGTTTGAGAGTAAAAGCTGATATTGAAATAAATAAACCAAGGCACTGAATCGTGCTGCTCGATTTTAACAGATTGCCCTGTGTCCCTTTAAATGCTGCTTACCCACACAGGCCAAGCGATGACATTTCTGAACCTGCATGTAAGGTTAGGCAAGACAATGGATAATAGTGGCTATTTTTTAGCACATAAAAATCAAAAATAATAATGTTACTTGAAGCCCTCTTTACATCAGTTTTTCTGCACTTCGACCAGTTCAGTCATATTACTTTAAGACAAAAAAAAACAACCTTGCTCAGCTACATTAATGTAGAATAAAGACAGGACGGTTCCCAGCAATGAGCACCAGCAGACAAGGTTCAGCAGTAGTATTAACACGTGATGTCAAAAACAACTATCTCCAACTTGTGCTTTCGGATTTTGCTTATTAAACATGTTAAAATAGTCATAATTACTTGGCAGACAACCTCTATTATTTAAAGAGACCACTTTGTTAATTTCCCAATTGCATTGCTTTCAATTAAAAATGTACCTGCACTTGGAGACCATCTGTGTTAAAGTCACAATAAATGTATTTTAACCTTAACAGAGATAGTACAGATTAAGTATCCAGTAATAATTATATTCCTGTCAAATTTGCATTAAATCACTTGATGTCCATAGACTTTAAATGAATTGAGTTGAATTTAATTGGATTTTAAGGAGCACCAACACATGAAAGATTATATGGCGCCTAACAGGAATGACTGGCCAGGTTCATCCTCCATGTACATCGAGATAAAATATGGAGAATGGGCCTAGAACCTTCTTACCTGCAGAACTACAGAGTTGCTGCAAATTCTATAGTAGACACTCCATTTACATTGGGACTTAAAATGAAACAATTTTGAGAACTTTCAAGGGCGATAACTCTGTCGTGCATGACTGAATCCGACTGGTTTCGAAAGGAACCGAGATCTCCTAAAAATTGTTTATTCTTTGTTTACATACAGAATATCTGTGCTATAAATAAAACGTTTGGCTCCGCACGTCACCTGTTTTATGATAAGCACAGCAACGTAATAGTACATCAGTTTACACATGAGGTATTGAAACTATCTGAATTTTTCACAAAGTTTGCAAAGTTTAATTCTGTTCTATTGATTAGATTGCACAACTCATTGAGTTATAAGGCTTACGATTACTTTGCCAACTGTTTCCTTTTATGTTTTAATAAGCATATTTTGCCCTTTACTGCTCTTTCATTTTGAGGGTCTCTTAACGCAGGTTGGACCGTCGATACTTTTTTAAACACCAATTTAAAGTTCAGACTAAAGAAAAGTTTGCTTTACTTACAGCATCTTATTTTAATAAGCTGACAAATTATGAAATTGCACAATTTAATCCAACTATAGCACTATTAAATTAAATATGTTGCTCGACAACACAAGAAAGATAACTCCTACAGACATATGCGACAGTGACTTGCGTGCTTAACAATGTGATGCAGTTATATGCCTTAGAAATACAAAACTTTACAACATAAACTCTAGATTCAGCAAAAGTTACACCTACTTTTTAAGAAAAACCTGTAAAGACCTTATTAGAGAAATGTCTTTTTTGAAAATATGGCTCATCTTCCACTGATATTGAAGATTTTCGAAAGTTTGTAATTAAAAGGCGTTCATCAGACTTTTTTGTGGGTCCGATTTAAAATTTTAAAAATAATATTTTCTATTCTTACAGGCCTAAACACAATGCATATGAGCCTAAAAATGACCACTAATTTACAAGGAAATTCATTTTGCTAAGTAATATGCGCTATTCCGGTTATACACCAAGGATAACTTAAGCATTTTATGCTCAATTTCATTCCGTAGAATTCAAATTTTGACCTGAACAACATGGCATTTTTACCATCAACTGGAATATTTTTAACCCCTAACCCACTAAGCACGACTATAATAGCCTTTACGTCCATTGTAAACCCAGTTCAGCCTGCGAATATTAAAACACTGTGTCACATAAATGGAATGGTCTTAATTCAAAGAAAGAACAGTCAATTATATATATGTAACAGGTTTGGTAAGGGTTAAAAGTTTAGATTCTTCTCTAGGAAAAAAATGAAGCTGTATCACGGCCTTTAAAAAATGGTAATTAATTATATTGATAAGTGTTGTGATTTATCTTACGATTAATATCAAATATTAGTACATGCCCTTTACAAATATTCAGGGTTTTTTTTGTGTGTTTTTTCAAATGCTTCTTTAAGGTTTATGAATTTAATTTTAGACTGGAAAAACATTGTTATTTCCTTATTTTACTTTTAAAGGGACACAAGACAATCTTGAAGTATTTATCAATATAATGAAACTTGCACCTTGATATAACTATATCAACATCAGTTTTACTGAATCAATTGATATTTTTCTTAACGGCTCATTAACACATGTTTAGATTATTTCACGCTGCGCAAGAGAGATGGGAATGATACATAGGAATCAAGGAACCCTGTCCTATTATTACTATGGGCTATTCCATTAAAACATACATGGGACCCCAGGAAGGCACTTTTGAAATTGAACACCCACATATAGATGTAAAATTGAGTTTAAAGAACCAGATTTTATAAAATAGCATTCACCCATAGATGTTTATTAAATTGCCTTCCTGAGGTCCTAGGTATGTTTTAATGGAATAGCCCAATCAAACAGATTCTTATGGGTTTTTTTAATGTGCTTGAAGGATAAGACTCCAATGCACGGGACCATCTGGTTTATGTCCCCATCCGACGGACAATTGAATTGAATTGGGGTTTTAAGGCGCACCAACACATGAAAAGGTTATATGGCGCCTAACAGGCATGAACATGCCAGGCTCATCTTCCATGTACATCGAGATAAAATATGGAAAATGGGCCTAGAACCTTCTCACCCTGAACTGCAGAGTTGCTGCAAATTCTATCGTAGAAACTCCATTTACGCTGCAGCCACGTTTTTGTTTTTCTGCCACTGCTCTTTTGATGCGAGCGAAGTCTATGTAAGAGGACACACCAAAGTAACCTTGCAGTGCCATGGAGGCTTAAACGTGTGATCATCCAATTCAAACATGATGCCCATTGGGCCATCACAGCCCTTAGTTTTAATAGAAATCTTCTCGCATTTTTGTGTCAGATCACGCTCACATGCATACATTCTACATTCCCACGTATTCTGAAAAGTTGACGAATTTCTATTTGTCGGCGATTTCTTTTTATAAAATGTAGTTCACCTTTCCAATTTTTTCACCCGAAAACGAGATTTGCTTCAGGGGGAGAGGAGTTATGGAACGGACAAAAAATTTCATTATCGGGTCATGGTGATCTTGACCTTTGACCTCAAAATCAATAGGGGTCATCCTCAAATCACAGGCAGTCCACCCATAAAGTGTTATGAGATTTGCTTCAGCTGGAGGAGTTATCGAGAGGACAAGGTTGCGTCTACAGACAGACAGACAAGGTGAAACCAGTATATCCCCCTAAACTTCGTTTAGCGGGGTTATAAAAATCCAGGAAGATTTAAAAATATTTAGTGTGTAGAAAAAGTAGCGCAGCACCATGCGGTTTAGAGATTGCTGTGTGTCCCTTTAATATGTAGTGTCAACTATAACTGAGCTTCCTTTTCGTCAGATAACAGTTAAGAGTGACCTATTTTTGTTGTGTTAATAATGAATATATAACTTCTTATTCAGCGCTCATATTGCGACACTGGGTCACAGCTCTTAGTTCAATCAGTTAGGCCCACTTTAAAGTATAATATTTTACAGTATAATAGCATATATATGTATTTACAATACCATAACAAATTGTCAACCAATCAGATGTCAGTTACAACACTGTCAACCAATCAGGTTTCTGCTACAAAATTGTCAACCCATCAGATTTCAGTTACACAACTTTTAACTGATTGGATTTTCAGCTACAATACTGTCAACCAATCAGATTGCAGTTACAAAACTGTTAGCCAATCAGATTAATAGATGATGCAAAAGGTCTATCACATGACATGTCCGCTCTTCCAGATGTCCAAGTATCTAATGCCTAGCCTGGATCCATTGTTATGTCTCATCCACCGACTTTAATTCCTTTATTTGTTTAATTAGATAGGCTTTTTCATCATTAAATTGTTCATCATCAGACCGATCTGTGTGAAACTTGGTGAGGAAATCCACAAGTTTTTCTTTGTTCCGTAGCAGTATGTCAAGGATAGGTTTTGGTTTGTTAGGGTTGGCAACGAAGACCTGAAATAAATAGATTTTATGACATAATCTGGAATGGATTTAAAGTACACAGACAAAACAAAAACATACCTGTTACCTAATCATTTTTTTTAGAGCTGCCAAAGGAAAGATGCAATCATATATTTGTTTGCCTAAACAATTTATAATGTTGGACTCAACCAAGAGACATTAGGTAAAGATCTCTACAACTAGAAGGGTGTTCCACAGAACACTTGTGTCGTCTGCCTTGTACTTTTCAAGTTATGGCCAGTTATGAGCTTGGTTAGCTTTCAGGTTAAAGTTTTATGAAAGGGGGCATAATGCTGCCAAAATGAAAGAGTTATTGGACATGAGTAAAATCATTCTTTAGGTTAAGATGAAGATGTGTGTGAAGTTTCATGAACAAAGCACACATACATTTCAAGTTAGGCCAAGGTTAGGATGCAGGTTGAAGTGTGAAGGACGAACTACGACAGAAGACAGACAAAGTGATTCCTAAGTGTCTGCAATGCTACACAGGCGACACAACAAATGCAAGTAACAACAGGATAAATATTATTTTATTGATATAATTATGCTGTCAGACTGTTCTGAAATTCTACATAACACAGTCTGGGCAAATTATTTCAATATCAAAAACATGCTTCAGACATGCATAATAAAATATAAAAGTTCAACTTGCAAACCCACTAAACCTGACAAATTGAGCCAGGGCCATATACAGCTGTTTGTTTGAATGTTGTTTCA
Source organism: Cyrtodaria siliqua (assembly GCA_037043455.1). NCBI lineage: Eukaryota > Metazoa > Mollusca > Bivalvia > Adapedonta > Hiatellidae > Cyrtodaria > Cyrtodaria siliqua. Next base: position 5,676 of record JAWPHD010000135.1, on the reverse strand, counting down.
CATCATCTTTAGCACATGTTAGTCCATATATAACTAAACTGTTTTGTGATAGAGGCAAACCACCCCATTGTTCCTGGGTAGCACCAGTACTGTATACCTCCTGCCATCCATAAGAATCATCACTTTCTCACTTGACAAGTCGAGCTCCCAGTGGAATTCGAACCGAAGCTGTGAGAGACAAGAAACTTACAGACGCAGCATCTTTACTATCCTGGCCGCGAAGGTTATACACAGAACCAAAATAAAACAATTGCTTATAAAAAACAGACATGTAGTTTTAAGACCTATAGTAACACACTAAGAACAGTGCTTTTAATAATACCAGTTTGGCTAAAGCTAAAGAATCATTGGTTGAAAGATATTTTTAACCCTTAACACGCTACATAGATATAATGGACTGTTTTTTCTTTGAATTAAGACCATTCCATTTAGTGCGTGGAGTGGTAGAGCGCCGAACTCTAGATCGAGAGGTCGTGGATTCGATCCTCGCCGCGGCCACGTTATTTATCCTTGAGCAAGATAAATAATCCACATTGCTTAGTACTGGATCTACCCAGGAAGCCATCGAGAGTGATTAATCTAAGTTGCAATAACTTGTTCCGCAAGTGTTGTAAAATAAATATGTTTAAACTAATTCCATTTATGTGACAAAGGGGTGTTTGGGGAAAATGACTGATCAGCAGCTGAACATTGTAAATCCTGATCAGCTTGTGGGCTGATCTGGGTTTACAACGGACGCAAAGGCTATTATAGTCGGGCTTAGTGGGTTAAGCGTTAATTAATTAGACCGGTTTTACAAAAGTTAATTTTCTTTTTACATGCGAATGGGATCGAACTGTATGTTTTATCGTATCTCATACATGCGGAAGTCATCTAACTGATAATTCTTAAGCTGGTTGATTAATAAATCTTTATCTTAGGGAAATGTTTCGAAGTATTTTAACAGAAAAGCCTCAAACTGAATCTGACAACTTAACCCGTAATCCGCTAAGCATGACTATAATAGTCTTCGCATCCATTGTAAACTCTGATCAGCCTGTATGTTACTTGCTGCTGATAGTCATTTTCCCCAAAACACCCCTTTGTCACATAAATGGAATGGTCTTAATTCAAAAAAAGAACAGTCTATTATATATATGTAACGGGTTAAACCCCAGCGTTTGGTAGGCCCTACCACCATTACCTATACACTGTAGCCAGTTAGTATTTCGTCTGCTTCAAGATAAGGGTTTTAGTATTCTGACCAGTCACTGATCTTATTTTTACAGGTACAGATATTATCAAATAGATGCACCAACATTCAAAATTTGACAGTTATGAATAAAATTTTGTTCTAGAAAGTATATTATTTATATAGCTGTATAGAGTAATGTTCAGTGTATTAATAAGCCAAATTATAAGGTTTAAAAATGCTTTATTATTTAGAAATGTGTGATTAAACCTCCCTTAGCAGCATAATGTACAAAACAAGAGGTCAATGACCTTGAAGCTCTACTGATTGATTTTGATTTCAGGAAGTAGTCGCTACAAACTTGTTTTTTGAAAATCTATTTTTAGCCTTGGCGGCCATCTTGAATTTCTGGCCGACCTGAAATTTTGCTGAAATGCATTAAAAATAGAAAAAATGCATAACTCAGTGGAAAATTATTGAACCGGAACGTCGTGACAGTATGCGCATGTCCACTTGATATTGATACTTCCTAGCAAGTTTCAATAAATTCTAACGCGGAGTTTTGGAGAAATAGCCCAGACAAGAATGTTGTATTATATATATTTTGGAAATCCAAAGGGCCATAACTCAGTGGCAAATTATCGAACCGGAACGTCATGACAGTATGCGCATGTCCACTCGATATTGATAGTTCCTAGCAAGTTTCGCGAAATTCTAAGAAGGAGTTATCGAGATATAACCCGGACAAGAATTGCATCTACGGACAGACGGACGGACAAGGTGATTCCAGTATACACCCTCCACTTTGCTGGGGGTATAACTTTGCGGGTGGTATAATAACAGAGGTGAACCAAATGGTTGTTTGGGGAGATTTATCAGGGGAGACAATCACTGCTATTCCTCATACCTTGAACACATGGAACGCCTCAAACTGAATGTTTCGACTCTTCTCTCGCAGCATGTTCATCATCATCTTCAAGTTCTCCGGATTGCTGATATATCGGGTCATTATCGTGAAGTTGTGTCTGTCCAACAGCAACTCTCCAAGCAACTGAAATCATTCATATTACTCTTCATTAAATATTCATAATTTTTCATTGCAGAGATGTTGAGATTTTATCTTATTTTCAGTAGATGATAAAATTTGTTTTACTCGGGTTTTATCCTTAGGTTCTATAGTAAAATAAAAATCTTTGGCAGAGTAAAAAAATTATAATTTTCAAAATTTTGATTTTGAAATGTACATTTATTGAATCAATTTGCATGAATGTGCATGAAATATGCAGGGTTTTAAAAGAATCACACTGTAGATACCGTAATTTTAACAGTAAACTTGGTTGAACATCAAGGATAAAGACCGAGTTTATCACCTACCAGAATGTATTATGTATGTCTTATTTCTGATCACTGATTGGTCAGTTTTTTTGATGATGCTCTATCAAAATTATGAATAACTCTTCATTAAATAATTCTCAGATTTCCAAGATGTTCAGTGTATGAAAACAAATTGTGTGGTTACTAAGACTTTATCTATAGTCTTTAATAGTATATGAAATGTCTTTATGTGCGACTGTAATTTAAATTAAGGTCTATTCCATTAAAATGTTTCTAATAGGACACCAGGAAGGTACTTTTGGAATGAAACACCCAACCCTCAGGGTTCTGGAAATATTATGAAAATCCACTTGCCCAGCAGGGCAATATGTAACTTGCCCCACATTTGCCATAAAAATTGGCATTGTACGACTATTTGTAATGCATGTTAAATGGGACCGCCGCATAATTTGGACCATTATAATTAACTGGAAAAGAAAGGAAGAATGTATTGTATTGTATTAGTTTAATAATGCATTGTATTTATTCTTACAAAAACAATCACTCTTGCATTTTCTGCTTTGTGTCGATTAAATAAATGTTATTTAAATGAGGAGTGTGACAGTATACAAATTCATTTCATGGGGTAGAAACATGGAGACAGTCCCCAACCCCACCACAACCCCATTAATGTGATAAACCCCACAAAAAATTCTGAAAATTTTAATGTCACAGTGTGTACAATTAAACAGTTGACAATAAAAAAGGTTATTTTGTTCATTTAAATATGTGACGAGCAAAGAAACAGAACAAAAGAAAACGTTACTGAAAATATTCTTTTGGCACCCAATATCTGTAACGTTCCCACGGAGTACTCCTTTACATTTGAACTAAAGGAAAATAGATGAAAGCAAGAGGCATGCACAGGTGTTTCCTTAGGAATTGTTTCAGAAGAAGTAGCAGTTAGCTAAAAGCGAAAGTCCGAACTTAAGGAAAAGGTTTTGTTAGTTTTTGAAATCGCGAAAACTCACGACGTGCGCATATCGCTATGTTTTGCAACTTATTAGTATGCACTTCCATATACGCATCCCTGACTCACACTTATCCCGAGTCCCTGACTCCCACTTTTTTCTGAGGACCCATCATTTCAAAATATGTGCATCCCATGGGATGCATCATTTGAAATCTGAAAACTGAATTTAAGAAAATCTAAAATAGGTTAATCTACACGGTAATTTAATCTAAAGAAGAACAAGAGGCCCAAGAGGCTAATATGGCTCTTATAACATCAATGAAGTGAGAGACTATCGTCTTTAAAAAGAGGCAAAATATAGTATTTTTAACTAAATCAAGAGCCGTAACTCTGCCGTTACTGGTCTGATCTGGCTGGTTTTTGAACTTGGCCAGTAGAGATAATAAAAATAAAAAAACAAACAAAAAAAATATAAAAAAAATAAAAATAAAAAAAATCAATAAAAAAACAAGAGGCCCAAGAGGGCCTGTGGATGCTCTACTTGCTAAAGATAAAGTTTATGCACAAGGGGCCATAACTCTTTCAAATATCGTTCAACCAGAACATGGTGATGATATAGGCAACTTAGGCTTGGTACTGATTGTCCCTGACAAGTTTCGTTGAAATCCAGCCAGAGGTTCAGGAGAACTAGTCTGTACAAAGTTAGTGTATTAAAACTTTTAAGGGGCCATAACTCTGCCAAAATTCATTCAACCAGAACACGGCAATGATAGGTGCAACTAGGCTTGGTACTGATCATCCCCATCAAGATTCGTTGAAATCCAGCAAGGAGTTCAGAACAGACTAATCTGGACGTTTCTCTATTAAAACCTTTAAAGGGCCATAACTCTGACAAAAATCATTCAACCCGAATATGGCGATGATATGCACAACTAGGCTTCATACTGATCATCCTTGTCAAGTTTTGTTTAAATCCGGCCAGGGGTTCAGGAAAACTAGCCAGGACAAAGTTTGTGTCTTAAAGGGACATAACTCCACAAAAATCATTCAACTGGAACACAGTGACGATATGTACAACTAGGCTTGGTACTGATCATCCCTGAAGTTTTTTAATGAAATTTGGCCAAATGAAGGCCCTTTCTTCTTAATGAGGCCAAAATATAGCATATTTCAGAAAATCAAGGGCCATAACTCCGGTTTAAATGGTCCAATCTGGCTGGTTTTTAAACTTGTCGGAGCTTTCATTGATAGTAACAATCTGGTAAAGTTTGGTAAAGATCGGATGAAAAATGAAGACCCTATCGTATTAACAAGGCAAAATATAACATTTTTAACTAAATCAAGAGCCATAACTCCGCTGTTACTGGTCCGATCTGGCTGGTTTTCGAACTTGTCTGAGCTTTCATTTATATTAACAATCTGGTAAAGTTTAGTAAAGATCTGACGAAAAATGAAGGTCCTATCGTCTTAACGAGGCAAAATATAGCATTTTTAACTAAATCAAAGGCCATAACTCCGCTGTTGCTGGTCCGATCTGGCTGGTTTTTGAACTTGTCCAAGCTTTGATTGATATTAACAATCTGGTAATTTTTGGTAAAGATCGGATGAAAACTGAAGACCCTATCTTCTTAACGAGGCAAAATATAGCCTTTTTTAACTAAATCAAGGGCCATAACTCCAGTTACTAGTCCGATCTGACTGGTTTTCGAACTTATCCGAGCTTTCATTGATATTAACAAGATGGTAAAGGAACTTATCCGAGCTTTCATTGATATTAACAAGATGGTAAAGTTTGGTAAAGATCTGATGAACAATGAAGCCCCTATCGTCTTGAGGCAAAATATAGCATTTTGAACTAAATCAAGGGCCATAACTCCGCTGTTACTAGTCCGATATAAATGGTTTTCAAACTTCTCCGAGCTTTCATTGATATTAACAATCTGATAAAATTTGGTAAAGATCGGATGAACAATGAAGCCCCTATCGCCTTAACGAGGCAAAAATATAGCATTTTTAATTAAATCAAGGGCCATAACTCCGCTGTTACTAGTCGATATGGCTAGTTTTCAACCTTGTTCGAGCTTTCAACGACATTAACAATGTGGTTAAAGTTTGGTAAAGATAGGATGAAAAAATGAAGGCCCTATTGTCTTAAAGAGGCAAAATATAGCATTTTGAACTAAATCAAGGGCCATAACTCCGCTGATACTGGTCCGAT